>OX637318.1:15181071-16390695 GCA_951799385.1 Hyppa rectilinea | reverse complement strand
AAGATAACCATACGTCGATTCGACGTGCGAATGTTTGAGTGAGCATTTTTTGGATTATGTGTATATTAGGTTTATGAATGTGATATTATATCTTAGTGTATGTAATTTTGTTGTGAGTAAATGAAAAACATTAGACTTTATTTATATTTTTATTAGAAAAAAAAATTCAAGAACAAAACAAGGAACTTCTTACTTTACAAAACTTAAACATTTAGGAAACTCTCCATCAGTCTTATAATTTACTATGTAAAATTTTAAAAATCAACTTTTTATAATCTATATAATATAAAAAAGCTAAGTAAATAACACTTTTTATTAATTTTGGCCTCAAAGGCACTTAGGACAGGCGCTGGACTTGTGCTCTCCACAAATGGGATTTTTGCAGCTGTCGCACATTGTCTTTGTCATCCTTCTAATTTTTGATGGACAAAAGGCACAATATTTTCTTTTCTTAGGTTCAGGTACACCTTCACGTTGTGTGGGAGGTTCGGCTTGTGTTTTTGGCAATATACTACTAATTTTTTCTTTTATATTTGTCGGCAAAGTAGTCATTTGCTGCCTTGTCTCCATCCATGGGATCATCAAGCTATTGCTGAGTTTCTTCATGAAATCTCTACGTCCCAGCGGCTTTTCTTTCTTGGATAGGACATTATCACAGTAAATAATGTATGCGTTTATAAATGCCATATTCAAGATCCCATAAAACATAGCCATGGGCCACCTGTTTGTTTTGCGGCTGCACGACATCGACGAGCACATTTGGTCGAAAGTGTCGACTCCCCCTTTTGTTTCATTATAAAAATGAATCATATTTGGCTTGCCGGTCGTAGGATGAACAGTGCCCTCTTCATCACACGATGATAGAACCAACACCATTTTGCTCGGTTTTGGTTTGTACGACACTAACGTCAATGGCCCATCATAACAGAACATCGATGTTCCTACTCGCCTGGATTGCATCTTTTTCAGCTCGTCAGGTATTTCCCTTTTATTTGACCTAATAGTGCCGACCAAGGTCAAGTTGTATGGCTGCCTTAGCAAATTTTTTGCTAATGGAACTGATGTGAACCAGTTATCACATGTGACATTTCTATTACTGCCATGAACTGCTTTTGTAAGTTCTTTTACATAAAATTCACCGAGTGGCAAGCCATTGGTTTGAGTGCATTTGCCTAGATATGGCATAGCATCAATCATGTATCGTGTAGCACTGTCACATGTCATTACAATTTTTATTCCGTATTTATTAGGTTTGTTGGGAATATACATCCGAAAAGGGCACCGACCCCGGAAACCCAAAAGCTGTTCGTCAATGGTTAAATAAGGTCCAGGGATGTAATTGGATCGGCAGTGGTTTATGAAGATCTCCCATATTTTCCTAATTGGTACAAATGCATCAGTAGATCTTAGTTCTGGCCGCAAAGATTTGTCGTCCATTCTCAAACACCTTATCAGAAAATCGAATCTATCTCTACTCATGGCAGCAACATATCTGTTTCCTGAATACGAACAATCAAACAGCTCATCCGTGGTCAAATGATTGTCCTTCATAGCAGCTGTTAGTGTCAGTATGCCGAAAAGAGCCCGAATTTCTTCACAAGTTGTAGTTTTAAAGGTGGCTTTTAGATCAGGCCTTTGAATTTTCAGCTGGATTTCAGCATTGGTCCATTTTGTTATCTCCTCCACAATGTCATCAGTAATAAATATACTGAAACATTCTAAAGGCTCATAAAGGCATTTATTCATCCGAGTGGGACCCCTAGATGTCCGTATAATATTAGCAGATGATACTCTGCCACTTGTTCTACCTTTAGTGGCCGTCCAACGATGATCGTTTTTGCCTCTAAGAATTTGACGCTGTGGCATGACAATACAACTAGGCATACTTGGCGAAGCTCTTTCAGGAGTTTCAGGGTCATTTTCAGACACATCTTCAGTATCCAATAGGTTTACCACTGGTGGATCACTCACCTCATAGTCTTCGGCATCACTCTGTACTTCATCTTCTAATAAATTGTCTTCAGTTTCACTGTCTGACCCCTGAATCTCTTCATCGCTCGTTTCATGCAACAACCGACTGATTTCTCCATCGTCTGCACGTTTTCGTGACGTCATTATGTTATTTTTATTGTGGCCTATAACAAGTAAAAAAACGAATAAAAACATGTACATTTAATATCAAAAAAGGAAATAACACATTTTCCCAAAAGTCTAAAAACTAACACTAAAGATAACCATACGTCAGTTCGACGTACGGTAGGTAAATATTGACGAAAGTATTGCACTTACCGGAGCGATACGGGTGTGTCCTGCAAGCTCCGATGGCCGACTGAGTTGGCGGGAACGGGCAGTTTAGTGACGCGAAAAACAAACGAGTTATATCGATTTTTCAAAATCGATTACGTCGTTTCGACGTAGGTTATCTATCTAGGGTTAGACAAGTAAGTGGCTGTCAATATGGATTGAGTTCTTGAATCATCCCTTGGTTTAAAATGGCTGACTGATTTTGTTAGAAATATCCTTGTCATTACTTACGGGCCGAGTGATGATCGCATACTGGAAGGGGGTATCTTTCGCACAAGGTAGAGCGGTGAAACTCACCGTCCGATCAGGACCAGGCCCATGCCGTGGCGCGTACGTGTTCTCTGCCTCAAAGACATATGTCAGCACTTGGAGGGGCTCGTTAGGGCCGAAGCCTGCTGGGTAAGTGGGATTGTCCGAAAAGGTTACCACTACCCCGGAAGTTAAAGGACTAAGGAAGGAAAATGGATGGGTTTTAGTTAGTAAGAGTCTGACACTCCCTTCCGCTCCACCCAGAGCAGGAGGAGTCATATGATTATTTTCATCTCACAAAAAAAATAAAAGGTAGAGCGGTGACGAAGTGAAATAGAACCGATCGATATGGCGTTGCTTGGGCAGTTCTACTTCTTTCATATGCGGTAGAAGACTTCTTTTGGCTGAATGATGATCATGATGACAACTCTTACGCCAATTGATCATAAGTCAAACTCTCACACTCATGTTGAATTTATATTCGCCTGGCCGCCTTTATGTCCATATACAGGTTGAAATTGAATTCATGGGCACAACTTTCACTATGGGAACAAATCTAACATCGCAAAAAAAAAACCTGTTCCCTTCATTTTAACGAGATAATTTTTATGCGACCATAATGTATGAACAGCAGATTTTTTTTTCGCGATTTTTCAAAGGAAAGTTGTTTATAATAGTGAGTTCAATGACCCCATAAAATAATGCTCATGAATTCAATATCACCCTGTATATTCTTCCTTCGCTCATTCAGCTCAACCATTAAGAAACGAATTAAATGATCCAATACATGCGCCACTATAAGCGAAGATATTTATGTGAGCATGACATATGCTCAGCCACCACGGGAACTTTCAATAAACTACTTTTTTTTTCGTGTGTTTGGTGAATTGGTGACGAGGAGCTCGTGGCTAAGTACTAACAGCCGCACAAGTCGATCCATCAGCTTAAGCTACGCTTGCCGGGGTTTCCCGTGGATGGGTGACCATCTTTACATACCGAGACTCCTCCGTGCCTCGGAAAGAACGTTAAGCCGGTGGTAAGCCGTTTGTGCATCTTTGACAGTCGTTACGGGTCGTCAGAAGCCCGAAAATCTGACAGCCAGTCTTACCAAGGGGTATCGTATTGCCTAGTTACTGGGTTGTGGAGATTAGATAGGCAGTCGCTCCATGTAAAATACTGGTATTCAGCTGCATCCGGTTAGACTGGAAGCCGACCCCATATAGTTGGGAAAAGGCTAGGCAGATGCAGTTGATGGTGACTTGGTGACACCTTGTCCACACCAACTTCATTGTCTACTGGATTAACGGAACACTTAATATCATTAAAAGGCTGCCATTTTGTCTGACAAAGGTATTCAATACATGTTACTGAATAATTATGTCATGTGCAGTTTGGAATTTCATCGAAAATTTATCAATGCATCAAGAGGTATTTTACTTTTAATCATATTATCCTGTCTTTATTTGTGTGCATGTTTTGGTCATGTATTAACACATCCGAACGGAAATTTTATTAAATAATTCATTATAATTTATAATAAACTAGAGCAATACAAGCGAAAACAACTGCAAAATAATTGAGATATTTCTGTATTCTACTAACAACTTCAAAAGGAAACATTTTAATTTAAAACGGACGATTAAAATATTTTGTAAATAATTCTATAAATATCAGAATTGCTATCTAGAAAGCACATGCTAACACCATCTATTTATCTAAGAATTACCAAGAAATTGTGTTTTATTTCTCAGATAATTGTACAATCGCCAGCACATTAAGTTACCATAAACTGCCAAATTTTCTCAATCGATTTTGAACTTAACAATCAGCGCGTTAACGTTTAAAATGTCTTGGAGAAATCTGACAGTTTGGTGTAACTTGATGCCCTGACGACCGTATATATTTAACGGCATTGCTATTTTTCATATCTCGAAAACCATAAAATCATTTGAAACTGTAATCAGACTGACCGATAGAACTTTTTTTTCTGATAAAAAGGTTCTCCGAAAAGTGATAATGCCAAAATGTCAGGCATTCTAGTTAAAGGACGGCAGTTCTGACGTTGCAAAGATGCTTTGGCTTATCCCAATTATAGGCACCGTGGCAAAGAAAATTGATCCATTTTAGTACCAAAATATCGTGCCTTATATGTAGATATTTTATTTAAAATGCTCTTTGCACTACGTGACTGCAGAGTTTTATTGGGTGTAAAATTAATTTAATAAAAATAAATAGCTGACGCGACGGACGTTGTCCTGTCCAAATATCAACGAACGAATTTTCCAATTTATCTGACATCTGTAATTTTTTTAAACAATATTTGCCAAGTACTTCCTTTTCTGTAGATTGCTTACCAAGGAACAGCATTCTATTTGAGTATAATATAGATGTGATCATATAATTATCGCCATACGTTTAAAAATATTGAGTAAAATACTCACGACCAAAAACGTTTCAAATAGGTTTTATTTCAATTCCTTTTAAAACTTAACAGCATTTTATTAAATTGGAGTTTAAAAAAATAGGTGCGAAACTGAGTAAATAAAATCAACTGCGACACGCTGTATATACAAGTTGTTATTATTTACTTTATGGGTAGAAAAACAAAATAATGCAGAGCTATTCTTTTTCAGGACGGACGTGACAAATTAACAGCGAGCCGCGTTGCCTTTATAGGAAGGTCAGTGAATTTTTCATTAAGCGTATGTGTGAGGTATCAATATTAAAAAAAAAGAACTCTTTGTGGGTTTATACAAGCCCAGCGGGAATTATTTTTAGCTCTTTTTACTGACAGCTGATAAAAATAACGAGAGACTGATGGTTTTTTTTAATTCCCGTAGTGGAATTTATAGTGTCTTTAAAATATACTTAAATGGCACGTATAAAAGTGTACCAACTACCTTTCAACAGGAGTCCGCCATGTTTGGAAGAAGTTTATATCTCGTCGACGTCGGAATATGAAGCGGACTAAGAAACGAGCTGTGTGGCAGACTCCTTTGTCTGTTATGTCTATGCCTGGCTCGAATTATGAAATATTGTTATAATGGTAGTGCTGTTCATTAATGATTATAATGCCTAATTTCTGGTAGTAATTACTTGTAGCCAGCCGTGCACGATCACATAAAATTAGGTGCGGTAGTGATTATACGCTAGCTTATTCAGTGTATAAAAATGATGTCAAGTCATAATAAACCTGCCGGGTAAGCGGGATTCTCCAAAACGGTAACCGCTACCCCGGAATATAAAGGGCTAAGGAAGGAAAATGGATGGGTTTTAGTCAGAAAGAGTCTGACACTTGTTTCTGCTTCTGCCAGAGCTGGAGGACCCATTTGATGATATCCCATCCTCAAAAAAAAAAACGGAGTGCCATCATAGTAGGCCCTTTCAACTACCAGAGCTGCATATTTTTTTTTTTTAATATTGCAGCATTATGATAAGAGTCTTTTTAGCCTCGCACAGGTCTTTTTGATATTTTGTTTTTAGAATCATTTTGTTTTTTATGTTAATTTTGTTAGTCTTAAGTGCTCCTTTGTTTACATTTTTGTGTTTGTATTTCGTGTGCGTAGGTATCCCAAATAAAATATTTTTCTTTCAAGTAAAGTTAAGAAGTACATAGAACAATTTATGTTTACAGTTAAGATGCGCTTTTCGCAGACAATCTGTGGATGGGTGACCGTTCTTCAGAGGAGTTCTCTACTTTTACTAAAAAAGCTATTTTATTGTAGGTTTCAGCTAATATTTACAGGACGAAAACCTCATTCGGCGAATTGACAATATTCCCCCTTTTAGAGGGATAAAAACCTCAGCGTAGTAGAAAAAATAATGAATGAATTATTTGTATAACTTATGAATTCACTGTTTCTGATACCTATATAAATACTAATACTTTACCAATATCATATGACTCACAAAAACATAATACCTACAAGTATATAATTATCCTAATTAATTAATCAATTACATACTCCACGAGCCGAAAAGTTCGCGGAAACCAGAAACCTGTTCAATATGCCTACTGCTACCCACACATAATAATATTCTTTAAAGGAGTTTCCAAAAAAACTCATAAGTACAACTCAATTTTGAATTTAATTTCGTTATTAAAACGGAGTCAAGCAAGTTAACTTCGCTTCTTGGCTATGTTTAATGTCTAATAGTACAGGAGTTAGCGTTGTGTTTTCTTTTAGTTATAGTGTACAGGCCCATGGCGGCCCCAGTCAAAACGCTCGGAGTAGGGTTACTAGCGCATCAAATTATACCAAGCTGTCTCTCCAAATGATTTTAAATCTTAAAACGTTGATTGTTAAGTTTGATATCAATTGAGGAAATCTGACAGTTATTGGTAACCTGGGAGAATAGACAAAAACCTGGGAGAATAGACAAAAGTCACATTTTCATTAACGATTACGTAATTAGATAAATCCAAAATGCATGGATTTGGCATATGCTTTCGAAACGTCATGTGATCAATCGTTTTCGATCGCCAAGTGCTGGTCAATGTCAAATTGTGTAACGAAACTCGATCATTTCTATACAAATGCGTTGACAAGTAGCGTTCTTGACAATCCGAATCGCTGAGATAACGAATTGTACGATCAACAATTTTCGAAATCGAATCGACACCGAGCGATTAACACTTTTCCAGGCCCCCTGGTTTGTTGGCGACTGTACAGTTTCATTAACTAAACGTAAATTCGAACGATTTTTATTGGAAATACTCGTTTTGCATAAAACATTAATTAAATTTAAAACTTTATTCAGTCCTATGGGTAATATAAATGTGCTTGTCGTATAAACCAAAATGCTGTAGAGTAGTGTTTTCGATCTATTTAAAGTCCTCATTTCAATATAGTTCGACAACGTTTAAAAGTTCCACCATTTTCAGCGAAACTGCTAATTTTATTTAGCTATTCAAATTTGAATTTCGAACAATAGAAATAGAATTCTATTCTCGCCTAGATCTTAACAGGTTGACACACTAATTTCGTCACCTCTTATTGGATCAGTCCCATCTTATTTGTCCAATTTTGTTCCGAAGATACACAAGGGAACCTTTAAACGTTGTCAAACTATAAAAGTTTAGTAGGATAGATACCTAACTAACCATCCCTCAATTCTACCTCTATTAGAAGGACTGATGACCGGGTATTTTACGTATTGTGTTTCGAGAAACCATTCATTGATATTATCTATTTGATACAAAAGCGAAAGGTCACTCATTCATTCGTTCATTCATTCACTGATTAAACACAAAACCTCAAAAACTGCTAGACCTACGAAGATGAAATTTGGCACAGAGGTAGAATGAGTAGGAGACGTCAGTTAAGAAAGGATTTTAGGAAACTGCCCCGTAAAGGGGTGAAATAGGGGGTGGATGTTTCTATGAAAATTTTTCAACATTGACGCGGGTGTAGCCGCGGGCGGCAGCTAGTTCTCATCTATTTAATTTATTTAACCATGTACAGACAAGAAGTAAGGAACAAAAAATACGCATAAAGGTGATGCTTATTTCTAAAGAAATCTCCATACACTATGAGAAAAACTTAGATACATACATACTACTAAAATAAATATCATCACTTCAATTTATACAGGGTTTAACCGAAAAGGTATATACATACATACAAAAGCATATGCTACAGACCACCAAACTGAACAACTTTTACTATGGGACCAACTGCGAAAATGCAAAAAAATCTGCTGTTCTATACATTTTTGGTCACGTGACTCGTCGAAATGTAGGGAACAGATGATTTTTTTCACGATTTCGGAGTTGGTTCCATAATAAAACTTAATTAAATACAATTAATTTTTTACGCGCAATACTATCTCATGTATTTTAATAACAATGTAGAACTGACAGAAGAAAATGTTGTTGTATGTAAAGTTTTATGACACGAATAATGGTTTGAAGTTGGGTGAAAAACATCTTGGCTACTGCTTGGACGTTCGACTGAGATGTATTACAATGTTTCACGGAAAATAATAAATCTCGTACATAAAGCAGTCAAAGAACATGGCGTAGGTATAGAAGATGTAGTTAATTTAATGTAGTTTGTTTGTATGTAATTTTTAAATATTTTTATCAAAGCCAAAAAAAAAAAGGACATTAAAAAATATAACAAATAGTAAATTACAGATATGGCTCCGCGAGCCGTATCGAAGAGTACTGCCTTCTGAATCTGGTTCTTAATCCAATCGTTAAACGATAGCCTTGAAAGATGTTGGTCGAGGCTTTTAGCCATCAGGCCATTGGCCGTTACGACAACGTTCAGTTTTAAAATAGAGTTGCTTAGAATTAAATAATTTAATAAATTGTGTAATAATTTAATTGCTGCTGCAAATATAGGTAATGAGGTTGGATAGGTTAAATTATATTATGTTACCAATAAATAAAACAATATTCTCATTACCACAGTCATTAACCTTATTTATGTTGATAAAGGTTTGTGCATCGGCTTAATAGAGAATTTCAGTAATATAAAACTTCACTCAAATGGTAGGCTATAGTTTCATGAACAGGACTTATAATGCCGGAAATCATAAGGTCAATATTCTAGTATGTAAAAAACGATCGAATTAAAGTATGACACTTGAATTTTAACAATATTCCCAACGGCGATTAATGTCAAAAATATGTCAACAATTTAGGTAAAGTGATGGTGGTCCTTCAAACATTTAATGGTGCCCACCATTAAATGTTTGGAGGACATTGTGCGGCAAAGATACTCAAAAAATTTCTCAGTTCTTTCTTATCAGCGGACCAATGCTGCCCTATAGTACATACGTAGCCATGAGCCACTCAATAAATGAAAGCAATACAGAAACTAATAAGTGTTTATTGAAGTAGTATTGCTTGAAGCTAAATGGTATCGTGATAAACACATAACATGTGTCCTTAATGCTCTTTGGACGCTATTTGTTATGAAACATACATACGTGAGAGTATGACCTATGAGGAAAACGTTGTTTTAAGACAAACTTGCAATATTCCCCAATATTGCAAGTTTGTCTTACCCTATAATTTTATTAGTCTTTAAGAAAAAAGACTGCCTCGTTGTTCTAGTGGTCGCAAGAAGTACTGTTGAGCCTGAGGTCCTGGGGTCAAAGTCAAATCATTTATTTCAAATAGGCACAAAAAAGGCACTTTTGAACGTCAACAAGAAATGGAATTGATTCTAGTCGCCACTTTCAAAAGGTATTTTCGTATAGAGAGGAATGGGCATGAAACTCCACTGTTACTCTTTTAAATTAATGTTTCACAATGTTTTGTATACATGCATTATAAAATTATATGTGAAGACGATGCCCCCAGACCAAAAATACTAGGTATACCACAAAAGGTGAAAAGAAAAAAAACCAAATATAACAATGGCAGGTAAAATTAATTATGTCATAAATTATACATGGTGCTCACATATTTGACGACACGGTTGGCGCAGTGGTTGAGCGATTGACTGCTGCGCAGTATGTCGCGGGTTCGATTCCCGCACGGAACAAATATTTGTACGACCTGCAACCTATTTGTTACGGGTCTGGGTGTTTTTCTATCTATAATGTATTTACAAAAAGAAAATGTATATAAGTAGTTTATCAGCCATCACGTTACCATAACACATTAGGTTGCTTAGCTTGGGACTATATGGCGTTGTGTGAAATGTCCAAAGATATTATATTATTATTATTTACAAACATTCTAAAAGATAATAATAATAAATCAATCAATCAGTCGATTCCCGGATCCGATGAAGTGCTATTGGGTTACCCACTTGGAGTTGCTTAGTTGCAGCTTGGAGTCTAGATTTGTGCCCGTTTGATAGCAATAGATAGATAACATGGGACTGTAACGTAACTGGCGAAATGTGGGTATACCTGTACCTTACTCTTCGAAAATTATAGATGTGAAGTTCTTTACGTGTCTTTCTACTATACTTACCACCAGGGGGCTAAGACAAAGTCACATTTTCATTAACGATAATGAAATTAGATAAATCCGAAATGTATGGAATTGGCACGTGATCAATCGTTTTATATCGCTAACACCCGTATTAATAAACAAGTAAAAGTAAGTACTTGAGTAAAGGTAATTACTTAGGTAACGATTTGTATTCTATAGTTAAGTCATTGATCGAAGTTAGAACTGTCAAAAGTTAGAATTCTTAGCCAAGTAATAGTCACCATTTCCTTTACTTAAGCAATACTTCGTCGTTATTTTGGATACAAAATGGAAACTTTGGATAGCATCGAAGCGTTTTTTGCTGTTGTCGACAATATAGATGATAATTTAATAGGGGAGATAGAACTGGCTGAACCTAGAAATCCCAAAGTTTACTTTCGTGATGTGGGTCCATTTCATGACTATTCGGCAGATTGTTTTAAAAAGAGATTTCGTATCACAATACTTTTGGAGAAACGCACGGTAATTCTGTATTGCAATACATGTGATTTTACCGAGAATTACCGACTCTTTACAATCAGAGACAAAAAGAGTGCTTCCTAGAAAGATATTGTTTTGTTTTGATTTCAGAAATAATTTATGGTTTGACAATTGACAGAAATGAATGTATAATCTTTCTAAGTCAAAAATCATGTGTCGGTATATAATCCATGTGTAAAGAGTAAACATTTAAATTTAGTAGGGTTCTAACGTTTCAAACGTTTTGTTTCACGAAGCATTCTTTTTTTTTGTACCGACAAAATTAAATGAAAATAATGTACTTTTTACAATTCCAACTACTGTATATAACGCTATTGCTATTATAAATCTAAAATAAAGTATATCAAATATATTATTGCAAGCTTTTAAAAGTAATCTAGACGTTACGTTTGCCTTTTCACGAAACGAAACGCAGTCATGAAGTGTTGCCACACAGAAACAACCACCAAACTTCGAGTGTTACTTGGGCAATTGCTCAAGTAAGTAACGGCTGTTACTCAACTATAGAATGAGAATTTGAAATTAAGAATTCTAACCCTAAGCAATGACTTAGTTAAGAAATTACTTAGCAACAAGTAATTACTTCTTTATTAATACGGGTGTAAGTGCTAGACAATGTCAAATTGTGTAACCAAACTCGAGCAATATTCACATACAAATGCATTGATAAGTGGCGGTATAAAGCAATATAATTTGATTATTCGTTGTCCGTGTGTTTATATTTTATAGCACAGAAAATCCCTACAACACAAGCTCTACCACTGAGCTCCCTAAGTGGAGGTCCGCCTGACCTTCATAGTACCTACATGGAGCGACTGCCTATCTATCCTCCACAATCCAGTAACTAGGGAAATCAATACAACTTAGGGTTCTTACAGACGAACGGCAAGTTGTGAACGGCAGAGGCTACTTCAGCCGTCGCCACCTGTCGACGACAGTCGTCAACACGTCGGCGGCAGCAGTCAATACGTCGACGGCTGCCGCCGACAGGCGACAACGGCTGCCGTCGACAGGCGACAACCCTTGCCGCGAGTGCCGCGTACTAGCAGTCGTGGTCGGCTTGTACAGGAGCCAGTTGCAAAATTTACAATTTCCTCACACACTGCTATCCATGCTCTGTTTTTTATTGTTTTGTTACTGTAGTCTTGTAGCTTATAATTCCAAAGACAAAGCCTTTTTTTTACTGCCATAATTAACAATTCGACATCAATTTCGTCTCCGGAGCTCATTTTGTAGACGCACGACGCTTGCGCACTCTTGGTCTATTTGTCGTCGACT
Organism: Hyppa rectilinea; assembly: GCA_951799385.1. Classification (NCBI taxonomy): domain Eukaryota; kingdom Metazoa; phylum Arthropoda; class Insecta; order Lepidoptera; family Noctuidae; genus Hyppa; species Hyppa rectilinea. The sequence goes on along the minus strand of OX637318.1, from coordinate 16,378,427 downwards.
GACAAAATGGCGGATGAAACACGCCACAACTGCAAGCGTCACCTATTGGCGGCGGCACCACCTGTCGGCGGCAGCCGTCGACGTATTGACTGCTGCCGCCGACGCGTTGACGACTGTCGTCGACAGGTGGCGACGGCAGAGGCTACTTCTGCCGTTCACAACTTGCCGTTCGTCTGTAAGAACTCTTAGCTGTCATCTGGTTTGAAATGTCAAAGATCCACGAATGACAGACGCGACCAACGGCTTAACGCACTTTCCGAGGCACGGAGGACTCTTGCTGTGTCGCCCATCCACAGACTAACTCGCGCAAGCGTAGCTTAACCTGATGGATCGACCCGTGTGGTTGTTATAACTTAGCCACAAGCTCCTCTTGTTTGAAAATCGATTCTTTACAAAAGCAGACCATAGGTAGGAAGCTTTTGCAAACACGACACAAACCAAACTAATACACACAACCCAACATCTTTCAACTAAGTTGACACGTCACCGAGCCCGTTGTAATTGCCGGCTGTGGTATGTAAACGGACTTTAATCACGGATGTACGGATCTGCCCGGATGCAATTAACCGTGGGCTACTCGGATGACGGTTGAGCACCACTAATTTGAGTCCCACACTACCTACCTGTTTCTGAGGATAGCTTTGTTTGTCTTTAGGTCTGTTTTCCTTGGGACACCGAACGGCGTGTTATTGTAAACGGAGACAGTTCTATGCTATGTTATGTAGAATGGTTGGTTTCCTTTATATATAGTACTAGCTCCCGCCCGCGGCTTCGCCCGCAAAATATGTCGACAAATTATACTCATAAACCTTCCTCTTGAATTACTCTATCTATTAAAAAAAACCGCATCTAAATCCGTTGCGTAGTTTTAAAGATTTAAGCATACATAGGGATATAGGGACAGTGAAAGCGACTTTGTTTTATACTATGTAGTGATATCCGTATCCTAATTATTAAAACTATACTAAACTATGTTACGCTATTATGGTGCAGTTTTTTCAGCAGGATTGTCCGAAAGAGTTACAGCTACCCCAGAACATTAAGAGCGGTGTCGCTGCGTCGTCTAATATCTGTGGTATGTAAAGGGGCCCCGAGACGGTCAAACGGTTTGATTCAAACCTTAAGTGTTTGATGAAACCGTTTGATGTCGGTTTGAACGGTTGTCAAACGGCATTGCGCAGTTTGGTTCGGTACGCCGCCATAATTAGACTTGTGTGTGATGCAGACAAGATGCTTTATAACGTTAATGTCTTGCGTCAGAAGAGAAAAAAAAAGAAAAAGACTTTGGTCCAAAGAATGGTACAAACTAAGATATCGTTTTACCCACGAACATCTACAGAAAATGCTAGAAATCTAGCACTAAACTAAGCCGAGTTTGTTCAAACGCGTCGGAACACGATCAAACGGCGCGTCAAACACAACAAAAATATGAAATTTCATCAAACAAGCTTCAAACCCGTAAATGTTTGACAAACCGTTCAAACTAGTTGACCGTCTCGGGGGCCCTTTACACGATGCGCTGCGGCGCCGCACCGGACATGCACCCACTGAGACGAGGCGGGGAGGGGTGAATGCGTTGCGACGTCGGAGTGGCACCGCTCAGTTGTTTATGCATCACAAGAAAGAGCACAAGCTCATTTCGTTTTTTTTTCTTAGTATTTTGTTTATTTTGCTTGCTGACAACGCTGACAACGCCGCATCGTGTGCTCCCGCTCTAAGAGCTAAGGAAGGAACATACATGGGTATTAGTCAGTAAGAGTCTGACACTCCCTTCCACTCCACCCAGAGCGGGAGAGGCTCATTTGATGATTTCCCACCTTCAAAAAAATTAAAACGGTGCAGTTTTTGTCACATATATAAAACCAGTCCTCAATCTGGCTTTAACATTAATATGCAATAAGCCTGTAGGCTTCCAAATAGATATTAATTAGGCTATAAATTAGATCAGTGACCGATTACAGACCTCACAGGTTCCATTGAAAGGCCACTGAACCAAAATAGGCAAGAATTCAACGGCACGCTTAATTTCAATCAAATGAGATTGGAATCTGAAACTAATTAGTGAGGAATTCCGTCGTTTCGTTTATAAAGAACTCAAATAAATTAGGGTTTTCATTATTGCTTTGTTCTGTAGCGTTTTCTTCTTTTGTTTTTCAGTTTCGAAGTAACAATAGCCTTGATTTCTTCATTGGCTGCATACCAATGTTTGTGGGCTGAAATTCGAACTGAAAGCGGTTTTATAACTTTTATTATTGACTGCTTGGGCCTATTCAGTATAATTGACAATACGAAGTTTTTGTGAAAAATAACAAAACTGTCCCATTCATAGGACGGGGCAGTGATGAATTAATAAAGCAGAAACTGTGTTAATGAAACTTATTAAATTGCTTTTGTTAAATAGGCACCTGCTAATTGTGGAATTTATTTGTCCAAAAATGATGAAGGAATATTGTATAGTTGTCGCAAGCTTCGCTGTAAGTCAGTTAAGAGCGGGGTCATTTGATGATTTCCCACCCTCAAAAAAAATAAAAAATAAAAGGTCAGTGTAGCTCACAGGTCTCGAATTCGATCCCCAGTTCGAGTAGATTTTATTGGAGTAATTGTTATGTTCGCGTTATGTACTTAACAGTACAACAATAGAGGGGGCCTAGACAAGTGTCAATCGCTCCGTGTTGATTCGATTTCAAAAATTGTTGATCGAACAATTCGTTATCTCAGTGATTCGTATTGTCAAGAACGCCACTTGTCAACGCATTAGAATGGGAATATTGATCCAGTTTTGTTACACAATTTGAAATTGTCTAGCACTTAGCGATCAAAAACGATTGATCACGTGAAATTTCGAAAGCTTATGCCAATTCCATACATTTTGGATTTATCTAATTTCGTTAACGTTAGTAAAAAAGTGACATTGTTTAGCCCCCTGCCTGCCCTTTCAAGGAATATATAGGAGTGATGTTATGTTTCTAAAACAGAGCATGGGTTGCAGATAATTAGTATTCCAGTTCAATCGTATAACTGGGCTTATTAGCTACGAGTAATGTGCCAGAAGTGAGTTCACATCAATGTTAATGAAAGGAGGAGGTTGGGGAATATGAGCTTACGATTTCAAGCTCACAGGAGCTACTACTATTATTTGAAACAGTAATTTTTTTTGGCTTACTTGAAAGGTTCATTCTTAAAATAAGGACCTAGGAAGGCGATTAAAAACGTTGTCGATTGGACTCCGTTTCGATACTAACCAATCAGTGCTAAGGAGTTTTGTAAGAGGTTCTCATTCGAAGGCAATTGACTTTTTTTGACCTTTGCCGTTTACATAGGTACTAGGTATGTTATACCAAGCTTTCACCTTCGAAATTTCGTGGTAACATTTTATTTATTATTTAATGCAAATATCCTATTTATCTATACTATATAAAGAGGAAAACTTTGTTTGTTTGTTTGGTTGTAATGAATAGGCTCAAAAACTACTGGACCGATTTTAAAAATTCTTTCACCGTTGGAAAGCTTAGTTTTCTAGGAGTAACATAGGCTACTTTTTATTCCGGGAAAAATAACGGGTCCCACGGAAAGACCACGGGAGCGAAGCCGCGGGCAAAGTGCTAGTTATATAATAAATAGGATGGTGCAGTGGTTGAGCGATTGACTGCTGCGCACTATGTCGCGGGTTCGATTCCCGCACGGAACAAATATTTGTAGGACCTGCAAGTATTTGTTACGAGTCTGGGTGTTTTCTATCTATACATATAATAAATTTGTAGAAAAGTGGTGTCTGTATGTAGTGTAAATTTGTAGAAACATATAAAAAAAAAGTAGCAGGGGTTGTTATTATATCGATGCCGAACCCGAAATTGTAATTATTTTTTTTTTTGTCTGTTTGTCTGTGTGTTTGTGCACGCTAATATCAGAAACAGCTTATTCGATGTAGATACGGTTTTCACTAATATATTGTAGTAAGCTTCACTTAACATTTAATGTTTATTTCATGTCAATCGGTTTATAAATAAAAAGTTATGTCAATTTAAAGAATCACGGCAGACATTTGTTAAGGTATTCTATCAGAGTACGTATACGCATCGCGCCTGCGCGTCCGTAGCTATATAAAGCGCGCTGAGAGCTGCGCCGCTGTTACCCCCGATCCAGCCGTCCCTTGCTGTCCTCCCCCAGCGACGTCCTAAGCCGAGGTCCGTACCCCCTTAGCGTGTAGTCGTTTAGTTTGTAAGTTTTTATAAGCCCTAGCTGGAGGCTACAATTCTTTTGTGGTATCCACAGGCAAGTCCGGTTAAGCAGTATACAACTCTATGGTTGAGCTGCGAGATGCCATTATAAAAAAAAAACACGCCGCTGCCATAAGGATTCAGTTATTCGTAGCGAACGCACGTATCCTGGAGAGTATAGGCGAATAGTTGCATTCGATTATTGCGATTCACTTGAATACTGTCTGTTTGCATATTTCATTTATTTAAATTTTAGGGTTTGTAGGTTAGGTTCTTTTTCTAAATTTTCCTTAAAATCTATCTATAATATAATAAAACAGTAAAAAAACTGTGTCTGTACATTGAATATATTAAAAAAATAATAAAGATAAGATAATAAAATAGAGCACGAATCCAAAAAAAAAATCGGTCTGTTTGTCTGTATGTCTGTTTGTACACGCTAATCTTCGGAACTACTGGACGGATTTGAATTTTTTTTTTAATGTTGTGTAGGTGTTAAGTTTGGGCAACAAATAGACTATAATTTATATTGGAAACTTGAACACCTGATGCAGAACCGCAACAGACCAGCTAAACTATAAGAGATACAAAAATAGTAACGTAGCAAAAATTGTTCCGCGTGATGAGCATTTTCTGCTGAGAGAATAAATTTGAAGATCTGGAACACCTGATGTGGAACTCCAAGAGCCCAGCTACACTATAACAGATATTGGTATGACGTCTTAGCAAAAGTTGTTCAGCCTGATGAGCACTCTCTGTTGACGCATAAAAATTTAAGATCTGGAACACCTGTTGCGGAATTCCAAGAGCCCAGCCACACTACAGCTATTGACTTATAAAAATCGAAGACCAGAAACATCTGATTTGGAAATCAAAGCTATCACTAATTTCACTGTATAATTATAAAATAACATAAGCTGGGAGTACTTCCACGCGGTGAAGGCGGTAACAGTTTAGGACTGATTTTCGCTGACGATGGTACAGACGCCAGCACATCAAGCTATCCCTAACTGTCAAATTTTCTCAATTAAAACTGAACCTTACGTCTTTGCAATAAAGTTGAAATACTATCAAAGAAATTTGACGGATTGTGGTAACTTGATGTGCTGGCCTCTGTACTTATATCATTGAAAATTTGACTCTGCTGGCCAAAACTCTCATTTATTTTTTTATTTTACCAAATAAATATGCCTTCGGACTTATGTTATTTGAGTGTTTAATTTCCTTTTCTATTTATCTTCGTGACACAGTAGCCTACCCGATAACGCCTGGGAGCAGTCCCTTAGATTTTAATTGATCACTTAAATTCACAATAAAACTATAACCATGCCTAGAAAGAGGTCAAATCTTTCCCAATGTTCCAAAAGAGCTAAAAGATTGAAGATCATAAGATCCCAAGAATCTACCAAAGAGCGTCACGAGAGGCTTGACGCTGTTTGAAAACATCCGGCTGCAACTCGCTCCGTGGAAACCTCTTCGGATCGCGAAGCACGCCTGCGTTCTCAGCGTATTTACGCATCTACATCCAGAGACCAGTGAAGAATATGATGCGCGACTGACCGCAAATCTTGCAAGTCATGCATTGTCTCGCGAATCGGAGACGTTCATGGATAGAGAATTACGCTTGAGTTCCAAGCGTATCTACGCATCGAGTTCTAGGTCTCTAGAGACAAGTGGGGAACGTGATGCGTGACTGACCGCTGATCGTGCAAGTCATGCATTGTCTCGCGAATCGGAGACGTTCACGGATAGAGAATTACGCTTGAGTTCCAAGCGTATCTACGCATCGACTTCTAGGTCTCTAGAGACAAGTGGGGAACGTGATGCGTGACTGACCGCTGATCGTGATTCAGATCTTTGATTATGACGACCCCGTTGTCGCTGGCATAAACAACAGGATATGCGTACGAAGTCGCGGGCAGAAGCTATCTATAATATGTATGTATTTAAAAAAAAATGTATATAAGTAGTTTATCAGCCATCTCGTTACCATTTTTTTTTTTTTTTTTTAAGGCTGGGAAATCATCCAATGACTTCTCCCGCTCTGGGTGGAGCGGAAGGGAGTGTCAGACTCTTACTGACTAAAACCCATCCATGTTCCTTCCGTAGCCCTTTATGTTCCGGGGTAGCGGTAACCCTTTCGGACAATCCCGTTACCATAACACAAGCATTAGGTTGCTTAGCTTGGGACGATATGGCGTTGTGTGAAATGTCTAAGGATATTATTATAATAATATCCACTAATTTTTAAATGTTTTTTAACCGTATTTTATGACACTAATATTATAAAGGCGAATGTTTGTAAGTGTGTGTGTGTTTGTAACTTCTTCACGCAAAAACTACTTAACGGATATGGGTAAAATTTAGCACAGAGATAGATTATAACTTGAATTAACACATAGGAGGTTTTTATCCCGTTAGTACGTTCCCTTGGGGTAATTTACGACATCCAAGCGGGCGGAACCGCGGACAGAAGCTAGTATTTTCATGAAATGCGGATGGTGGCTGGCGAAATATGGAAGTACTATATTATGTACACACATATTAATTCCATATTTCGTCAGTTATGTTTGAATCCCATGTGCAGTTTGAATACCCAATAAAGTATGTGAAAAATTGGTAAAAAACACGATGAAAAACGATTGCATTTTAAACCAATTAACAGGTGGAGCTTTAGCGCATGTTATTTTTTATACAAAATTGGCCAGCTTGCATTTTATGTATAATTATGAGAAAATATCAGGTAGAATTCGTTTGTAAAAAAAATATCTTTACATTTTTATAAGTAACTATTTCCGAATGAAAAATTAAAGTATGAATTGATTTTGGTCAATAAAATCTATCTTTTTCCTATGTTTCATAACATCACGAATTGTTTCCCCCAAGGGCTTGGCAGAAGTATGCTTATTAGTATGCCCACATTTCGCCAGTTATGTTTAATTCTTATGTAATAGTGGATAAACCTATTGCCATAAACGGTGTAAAAATCTGGATATGTACACCTTAGTCTGGGACTAAGGGCTGCTACTCAGAAATTCCAGATAGATGCCCAATAATACTTTGCCCGACCTGGGGATCGAACCCAGGACATCATGTTTAGCAGTAGCGTTTGCGATGACTAGACCAACGAGGTACTTTCATGGTAAACACAATCATTCCTCAGTTACTCGCTCGTAACTTGCAGGCCAAACTGAGCAAAGAGCCGCTGAACGCATCGGATGCTACCTTGACGGTTGCTTTCAGCGGCTTTACTAAATACGTCATTTATTTTAACAAATGTAACATAACCATGAGTCTGGGAAATGATCATAGGATATTATCTATCATTTTATTGGAAACTAGTAGTTATTTAAGGGAAATTACATAAATACTTACCAGGATAGTACCTAATCTTTAAATTCAGGCAATTTCTTTCCATAGTGTTTAGGGATCTTTAACAAAATGAAAGTGGAATGGAATGGCAATTGATCTTCTTTTCGTGTGGTTATTGACTAACCTGGTGTCAGCGTTTTTATGCTGCCCATGGGCCTGTGAGTTAGCTTGGTGACTGATGAGAAGCAGCAAGCAGAGAAGAGAAGCAGAGAATGCGCCGCCGACAAGCGATAACTTGCAGCATGTGCTGCCCACTAAACTAGCATCACGGACCGAATGCTTGCTTTGACAGTTGTCTTGTCGCTATGACAAACGCGTACCTACTCACCGGCGGTGTAAGCAGTCAGCGACCAAGTAATAATATCAATCCGTCAATTAAATTACCTTACAATACCCTCCCTATACCCTTCAACAAAAACTACTAACAAAATACGACACCCATTTCATACAACCTTTTTGTTATAACAACAAAAGAGAGAACCTGAAAACATATGGCAGTAACAATACCGCACAAAAAGCACTTAATACTATACATTCAACGTTTTTCTTCCATCCCTACCCTTTCCTTTCCGTTCCCAAAATAGACATGTAATGTGCAACCCTTTGACCTTCGCTGTTTCAAGGGTTACCCATTAATACAAAATTGTACCTACAGAAGGTTTGCTCTAAACAATTTGTGAAAATAGGCACACGGACACAGACTGTCCGCACTATAGAATGCTCGGAGTGTTTTCGGAGGATAAAATCAAGAATTAAATTAGCCAGAAAAGAGCCGGAGTTACCGACATAGCTTGCAGACTAAGCAAATTGAAATAGCAGAGGGCTAACCATGTTTGTCGAAGGACCGATGGCCGGTGGAGTAGACGAGCTCTGGAGTGGAGTCGAGCAGTGTGGGACGCCCCCAGCTAGATGGACCTAAGCGGGATTGTCCGAAAGGATTACCGCTACCCCAGAACACAAAGGGCTAAGGAAGGAACATGGATGGGTTTTAGACAGTAAAAGTCTGACACTCCCTTCCGCTCCACCCAGAGCGGGAGAAGTCATTGGATGATTTCCCACCCTCAAAAAAAAAGGTAGATGTACTGATGACCTTAAGAATGTGGTTGGGGCAGACTAGACGCGGAAGGCGGAGGACAGGGTGCTATGACGTAGTCTGGCAGTGATCCATGTCCAGCAGTGAACGGCGATAGGCTGAGAGTTGACAGATAGACGAGGGGAGCTTTTTTAAGTCGATTTCAAACGCTACCTTTTGTTAATTTTTGCCTTTAATTTAGCAGCAAATAATTACCAATGAAGTTAATTGCTATCTACACGTCTTATAGAGTTTAGGAGCTGTCTGTGTTGTTGTCTAGCATCTATGTTTTAGAATATTGACACTAACCGTCAACAGGTACAGTTTTAGTGTGCTAATCGCGTGTATTTGTTAAAATTCGCTCTCTCTCACAGTGAAGCGTTCTGACTGACCACAAAATGAAAAATAAACTTATTAGTAAGATGATCCAACGATACTGAATTTCGCCCCGCGATATCTTTCACTCCAGCTCCGAATGGCTGAAAAATTAAATGAGCGTACGTTAATTTATATTTTATTCTGTAATTGGTATCATGTGATCGTGGAATTAAACAAAAAAGAACATTCACTCGATTGAAGCGTATGAATGCCAGTCGTGAGTGCACTTGCACTGGCTTTACGTAAAGCGTGTCAATGTGTGCGTGCGGTTCACCTCAGTATAGCCAACCTTCTGAACATACCTACTATTGCGTACGATTAATATTGGACACACGTACTCTCTACAGTGGTTCTGTTACAAATCAGGGCTTACTGTTCCTTATGTTTGATTAATAGACTAGTAATTTCTCTTTTTGTTTGGACTTGTGAAGTTCTGAGAAAGCGCTGAAGAGATAAGTAGGTATATAATATATGGAGATGTAACATATTGTTCCTTTTTCTGCCAATCGTAGATAATGAGCATTGCCTTTGTACGTATTTACTGTTCCTTTCTTCTTATCTGTTTTTATGTATGTATATATAGCACAAAAACATACCGTCTTTTTTCTAAGAAAAATTCACAAATAAAAAATACTCGATAATCCTTCATAATGTTCATTAATCATCACCAACACTATAATTCACAAAACTAATGCAACGAGGCATTTCTTTTGCAAAAAGTTCAACTTCGGTTCCCAGCTAAACTACCTATTTGTAGTAATCCGATCTCAAAAATTCATATTGTCTGTATTGTGTTGGACGCAGCTGTTGTACTAATATAACGACAACCTTTATTTAAAACCTAGGAAACATAAAAGAATACGATTATGTCTTATAGCCGGGGGTTTGTGGTTACAGAACAGCTGGTTATGTTAGGTCTGGCCGAATCTTTACTCTTGGAAGATATAATAATTTAGCACACATTGGAGTTTCTTGCCCGTGCTTCTCCATAGGTACCTACTGCTTTGGAATGGGCAACTAGCTTCATCTTTCTGACCGACCGACCCCTTGTCAATTCAAAAGTGCCTGTAATTGGTTTATTTGAAATAAATACTTTGGGTTTGAGTTTGACACATCACGCCAGTATTCTACGAAGGGTTAGGCAGAAGGGCTGGAGGGAGGGGAGGGGGCGCTCGTGTAATGTACTGTGTACTCGTATAAGGTTCAAATACCTACTAGGTAAAAACGCGGGCAGCAGCTAATTAATTAAAGCCCGAAAGCTGCCAGTTATTTTCTAACCAAGCAGCTAGGTTCCACATAAGGTTTCGCCTAGGCTCTATAGTACACCCAGATATGTTTAAGTCCGATGTAATGAAGGGCGAGCAAGTCGCCATCAACCAGGCACAAACATTTCGGGGAGTTTTTGTAAGATGCAGCAAGAATACACATTGGCGTATTTCTTTCTTATTTTAGTTTGATGAAACTGTATTCTAATCCTGAGCCCTTAATTCCTTAGCCTCTCCTTGTGGTACGCGACTAGGTCGCCTTAACACCTAAGTTATGTAAAAATAAATGTTGATAAAGGCATCGTCTCTCAAACTGCTAGAAACCATACCAAAAATAGTTCTCGCATTGGTCAAATATTAGCCAATCAGCAATATTGTAGCGGTATGCCCAATTTGCGCCTGTCCTCCTAACAGAATTATAGATGTATGACCTTGAACATTTGTATGAGCTATTTTAATAAAAATGAATGCTCTCTTCAGAGTACCCATTTTAAAATAATAAATCAGAATTGCAAAGAACTATGAAAAATTCTTTTATTTTAAAACATGTGTGAAATTCAGATTGCTTTCAGCAGCCATTATTGTTTATTCTGCTTGATGGTGGCTAAATGGCATTACCAAAAATAGATGAAAGCGTACTTTTATAACTAGATTTTTTTAGTGCACGTATTTTTGTGTTAGATCTTCTTCTTTTCGTGTGGTTAGTGACTAGGCTGGCGTCAGAGTTTTATGCTGCCCTGGGCAAGAAGAAGATCTTCCTGACCATGTATGTACGGTTCTTTTTCCTTACATCATCATCTACTGTCATGAAATGTCTGTCGCAAAATCGACGAGAGATGGTGCAGGGGTTCTCGAATGGAGTGGGGTTCACGCATAGGTAAACGTAGAGTGGCAAGATAGACCTATGCCCTGAAGAAGGTAGCTGGCAGTGGCTGGATGAAAAAGGCCGGAGAACGTGTGCTGTAGACCTATGTCCAGCAGTGGACTGCAGTAGGCTGAAATTATGATGATGCTCTATTATTCTGTTCAGCCGCTTACTTGACATAAATTTCTACATTTTTATCTGTTAATTTGATGGTGAACATTATAAAGGATATTCTATCTATCTGTATAACTGTGCACAGATAAAACTGTAAACAGTTATTTTACTTCTAACAGCAGCAACCCAACAGGGACCTTAAAGAAATGTGTATAAAGGTCAATGTCATTTTGATCGTGATCCAAAAACAGAGGTCATAAATAACTATCAATCTGAAAAGCCTTTTCCCAACTATGTTGGGTCGCCTTCCAGTGTAACCGGATGCAGCTGAATACCAGTATTTTACATGTAGCGACTGCCTAACACACGCATGTTACACACACTTTACAGGGTCAAATCAAATTTGCTAGCAAAACTCTGCAGACATGGTGGATTTGGATATCGTATTTTTGGATTTTATGTTTGGAACTTGGTGCCTTAGTAAATAAATAAATTTATTATAAAACTAGCTTCTGCCCGTGACTTCGTACGTGGACCCTGTTGCTTATGCCAGCGACAACGGGGTTGCCATTTATGTTATTTTTTATCATTTTTCCCATTTAAATCTTTTATCACACTGAGCTTTAGTTTTATTTCATTCCAACAACCACCAAAACATACAGTCCATTTGTCATCATTTTCATTTTGTAACCGCATTATTATTTTCCCCACTTGTCTCTAGAGACTTAGAAGTCAATGCGTAGATACGGTTGGAACTCAAGCACAATTCTCTATCCGTGAACGTCTCCGACTCGCGAGACAATGCGTGGCATTCACGATTAGCGGTCAGTCGCGCATCACGTGCCCCACTTGTCTCTAGAGACCTAGAAGTCGATGCGTAGATACGCTTGGAACTCAAGCGTAATTCTCTTTCCGTGAACGTCTCTAACTCGCGAGACAATCCATGACGTTCACGATCAGCGGTCAGTCGCGCATCATATTCTTCACTGGTCTCTAGAGACCTAATGAATACGCAGAGAACGCAGGCGTGCTTCGCGTTCCGAAGAGGTTTCCACGTAGCGAGTTGCAGCCTAATGTTCTCGAACAGCATCAAGTCTCTCCTGACGCTCTTCGGTAGATTCTTGGGATCTAATGATCCTCAATCTTTTGGCTCTCTTGGAACATTGGGAAAGATTTGACCTCTTTCTAGGCATGGTTATAGTTTTATTGTGAAGATACCTGATCAATAAAAATCTAAATTAAAATGACTGCTCCGCTGCGTTACCGGGTAGGCTACCGTGTCGTATTTATTTTTTTGAATATGCCAGTAATGGCCAGTAGCGTCAAATTTTCAACGATATACCATCGTCATCGAAAATCAGTTCTAAACTATTACCGCCTTCACCGCGTGCAGGTACTCCCAGTTTATGTTATTTTATAATTACACAGTAAAATTAGTGATAGCTTTGATTTCCGCATCAGATGTTTCTGATCTTCGATTTTTATAAGTCAACAGAAAATGCTCATCAGATTGAACAACTTTTGCTAAGACGTCATTCCTATATGTGTTATGTTGTAGCTAGGCTCTTGGAGTTCCACAACAGGTGTTCCAGATCTTCGATTTTTATAAGTCAACACAGAGTGCTCATCAGATTGAACAACTTTTGCTAAGAAGTCATTTCTATATGTGTTATGGTGTAGCTAGACTCTTGGACCTCCACACAGGTGTTCCAGATCATTGAGTTTTATACGTCAACAGGAAATGCCCATCAGACCGAACAACTTTTGCTAAGACGTCATTCCTATATATGTTATAGTGTAGCTGGGCTCTTGGAGTTCCACATCAGGTGTTCCAGATCTTAAAATTTATTCTCTCAGCAGAAAATGCTCATCACGTGGAACAATTTTTGCTATGGTATCATTTTTGTATATCTTATAGTTTAGCTGGTCTGTTGCGGTTCTGCATCAGGTGTTTAAGTTTCCAACATAAATTATAGCCTATATGTTGCCCAGACTTAATACCTATACAACAAAAAAAAACATTCCAATCCGTCCAGTAGTTCCGAAGATTAGCGTGTACAAACAAACAGACAAACAGACATACAGACAAACAGACAATTTTTTTTTTGGATTCGTGCTCTATTACTGTTTCTAAACCCCCCTCAATAATTATATTTTCAATATATCCAATGTACAGACACAGTTTTTTTACTGTTTTATTATATGTACCTATAGACAAATTCGCCTTACGTGTTTGTGTGATGGTCCGCTTTAGTGCTTATAAACTGCACAACGGATTTTGTTTTATTATTATTAATTTGAAAAGGAACTTACCAAATATCCAGGCTTTTATAATTGTCTCAAGAGTATTTAAAACGTTTAAAAATCCAATTTCATCCCACTGGCATCCGTCTTGTGGTCAAGCCATTAGAAAAAGTAATTATTTGCGCTTTCTCCGAGAACTGCTCAATCGATAGCCGCAAAGAAATCGAGATTAATTGGAATTCTAATTAAAAGTACAGCCAGCAAAGAGATCGGTTGAATGTTACAGATTTTCTAGAGCAAAGTGAATAATTATGCTGTAGGTGATGGTATCTTTTTAAATGGAAAGAATCTTTTAAAGCTACTGTGGAAAAGCCAAAAGAAAGATAAGTCTTAAAGGCTACGTATGTGTTTTAGGTAATGGCCTATCCTATGTTAGTTTTAGTTTTTCCTTTATTTTTTTCCTAAATAAAATAATATTATCTTTCTTTGTTTTACATGGACATTTATTTACGCGCGTTCCGTACAATCCGCGACGATGGCGCGTTATCTTCATAACTACACTCGAGAAATATGCACTAGTGTCGTTGGCAGCGCGTTTTACGCTCGTCAACTGCGCGTAAATAAATCGCCGGGTGCCCTTATTAAAATTTTTGCGCTATACAGCTTAAATTAAACAACACAGTTTAGCAATAAAAGGTGTCATATTAAAGTGTTACTGTTTAAGCGTAAAATGGTTCCTATTAATCGGTCTGCCTCGTTGGTCTAATTGTCGCAAGTGCTAATATTGAGCACGAGATCTTTGGCTGGATTCTTAGGTCATGCAAATTGATTTTGTTTTTTTTTCTATCTGGAATTTCTCAGTAGCAGCCCGGAGTCTGAATCTGTGCCCGGTTGATGGCAATAGGCCCCTATTATATGGAACTTAAACAAAACTGGTGACATGTGGGTGTACAATTGGTACGCTCTGCCCAACCCTACCTATTATTGAAGTACGTACTCGTAGCATGAGTATGCTTTCATAATTAATTTCATAATTGGTTATTATTTTCAGTAACAAATTCGAAATCTTATTACATCAAGATATTTTTGTATTTTATAAATTATTGGAATCATCTCACTGTATGTTTAATTATTTATGTAAACTAAGTACTTTAATGAATCCAAATTTAGTTAGTACATACCTACTAAAAATATTAATTAGCATTAAATTTTCATTCATTTTAACTATACAAACAACTTATCTTGTAACAGATAACGTAATTAAATGTTATGATCTATTTCGGTTTAGTCTAGACTAAAAGTCACGGGCTGTAATAAACGGCCGTATCTTTTTTTCACGTAAATTTAGAAGTTTGATTTTTTCACAGTTTCAAGGGACTGAAGACCTAAGTATATGGTTTTAATTTCAACTAGATACCTTTACGCGTTCCCGAGATAAACGGTCTTGACAGACAGACAGACCTGTATGGATTCAGTGTTTCCTCTCGAGGTACGGAACCTTAGCAATGAACGATCTGACGACTGAAGATGTCAGCCGCGGTTCACCGAAAACCTTCATAATAATCCTTTATGGTGAATCTATCTACAGATGAATATTGCATGCACTGCAAAGAAACAATTACGAAGTACGTATCTTCATGATATTAAAAATAAAATATTGCAATAAATCTGGAACAAGAACGCTACGTCAAACAATACGAATGACTGAAAGTAATTAAATACCTTCTGTTTCATTTATTTGCCCGTAATTGAGGTGAAAAGTTTATTAATATAAATTCTTTTTTTATTGGTTACTTTTTGATGTGTCCTGTCTTTTAATAAAGCTTGGCGCTCTTTTACATAAAATTAAATCTCTTTGGTGCAGTTGATTTTGAAGTCGTTTATCATTTTTTGTTTATCGTGACAATGACAAATGACTATTTCAAATCGACTTAATTAATCGGTTAATTGATTCTTTATCAATTAATGCAACGATTCCTGTTTACAAGAATAAAAGATCTCTAACGTAATCGCCGAACGTTAACTTTCTATAAATAACAAAAGTCTAGCATTTTCAAACAACCCAATTTGAAGCCGTTAGCTTTAAAAAACACGCTTTGACCAATATTCACACATTACCATACGATTCTTTGTAAAAACATAGCGTTCTGGTAGAAGGCATTACCGGAGCAATCTGCATAAAAGTGCTCCGTACTAAAACTACAAATGCATACGCTTCAGTAATCATCTGGAAAATGCATGCAGTATTTTATATAAAGCTGGGAAAATATACAGGATGAAAATGAATTCATGGGCATTGTTTTAAGGGGGGTACCCTTAAACAACTGATAGGCAGTCGCTCCACGTCAAATACTGGTATTCGGCTGCATCCGGTTAAGACTGGAAGCCGACCCCAACATAGTTGGGAAAAGGCTAGGCAGATTAATTTGGTTAACAAATAATTTAATTGACTATACCTAACTATGTACCTTAAACACAAATGCTAATAAGGATGAAAACTTTTGTAAAGATTCGGATTCAGAATTCTGTTGTTCCATTAAAATCTTATTAAATATTGATGCTTAAAATTCTCTGCAAAACAAACTCGCTCCATTCTTTGTTTCCGTGGCTAAAAAACGTCAAAACATTTTAAAAATCCAGGTATTTATACACACATTTTTGGACAAAAGCTGAACCATAGTTTCACGCTGCTATACCCGACATTTGCATACGTATAGTTGCAGTCCTTGGAATTAATAAGCTATCTAGGCATGCTGAATATTCTGTTCACATATTATTATATAATATATGAGGGTTAAGTCGGTGGAGTGCTACAATGATCTATTGTCACCTGGACCTGAACTACTACGTCTTCTAGCAGTATGATTTTAATATTACTTCAGTGTGAGAGTGAGACGAAGCTATACAAGACGTATAGCTCCATCTCTTTCCCACTGTGAAGTAATATTACAATAAAACTGCTTTAAGAGACGGTGTTCAGCCCCCTGAATAACATTTAGGAAAACGTTGTTAGACAAACATTTGTAAAATAAATTGTGATAGGTTTTTTCAAAACAATATGGTAGCGTTGGTTTAGATGTGGGACAACTGTCAAAATAACTTTGTATACCAGTGATTATGTGCCTACTAAGGAAAATAATGCCAACAAAAAAATTATAAAAATAACAATGCAATAATCTGGCCACCAAAAGAATGCGTTCCTGACACCGTCTTATCAGCCATTTTTATTTTAACTTCTTAATTATCATCCTTTGATAATATTATAGCTTTTTTGTTAAAGTAATGGCTCAACTCTGGACTTAAATATAATTATATTTGTCATCCCTGAGCTTTAGGTAGGTTTTCTGATGCCTGAAATAAACACTACAGACATTTGACACTTAGATAGTTTATAAACTTGATTAACATATAGAGTGATTTGAATCATGGTAATGAATTCCTGTGGAATCGACATCTACGCAAGCGAAGCCACGGGCAAATAATAGCACTCATAAAAGTTGAGACGGAAATAAAATAATATCCTTTGAATGGTTTATGATGTTATTTTATGAAGCGAAAGATTATGTGATAGTCGTATTCGTTTGAGTTTGAGTTTTCTTGGCAGATTTTATTTAATGGTACAGAGGCCAGCACATCAAGTTACCATAATCTGTCCAATTTTTTGATAGTATTTCAACTTTATTGCAAAGACATAAGGTTCATTTTTTATTGAGAAAATTTGACAGTTAGGGATAGCTTGATGTGCTGGCAAAGTCAAAGTCAAAGTCAAAACATTTATTTCAAATAGGCCAAGAAAGGCACTTTTGAACGTCAAAAATTAACAAGAAATAGAATTGATTCTAGTCGCCCCTTCCAAAAGGTAGTTTCGTGTGGAGAAGAATGGGCAAGAAACTCCACCGTTACTCTTTTAAAATGTTTCACAATGTTTTGTATACATGTATTATAATATTATAATATGTGAAGACGATGCACCCAGAATAAAAACAATACACCAAAATGGTGAAAAGAAGAACGCATGTAGCAGTGAAAAATAAACTTAATTAGGTATGTCATAAGTACATGGTACTCACATATTTACAAACATTCTAAAAGTTAACAATAATAAATTAATCAATGTGTGAGATGTTATTCCAATATAATAAAATAATATGGTACAAATTATAAATTATTACCTAATTTACTTAGCAACCAGTTTGATTTTGTCTGGCGTCTGTACAAGGATAGCCTTTACTATAAAAAGACGCCGTATTAATAGATAGCTTCAATATCATCAAGATTGAGCCAGAATATAGCTGTTTGTCGCAGATGTGGCTCGAAAGCGGCTTCCCTATTTTTTTGAGGGTAGGAAATCATCAAATGACTCCTCCCGCTCTGGGTGAAACGGAAGGGAGTTCCAGGGTGGCGGTAACCCTTTCGAGCAATTCCCTCTCCCATTCCGCCACCCCCTTCGGGAGCATGACTGCTTCGAAGAAGGTGGTGACTGCCTCCCACTCCCTCTCGCTCCGGACCAAGGCTTGCACCAGCGCCGAGCGCGAGAGATCGCCGCCGCCGACAATCGCCTCTAAAAGCGGCTTCCCCTGACATCTACTTTTTTATCAGAAGACAGCCGCTACGCAATCGTCTATGTGACGCCCTGCTAAAGTGACTGTAACCAGCCAGTACCACTCTTTTCCGACATTTTTCGTGATTCCAGCAACTTCGTAACAAAACGGGGTGGCGCCACTTGCTGCGCCATCATATTTTTAGAGTTACTAGTACTGTCAGCGGTAGTATGGTCCCGTGGGATAATTTCAGGCAATGCAGGTGAAACCGCTAGCAGAAGCTGTTCACTGTAGATTATCTGCCTGCTATAACATGGAAGCCATTAGCAATAAAATTTAATTCTCTGGGGAAAATCAGTAGTTTTATCATTTGTACATTGGCCACAATTAATTTGTTTTAATTATTTTCAACATCAGATCAAAAGTAATGGGAGTGGTATTTATTAAAATTGGTTATTGCACATAACTTCTTGTTTGTAATGAAATTTGCTGTGTTTTCAGGTTTTGGTAAAATGAAACAGAATTAAAAAGTTAATTTTGACCGGGGAAGTGTCACAGAAGTATAACGGAGTTCCTGTTTAGGGTGTCGATGTAACTATAGACTCATGCGCATTTTAGATTTTTTCCTGGGAAGTCAACCGTAACGCACCAACAATATCTCTCGTGCCTTATGGCCTTAAGGTGCTACAGGTCTACGAAAGGGTTACCGCTAAACCGGAACATAAAGGGTTAAGGAATGAACACGGATGGGTTTTAGTCAGTAAAAGTCTGACACTCCCTTTCGCTATAACCAGAGTGGGTGTAGCGGTGGTCTGTCATTGGATGATTTCTCAAAAAAAAAAAGAAAAAGGTGCTACAGGTTAGCTTGGAATTAAAATCTTCTTACGTTTATTTGCAATGAGCAGATCAAGTTCGATAAAAATATGATTTGCGGGGATCGTATTTTTATAATTGTAATCATACAACTTTCAACACCTATCACTGTCCATAGGCCATAGAAAGTAACGACATTGACAGCCCTTGATCGGGGTTTATGTGCTGATCTCGTTCAGTTTTATTAGTGAAATTTTGCCCTAAGAAGTCACTGGCATTCCAAACAAAAACGAAGTCTCACAAAAACCACAACAATTCGAAGACCATTGTACACGAAACATATTCAGTTTTATTCAAATAATGTTTTTGTATGTAATAAATGTGAATAAAACAACGGAAGCAACTTAACGACTTTGAGTGCTTTATAAATTTAACTATTTTAACATGCTTAACAGCACCATTTTGTAACGAGCTGGTATTTGCGTAAAAGTGAGGATTTATTGTTATTAAATTCATGCTTCCGTGTTCTGGGGATTGGAGGTCGAAGTTTATAATATTATACCGATGGACGAAGGGTTAGTTTGTTGTTATTACTGGGTAAAAAGATAATAACGTTTATTTGCGACAAATTGACGCAGTAAAAATAAAAACAAACAACAAAAAAGAACAAGTTATTGGAAAAGATACGTTCTATCAGCGCATAACGGCCATCGCTCAGCATAATGCTGCGAACCTATGCGGTATGGTAAACTATGTTTAGTATCTCGCGAGTGGACCAGAGTCTTGCAAAAGACTTGGATAAATATTCCCAGTTGATGGTCAACATCATCATCCGCCTATGGCAGTTCACTGCTGGACAAAGCCTCTCCAGTTGCAAGCCAATTAGCTCGGTCGGAAAGTCTCATCCAGATGCTACCAGCCACCCTGCGAAAATGGTTACTCCATCAGCTAGCCTGAGGGCGTCCCACCTTACGTTTGCCGACTCGAGAACACTTACCCTAATAATCATCGGTTCTGTGGTTATTATTGTTTATTTCAGCTTGCTAATTCTTAAAGGAAAGCCTTCTGTACAATATTTTTTTTTATTGAATTGGTCCTTGTATGCGGCCACCTGAAACACAGAATTACCTATTTCAGGCACAAATCATGAGTGAATTTGACATAGATTTAAGAACACTGTATTTACCGGTAGTCCTCATATTTTTGAATAAACTTATTAAAACTTAAGTTAAAGTAAAACTTTATCCATAGCCCACATGTCACAAAGTACATGATCACTTGGTTTATTTTGAGATTTTAATTTGACACACGTGTGAAGAAGCAAGTAACGATTTTTTTTAGTTACAGTACCTAGTAACGATGCCACTATCTTCGATACTCGGATGTCAAATCGATCACCTAATAAAATGGTTTTATTCTGAGCGTCTACTTCCACATAGGAGAAAATAATAACCAAACAATAAAAATAAGCAAGTCTTTGTTCTCGAGTAAACAATAAAAGTATGAAAGCTACAATATTTTCTTTATCTAACACAATCGTTTTCTTATTTTGTTGTGAGTACAAAGACAGAATGCTTAGTTTAGGGATCTGCTCTGCCATAACGACCTTCCTGTACTGGGTAAGTATCATATTATCATATAATTTCGTTTATTTCATTTGAATACATATATTAGGTAAGTACATTTAAATAAACTACTCAAAACTAAATAGGGCCCCCCACCATGTTTTTTTGCTGCAACTTAAAATTTAACCTAAATAATCAGTTTTTATGAATATACAAGTTTTAAGAGTGCATTCAGGAACAGTGTGAACATGAACAATAGAAACATTTGTTTATTTTGTTTAATAAAAACACAAAATAACAGTTTTTAGGAAAAATTACACAAAATAAAGGAAAAACATAATCTTGTAAAACACAACTTTTCTGGAAAAAAATATGGTGCTTGTTATTTTTTAATAACGAGTGGGTCCTCCTCTACTCCCAATGCACCCTCTGAGCCTATCTGGGACACTTTCAATCAAGTGCGTCACGTTTATATCCGGTATTTGTTCCCAACAGACTTTGAGGGCGTTAATGAGCTCCTGCTGGCTGTTCACATCACTGTATTGCTCTTTCAGGCGTCTTTCAAGCTGATCCCATAAATGTTCGATGGGGTTGAAGTCGGGACTCATGGCTGGCCATGGCAAAACTGTGATATTGGCTTCAGAGAGTGCTCTTTGTGTAGTGCGGGCTGTGTGTGCGCGAGCATTGTCATGCATAAAGACAAAGTTATTGCCCACTCTTTGTGAAAATGGGATGACATATGGCCTGACTACTCGCTCGATGTAACTGGCGGCGGTTACGGTACCTTCATTCAGAATTACCAGCTCGGTTTTGCCGAGTAAGCTAATTCCGCCCCATACCATAACACTGGGACCCCGAAATCGGTCTGTTCCATGGACGCATGGTTCAAAAAAACGGTCTCCTTCTCTTCTCCACACGCGTATCTGTCTGTCGTCACTGTAAATCTTCACATTGCACTCGTCTGTACAAAGCACATTCGTCCAGTTATCCATGGTCCATTCCAAATGTTCCCGGGCGTACCTTAAGTGTGCTGCACGATGAGCTCTCGTCAGTTTCAGTCGAATAGCACGTACTCTGGAGCGTTGTCCATCTTCGTGAAGCCGATTCCGAATGGTTTGATCGCTAACTCTCGTCCCTGTGGATTGGCGTAGTCGAGTTTGTAAAGTCCGAGCGGTTACAGTACGCTCCCGACGTGCGGTTAACCTTAGGTATCGGTCTTCCTGGGCAATTGAAGCCCTAACTCTTCCTGTGCCAGGTCTCCTAGCTACACTCCCGGTCTCCTGATACTGTTCTCAAACGTTTCGGATGGCTTGTCGCGATACACCGAGGTGTATAGCCACAGATCTCTGAGACTGCCCCCCTTGAAGCAAATATACTGCTCTTGCAGCGGTCTCCATGTCCATATGTCGGCGAGAGCCAGGCACAGTGATCACAACTAACACAGGAACCAAACAAAATGTTTAAAAACGTGACTGTTCCACAACAGCGTTTAGTGTAGACTGAAAACTTAAGTGACTGAGAAATTGTGCATTCGGTGTTTTTTTCGAGTACTTTACTTTTTTAGCTACCCTTTTGAAACCAATATGAATTTTGTCGGAATAAACATTCATAAGGGCTCCTAAACATGTCAGCTTGACGGTTCAATGCATAACTTTGTCAACAACTACTAAGATAACTTTATTTAGACAAAAAAGGTGACTGGTTCGAGGTGGGCCCTATTTTGTTTTGAGTAGTTTATTTCTATAATTAAAAAAAAAACCTTATAAATAAAATAAATAGTGGAGGACCCACCCCCCGGACCCCCACCGGAGGAGCTCGTGGCTAAGTACTAACCGCCGCACAGGTCGATACACCAGGTTAAGCTACACTTGCCGGGGTTGGCCCCGGATGGGAGACCATCTTTACATACCGAGACACCTCCATGCCTCGGAAAGCACGTTAAACTGTTGGTCCCGGCTGTCATTTGTGCACCTTTGACAGTCGTTACGGGTCGTCAGAAGCCCGAAAATCTGACAGCCAGTCTTACCAAGGGGTATCGTATTGCCCAGTAACTGGGTTGTGGAGGTCAGATAAGCAGTCGCTCCATGTAAAATACTGAATGTAAAATACTGGTATTCACCTGCATTCGGTTAGACCGGAAGCCGACCCCAACATAGTTGAGAAAAAGCTAGGCAGATGATGATCGGGGCCATGGTCCAAGCTACCGGTGGTCAGGGCTCCTGAGAGAGGAACCTCCTAACTATACGCGCCGTGTTCAAGAGTACTGCTTTCTGAATCAAGCTCTTGATCCAACTGCCTAACGAGAGCCTCTTAAAATTTTGGTCGAGGCGCTTGGCTATTATGACATTGGCCGTTACGACTATCGGCACAATGATTGCTGTCATACAATTTTATCACTAGGCGGACCGAGCGTTTGTTTTGCTATACAATATCATAAAAAAACGAAACTCGAGTCAAACTTTGACTGACACCAGCTTACACACACACACTTAAAGTACACACAAGTACACTTAAGGTTTTCTATTGCACCTACTACTGTTTATCTCTGCATCACCCAAAGGTTGGTAGACAATGCCTATGGCATTCATTCCGCCTCTATACATTTCTGTGCGTAAAGTATTAAATAAATTAAGCTTTTTAACCTAACATAATATTACGCCTGTGCTCCTCAAAAGGTTTAACAGAGGTGTAGTCGTACATACGATGACTGATGTATGTTGGGACAGGTCAACTCAAAACTGCAATGGCACTTTCGTCAATAGGCCTATCCAGACATGGCCCTGCTGTGCTAGACTCGCATAAAATCTTTATTATAATATTTTTTTTTCTGTTTCAATAAAACTTTAAAAGAGACAAAAAGAAAAGAGAGCTCTGAGTTTGTTTCGCCATTTTTTCTCAAAGATCGGACAGCAAGGAAAATTCGGCGCCATCTTGTTTTAAAATATTAACGTGCAAAGTTGTCTTAAGATCTACAGAAATAAACATTCCATTTCACATCCAGTTTTCACTAATTACTACAAAAATATAAGCCGTTATAGCAAGCTTATTGCCGTCATGGAAATAAGCTTGTCATATCCAGAATTCAGACACCAATCGGAACCTCGGGCTTTTTTTTAAGCCCGCAGGGAATGCTGTTGACAAAATCGTTAAAAAACACCGAAATTCCTGGCTGCTGGTGAGAAATTCCTATCCAAAAACGCTTTAACCAACTTGTGTGATCCAAGAACCTCACGCTCAACAGTCGCGCTCCCGAGCACTAGACCAACGAGGCATTCTACACTATTTCAGGCCTCCATTGTGAAGCAGATAACATTAATTCAGCTGCCATTTCTAAGGGGTTAGCTAATTGGATGACTACCCCGTCAACCGGTGGTCGTTAGAGCGTTGTTCATCGGTTTGCCGCATGCAATCGAGGTAGGCTCTAATTGGTTGAACTGTAGTGCGTTGAATTCGAGTTTTTTTTTGACAAAGTTTGTAAATACTGGCTGAAGTTTAAGGTGAGATATTGTAAATAGAAAATTGACATTTATTGTCTATTGGTTTCTGTTCTTAACTTGAAAGAGCTCGTGGCTAATTACTAATAGCCGCACAGGTCGATCCATCAGGTTAAGCTACTCTGCCCGGGGTTGGCCGTGGATGGGTGACCATCTTTACATAACGAGACTACTCCATGCCTCAGAAAGCACGTTAAGCCGTTGGTCCCGGCTGTCATTTGTTCATCTTTGACAACCTTAACGGGTAGTCAGAAGCACGAAAATCTGACTGCCAGTCTTACCAAGGGGTATCGTATTGCCCAGTTACTAGGTTGTGGAGGTCAGATAGGCAGATTCAGCTGCATCCGGTTAGACTGGAAGTCGACCCAAACATAGTTGGGAAAAGGCTAGGCAGATGGTGATGGTTTCTGTTCTTAACTTCAAGTTTCAGATGCTCATCAGTTGCCTTCTATCAAATGCACACGTCATTCTACCCTTATATGTCAGATACTCGCTTAAATCCTATTTCCTACTAATATTATAAACATGAAAGTTTGTGGAGATGTATGGATGTAAGGATGTTTCTCTTTCATACAAAACTACCATATCTATGAAGTTTGGCATACAAATAGTTTATAGCCTAGATTAAAACATCGGATACTTTTTATTCCTGTGGAATTGCCGCCGCTGGCATTACCATAAGCTAATATTTTTATATAACTCTGTACAGAATGTTGTACCAGAAAATATTTTTACATTCAGATACACGTTCACAAACTTATAATGATGATAAGATATAATCCCCATAACCATAACTCCTCACGCAAGTTCTACGCACAGATGCGTAATTTTGTGACAACGTTGTCGCACGCATGGTTCTACCATTTTCAACATTTCGCATGCAAAGCGTGACTCAGTCAAGGCTATAAAGAAGGAAGTGTATTCGAGAAAAGTACAAAGCTATTTTTCATTGTCAAACCACGAATTACTAGATTTTAGGTAGAGTTCGTCTAATACAAAACCGCAATCCCTTCCACAAAAAATCTATACAGACATTTGAAATGTGTATGCATCAAGCAGTGAAGGAGTTTGCAGTTTAAAATTAGATAATCCCTACAGAAGACGTGAGACGATGCATCGTCCGCGAAATTGAAAAACGTTCACGGAGTATGCAGGGTGAAAAAAAAATCAGATATTTCCTACATCCTGATGAGTTATTAGAGCATAATGTATGGAACAGCAGATTATTTTTTCGCGATTTCATATTTGTTCGCATGGTTTTGTTCATACAAGTACAACGACTCCTTAAAATAATGCCCATGAATTCAATTTCACACTGTATTATGGTTTTTTTCTTCAGGGTGGGAATCCATCATATGACTCCCTCCGCTCTGGGTGGAGCGGAAGAGAGTGTCAGACTCTTACAGATTAAAACCCATCCATGTTCCTTCCTTAGCCTTCTATGTTCCAGTGTAACGGACAATCCCGATCCCACCGATATTTTGGCTCCTGCGATTCACGGGTGGTGCTCAGTCTACTGGTTTAGGAACCTTGGCTTTTGATGGTGCAACTTTTTTTAACTTTATTTTTTTAAATGTCATAGGCCTTTAACTCGCACCATGTAACTCTTGCTTTAATGTACTTCAGGAAAACCTCAAACAAACAAACCGGACCATCTAAGACTTCAACAATCCCCGTTGAACCGAACGCGTCGATCGGGATAACAAGCAGACAAAATTAATAGCTAGGCCGAAACTGAACAATAAATCAGGCAAGTTGGGACAAGATGCGGGTCCTATCAAAGTAGGGACGAAACTCAACTAAATTTCCTCTAGAGGTGACTTGCGAAATGATAACACACACTTGTTCCGTATGTACGTTTAAGGGTTTTGTTAATTGGGTTTAGTATGTGGAAGTGTTTGGGATATGGATGGTTATTTTAGGTGCCACTATTTATTTCAAATTCGAATTATATGGTGGCATGAGCTGGTACTTACACGCAAACTTTGTAGAAAGGTTTCTACAGCGTGATGTTAAAAATGAAGAAAATATAATATCACTTTCATAGGGTAGGTAGAGATAGAAGTGGTCTTGTGGCAGCGACATAACGTACGTATAGATAATTAATAATATAAATAATAATAAATACAAATATTTATGCAAAATTAAAATTGACAATATAATATGAACATTAAAATGTACAACTCTACAAAGACCACTTAAGATGCTTGTTACTCCCGTGCCGGACGGCGCGTACGTGTTCCACGCGCGCCTCAAAGAGATGTCAGCATGTGAAGGGGCCCGTTAGGGCCCAAGCCTGCCGGGAACGCGGGCTTGACCGAAAGGGTAACCGCTGCCCCAGAACACAAAGGGCTAATGAAGGAACATGGAATGGGTTTTAGTCAGTAAGAGTCTGACACTTCCGCTCCACCCGAGGAAAAAATGGTGTCTGCTCAAAAACGCTGATCTCTGTGCAAAACGGGCAATACTTGAACAGAAAATCCGTGCCAATCATTTACGTTTTCACTGAAAACATTCACATTCACTAATTCCGAATCAACTCTACGTCGTATAAGCCACACAAATATTTTTTTATTCATACGGGCCGTCCTGCCATATACCCAGTCGCCTAACGTTAGCCATTGCCCCAATTGATCCATAATAATTGGCCAGCATTGGGAAACTCTCGACTTAATCAAAAAACCCTAGGCACTGCGCAGTAGGTACGGCCCAATGGACTCAGCGAGTCGATTCACGGAGTTCTTTTATTGGCTACGTATGTGATTGGCGTAACAACTCGGCTTGTTTATGGCCAGGCCATCATTGAGTCACTAGCGTGCAACACTTTGCTTAAGGTGAATATACCAGGCTCGCTCGTGAAATTAAATTTTCTAGTAGGTCATTTGTTGATCAAAATATGATTCGTGTCCGTTGCATGTACATATAATTAAATGTAGTAAATACGGAATTGTAATCATTAAAATAATCAACACAAACCTTTAAGTTACCATACCATATTACGATATGGAATGAATAATTCATGATAATTTAGAAGGGCAATACTAACTAAGATAGTTGTATTGGTAATTCTCATGATTATAATTCTATATTATTGTTATAGTGGTGATAGGATCTTCTTGTTTTCGTGTGGTTAGTGTGGATAGATCGATTAGAGCGTCGCGCAGTGATTGTTGATATAACGGTCCCGCGACGAGAACCTTGTGAAAGCTGAAACAGATAAGCAGACGAAGTATCTAGACCTGGCTCGCGAGGCTGTTGACATGTGGGATGTGGATGCAGCAACCATTGTGTCGATAGTCGTGACGGCCAAAAGCATAATACCCAAGTAGTTGGATCAAGGGCTTGATCTAGAAAGCGTTTCTCATAGACACCTCTCTCAGACGCCCGGACCACCGGTAGCTTGGACCATGGTCCCGATAGTGGTGGGCTACTACTATTTTTTGTGTTTTCATTTGTTTTTTTTTTATGTTTTTATAAAAATATTAAAATGAAATAAAAGAAAATAATAATTCTATAAATACTTTTTTTACGACAGCGGATCAATTTTTTGATCAGAATACCACCTGCCACTGATCTGCAAATTACAAAAAACCTGTTATCCTGGCGCTTTTTTTTTTTTTTGGCTGGGAAATCATCCAATGACTGCTCCCGCTGGTGCTTTCCCCTTATGGTACCTATAATTGTTGGACTCACTTGAATGGGTTCGTTTGAATATTAGAAGATTTCAGTGAGTGATTTTGTTTGCAAGTTAATTTAACCTGTTTTTTTTAAGATCAACTAATAAAGTTCGCATTATCTCGTTTCATATCTAATCTTCTAATCATCTTTTAATCTTCTAATCATCTTTAAATCTTCTCATTTACTATACAACGTTAGTTTGGTAGCGATTAAAAACTACAAAGTTTCTCCCAAAATGTATTTTTAAAATAGCTAAAAATCTTTTGTACATTTTAAGACATGGCGAACACCTGAAAAACTCGTAACAAAGCATCGGGAGTGGCCCCGTTCTCAACAAACTTGCCGAAAAAGTACAATCACTGATGGAAGTAGCGGCTTTTTCTTGTTTTTAGGGTACCGCAGTGTTGAGGAGTTCGTGGCTAAGTAATAACAGCCATATGGGCCAATCCATCTGGTTATGGTACGCTTGCAGTGGTTGGTCTTGGTTGGTTGGTTGGTCCGTGAATGGGTGACCATCTTTACATGCCACTCCTCCATGTCTCGGAAAGCACGTCAAGCCGTTAGTCCCGGTTGACATTTGTGGATCTTTGACAGTCGTTACGGGTCGTCAGAATCCCGAAAATCTGACAGCTAGTCTTACCAAGGGGTATCGTGTTCCCAGTTAATGGGTTGTGGTGGTCAGATGGGCAGTCGCTCCATGTAAAATACTGGTTAGAGCGGAAGCCGACCTCAACATTGCTGGGAAAAGGTTAGGCAGATTGAGGGTACCGCAGTGTTGATATGCAAACTACAATTCGAGACCGTGCAGGAGCTCAGGGGAGCATTGAAATCGGAGGAGACTTCCACCGTATTTGTACTTATCTCTGTCCTACTGTGTCGCGACGAATACTTCTTACCCGACTACGTCAATTTCAAAGTCAAAGTCAAAATGATTATCAAAGGAGGGTTACGATTTTTCAATGTATTTTTGGTCATGAGATTAACTCCAAAACTACTCGTTGCATTGTGACAAACGTCTCTGATGTTTTTAGCTTTTTAATTGGATTTTTCTTCGAAATTGGGTTATAGTTTTTCGTAGCTAGTGTTATGATAGGTATACCTCTACCTACCGCCTCGGGGATTACAGCCGTGATATTATGTTATGTATGTGTTAATATCAAAACAATTATATCGACATATAAAGTGGAATATGACCCTATTGTGACATCCATGAAGCTTTCAAACAAAACAATGAGGGAGGCGGCCGTACCACCATAATTTAATACCAAATACCTATTCAATTCACTAAAGAAACATAATACAAAACAAGTTAACAGAAACCAACAATTTATGTATTTAACAATACCGGGAACCCGCCGCTTAGGAGAACTTGCACCTGACTCAACAAAGCCAGGGCGGGGCCAAAACTTGATGTTTTCATTAAATTTAATACTGTTTTGAAGCTATCTCTTTGAATCCACATTTTGTTTTTATCTATAGACAAGTAAGAACAGGCTTTTTGGTGAGTTTGACCTCTTAAATATGACGGATTTTGTTTTTAGTCTCAATCAACGAATGCGCTCTTTGACTGACAAAAAAGTTTGCACTGACTCTTGTGGTTATATGTAACATCACGCCTTGTGGGTGATAAGGGTTCGACAGAGGTGTAGGTACCCATAGTAGGTACTGTAGAGCCTTAGCGTAAAACCTTATGTTGTACAAGGCTGGAAATTATCTGACGGCATTCGAACCTTTCAAATATTTTATAAGATAGTTAGGTTTTTACATATTCTAGACTTGACCGCAGGCAGCGAAGCTAAACTGATGTATTCGTTATAACCAAGTGAAAATATAATACATGTGTGTCCATCCGTGTTTCTCTTCATAGTATAGAAGTCCTATACACACATTACACGCTCTACCACTGAGCCCCCTCAGTAGAGGATCTTCCATCCTCTACATTTTGGTGGAGGACGCCTGAGTCTCCACTAGAAGACGCGGTACGATCCCGCTCGTTTGTTTTTGGTGTGTGCAGAACCTAATAATATCTGCACGAACATAATAATATAAAATACGAAAGATATAAAGGAAAACTGTTTCTACGAGTATACGTTTACGCATCCTGTTCGTGGTGCGCAGTATTATAAAAACGACGCCCTATATAGTCGTATATATGAAGCAAAGCGATTAAAGCAGGCGAATGAAACAACGCCTGGATATTTAAAGCTAAGTGGTTTTTATAGTTTTGTCATTATGGTTACCATGGAGAGCATGATTATTTATTCCGCCTACAACGGCGTATGCTTTGAGGATTTCTTAGCCGAATTTCAAGTGTTAGCCATTGATAAGAAGTGGATAAAGAGCAATTGGGCTCTGATTATGGGCGCATTTATGCAGGGTCCAGCCCGCATTTATTATTCGACAATTTTGTATAATGATCAAGAGATCAGTTTTGAAGCGATGTGTGACGCACTGAGGAAAGAGTTCCCGTGCAGAGTTCACAAAAGAATGTGTGCTCCATTTATGTTGGAAAATGTAGTAAATGTTGCTGTGGAGGATGTTTCCTCACCTGGCGCAGCACAAGAACTGTCTGAGGTTGACAGACAGGAGAATTTTGTAAATGTTTGTGTTGATGCTGTTGTAATTTCTAGCGCAACAGAAGAGAAGGTTCTAGATACGGAGCCAAGCTGCCTTGTGAGCAGTGATGTTGATGTCGATGTTGTGAGCAGCGTTGATGACGACGTTGATGATGCTGTTGGCGCTGACGCGCAAAGCTGCCTAGACAGCTGTGATGTTGATGAGGAGACGGAAGTGTTCGAGTCAGAACACGAGGAAGAACTGGACGAATCGGGTCGGTCCAGTCCTGTTGTTAATGATGATTCTGTTTCAGAGTATAATGATGAATATTACCATGATTACGATGTAAAACTAAATAAAAATAACATCGCTGTTGATCGTGTTGATGAAGATGGTCTCGTATCCATTTCATTGGATGTAAGTGTCCAAGAGTTGGTTGTGGTTGACGCGGAGTCACATACATTGAGAAGCGAAATGGTGCAGATGAAGGAAAATGAACCATTTATTGAATCTTCAACGTTAGAGTTTTCGAAGATAGAGGTGAAGGAGAGTGAGCATTTTGTTGGTTCTTCAGCGATGGTGGTTACAAACACTTATCGTAACTTGTTCATACATCGGCGCATAGTTAAAGCTGGAGTTGAACATGTTTGTAATATTAAAAAGAAAAACCAACAAACAAATAAAATTTTCTTGAACGGCTCTGTGACATATAAAAATAATGACAATTTCAGATTTAGACGTTTTCAGAAAATGACTTTGTATGTCAGAAAAATTAAAATGAAAAAGTTTGTTTCCAAAATTATGACCAAAAGAGGTCATAGGAAATCTCATAAACTTTTTACAAATAAATTTTCTTTTTTACAGTATGGGTTTACAGAATCGAATAAAAAGAGGTTTAGATACATTTTAGATAGAGGGGAGTTTTCACTTTTTAGAATTATATAATTACGACTCCAAAATATTTTCATATCATGTCGCTGCATAATTTTTGAGATAAGTAGTAGCGAACAAAAACTTTTTACAGCTAAATAGATTATAGACTTTTCTTTTTTATGTTGATAATTAATTGTCAGTTTTAGACATATTTGCCACTTGTTGACATGTCTGTCATGTCAAACAGATGTAAACAACATTTTCTCATTATTTTAGCTTGGTTTTAAGATATAGTTTATTGATGCATTTCTCTTTGTGTTTATTGCATATGGTGATCAAAAATGAATGAGACGCTACCGGATGAGCGTGTGGGAGACACACCTCACCGCGTCAAAGCGTCAGAGGGAGCGACACTTCGTCTTCATATTTCTCTAGTGCTAGAGTTTAGCATGATCGTGCTCCAGAGCATTTTATCATGTTCATCTTGAGAGAAGGGGTGACACTCCTCCTGAGTTGAGGCCTAGTTTGCTAACGGGGCGTAGCCTTGCAAAGTGTGTCAGGTTGACACAATTGGTCTAACTGAGGATGGGGTACCCATATCTTGGTACCCATATTGTGGTTTCATATCTGGAGTATGGGCATGAAACGTTTTTTCGCAAGCCTTTACGTCTGGATCGTACTCTCCCTCTGACTCAATAGCGTACGACGGGGTATAGGATACTGATGTTCAGCCTTCTTTGCAGTCAACCCCATCAGGGTCGATATGAACTTTCATATCATTGTTTGTTTTCGGAGGCTGGCTGCACCCTTTACCCTAGGTTTTGGTGCAGTGGGGTTCAAACTGGCCT
Source organism: Hyppa rectilinea (assembly GCA_951799385.1). Classification (NCBI taxonomy): domain Eukaryota; kingdom Metazoa; phylum Arthropoda; class Insecta; order Lepidoptera; family Noctuidae; genus Hyppa; species Hyppa rectilinea. The sequence continues at coordinate 16,346,532 of OX637318.1, read as the reverse complement.
AGCGTTAGTTTGTGTGCACATTGGCACACATTAATGCATTCATGGACTCTTGTGATGTCGTAAGATTCGCTTTGCCAGAGTTGAGCCTGCCTTTGCAAAGGCCAGACCTCACATGTAGATTCTCCTGGGGATAGGTAATTTTATATTAGGCTAGGTAGGGGTAGGATTAGATAGATTCGGATGCCAAGAGTAAAAGGGCTTAGTTATTTTAAAACTAAGTGTTCCCTTTTACTCAAGGGGGGCGTAGCTGATGTAGAGCCTTAGAGTAAAACCTTATGTTGTACAAGGCTGGAAATTATCTGACGGCATTCGAACCTTTCAAATATTTTATAAGATAGTTAGGTTTTTACATATTCTAGACTTGACCGCAGGCAGCGAAGCTAAACTGATGTATTCGTTATAACCAAGTGAAAATATAATACATGTGTGTCCATCCGTGTTTCTCTTCATAGTATAGAAGTCCTATACACACATTACACGCTCTACCACTGAGCCCCCTCAGTAGAGGATCTTCCATCCTCTACAGTACACATTACGCCAGTTTTGTTTAAGTCCCATGTAATAGTGGGCGAGCTCGTAGCTAAGAACCAACAGCCGCACAGGTCGATCCTTCAGGTTAAGCTACGCTTGCCAGGGTTGGCCGTGGATGGGTGACCATCTTTACACACCGAGACTCCTCCGTGCCTCGGAAAGCACGTTAAGGCGTTGGTCTCGGCTGTCATTTGTGCATCTTTGACAGTCGTTACGGGTAGTCAGGAGCCCGAAAATCTGACAGCCAGTCTTACCAAAGAGTATTGTATTGCCTAGTTACTGGGTTGTGGAGGTCAGATAGGCAGCCGCTCCATGTAACATACTGGTATTCAGCTGCAACTGGTTAAACTGGAAGCCGACCCCATCATAGTTGGGAAAAGCTAGACAGATGATGTAATAGCGGGCGAGCATGTTGCAATCAACCGGGCACAAATCCAGACTACATACTGCTACACAGAAATTCCTAATTCCTGGGTGGGGCAAAGTGCTCCGTCGCAGCCTGTATTCTGAATTTGTGCCCGTCTGAAGGCAATATTCTCGCCCTCTACATGTAACAAAGGGCGATTGTTTAGGTACCATTTTTTTTTTATTTGGGAAATCATCAAATGTCTCCTCCCGATCTGGGTGGAGCGGGAGGGAGTGTCAGACTCTTACTGACTAAAACCCATCCATGTTCCTTCCTTAGCCTTTATTTTCCGGAGTATCCGGAATATCCTATACCTTTTCGGACAATCGGGACCTAAATATATCAGGCAAACTGTATCAGGCATTATATTGTTGTAGTTAATCTTTAACTCTCAATAAGCAATTCATTCATGAAAAAATCCAATAACACTTTACCCGACTTAGGAATCGAACCCACGACCACATACTCAGCAGAAGCGCTTGTAACTACTAGACCAACGGAGCAGTTTCTCTTGTGGTTATCATGGGGCACTAAACTCTATATTCACAACGTGTTATTACCAACTCAGAAAAACGGCCAAGGGCGATTCAAACTCACACACTGAAAGTTCCGTACCAACAATACAACAATATTTAACACTACATATTAAAAAAAAACTTTAAAAAGACAATAGTTAAACAATCAACATGAACCTTTTCACTTGCTTAAAAATCGGTGAAGGAAAACATCGTGAGGAACACAGCATGTCTGAGAGATATTTCTCAACAGCATGTGAAATTAAGTCAGAGGCCCATGGGCAGCTTAAAAACTATGACACCAGGTTAGTCACTAACCACACGAAAAGAAGAAGAACATGAACCTTTTATGGGTCATTGACAGTGTATATGTGAAGATTACTTACCCATAAACGATCACACCCCTTAACCTACAGATGACTTCCATCTTATCATAAATAAGTACCCACAAAAGATAACAAAACTTCCCGAGGGCATTAATCCAAATGACGGATTATCTAAACTGCCCGTGGCATAACATCTGATTTATGGGCTGGTAAGCTCTTTGTCCAGTTGCCTACAGTGGAGCGGATATCCTCAAAAATGTTTGCTGTAACATTATAGTGGGTTATTGCTTGGAAGAAACACGGGGAAATATAGTGATCTAAAAATATGTTGCTCCAATATAAGAAGCTTATATTGTTTGTTAAAACTTAGGTGAAGTGAACGTGAAGAGTCTTTCCACATGATGCTAGGGAATGACACTATTGACAGATCACTTTAAGCTCACTTCACTTATATTATCACTGTGAGATGGTTAAAGAATACCACTACTGCATGCTTGAAACTGAACGCATTTCATTTGTTTCTTGGTTCACAAATCATGGCTGATGCTCATTTATTTACATTTTACCTGCTGCCAAAGGCTTCGCCCACGTGGTCGGAAATTTTCCCAAGGGAACATACTACCCGGATAAAAAGTATCCCATGTATTAAACCAGGTAATAAACTTCCTCTGTGCCAAGTTTCATCTAGATCCGTAATAATTATGAGCATTATTGCATTATTCTTATAATATTCAAGAATGTGGCATACGATCATACGAGTTGACAAATATCTGTCTGAATATAGTTTAAAAATAAAGTGTTGAAAGCTTTAAAACTTTTTGCGCTACTGCTAGGCATTCTCCACCCAGGAATCGAACCTAGGACCTCGGGTTCGATTCCTGTGTGGAGCAAAGTGCTCCGTCACAGTATTTATTCTGAATTTGTGCCTGGCTGAAACCAATATTCTCGCCCTCGTTACAAGGAGCTTAAATATATCAGGCAAAATGTACAATACATTGTTGTAGTTAATCTTAAACTTGGAATAAGCAATTCATTCATTCACAAAACTCAGTGACCCATCCGATTCCAATTCGCCACAGCTGAGCTTAACCTCGACAGATCTTAATCTAAAACCTCTCAGCGGAGAGTAATAAAGGAAGATATTCCGTATGTATAGGGCGATCAACTATTCACGATGTTGGATAGCTTAGGATGTAAGAAGATACGATTGAACGATGTTTTTTTTGTTTCAGTTTTTTATGGACTTTAACTAAACCATTATTCTGTCTATGACCCCTCACCCACGCATACCGCAAAGGATAGATTGAGGTGGCTCAAGAGAAAGATGTTTGGACGGATTTGAGGGAGGCATTTGCTCAGCAGTGAGACAATGTAGGCTAAGTAAAAAAAAAAGGGTTGGGTAATTATTAAATGACTCTTCAGAAAGGAGTGTCAGACTCTTACTGACTAAAACCTATTCATGTTCCTTCCTTAGCCCTTAATGCTCCGAGGTAGCGGTAACCCTTTTGGACAATCCCACTTACCCGGCAGGTTTGTTATGCCTTGACATTCTTTTTATACGGTGAATAAGCTAGTGTATTATCACCTTATTTTATGCGATAATGCACAGTTGGCTAATATTAATTACTGCCAGAAATAATGCATGATAATCATTATGATTCCTATGGTAGGTGGTAACTTCTATACATCCAAGTTGAGCATATTTTAAGGACAATAGTCTTACCTATTGGCGTAAATAGTGTTTCATAATAAATCTCAGAATAAAGAAGAATTGCCGTTAACTGTTTAAACGAAAGTACTAAATATCTAGCAGTAGACTGGTTTAAAAATGTTGTTGATGAGAACGAATTAAACTTGAATGTTTCGCTGTGAATATTAAAATCTCCATCACAGACAGTGCTAAATATACATCACACTATACAATCAAGACAAAAGAAAACAGCATTAATAATTCAAACTAAATTAAACGCGAGCGCAGTCGGGTACTCGGGTAGCTAGTTAGTACCAGCAAAAAGTTCTAAGAGAAAAGATTCCATTCAATAGCTTTGGCTTTGTTCACCTCATTATTAAACATTTTCATTGTTTTTTTTTTATAAAGCAAGCGCTAGAGAAAATAAAGTTTTCAATTCAGTTGACTTCAAAATAATATATAAAATCTAACTAGGGTGTCGCTGTTGTGACGTCAGAATAATAATACTGGGTGAAATTGAATTCATGGGCATTATTTTAAAGGGGCAATTATACTAATCATGAGAAATAATAAAACAGTTGTTCCATACATTGTGCTCGCATAACTTTTTTTTTCGTGATTTCAGATTTGTTTCCGTAGTAAAAGTTGTTCATAATGATGAGTACAATGACCCCTTAAAATAATGCCCATGAATTCAATTACACCCTGTATAATTTGCGTGCACTGATAGTAAATTAATAAGTTAAGCGGAGGATTCATAGCTAACAAGTTATTGTTTATATATTATATCACCGTAAGATTGTAAACATTGTTATATTACAATCTATCTAGTAAGATTGTAAACTATCGATAGATTGTGAACCGTATCATTATGATTGCAATTTAACGCATCATTTTTCGCTTGATTGTAATCTATCGATGGGAAGCGGTCAAATTGTGAAGCGGCGTAGGACGTTTAAAAAAATTATTAGGTTAGGTTAAAACTGTGACCAGAAGAATAATGAGTCAAATTGCAATCATAATGATACGGTTCACAATCTATCGATAGTTTACAATCTCGCTAGATAGATTGTAATCTAACGATCTTTACAATCTAACGGTGACATATACAATTAATTACAATCAATCTGCCTAGTCTTTCCCAACTTCCATGGGGTCGACTTAAAGTCTAATCAGGTGCAGCTGAATACCAGTGTTTTAACATGGAGCCTGTCATAGTAATTATATGATACAACCCAATGCCTGGGTAACAAAACAAAAAAAAAATATGACAACCAATTTTACCAAGGGGTATCACCCTTGGTAAAACGGGTTGTCAGATATTTTGGGCTGTTGATTACCCGTCACGACTATCAAACATAATATAAGTGAACGTCAGTTTTAGATTACATACATGATTTATTTTATAGTTTTATTTATTTTTTAAGTCTTCGAAATTTCTTTGAGTCTTTCTTTAATCGTTTTCGATACTTTGTTTCTAATCTAACTGTTCAATTGTTCATCAGTAATTTCACGTTTTTGAGAAACTTTGTTTCTAACTATTGTCTATTGCTCATCAGTTGACGTTTTTTAAATCAAAGATAGAAGGAAAAAAACCTCATTTGCCGACATAACACAAAGAAACAACACAAACACACAAAAACCAGTTGGGTGGAAATATACGTCACAGCCACAAAAAATGGCCCCATAAGAAATAGTGGGGCTCTGTCTTGCATGAGGTCCCAGCTGATTTTCAGCGATATACAGCGTTGAAATGTTAACGTCAACCAGTGCAGCATGTAGTGAGAAAATAATGAAATAAGAGGAACAACATAAAAATAAACACCGTCATTGGCTCTATATGTGACAAAATGAACAAAAATTTTACTGAATGTGTAAATTCGTATAAAAGCCTCGCTCGATCGCAGTCGTTTATATTAATACGTTCATTAACTTCATGCAAATAAGGTTACTTTTGTTCTTAGCCTGAGTAAAGTCTTTTAAAAAATAAATTTAAATGTAGGTATTATTTTTGCTATCGCCACGCTAAGAAGAAGACTCAGTCTAGACTTAAATTATAAAAATTACTAAATCTCAGTCGAAATGTGCAGGGTTACGTGTTATCTTCCATGTTTTATTGCATTCAACTGACTTGAGAGAGTTCACAATCGCTGCATTTATATCGCGATCGAATCCTCGTGCGTGCTAGGTAGGGTTGCCACTCGTTTGAATTGAATAAAAGTAAAACGCATAAGGAAATGTATGGAGAAAGCGTTTGTGGTTGAAATTGCCTTGTTTATATGGCTTTACAGTGTATGTACGCAGCCTTTTCAAGTATACATACATACTAAACTTACTATTAATATGAAAGTAAGCCTCTCTTTGTATTTTTCCCCCCGTTACTGCTCAACAGATTTGAATGATAATTGACACGCAGGTATATCATGACATGGTTAGGACAAAGAAACTCAACGCGGACGCAGCCAGGGTCAAATGCTAGTAATTAAGATATATATCAACAATACCCGGGACAGTTGGCCTTGCTGATTACTTTTTACTACTGCATTAGCTGTTCGTATGCCAAGAAGTATCTACCTAACCGTATCGTGTTTCAACCTTTTTCTTTGGTTGTCCCTCACTATTATAGTCATCCATATTCATACTCAAAACTTTTTCGATTCTTCACTATCGCATGTCAAAACCACAGCAACCATTTTCCAAACAACTTCTCGGTCTTCACTACACACTACAAGTACCTAAGATTTGAACCAAGCCCGACATCCCTGATATGTCCAAGAATCACAAATATGCGGCTTTGGAGCGTACATCGCTTCCAGTCGCGCACACTCGGTGTATGCCAAATATTTATGAGATATTTTTCATATTATTTATTATTAAATTCATTTCGTTAAATATTACGGATGCCAGGACTTTTTTATTAAGATAGATGAAATTCGTATAAGTTTTCCTAAATTGGTCAAGAATGTAAAAAAAATTAAATAGTGGTCAGTTTAATTTTATTATTTACATAATAATCATCATTTTATCCAAATACCTACTATGAATTTCACTCTTATCTCCAAACACGGTAACTGAGTAATACGATACCCCTTGGTAAGGTTGTCACACATTTTGGGCTTCTGACTACTTGTAACGACTGCCAAAGTTCTACGTGGCGCGACCAACGGGTTTTATTATAATTCTACTATAATTAACAGAATTGTTATAAGACCCGTTGGTCTTAAAGTAAAAACAAACATCTCAAATGTGCAAAATGAAAAACATTAGACTAGAACGCGACGAAAGTGTGAATACACCAACAAATTAATTAGTATTCTGCTAATCTCATGATTTGGTTTGTATAAATTAAGCTCGCAACATCATCGTAGTCTAGTTTCATGGTGACTCAACTTGGTTTTCGTAACATAAAATAGTAAATCAATAAAAAAAATAGGTAATTGGATAGATAGCTAACTTGGAACGTATTGCTAGAGAAGTCTTCTCATCTTGAATGTAAAACTCTCAAAAAAGAAAACCAATTCAAAAAAATCAAATCATCTTTATTTATTTTTTTAATTTATTGTTTTATGGCCGAAGTTACTGCAATGATCTATTGCAAAACCACAGGAAGAGATTTTCTCGAAGATGGCCGACCTAGTCATCGGATTTTTTTGTACCGGTCTATATTATCCATTAAGGATCAGCGTATTAACTCACAGGTTCTACGACTGCCCTCCGTCTTGAATTTGAAAGTTTTTATGTGAGCGATTTGGCCTTCAGATATCTCTCATAATATATAATTTACTGTAATACATTTTACTTCATTTTCTAAAAGATTTAATGGACTTAGTACCCCTGAGATATCGGTTTCAAGATAAAGTTATATTATAATAAGGTATTATGTTTAAAACTGTATTAAATTTTGATCAAAACGTAATCCGGTAAGTTCCACAAAAAATGTAGATTAATCCGTAGCAACTTCGTAGAGGCGCTACGAAATTCGTAGCACGCCTACGAAATACTACGTCGATGGAGTAACAAAGTGTAGGCATTCCCTGAAAAACTTCTTGTTTAGTTAGCAAGTTATGCTGGGCAAGAGCTTAGGGAGTTAACCTACTTTTTGTTTGATTAAAAAACAATATTATTTTTTAATTTCTCTTTCTTTCTTTGTACTGAAATATGCAAATAATACTGGTTTTTACCAAAATTATTAGCGTTGCTACTTGATTTACATTCAACCGCGACTGGTTTAGTTACAAACCGATATCATAATCTTGAAGCAAAAACTAGGTGCCTAAAGTTTTGACCATAAATCTTGTAAATTAAAATAGTTTTTACGTTTAAAATTACCTCACACTTAATTTAAAATACTTTAAGATTTATTAGTCAGATTGTGTATAAATATTTTCAAAGTTTATCATGAAATTCAATTAGAGGCTCTAATGAAAGCGGACCAGAATAAATGTCTGGTAGTTATTAACATTTTTAATTAAAGAACTAAACATAATTCGGCCCTGTCGCTATTTGACAGTGATCTGACTTAAATTGCATAAAATAAAATAATAGACACGTAAGTTCAAAAAAGAGAATGCAAAAAAACACTGTCTTTTGAAAAAGCGTAAATGTATTTACGGCGAAATAGATGTTACTTATGAAATGTGAACGTAGTGCCACAGTATGCAGAAAGTGGCAACATTGCAAGCATAGAATATAGAGTTTCCTGTGGTCAAACAGAGATAGGTAGTGGTTATGTACCATATATCCGCTTGGTGTATAAGTTGACGCGGCTTTCGAATGACCATATGCGGGAAAATAATTTTATGCGGGGATGTGGATGTTTGCGTGGTGAACTATTGGACGACACACAGAATTGAGCAAAAGGGGAATTTGAGGTATATGAGGTTATGAGAAATAGGAATGGATGGACTTACTTGTGAACCTTCTGGACGAAACACGTGGATTCAATGACAGCCTTAGCAGACGTCACACGTGTTACCTGGTTTTCTTCCTTTTTTACTGTGGTGCACTTTCACTTCTTTAAATGTCACACTTATGTCGGCCAACACTTATAATTATAGTTTTACAGTTTTTGATGCGGTGAAAGAGAGCGGGATGGTTCAGGCGCGGCGCGGTTAGGACAAGAACTCGCTATTCAATATTGAGAGCATTTCTCAAAATCACAGTGGATGTGTGCTGCGATTGGTTATATACAGCGGCGGAAGCGCGCCTCTGATTCGGCGTGCGCTTTGATCTTCCATCTCGTTCGGTTGTATAGGAAATGTATAGGAAGGAAATATAGGTAGCTCAAACATATAACTTAAACTTGCGCGTGCACCGCTCAACTGTATAATAGAAAAGTAATTGTGTGTAATTATTTTATCCATTGTTTTAAATCAATATTAGTTAAGCTAATATACCACCATCCAAAGAACGTAACGAAAGTCATTTTAAAAGCGCTGATAGTAATAATAATAACTCTTATTTATACAAATCAACGAAGAAGGCAATGAGTAACTATAGAATCACAGTAACCCTCATTAATGCATAATATCAAGAACCTGCATCTTTGACAGTCGTTACAGGTAGTCAGAAGCCCGAAAATCTGACAGCCAGTCTACCAAGGCGTATCGTATTACCCAGTTACTGACTAGGTTATCGAGGTCACATAGGCAGTCGCTCCAAGTAAAATACTGGTATTCAGCTGCAGGAAGCCGACCCCAACATGGTTGGGAAACGGTTAGGCAGATATATATGTATATACTTAAGTTAGGTTAGGCTAACTGGGCTGTTTCCGCACTTAGCCTCTTTATTGGGCCGTTGTCCGTGTTTATTTAATTAAATACAAATTATATTAGGGGCACATAAAATCAATTCTGCTTCCTTTTAAATTTTGACGTTTCTATGTGCCTTTTTATGATCTATGTGAAACAAATTTTTTGACCTTGACTTAAGACGGTACACTTTGGTCATTTGTACACTTTTGCAGCTTTGTAGTAAGACTTTATACTTGAACAACGTGAAGACAACATAAAACATTTAATCATTCATCAAATGCAACAGTACCAAATAACGTAATAGAATTTGAAAATAGAATTTAATTCTCTAAAGAAATAAAATAAAAGTAACAGCAAACCTTTAAAATAAAGTTCTCTCATTCCGGAGAATTGACAGCATCGTAAGATAAAAGAAATCTATCTCTCAAAGAGGGATCTTCTGACATTCCCTGACATTCCTAAATAGAATTAGCGATAAAGTCAAACATTTTTATATCCTTTAACTCCTATTATTTTCGGCATCAAAAACTTTATACTTCGCAGACCAATTTGATACTCCCCAAATAAAAGTTGGTCGCGACAGTTTTATCATTTTATTACTTAGACGCTGAACTGTTACCCCGCATCTAGAAGAAATGTGTGTGGACATAAATTCGACGAATCTTTAGCCAGATCAAGCCAAGTTGGCTGCGCCCCAGGGAAACAAATAGCCAGAATTTGTTTGGCCGCTTGTTTGCTCAACAATTTCATTCACCCTTTTGCATCGCAGGTGAAATATTCGGAGGAAATCCAGGAATATGAATCGTTGTGAGTTTTATTTTGTAGGCTGTCAGGCGTGAGCTTTTGTGGTTTTCAATGTGGAGTTGGTTGTGAGTTAGTTAGTTTCGCGTTTATTGAGCAGCGTTTTTGTGGGCTAACATTGATAGGGAAAACGGTCGAAAAAAATTTGTCAGGTTTTTTTGCGTGTTCCCTAAAATTTTCATTTTTCTCTGTCATTCATAAGACTTGATTTTAATTATATCAACAAAGTTGTGATTTTATTTCATCCTTAACGTGTGATTTTACTTCTTTAACACCAATCTATCTCAGCATTTTAATACAATCCCTTCGGATTACTAATCAGGTATAACCGAACAACGACCATGAAAGTCAAAGACAACTTTCAGAGCAGAAAAAACTTCTCAAACATTCTTAGTGATATTCTTTAGTGTTTGTGTTGTCTGTGACTCATGTTGGTCGCAAATAAACATTATTTTCTTTACGATTTCGCTTTTATGACAGAGTTCTGTTTCCAAAAAGAGAAGCATTAAAATTCAGATATGATGACTGTCATAATAACAGTAACCATTTTATTAACCTGAATTGCATAAAAATTTCTCAAATTTTTCTAGGTAGGTATTGTTTTGTTTAACTCAATGTAAACGTAAAAAAAATATTCTATAAAATATAAAATAAACCGTGACACACATTAAACCATGAACAACAAAATTAAAAGCAGGTTGTGCGCAGTGAGCGAAAATCTCATTAAGTATTGAAGTTTTATTACGTCCCCGCTCTGATGCGTAGGGTTGGCAACAGTTTCAATATTACGGGGAACTTTCAGGTTAATGTAAGTTCAGTAATTTATTAATGTTTAAATTTTCTTCCTTTGATATAATAATTGAAAACTTGTAAAGAAATTAATTCCTCAAAAGATTTCTTACATAAGATATGTGAACGTAACTGAGGAGCTCGTGACTGAGTAAGAATAGCCGCACAGGTCGAACCATCAGGTTAAGCTATGCTAGTCGGGGTTTGCCCTGGAAAGGATGGTGACCATCTTTACATACCGAGACTCCGGTTATAAGGATATATAATAAATTACCAAAATCATATAGGGAACTTCCGATCAACCCTTTTAAAACCTTGTTATTCAAATGGCTCATAGAGAAATCATTCTATTCTGTGAATGAATACCTCAACTTCAAAGAGTAATTTAATATTGACATCGTATATACTATAACAATTACCAAATGATCGACATCCTGATTCTTAATATAATAATAATAATGATAATTTGTGTTCCAATTTTATTAGATCTATTTATTTTAATGTACCGACATGATCAATATTATATGTTTTGCATGCTAATTTTAGCGAATTGTGTTAGACACTGTTAAGAAATCCGACCATCTGTATTGTACTACAATTCATGCAATTAAATTTCATTGCATTTCATTAAAGTGACTGGCGATATAAGGGCAGGCCTGGAAGACACCAAAGTTACTGTACTAGTGTTGGTCGATTTCTCGAATGCTTTTAACACCGTCAGTCACGACATCTTATTAGCCATTCTGTCCCATGTTATGGTCTCTCCTGATGCACTCAAATGGTTCTCCTCTTACCTTCAGGAGCGTCAGCAGTCCGTTCATATTGGAGATTCTTCATCATGCTGGTGTGATTTGGAAACTGGCGTTCCTCAAGGCGGCATACTTTCTCCTCTTCTGTTTTCTATTTTTATTAATCTTATTACCACCGAACTTCAGTGTGCGTATCATCTGTATGCTGATGACTTGCAGTTGTACTGTCAGGGGAGAGTTGACGAAATAGCTGAAGCCATCGACCAATTAAACAGGGACTTGCTGGCTATTAAAACTTGGTCTGATGCATTTGGTGTAGCTGTGAACCCTAACAAGTGTCAGGCCATTATCATCGGTAGTTCTCGGAGTATGAGTAAGGTGGATGGTGCAACCTTGCCGCCGGTCCTCTTCAATGGTACAATCGTACCATTTAGTACTGACGTGAAGGACTTAGGCTTGCACATTGATAGCACCTTGAACTGGCGTACTCAAGTCGCTAGGGTCAGCCAGAAGGTAACTGGTACGCTGCGGGCTCTGTACAGACTCAAAAATTTATTACCATCGAGCACGAAGACAATGCTTGTGCAGACCTTAATTTTTCCAATCATCGATTATGGTGATGTGTGCTACTACGACCTGAATGCAGATCTTCTCGACAAACTTGACCGTCTTCTCAATTATTGCATTCGATTCGTTTTCAACCTTCGTAAATATGATCATGTCTCTGCGCATCGGTCGCTTCTAAAATGGTTACCCATACGTCAGCGCAGAGAGCAAAGGGCGCTGACTACCTTGTTTTCCTTTCTTGATTCGCCCTCTTCCCCTAGCTACCTTGCCTCCCACTTTCAGTACATTTGTGCTAATCACAACAAAAATCTACGATCTTCAAATATTCGCCTTCTTCTTTGTCCCGCTCACCGCACTGACTTCATGCACTCTTCCTTCTTCATTCAGTCTATCTCTCTGTGGAATGCGCTCCCCCAGGAAATCAGGATGGCAACCAACCGTTTAGCTTTTAAATTAAAAGTTCGCGAGCATATCCGCAAGAAGCTGGCAGAATCATCACGCCGGTAATGTTCTCCCAATGCTCGTTTTCTTTATTATAGTAGGTATAGTATTAAATTTATTTATATAATATATTTAGATATGTATTTATTATTATATTTATAGTTTGTATATGTGTATCTGTATTTACAATTAAATAAAAGTTGCACTTTGCTTTCTAATGCACCTACCACTGTTTATCTCTGCATCACCCAAAGGTTGACTGGTAGAAAATGCCTATGGCATTAAGTCCGCCTCTGTACATTTCTGTGCTTAAAGTATTAAATAAATTTCAAATTTCATTTTATTTTATTTCCTCCGTGACTCGGGAAGCATGTCAAGCCGTTGGTCTCAGCTGCCAGTTGTGGATCTTTAACAGTCGTTACGGGTCGTCCGAAGCCCGAAAGTCTGACAGCCAGTCTTACCATGGGGTATCGTATTACCCAGTTACTGGTTTGTGGAGGTCAGATAGGCAGTCGTTCCATGTAAAAGACTAAGTATTCAGCTGCATCCGGTTAGGTTGGAAAAGGCTAGGCAGATTGATTGAGGCATGAGAAACTAACATAACATTTTAAGTTCGAGTAACTATCGAGACCACACATGAATTGGTTTGAATGTAGCACGTCATGATATTTTTCATTGATTCTATGTTCACATCGTAATTATTAATTATTAAAGGCAAGTCAAGATAAATATATGTAGTTATAATAAAAAATAATCGCCTATCATGCAAAGGTGAGAAAAAAAAGTGGTTATATATTTTGTACAACATGCCACCATTTTCTACATAATACGGACGTGCACTTTTGCAATGCATCTAATACTATTCATGGCTCCCAAAAGTCCTTTAAATTACATTCGTTTGTTAATATGAACTGTGAAATAGGCCATCCCTAGTCGACTGTTATAACTTCTGGGTACATACTATATTATCACACGAAACACCTGCGTTGCAGAAAAAAATAAAAATCGGTTTTTACGTAAAACCACTTTTAAATTGACTGGATTGAAGAGTTGAATTGAAATAGGTGTTGACACATTCTGTCTCAAGCCTTTTATCTGTTGTACTGTTCATTGAAGTTGACGGTTTTTAACTGTAATCCCGTATAATGTTATAATTACAGATTTTATTTAAATTAAAATACATTTTGCATGTTTGATGGCAAAACATACAGCAGCATATTTAACTATTACACAAATGCTTGACGGCTTTTACCTCAGACGTCAGGTTGACTTTTAGCTGTCAAAGTCAGCCTAGCGAAGCGTCAGTGTCGATGGTTGTGAGGGCGGCCATCTTGACACACTGTTGTTCGAGACGGCGCCCGCGCACCACGCTTTTGACGAATCGCTCAGAGTCTTCACCATCACACAATTAAAACACGTCGATTGTGATCTGAAGCCTCTTATTCCTATCTCCGCGCTCACCTACCTACATAATTAGAAGAAGATGAGTACTCGTGAAGGACGTCCAGGCTTTTCTGCCTCTTCATGCTCTTTACACAAACCTAAATACAATATTATACAACCAAAAACTAAAAAATATATCCATTATGTCCAAGTGGTAAAAAAGGAGAAGAGCTCACAGGGCGTCAAAAAACCTCATCCCCATCTCTGTCAGTGGGAAATGTGCCCAAAAGGTTGAATGGCAATGCCGGAACTTTTACAATGTACCCGCTTTCGCACTTTGTCAGCAACACCAGCACCTCATTACGTGTTCACGTTCAAGTTTTCGACTATGGCGACAGAAGTTGACGTGTTTTTGACGTATTCTTACAATTTTAACTTCAGGCAGAATCGAGGGAAAGTTCATTAAAATCATTTTAATTATTATCATGAAGAACCGTGAAACTGGAATTTATTTTGTTATTTGGTTGCAATTGTGAATATGTGGGAATAAGGTATTCTTTAATTTAATTGAATCTAATATAAATTAAGTGTTATCAGCTTTTACTCATGTTGTATGGAAATGCTTAGCCTCTGGTCAAGGCTAAGCATTTCCATACAATATGGCAATGCCGCTTGGGTACATTACCAGTCGACAGCGATGCGGAAAAATTTTTCGACGCCATATTTTAGTTAGTTGTCAATTAGTTTTAACTAACCACACAAAAAAGAAAGAAATAAGAATAGTTTTCGGGTTTGAGATGCCTTTATGTTTAGAAAATCTGCAATTTTTTACCTGTAAATTTATTTTATACGAAATTATAAAAATTGCCAGCTTGAGGTAACTTGATGTGCCGGCTTCTGTACTGTAGAGCCTGGATGGAACCTTACGTGTAATTTAGGGCTGGTCGTTTAGAAAATAACTGACAGCATTTAACCTTTTAAAATGAAAGAATATTTTGATAGGTTTTTATAATAGAAATGAATAGGAGTCTGTCAGTAGCCATGCTGCTTGACGCGTGTGTATAATAGGAGTCTGTCAGTAGCCATGCTGCTTGACGCGTGTGTATAATAGGAGTCTGTCAGTAGCCATGCTGCTTGACGCGTGTGTATAAAAGCAATATGATTCAATAGCTGCTGTTCCGTGTGTTTGTATTTTGTAGGATAGAAATCCCTACAACACGCTACACGAGCTCTACCTCTGAGCTCCCTAAGTGAAGGTCCCTCTGGCCTTCACAGTACCCAAGTCATTTAGTTTGTAACAACTGAAGTCACACTAAATTATTCCATCATTTAAATAAATAAAAACTGTTAATTTGTTTTAACATAACTGATAAAATAAAGATAATAGGGCTAAGGGCGAAGGGACCCGTTAGGGCTGAAGCCTACCGGGTAAGCGGGATTGTCCGAAAGGGTTACCGCTACCCCGGAACATAACGGCCAAGGAAGGAACATGGTTGACTTTTAGTCAGTAAAATTCTGACACTCCCTTCATTATTGTGGATATACTGACTTAAACAATTTCTTTCCAGCTGTCGCTTAGTCTAGATTCTTTGTTGGCAGGTCATGGCCCATTTATTAATATTAATTTAAAAAAAATGGCACGTGTATGTATAGGTTCGGCATCAATCCTCTATAATCATACTTTTCTTGTTAATAAGTTTTGAAAAGTAAGAAAAGTTTTATAAAAGTGCTAACATGTCTGGCTTGTGCGTCTGGCATTTTGACATAGTTACGAACTTATGAGAACTTGCTTTCGTTCAAATAGAATGTTTCTAGACCTTTGCTCAGGTATGAAATCTGAAATATGGAACAAAAAATATGTTATGGGTTATTTTTAAGTAAACATACTACTCCATTTGTTATAGCATTCAAAAAATAAAGACACAATAGCGCCAGTGGTAGTATTGGGATATATGGTTGAAATGACTGCACTTTAGTTTTATTTTTTCAATGCAAATGGTGCATAGGTTAAATTGTGTTCAAGCATCAGTCCCACCGTTGGCTCAAATATTATCGGCGCAACTCGTAGTTATAAGCTTTTTATCATGCGCTATAACTGTATTTTTTTTTTGAGGGTGGAAATCATCAAAATGCCTCCTGGTGGGTGGAGTGGAAGGGAGTGTCAAACAGAATGACTAAAACCCATCCATGTTCTTTTCTTAGCCCTTTATGTTCCAGGGTAGCGGAAACCCTTTCGGATAATCCCACTGTCCTTGGGTTCTGTTTTTTAATGTCATAGAGGTTATTTAAAGTTGGCACACTGCGTGCTACATCCTGACTTTTGTTATTCCCAAAATTCCCAAGAAGGTTTCTTCGGTTTAACACGAGTTAGTTCGTATTTATCGTGAAATAACAGAGTTTATTACACGATTATATAGAAAAAACGAAATGGTGATAACCTTTATTGTCTAACTAGCCGCTCCCGCGTGGTTTCACATACTGCTCGACTCCTATTGGTCGTAGCATGATGTTGCATAGCCTATAGCCTTCCTCGATAAATGGACTATCCAACACAAAAACAATTTTTTAATTCGAACTAGTAGTTCCAGAGATTAGCGCGTTCAAACAAACAAACTCTTCAGCTTTATAATATTAGTATAGATAAATGGAGTATAGTTAAATACAATTATAATAGATGTGATAGAATTCGGACTCGTTAAACGTAAATTGTAACTTTCACATTTTCCGTAGGTTCGCTACACTCTAGTAGCGAAACTCCAAACTAAGCCGTGAGCCTATAACCATTAAAACGGGATTAAATGGAGTTCATGCTGTTATGAGCACTATTCCATACTCGTTTGTATGTGCTTCAATCATTGCTTTTATTTTATGATCATAGAATCAGAATCGACTGTACAGATCGTGTTACCTAATAACTGGGTTGTCGCGGTCAGATTGGCAGTTAATCAATCTGTCTAGCCTTTCCCCAAATATGTTAATGTCGGCTTCCAGTCTAACCGGATGCAGCCAAATACCAGTATTTTACATGGAGCGACTGCCTATCTGAGCTCAACAACCCAATCAGTAACTGGGTAGTACGATACCCTAGCTTGGTAAGACTGGTGGTCAGACTTTCGGACTTCTGATTACCAGTAACCACTGTCAAAGATCCGCGAATGACAGCCGGGACCAACGGGTTAACGTGCTTTCCGAGGCACAGTGGAGTCTCGTTACGTAAAGATGGTCACCCATCTATGGTCAATCCCAGCCAGCGTAGCTTAACCTGACGGATTGATCCGAGCGGCTGTTATTACTCAGCCACAATCTGCTTCCAGCCACAGTCAGATTGGCAGTCACTTTATGACAATTTTTTTTAGCCTAAATGAGAACATAATACTATAAATTCATTAGGTTAGACTGAAAGCCACCCCCATCACTGTTGGAAACTAAGAATCAATTAATATTAATTTACTATTATTTCCATAATATCCTGACTTTAATCGGCTGTGCTCATGATGACTGACTAATTCCATGCTCCTCATGTATATAGCTCGTATAACTCGTGGTACAGTTTCTGCAACACATAATATTATTACGTTCAACAAAAATAAATTCCAAAAGCGCGAGTCACACTGAAGAAAATCCTTTCCAAACATATGATTTCCATCCCCAACATACCGTTAACGCCAGCAACCATTACACACAATAAAAACCCCATGATTACCCGGCTGACAGAAACTCAACCTCTATACGCCACCCCCTATCAATCTTTCAGCATCTTTCTTTCCTGACCTATTTTCCTTACATGCCCGATAAAATGCGAGCCCAAAACCATCAATGAAAGAATGCATAAATCACTTAACAAACAATATTCATAGGAAAAAAAGCCACTCGGACGTTCTTATACGAGAACTATTCGAAATCTATTCATACATTTATTCATGAATTGTCTCGATTGGTACTATTGTCATCCACAAATACAACATTTTGAATACAATCGTAACATTCTCTATTACCTTGTATTAAGGATGTTTTTTGATTGATGTAGCGGTAAAAGTAAAATTGTCAATCGTAAACAACTTACAAACCCATTTGCAGTTAAACTAAATTGTAGCGCCAAGGTTTAGGGAGCAGAATTGAGTTTGGTGACTGTATATTTAAGTTTGTATGACAAAAACGAAGTAACAAGTACTTTTCAGTGGATTTTGGGTGCTGATCCTCAACTTTGATAGCAAATGCGAGGCATCTAACGACAAAATATGTTTTTATTGTATAATATTTATTTATTTTTTCGGATGAAAGGCAACTCAAAATGGCTGTGGTTCAAGTTAAAAAAGTTTGGTGTATTGTCCATGTTTGTTAAACGTCTATTGTTAATTTTTGACTTCCAAAGATCTCAACTCAAGATCCTAGAAATTATTTCAATTATACCAAGTACAGGCACTTTTGAATCTTCAAAGGGTCATTCAGTCAGAAAGATGACGCCAGTGGCCCATTCCAAAGGGTAGTATGACGCACAATCTTTTAAATCAATTTTTATTTTACTATTTAAGTACACACATTGAAACAGACAAAAAAGAAGGAAACAATACGCACTAATGTTATGCTTATTGTTAAAGAGATCTCTATATATTATGTAGTTGTGATTAGAAAGTAGATAAAAAGGTACATAGAAAATGTGTGTGTTGTTTCATCTTCTACAAAAAACCTTTTTTACAACAAAAAAAACAAGAAACGTCCGATAAAACCCTACAAAGTGAAAAATAATTTTAATTTCGGAAGTCGTAGGCAAAAACCGAAAATATAAAACCAAAGACACCGCCTTGAAGTTATTTTTCACTTTGAAGTGTTTTTTTTAACTTTTGTGGTTGGTACCTTCCAATTTGTATTCACTATTAAACTTACTATCTAAACAATAGTGAACTGAAGTATGTGTATATCATCAAGACAAAAACAATTGATAAAATAGGTATTATCGAAGCTAACTCAAGAACTGTTCAAACGAAGTTAACATAAAATCATTATTTATTTATTTATTTATATCTTCATCTTTACATCTATCATTACAGGTAACAAAACCCAATGCGATAAATGTGCTTATCCTAACTTATATCTACTAACATCTATAACTAATAACTAATAATGCATTCCTTGTGAATATTATGGAATCACCTCTGAAATATGACTTTTTTTTTTGAGTGTGGGAAATCATCAATTGACCCCTCACGCTCTGGGTGGAGAGGAAAGAGAGTCAGACTCTTACTGACTAAAAGCCATATATGTTCCTTCCTTAGCTCTTTATGTTCCGGGGTAGCGGTAATCTTTCCGGACAATCCCGATTACCCGGTGAAGCATGACCTACCAAACAAAAAAAGAATCAACAAAATCAATTCATAAATAATTGGCGGAGTAGTCGCGTAACAAACATACAAAAAAACACAGTCGAATGGAGAACCTCCTCCTTTTTTTGAAATCGGTTAAAATTATAACGCTTCGTCACTTCTTTTATCTTAAAACTTATTCCCAAGATGAAGACGTAACAGCACATTACTGACTACATAGAATATTATAAGTACAGACAATTTCTGAACGGTGAACGGAATACAAAACGATAGATTTCTATTGGTACCAATAAATTCAACGGAAAAAAACCACTTTCGTAACTTCACATCCATTGCGCAGTTATTAGGCAAATAACCGAGTCTGAACTGTGAGATTCAGTACAAAAGACGCAATGTATTTGAAATTGTTTGAAACTAGTTCTTGGTCTTAATTTTGATGAAATTCTAGACATTTTGGCGTTAACCAATTAATTCACTGTTTATATATTTTTGTTTTGTTTAGATTGGATTGTCTTATAACGACAGTTAGAATAAATTAATTAAAGCGAAGTAATAGAAAATTTGTATGTACGGAAAACTAACATACAAATCCAATACACAGACCCAATACACACACCTGCAGGAACCGTTTCTTCTTACTTTTTTTTCTAACGTAAAATCTGCAAAATTTCTAATATTGTCAAATGCTTTTCCTGCTAAGTTGTATAAGGAATTAAAAAAAGAAACAGTCCAAATTTTCGTTAAGATACTTAGGAGGAACATAAATAAAAGTTAATAGAATGTGTTAAAAATAATAACTTCTTTATCTGAACGCTACTTATACATTTAAAAATTTTGCAGTAATTTGTGAACGCAGCATTTAATGATTTACCTTATACTTTTATTCGATTATACTTTACGGTATAAGGTTTTTTTTTCAGGATGGGAAGTCATCAGGGTTCCCACTACCTCAGAACATAAAGGGCTAAGGAAGAAACATGGATGGGTTTTAGTCAGTAAGAGTCCACTCAGAGCGGGAGGAGTCATTTGATGATATCAAAAAAAAAAAAACTTTCGTCGCCTTTATTTTATTCAAAACAAAAGTAGCTTCAGATTTTCTGAACACATGAGTGACAAAAAATTAACACGACAATTAAATCGCGTTTTTTAGAGTAGTGGAACCTGCCCCACCAAATCGAATAAGTATGGCAGACTCCACTCCAAAAATTTAGGCGTCCCACTTTGCCCCACCAGTAGAGCAGCTCGGTGGAGCAAAGTGGAATGATTCCAAATATCGCTTCGACACGTCATGGTACCTGTCATAAAACACTTGACATGTTTTTTACATACTCCTTTAAATGCCGATACCCAAGCTTCTTCATTTGAATCAAAAAGGATTCGAAACACCGCGCGACCGAACTACAAAATAAATATCATTCAATCTTCGTTCAAAGTTCGTTCCAAGTCGGAAGTTGTGTTCTTGAGCCGCTGAAATAACAACATATATCTTTATTTGTAAGTTATCTTAGTGTCGTGGCGTTGACGTTTGGTATCGCAGAAACTGTGATGTTGAGTCACAAATTGAATTCTTTTTCTGTCACATTTTAGGATACCGCCATTTCGTGGATCTTTGACAGACGTTACGGATAGTCAGAAGCCCGACAGCCTTACCAAGGGGTATCGTATTACCCAGTTACTGACTGGCTTGTGGAGGTCAGATAGGCAGTCGCTCCATGTAAAATATTGGTATTCAGTTGCACCCGGTTAGACTGTAAGCCGACACCAATATTGTTTGGATAAGGCTAGGCAGATTGACTTCCATACTGATATTATAGATGCTAAAGTAAAAGCCCCGCAAACATTTGTGACGTGACTGCGGCAGAACAAATTCCATAAAGTTTTCATAGAAATTGTACCACCAGAGATGCGTCCCGTTGTCGGGTCGCGTTTGTATGCACAATATTTTTTCACGCCTTAACGGCTTCATAGATTTAGATGCGTAACACATGCCTTTATCTCGATAGTACGTTTTCGTAGGATAATTTACAACCTTCACACGAGCGAAGCCGCAAGCTAAAGATAGTTTCTAGTATTTGCAAAATACAGTTGATTACAATGTCCATCGACTAAGCCTTATCACAGACAACCCGTCACCTGATTAATGATGACCATTGAACGAATTATAGGCTTGATGCATAATTTGACTCTTAGAAAGAAAGTTACTTTTCACTGGCAACATTGTCAGTGGAAAGTAATTTTTTGGTTAATTACGCCAAGCCTAAATAAAAACGCGCATTAACTTTCCAACTTCGACTGAGAAAGTGAGATTTACTCAGAACAAAGCATTTTTTAACAATGCTTTTAATGATTATAATGCTGTAAATACGTACTTGCTATAACTGCAAATCATGTTTTGATCAACTTATAAGCTTATACTGACCTAAAAATTGCAAAAAACGTAAGAAATTTTGAATTTCTTGGGATACCCTGGCGCTACCTCCTCAAGGAAATGAGTAAGCTACTCATAATAATAAGCCAGCTACTTAAATAAGCGCGTTACTTAAATAAGCAAGTTACTTAAATGAGCAAGCTACTTAAATGAGCAAGCTACTTAAATGAGCATGCTACTTAAATGAGCAAGCTACTTAAATGAGCAAGCTAATTAAATGAGCATGCTACTTAAATGGGCAAGCTACTTAAAAGAGCAAGCTACTTAAATGAGCATGCTACTTAAATGGGTAAGCTAGTTAAATGAGCAAGCTACTTAAATGAGCAAGCTACTGAAATGAGCAGGCTACTTAAATGGGCAAGCTACTTAGTCGAGCAAGCCACTTAAATTGTCCGTGCAATCAAAATCACAACCCATGGCAGATTTTGCCACTTGTGTGAAGTGGCTATAAAACGATAAATTAAGGTAGAATGTCAATTTGCTTAATAATTAGTTTCCCAGACTGTACGTACCTCTGCCTGGCCTAACAAAAAACATAAACAACAGTGCAATATTGTAACATAATCCGTCTTTATTTGTCACAGGCCAAGTGATCAATGACTTGTGTTGAGAACCTTATTATGTCAATACAAAGAGGTTCTAGTTTCTGGATGTGCCTTTGGTTTTGTTCTATTGTGTTGTGGCGACATCTATACTGTCGCTTATGTTAGTATAGTATACTAGCTTTTGCTCGCGGCTTAGATACTAGCTACCCGAATTAAAATTACTCTATTCTCATAAATAGGATAGCATGGCCCTAGGAATTTTTCATACAAACTTCCACTCCCTATTTCACCCCTTTACGAGTTGAGTTTCCTAAAATTATTTCTTAGCTGACGTCTCCTACTCGTAATTTTATTTATCTCTGAGCCAATTTTGTGAATAATCAGTGAGTGCATGTATGAATTAGTGACCTTTCTCTTATGTATATACATGTAGAGAGATATAGTCCCCTTCACCTTTAAAGGAACAAGTAACACACTGAGGTACTTTTGATTTAATAATCCTTTAAAAGCTAACTCGTAACGATGCCTCGTGAATTTGACGAGCTACGTGTAATAGATACACCTCACTACTGACTAAAAGCCCTGACACGATGGCGGCGAGGCTCCGCTTGAAGGCACAGACCTAAAATCCCAAGCCAGTCGGCCGAACTGCGGCCGCTCACACGGTTATCTAGCTAGAGGCATCGCCACCGATTTCAGATGCGATGCATACATTGACCTTTTCGATGGCTTACAGGGTGAAATTGAATTCATAGGTTTAACCATTTAAAGGGTCATTGAATTCATGGGCATTTTTTAAAGGGTCATCGTACTAATCATTTTGAACAACTTTCACTATATTCCTATAGTGAAAGTTGTTCAAAATGATTAGTCATCGCGAAAAATAAATCAGCGCGAAAAATAAATCAGCTGTTCCATACATTATGCCCGTGTTATATCTTTTCAATTTTTAATATTTTTTATCACTATATTTTTTAATTATTTAAGTTAAATTAAGATTCCTCGAAACCGGAAGTTGGTTCAGTTGCGATTCAAATCATTATTAAAACCACTTTTATACTAATTATTTTTCAATGTTTATTTCGTAACATAGTTAAAGTTCTTTTAATACATTTATATCGCTTTAATAAAGTAAAAAGTAGTTCGATCAGTGTTTTTTTGTAGTGACAGCTCGATGACGTCACTTGTTTATCACTGTCTTTATAAGCGAGAGCCCAACCTCTTGTGGGGCATTCTAAGTCGAGCCGTCGGACTGAGCAGATCACCAGTTAAGTACTTTTCCTGTTCCTTATAGTATGTGAAAGTAGAGAATTATAGTTGACTATGAATATAGTATAGTTATGTTGTGTTTTCCCCTTAAAATGTTGTGTGTAGTAATTAAATGTTGTTGTCAGTGAGAAATGATGAATATAATTAATAACAATAATAATTAATAATAACTTTAAATAGTAATTTTAATAATTTACGTGTTATTGAATAATATATTGTGGTTTTCCTTCCTGTATAAAAAAAATTAGTTGTTAATGAGACTTTATTCTATTGAAATGCTTTAAATTAAAATAAATACTTGTCATATATTGCTTGAATCTTATTTTAATATTATTACCCTACCCTTTTATTTTAACATCAGAAGTGGGATACAAACCCTAGTGCCATAATATAATCTTACTATATTTTCAGGTTTTTTTTCACTACCAAAATGGAACCGGAGATTCTCCAAGGGCTGCTTACTGCTATCAAAGAAGCGTTATCCAGCAAGAATCGACAGGATGACGTTGCTCTTCCGATATTCGATCCAGCCACCACCGACGGCGGCGCGATGACGTGGTGTGCAGACATTGACAAGCTTGGAGAAGAATTTGGTTAGAGTGGCTTAACTAAAGTCGCTAAGGCAGGTAAGGCCCTCAAGGGCTCTGCTTCAGTATGGTACGAGTCCTGGCAACCGCAAGAAGGTCGATCATGGGAAAATTTCTGTGCTGAATTAATTTCACTGTACCCAGAGAAGAAAAATCTTTCAGAACGGTTACACAAAACTGTAACTTATTGTTCAGACTCTGCTGACTCTTATTGCGAGTACGCAAGAGAGAAGATTAGATTATTGAAGAACACTAAAATTGTTTTTTCTGAGTCTCAGTTAATAGAACTGGTCTGTGGGGGTATTCGGGACAATAATGTGAAAATGGCATCTTTCAACAGTAGTGTCAAAACAACTTCAGAATTAATAGCTTTGTTTTCTGCTTACATAAAGATCAAAAAGCGACCAGTAGACCAATCACCTGAGAATTTGCCTGGATCAAGTAAACGTTTTAAGCCAATGCCAAAATCCGAAGAGAAATTTCAGGAAAAAAAATGTTTTACATGTGGTGAGAAGGGACATTTTCGCTCACAGTGCAACAAAATTAGTGAACCATCTTCTTCACCTCAGAGTATTAAAAAATGTACAGTTTGTAAAAAGATAGGACATGATGCAACAACTTGTTTTTTTAATCGTGTAAATTCGGACAAAAAACAATTAAACCCTGAAAAAAACCAATGACTAGATGGTAGTGTCAATACTTTATACAATGTCTCAAATTTTAAGCCTACTAATGTCACCATTCGCAACATGTCTATTGATTCTGTTATCGATACAGGAGCAAGTTGTAGCATAATACGGGAATCCATTGCCAAACAACTAAATTATAAATTTTTACCATGCTCAATATACGTTAGTGGAATAGGTAACGGTAAAATACATATTTTTGCAATTATTACAGTGCCAGTTAAATTTAAAGACGTCTGTATAGAACTAGATTTACATGTGGCCCGTGACCAAGATTTTCCATATGATCTTCTTATTGGTAGAAATGTCGTTAGTCACCCTGACATTCAAATTATTGTGGATTCTGAAGGTTGTAAGCTAGCATGGAAAGAACTGTCTCCTGTTGCCACTGTATACCTAGCTAATGGTAATCCATATAATGCTTTTGATGAGCTTCAATCTTCTATACAGAATTTGGACACAAATTTACAAGAAAATATAATTAAATTTTTTAAAAAATACCCTAGCGTTTTGCCTACACCTACTCATATTGGTCATGTCCAAACAGGCCAATTAAATTTGAGATTAAAAAATGAGGAGGTAGTTAATTACAGACCATATAGGTTAGCTCCTGTTGAAAGACAGAAAGTAAGCATAATGATTAAAGATTTACTTGATAAGCAGATTATTCGCGAAAGTCACTCCCCATTCGCTAGCCCAATTTTGCTAGTTAAGAAAAAAGGGGGCGATGATCGTTTATGTATTGATTATCGTTCGTTAAATAAATTAATTGAAAAAGACAGGTATCCACTACCGTTAATTGAAGGCCAAATCGACCGTTTGGGTAATGCAAAATTCTTTATATCTATAGACATGAAAAATGGGTTTTATCAAATCCCTGTTTCAGTAAAATTTACAGCCTTCATAACACCCGATGGACACTACAAGTTTTTAAAAATGCCATTCGGTATTTGTAACGGTCCAGCTGTTTTTCAACGGGCAATAACCAAAGCGGTTCAACATTTAAAATTTCTGCTTACATATATTGATGATTTATTGATCCCATTTACTAGTCTTGAGGAGGGTCTTTCATATTTGGCACTTACAATAGAAGCACTTTCCGAAGCCGGATTTACCATAAACTTAAAGAAATGCAAATTCTTTGTAACTGAAATCCAATACTTAGGTCGGCATAATTATATCTAAGGATGGAGTTAGACCAAGTGACGATAAGGTCTTGGCTCTTGTAAATTCCCCTACACCTAGAACTGTTAAGCAAGTGCGCCAGTTTATGGGCCTCGCCAGCTATTTTCGGAAATTCATTCCTGAGTTCGCTCACCGTACAGCTTGTATCACCAAATTAACTAGTAACAATCAAAAATGGGAATGGGGGTCTGAACAAGAGGCTGCCCGAAATTATGTAATACAATGTCTAACTTCGAAACCCTTACTAAGCATTTATAACCCTGATTTACCGACCGAATTGCATACGGATGCTAGTTCTCTAGGATACGGCGCCATTCTATTGCAAAAAGATAATAATAATATAGGTAAAGTTGTAGCGTATTTTAGTAAACGGACTTCTTTAATTGAATCTAGATATAGTTCTTATGATCTAGAAACATTGGCTATATACAATTCTTTAAAACAATTTCGAGTTTACCTGTTAGGTATTAAATTTAAAATTATAACCGATTGTAATGCTATTAAATCTACGGCAAATAAGAAAGATTTATCTCCAAGAGTAGCACGTTGGTGGACATATCTGCAGGACTTTGATTTTGAGGTAATCTACAGAAAGGGCAAATTCATCAGTCACGTGGACTTTCTTAGTCGTAACCCTGTTGACGTAACGACTACCCCCAAGTGTTCTTTCCATTCAGTTAACCTAATATCAAATGACTCTCGATCTTGGCTTGAAATGGCACAGCAAAATGACCCAGAAACACTTTCGTTAATTCAACGGGCTGAGGTAGGAGATTTGGATGAAAACCAGTACGTCATATCCGATAATTTATTGTATTATAAGGCTGATCCAAACGCTTCACCTAAATTGTTTGTTCCCAGAAACAGTAGAATTCCCTTGTTGAGATTGTTTCATGACGAAAATTGTCATGTAGGTTTTTATAAAACGTTAGATAAAATTAGAGAAAATTTCTGGTTTCCGTCTATGGCAGCATTTGTAAAGAAATATTTGTACCATTGCTTGATTTGTGTAGAGCGAAAGGGTCATTCAGGCCCAAAAGAAGGACTATTACATCCAATATATAAATCAGCAGTGCCTTTCCACACTATCCACTTGGATTGTACAGGGCCTTTCCCACAATCAACAGATGGTTATAAGTATATTTTGCTAATTATTGACGGCTTTACTAAATTCTGCATCCTTAAAAAGCTTAAGACCTTGGGAGCCGCTGAGTTAGTACCTATGACTCGAGACACAATTACCCTATTTGGTACCCCGTCATTAGTAATTACTGATCGCGGCACTAATTTTAGCTCCAATTTAGTTTGTTCGTTATTTCGAGACTTAGAAATAGAGCACCATATGATAGCCACCGGAACACCACGAGGTAACAACGGTCAAGCCGAAAGATACGTCTCAACCGTAATCAATATGTTGACTACTAGATGTGCTAATGTGTCAGATTGGCCGAACGAACTATGGAAAGTACAGCAGTCCATAAATACCACCATTCAAAAATCTACGGGTTTTTCCCCTATACGACTACTAATTGGTAGTAATGCCAATATACCTTGTGTTCAAGCTCGCTTGAACGAAATTTATGGTGATCACGCTGCGCAACATGATTTTGACATTCGAGCAGATCGAGATCTCGCTCACAATCGTCTCAGGGTAGTGGCTCAAAACTTTAAAGACCGTTTCGACGCAGTTCGCCGTCAAAAAAAAACCTACCATGTAGGAGATATTGTTTATGTTTATCAGGACCATAGGCGTCACGAAAAGCTAAAGCCAAAATTTAGGGGACCGTACGAAATTCACGAGATTTTGAATAATGATCGTTATAGTTTGCGTGGCAGAGGTCGAAGGAATCTCATAATTTCTAAAGACAAGCTTCGATTTTGGCCAGGTGAAATGGTCTATGAGAACGCTATTGTTCAAGATGCTATTTGAGTCTCTAAATACTAATAATTTGTGGTGATTGTTTATATAAGTTTAATAATAACTGGCCATGTTCATGGCTGTGCCTGTGGCTGTGGCTGTGCCTGTGGCTGTGCCTGTGGCTGTGCCTGTGGCTGTGCCTGTGGCTGTGCCTGTGGCTGTGCCTGTGGCTGTGCCTGTGGCTGTGCCTGTGGCTGTGCCTGTGGCTGTGCCTGTGGCTGTGCCAATAATATAAAATTTTAAAACTCAAGTTATTAATTACCAGAAATGTACTTCAATGACCATGTTATATCTAAGCTAATTTATAAAAGTTTTAATACTTTTTGTGTTGATATTTTTATGAATTGGTTTGTAACTTTGTTTATGTTATGTTGTGTGATTTTCATTTAAACTAATTCATGAAATAACTTATTTTATCAAAATGTACTTCGAGAACGAAGTACATAATCAGAATGGCCGTGTTATATCTTTTCAATTTTTAATATTTTTTATCACTATATTTTTTAATTATTTAAGTTAAATTAAGATTCCTCGAAACCGGAAGTTGACTCAGTTGCGATTCAAATCATTATTAAAACCACTTTTATACTAATTATTTTTCAATGTTTATTTCGTAACATAGTTAAAGTTCTTTTAATACATTTATATCGCTTTAATAAAGTAAAAAGTAGTTCGATCAGTGTTTTTTTGTAGTGACAGCTCGATGACGTCACTTGTTTATCACTGTCTTTATAAGCGAGAGCCCAACCTCTTGTGGGGCATTCTAAGTCGAGCCGTCGGACTGAGCAGATCACCAGTTAAGTACTTTTCCTGTTCCTTATAGTATGAGAAAGTAGAGAATTATAGTTGACTATGAATATAGTATAGTTATGTTGTGTTTTCCCCTTAAAATGTTGTGTGTAGTAATTAAATGTTGTTGTCAGTGAGAAATGATGAATATAATTAATAACAATAATAATTAATAATAACTTTAAATAGTAATTTTAATAATTTACGTGTTATTGAATAATATATTGTGATTTTCCTTCCTGTATAATAAAAAATTAGTTGTTAATGAGACTTTATTCTATTGAAATGCTTTAAATTAAAATAAATACTTGTCATATATTGCTTGAATCTTATTTTAATATTATTACCCTACCCTTTTATTTTAACACCCGCATAACTCGACAAAATGTAGGGAACAGCTGATTTTTTTCGCGTCTTCAAACTTGTTTCATAGTGAAAGTTGTTCATAATGATTAGTACGATGACCCTTTAAAAAATGCCCATGATTTCAATTTCACTCTATATGGGTTTATTGTTACGATCAAAGATAGTATTAGTACAGTACCTGGCGATAAATATTGCACCTTTGGAAATTAGTGTATTCTATACAAAGAATAAAAAGAATTATCAAAAGAAGCAAAACAAACAGATAACGCTCTACGAAGCCGAAATTAGCCGATTGTCTCTTTTCAAAGGTCGATGTGCAATATTTATCGCCGGGTACTGTAAGTTTGTTATCTATTTAAATGTATAAAAGTGAAAAGGTCACTCATTCATACATTCAATCATTGATTAATCAGGAAATTACAAAAACTACTGGACCTACGAAAATGAAAGGAGAACATTCAAGCTCCATACATTTTTGGGCATTTAAAAAAAGCCCTAATAGCCCTAAAATCCGGCGAATGAAAAAAATGGTACACGTGGTTAGTACTAGTCATTTGGTGCAATAGTTAATAAGGCACAAACGTTGTAGGATTGCTCTTAGCCAAGTTATACAACTTCAATGATTCGTTATTTTCATGCATTTATTAATTTATGAATTTGTATAACTTGATTTAGAGTAATCCTACAAATTTTCTGTCATATTTACTAGGTATTGCTCCAAATAGATAGTTTTAGTCGTACGTACCATTTTATTTCGTTGGCTCAGAAAAAAATCACTTTCAGAAAAGGCCCGAAATAAATGATGATTATGAGTAGGAGACGTCAGCTAAGAAAGGGCGGGCGGAGCCGCAGGCAGCAGTTAGTATTATGATAAGTTGTGAAATTGTGTACCTAATGTATATTTTGGAAAGTTCTAAATGAAAGTATTTAGACCATCAAAATAACAAGTAAAGCATGGGATTAGGATTTATTTTTTAAATTCCATCCAATCCATCAATAGGGTTGCTGCTAACAAAACGTAATGAACGTTTTGTTAGCAGGAGAAACACTAAATGTTGCTGCTAAATTCTTACGTTTCCGTCATTGTACATTTTAGAAATGGCAATTATTGTTAAAATTTTATATTTTATTTATTTGGGACAAACAAACAGTAACACATTATATCTGCACAAACAATATAAACAAAGATATTATATAAATGTGAAACCCACACCGTTATCCACAGCATATACAATTCATGTAACTTTACTAATGAACAATCTATGCGAGTAAGACTACAAGACTGTTCTGACTGTTGACTGCACACTGTTGACTGTTAAAAGCAACATAAAGCTATTTGCTAAGGTCTCAGACACCAAGAAAGGTCCCGTTAGAAGTCAATACAAAAATCTTTTAACTGTCAGCAGCTATAAAACTGCACTACTTAGAAAAAGTGTTCTTTGCATGGGTCCAATTATATTTAATAAACTACCGGACAACATAAAAAATGACACCCTTCAACAATTTAAAAACAAACTCAAGGCATATTTGACTCAGAAATGTTACTATACAATAAGTGATTAATTGAATGACCCTCTTCTGTGACATTGCAGTTACACCATGATGTATTATTGACATTAATTATAACTGACATTAAGTATTTAGTATTGACATTTTAATTTGAAATTATTATATTAATTATTTTATTAGTTTTCCTTAATTATGTATTGAAGTTCAAAATTTAAATGTGAAATTATTAGATTAATTATTTTATTGGTGTTACAACTGCATTTAAATTTAAAACTTATCTTTGAAATTATTAAACTTATTTGGTGTTCCTTAGCATAAGTTGATACTTAATTTGTTAAATTTTGCATGCCAATACCCAGGCAGAATGTGCACGGGCCAATATATACTTTTTTTACCAACTTTTTGTTAAATACCCACATTCTATGCGAATTATATATACTATTAAACTTAAATGACAAGAATAGTTGGTCGCTGTGATTAACACAAGACAATGTTTATGTTCTTTCTCCAGAATTAGCTTCATAAAATTATTTTTATTATGTATTCAATTCATTGTTTTGGTTGTTTTTATTTTTTTTATTAGCCATTTATTGTTGACATAATCTACTCATTACAATGAATTGAATGAATTGATTGATCAGTGAGCGATGCGCGCTCGGAAACGGACGCGTTTGCGCTACACAGCACGAATATTCTATTCGAGTTTTGCGCAGCGGTAACCGCTGCCCGACTTTGTACGCAATGGCTACGAAGCAGCTCATTGCCAACGAGCTATTGGCATTCGTCAAGCATGCCATCGATTACATGGACGAGGTCAGCATCTTGCAGATCTGCAAGTCCTCCTTCAAAGAGGATGAGGTATGCAGTGCCAAGTTGCTGTTATATCAGTCACTCGACCAAGTCGGACAGATGCCATCTCGCCGGAGGGATGGTGGACAGAAGAGTCTGCAGGACATCATCGACCTGCTGAAGAAGACCGATCCGGATGACGTGCCAGATTTTGTGGCGAAAGAGCTGCACAAGCTGCCTCCTGTCACTTTCGACCACGTCGACGTCACCAGGCTGCTTAAGGACATCACGACTCTGAAGGTGAGCC
This sequence comes from Hyppa rectilinea, assembly GCA_951799385.1. Taxonomy (NCBI): domain Eukaryota; kingdom Metazoa; phylum Arthropoda; class Insecta; order Lepidoptera; family Noctuidae; genus Hyppa; species Hyppa rectilinea. Next base: position 16,314,882 of record OX637318.1, on the reverse strand, counting down.
TGGCTGAGATAAAGTCCAAGTTGGAGTCATCGGATGTCACCATTGGTGAATTGCGAGCCGAAGTAGCGTTGTTGAGCAACGCTATTCCGACAAGTGGGTCACCGGAAGGCTCCAATGCAAACACACGTCGCGGGGCACAAAATGCTTCTGTCTGCAGTTTTCAGTCGGCGAGTGAATCAACGTCATCGGCTGTCAAGAATGCAAACGTTGCATCGTGTTCCGCTGATCGCGTCGTACCTGCCGGGGAAGCGACGCGCGTTATAGGTACATCGACCCCCAAACGTACCTATTCGGATACCGTCGCTAATCAGAAATCTGCTGGGTCAGACACTAAACGACCAGCAGTCAATCTGAAAGGGGGAAAGCAGAGTCGCTCAGTATCGAGCGCGAAGAAAGGCGCTGTGATGGACCACGAACATCAGGTTCCACGCAAGAACACTTGCGATGATGACGGCTTCATCAAGGTGGAGAGAAAGAAGAGGAAGCCTACTTATCGCAACCAGTGCGGGACAGCGCCGGCTGGATGTAACATGCTGCTACGTCCTGCAGTGCCGACGACGCAGCTGTACGTGTCCCGTTTGCACCACTCTACGCAAGCTGCAGACGTCGTAGAGTACGTACGGGTGAAGACCAACTGGACCTTGAGGGTGGAGAAGTTGGAGGCGCGCCATAGCACTAATTTCAAGTCGTTCGTGGTGCGCGTTCCAACTCACCATTTGGTAACCTTCCTCAAGGAAGAGTTTTGGCCGAAAGGTGTGCTGTATCGGCGTTTCCGCGGCCGGCTACGCGACACCTCGCAGCGCAACTCGACGCCGTCACACCGAGTGCAGTAGTTTTTAAGTTTATTTTTAAAATTATGTATTAGTTTATAGTTATGATTTTTATACATGTATTCTATTTTATGGGCCTACGATGCCTGAAATAAAGGATAAATAAATAAAAAAAAAAAAAAAATTACAATGTTTTTTTTTTAATGAGTTGTATTGCAAAATGTGGTTAGCTAGAGACCTCGACAGTTGATCATATTTATTTATCTTGATCCTAGTTAGTAATCATTAGCAATTAATTGATTGATTTTACTTCGATGGTCCTAGTTTATCATTTTTAACTTCGAGTTACGGCTGTATGGACATAGTACAGCATTGCACATGTAAGCGGGCACGCACTTTTACCTGGAGGCTCTATTTTTTTTCTTTTTAAATTTACGCTTGAGTACAGTCAGTTTTAATGTTTTAATTGGTATATTGACGTGTGCTAGCTGACATGTGGCAAATGATTGATTTTAATGTGATGTGTTTCGTAATGTTAATTACTTCTCATGCGATAAATGTGTGTAGAGTCAAGTTCTTCCAACTAAACAGACAGCTGTGCTGCTGGGGAGTTTGTTGCGCCACTTCTTCTTCCCAGCTAAAGCACTAGGAAGTGGTGAAGGGTGGGCGTTTTTGGGGGACTGTCTTATGTAACTTTGACCTTCAAAAAGTGCTGATCTTCAGCCTAATTTGAATAAATGACTTTTGATTTGATTTGATTTGAAATAAATGATTTGATTTGATTTGATTTACCAAAGCGCTTAACAACCCTTGACCTTGAACGACATCTAAAATAAAACATTCCCAACCACTAAAGCATCTGAAAGCCAGAATCAAGAGTGGCGACTACCTGAAAAGCAAGCTAATCAAGCGTAACGAGTCTTGGACAAATGTTGGTCTTGCAACCAACGGAGGAGTAAGAAAAACTATAGTCTCCATACAATTCATGTAAACTGGATTCCTCAAAATATCATTTCTGAATACATGGTCTTGACATCATCTGACCAATGTTATGTCTGGAGTTTAAAAAACTGACCTCCGAGTTTGTTTCGGCCTTTCTGTTCGGGCGTCTCCGGGAATCATCGGCTTCGGCGACTCAAGGTGCGGCGCGCGGGACGACCAACGACCACTTCGCAACCGATCTCCATCGACGGCACGCGTAGTTCTCAGAGTAGTTAGATAGGAAACGCCGACCTCTAGTTTAAAAAATATATGTAACATAATCAGCCTATAATGTTTCCACCACACAGGCCCCCTCTCTAAGAGAGAGAGAGCGGGCCAGAATTCAACACGCGGTGCAGTGCGGGTCGACGGATGTCGCTTGTCTTAGATTTTTCGGTTCTAGGACGAGGTTTCCTCACGATGTTTCCCTTCACCGTTTCGAGAGCAGTGTAGGTGATGAAATTAAATACACAAAGTAAAGCGGTTCGGTTCGAACTCACGACCTACATTTCGTAAGTCGAGGCAGATACTAGTGGGTCATCACTGCTCTCAGACTACAAAAATACTTACAGAAATAAAATCATTTATCATGATGCAATTATATCATACTGAGCTTAAAGAAGTGAGGTCACTTCGTTATGCTCAGTTCTATGAAAAAGAAAAGCTTATAGTTGGAACTCTACACGGACTACTCAGATTAACCGTCTCACAAACAAGAGAAAAAAGAACCGTAAAACCGTAAACTCACTTACCTTATAAAGTTCTGCAATGAGTATAAACTGCAAACGCTTTTTCCTTCCCAGGCATTCCCTTGTGGTTGAATAGACGTCCAATATACTTCGTGGTGCCTTGAGCTATTTATAGCAATAGTAGTATCGGTTGAAAGTTGTGCTAGTGACAAGTTGGTGGCTTATTGCGTGGCTTATAGGATTTATGGCTCGGTTACAAATAGATTAGACCAACAGGTGCGGTTAAAAGTTGTCGTGAGAAGTTTGGTTTCTTATTTAGTGAAAGGAGGTCCGATAGGTGTCGCTTTAAAAGAAACTACGTAACTGACTATACAAGGTGACTGGTTATTAGTGACCGATATTTAAACACGTGATTGTACTCATGATTACAATCAACTTTCCCAAAGAAACTTTTTTTTTATACTCAATAGTTTTATTTTGATCACAATAACAATACAACTGGCGCGCGCAAAGTTCAATGAACTTCGCGCCGATCAGCTGTTAGCAGCTATTGAGTATACAAAATAAGTTTCTTTGGGAAAGTTGATTGTAATCATGAGTACAATCACGTGTTTAAATATCGGTCACTAATTTAGTTTATTTATTTATTTTAGTTATTAAGTACTAACATAGGCTAAGTAAGATTGTTACTAACACAATGGACCGCATTTGTAGTCTGAATAAATAAATGATAATAATAATAATAATTACCAGTCACCTTATATGTAGTTAACACGTCTAGCATCCTTAGTGTTGTCAGTTCATTATTGTTTTATTATATTCTCTGACAGAAGATGTGAGTAAACGACTTGGTAGGACATTATATTGAGTGGAGTAATTGCCAAATGGCGCACACGGTTTTAAGTGGTAGGTACCTATTTTCAATAAAAAAATATTTTATTGTTTTGTCATTTACATACACTGTAAAGTCCTTAAAAGAAAATTGTATTCAGTGCATAAACTATAAAAAGAAAATCGAAAACTTACATGGCTACTGTTTCTATAAAAGCTTCATAATAATATAAACAGAAACAGTATGATGTACTTTTCCATGCGAACACTATCATAGGAAACTGACGGGAATTAAAGATTCAAACAGTTTATTATATATTCAGATTGAAAACTGGCCATTCAAGCACAGACGCCAACACATCAAGCTATCCGAAACTGTCAAATTTTCCCAATCGAAAATGAACCTTATATTTTTGTAATAATTTTGAAAACCAATCAAAGAGTTTTGACATATTGGGGTAGCTTGATGTGCTGGCCTCTGTACATTACTGAATCAAAAGTTTATGTTACATAAGATCCTTTGTCTCTAGATGAAGTTTGAGATTCTCGCTTCATTTCACTCCAAGATTTTCCGATCTTCTTCGTCTCGTCTGTCACCGTTCGACGACGCCTGGTTTGTTTAGGATGGCCACGTATTCGCATTCCTTGAGAATTCCAATCCAATGCCTGTTGAAAATGATGAAAATATATTGTAATTTTTTTAAAGGTTTCCATATTAAAGTCAATACACGCAGATGTCAAAGATGATCATGATTATGTTGTGATTTGATGAAATGGATAATCAAGTTTGTAGGTAGTCAATTTCTCTTGCTACCGACTACGAATAACAGGAGCAAAATTCTATACAGGGACTTAGTAACCTATCTATCTGCTTTATGTTTACCTTTCTAAACTAAACTACAGCTTTTACGTTGGAAATGCACACAGTGCAGTGCAAACAGTGTGTTTTAGTAAGAAGTCATTAGCTGCAGCGTTCAGCGAGCAAGGTGCGGTCTCGTGCGGTTATATGCGGTTCCATGCGGTTCTGTGCGGTTCCGTGCGGTCTCGTGCGATAACTTTTCTGAACATTTCACGTTGAAAACTGTTTTATTTGAGTGCGGATGCGGACGAACTGAGTGCTACCTGTTGGGGTTTTTCGAACGAACGATTCAAATTGTAAAATTGGCATTTAGGTTGTAGCATAGTGGTGAGACCGTCGGACTTCCAAGTCATAGGTCTCGAGTTCGAACCTAAGGCACCTCTGATTTTACGGATTTATGTGCGTATTGTATAATTATCACTTGCTTAAAAATCGGTGAAGGAAAACATCGTGAGGAAACCGGAATGCTTGAGAGATATTTCTCAACAGCATGTGAAGCTAAGTCAGAGGCCCATGGGCAGTATAGAAACTTTGACACCAGATTAGTCACTAACCACACGAAAAGAAGAAGAATACGAAACTATGATACGTTTCCTAATCTGCATTACAATAAACACACGTGGAACCATAAACAAGTGAAGTTTCGAAAGAATATTTTGTCTGGCAGCGGTAAACTTTTGGCCAAGTTTTGTCATCAAAATATTATACCAACTAGAATAATTTATAGTAAATAATAATGATAGTCAGGCAGTTCTACTGTTTTGAAACTAGTCATTAAACTTACTTGACAGTTGTTAATCAAGGCCGTAGACAGTTGGGTATCTAACCGAGTATTGAGAGAATCCAGAACAATCCAGAATTTCAATTCAAACTGATCGGGTTCATAGGTCGCCTTTTAATTAAAATAGGTACCTATTTAAATATTTAATTTGTACTTATTTTAAAATAAAGTTATTAGTCTTATTCTGTGGTCCAGAGTTTTACCCAGGGGGTTAGCTCCACCCAGAGCGGGAGAGGTCATTTGATGATTTCCTATCCTCGAAAAAAAAGGGGCTTAAGCTATGGGTCTCGAAGTAAGTTAGGTCAGGGCTGGGGCCTAATTACCATTTTTGAATTTAGTCACTGACCCGACAAATAACGATTATTTTCTGACAAATAAATCGCTAAAATATCGTTCCTCGAAATAAATCCAGCGCATTAGAATGTTATGTAGACTAGACGCCATATTGGTGGCGCGTCCACAAGACCTCAAAATGTTTTATGCATCGGCCTAGCGTTTTAAAGCGGATTGCAAGCCGTTATTTTATGTCTTCAAGCGATTTTTGCGCTTGTTTTACTGGATAATGTTATATTTTTGAATATTTTATATTTGACTTCTAATTCTAAATTCAATTCAAATGAATTAATGTATAAGTAATATTATTTTATATTTATTTATTAGTGTTGTTACATTTATACTGCAAGCATGGCTATTGTAAAATTCCTTTTTTAATTTTAATATGTGTTAATGTTACCTGAAATAAATGAATTTAATTTAATTTATATTGCTGTAGGTATTGGAATTGGGTTTTTTAGATAATGTACGGGCGCCGTCAGCAGGGACTGGTCGTCTCTTAGCGGCTATGGCTTGTTTTATTTTAATTTTTGAATTGTTTTTATATATTTTATAACGGATGCTTTTAATGGTCTGAATCGTTCTCACATGTATAGCAATAATAATGGATGATACCCAATTTTTGTAACCATATTTTGTTTAAAAGAGTGTCCGTGGAGAATCTTGCCCATTCTTCTCCACAGGTACCTACTGCTTTGGAATGGGCATCTAGCTTTATTTTTCTAATTATTCAAAAGTGCCTGCAATTGGTTTATTGGAAACTAGCTTCTACCCGCGACTTCGTACTCGGATCCATTAGCTTATTTAATATTTGAATTGTTTTTATATATTTTATAACGGATGCTTTTAATGTTCTGAATCGTTCTCACATGTATAGCAATAATAATGGATGATACCCAATTTTTGTAACCATATTTTGTTTAAAAGAGTGTCCGTGGAGAATCTTGCCCATTCTTCTCCACAGGTACCTACTGCTTTGGAATGGGCATCTAGCTTTATTTTTCTAATTATTCAAAAGTGCCTGTAATTGGTTTATTGGAAACTAGCTTCTACCCGCGACTTCGTACTCGGATCCATTAGCTTATGCTAGCGATACCGGGGTCGTCAAAATCGAAGATCTGAAACGTCTGATGTCGAATTCTAAGAGCCCGGGGACGGGAAAACAACGGGATGCACGAGACGATTCCAGACGTTCCAGATCTTCAATTTTTATACGTCAACAGAGAGTGCTCGTCAAGCTGAACGACTCTTGCTAAGACGTCATTCCTATAATATGTTATAGTGTAGCTGGGCTCTTGGAGTTCCACATCAGGTTTTCCAGATCTTCAAATTTATTCTCTCAGCAGAAAATGCTCATCACGTGGAACAATTTTTGCTACGGTACCATTTTTGTATCTCTTATAGATTAGCTGGTCTGTTGCGGTTCTGCATCAGGTGTTCAAGTTTCCAAGACAAATTATGCCCAGACTTAATACCTATACAACAAAAATCATCCAAATCCGTCCAGTAGTTCCAAAGATTGACATTGACAGAACTATTTTTTTGGATTCGTGCTCTATTACTGTTTCTAAACCCCCTCATTTTTTTTAGTATATTCAATGTACAGACACAGTTTTTTTTACTGTTTTATTATTTATGTTTAGATAAATGCATTGAATTATAGTTCGAATGATTTATTCATTACAAACGTATAACATATACAAAATTTGAAGCCAGTTAGCTAATTAGTATTTTATTTATTTATTAAAAACTGTTTAGATGGTCCAACTTTCATTGCTACTTGAACTTGATGCAGCTGAATACCAGTATTTACACAGAACGACTGCCTATCTGACCTCCACAACCCTGAAACAAGACTTGATGGCAAACTTTTGGGCTTCTGACGACCCGTAACTACTGCCAGAGATCCATGAATGACAGCCGGGAGCAACGGCTTAACGTGCTTTCCGAGTCACGGAAGAGTCTCGGTATGAAAAGGTTGGTTTAAGTATATCCGTAAAGCAAAGTTTATCATAATACATCAGACCGGTCACGTCTTTATGAGCTTCCTCAATAGACCCTCACCATCTTTTGGGGATAATGCCGTAATTGACGATAATGGTACCCGGATTATAGGCGGCACACGTTACTTGAAGGAGATACTGATAATTGCCTGTTTTAAAAATGGTAGGGCTTCTTGATAAAAGCTCGATTGGGGTATAATTTTAAGTACCCATTTTAAATTGGTATATTTTCAAAGGCCAGTAGCATTGCTACATTTATTTTCGGATTTAGACTAACAGTTACTTCGAGTTCTTTAAACAATAAGACAAGCCATGTGCCCGATGGCGATTCCAATCTGCAAAAATGGCAAACTTTCATACAAAGCTAAAACTCGTCTCAAGTGCTCCTTAATCTAGTAGTTCTAATTACCTGATTACATAATAATAATAATAAAATTTATTTACTCAAAACAAGGAATTGTAGAACACATTAAAAATACAGTTTTACAAAATTAGTACAATTTCTACAAACGTGTGGGTGAGCACTGCTCTCCTAGCTAGGTTATGGAAACCTGTGTTAAGGAGAAGCAGTCCGGTCCCCTAAGGTACAATGACGTAAAGTTACTTATTGGTTCTGATGTTACTGTTACAATTTCGAAGAATTGAGTTAGGCAATTAAAAGTTTAAGATACAGTTTGTTATCTTTAAAATAATTATAATAATAATAAATTGAGATAAATGTGTGTGTGTATGATTGGGTATGTGGTGTGTGTGTGTATGATTCAGGGTGTGGTGTGTGTGTGTGTGTGTTTGTGTGTGTGTGTGTGTGTGTGCGTGTATGTGTGTGTGTGTCGATGTTTGTCACCTTATGTTAAGAGCTTTTCAGTTTCGCCGTATGACTTATCTTGAAGGTAGGATTGTATAATCTTTTTGCATTTGTAATACGGTAGACCGTAGATTTGACATTCTTCGTTTATTTTGTTGTAAAGAAACGGACCAATAAAATGAAAAAATCTCTTGACAAAAGTTGAGCGTACACGCGTACATAAAGCTACAACTTGTTTATTAATAAGAAAAATAGTTCTGGTTATTATTATATTATTTTGTTCAGACCTATATATTATATATATTCTGTTTGAGTCAAAAGAATAATACTCATTAAGTGGCGGCCACCAAAATCTTTAGTTCTAGAATAATATTAAAAATTATTAACATTGTGTTGTCAAGTGTGAGTTTGACTTACCTACGTCATGCTAGTATTTTCTATTACATTGTTCAGAAAATAAAATGTTGTTCGATATTACAACGTTTTATTTTACTCATAAAGCAACAAAGTACGCGTAGCAAATTGATTGCTGGCTACGACAGCCTAGCTGACGTCAGCTACGGCGTAGCTACCTCGTAGACAGTTTGTAGGACAAGTTTTCTTATAAAACATTTAAATAAACTATTATTATTTCTTTACATAATAAAATACTTTACTTACTAAGGTTAACATTGTTGATGGGCACAAGCGTCGTAGCAAATCGATTGCGTGTTACGATAGCGTAGACAGGCGTAGCGATGGCATCTACTACGCCGTAGCACCCCTTATACTAAGCATGACACAAACTTCCTTATAGAAAAAATTTATTTACATAACATACGTTACATAAAATTACGCCTATATTCCCTTAAGGGTTGTGCGAATGTTTATGTCCCACGTAATACATATTATGTTACTGAAAATAAACTTGTTACTGACTGAACCCCGATGACACTGTCCTTAAAAGTTATAAACACTGAATTAGTTTCTTACGTCTCTTTTACTGATAAACAGAAAAAAACATAGCTCAATGTCAAACACCTGTATTAAACCTAATTAAAACTCAATCTCAAGTATTTTACAGAAAAACAAAAAAATAAGTTGTTGGCTTTACTTGTCTTTAAAAGTAAGTTATAAGATTGTTAGTCGAAACGGCTCTCTTAGGCTGTTAAAAAGATAAATTCTGTGTGAATTGTGTTTCACTGTCTTAAATTGCAATTGTTTTCAAGTTTATTTCGGGACTTATTGAAGAATGTTTGTGTTTGTATGTTGTTATATGGATGAATGAGTTCAATACGTCTTGTTTATAGCACTTGTGGTCCATAATGTGATGACTTTACAAATAATGGATAGGTCGGGTGCCGTCTTTCAGAATATTAGCATTGGGACATTCCATGGTCACGGACTTGTACTGAAACTTTTTACTTTTTATACTCTGGATAAGCTAAGATTTATTATTTTAACTATTTTTTTAACTTTTTTATTTCAAATTTAGATTTTGCTATGTCGGAAGGAGCAAAGTATTTATGTCCTGTCTTATACCTTCAACTGGCAAGTATATACATGTGTTTTAATGGAGCAGCAGTGTCTCAGTGGTAACGGGCATCGACTTATGAGCCGTCGGTAGTAAGTTCGAACCCAGGAAGGCGTTTTACTTTGCGTAATTTATTTCATCACCACTGCTCTCAATACGGTGAAGGAAAACATCATGAGGAAACCAACATGTCCTAGAGCTTAAAATTCGAAGACATGTGACAACTTCCAACCTGTTCTTTCATCTTTTCTTTGGTGGATTACAACTCACTCCATTTCTTAGAGAGGAGCTCTGTGTCCCTGTAGTAAGTAAAGTTAAAGGCTGAGTACGCTATTAGTTTATCCCAAATTGTTCGTAATAAATGCGCTGATATAAGAGACAGGATGAAAAACCCATAGCTAATACAGATAACAGACGCTCCTCTCGAATGAATGTGTCCAATAACCGAATCAGCCTCAAAACAAAATACTCCATGCGCGAATTGTAAACAAAAGCGTTCTTTCTCAGCTATCACCCATAATCTTAAAGCTGAGTCAAAGTCAAAAGACTAATCAGCCAGCCTACTTGAGTATAATTGAGTTTGTCCTTGAAACAAGATAGTTTAGGTAATATTGGAAGTTTTTGGTGTAAGATCAAAGACTACTTAAATCTCTAAGCACCTGCTAAGCTTACTTGAAGAAACGTTTAGTAAAAGTGATATCTCAGTCGTTTAAGGCACTTAAAACAGATGTTATGTTCGCTTAGGGTTTTTGTTTTTAAAGTTTGTGTGGTATTAAAGAGCATAATGGGGTGAGCAGGTGTGTTAATTTAAGCTATCTTATGAATAATTTTTAAGTTTAGTTTAATTCTAAGGTATTTATTTTATTTTTTATCACATGCTGCACTGGTTGACGTTACCACGTCAAGGCGGGCTGTTGCTGAAAATCAGCGCTGAGGCACTGTCTCGCATATGGTCGAAGCATTATGCTGAGCGATGGTGTTTTGCTCAGATGTGATGCGTATTTTCCCTTGTTAGTAGTTCTGAAATCTTGCCATAAGTGCATAAATTTCAAGTCCTTGAAGAATTAGTCTTCACATTGCTATTTCACATATTAATCCAAGAACCATAAACCTTTCTAACGTGTTTTATTTCAAGTTAAGCAGGTAAAAGAGATCTTTACGAGTTATTTAAAATGTTGACCTAGAGACCTTCAATAAAACAAGCCTGCCTTTTATATAACCTTGGTTCAAGGTCACTGTGTCGACTTTGCTATTATTTTTGGAGCTGAAACGCACAATGTCAGGAAAACTTTTACAAATTACTTGAAAGGGTACGAGAAGCAAAATAAATAACTATATCCAGTTAGTTAATTAATCCAGACTAGGGTGGTACTGAGAAATTCCAGATCTCTCTTTTCATGTGGTTAGTGACTAACCTGGTGTCAGAGTTTCTATGCTGCCCATATGGGCCTCTGACTTAGCTTCACATGCTGTTGAGAAATATCTCTCAGACATGCTGGTCTCCTCACGATGTTTTCCTTCACCGATTTTTAAGCAAGTGATAATTATACAATACGCACATGCATCCGTAAAATCATGCCTTGGGTTCGAACTCGAGACCTATGATTTGGCAGTCCGACGGTTACACCACTAGGCTATCACTGCTATAATTCCAGATGGAAGTCAATAACACTTTTCCCGATATCGAATCGAACCTAGAACCTTATTTTCAGCATTAGAACTTGTGACTGTACACCAACGACTCTCAAGCATGCCTTACATAGTTGTTATTAGTATCTTAAGTATCGTATCTTAAATACGGTTTCCATACCAACATAATAATAATTCTAGTCAAGTTTATATAGGTAGGCGCCCAATATTATTTTAATCAAAAGTTTTCCATCCATGTTAAGTTACATAGCAGAGAATCACATGAGCAGAAGTTATACTCCAAATGGCATACAAAAATAAATTTTAACCAATCGAATCGATCTTTTCCAGTACTCACCACCTGTTATTTCTCAACAGCATGTGAAGCTAAGTCAGAGGCCCATGGAAAGCATAAAATCTCTGACACCAGGGTAGTCACTAACCACACGAAAAGGAAAGAAAGAAGTTCCTGCCGTAACCTAGGTTCAGCACGAGAGCCATCGTTTTTTTAATGAATGATTGAGGTGGATGATAATAATTATGATCAATCAACATTACGGTTACTTTGTCGTACAATTATTCGATCTTCGCAATACATAATTATAAGATAACCAGCCTAAAATGTTAAGTGCTGGGATACAGGCCTCGTCTCTAAGAGAGGGAGTGGGCCATAAACCGCCACGCGGACCCAGTGCGGGTTGGCGGATGTCTTCAAACTGTTGGTTCCAGGACATACCGGTTTCAGAGCAGTGGTGATGAAATTAAATACACAAATTAAAGCGCCTGCTTGGGTTTGAACTCACGACCTACGTACAATTCGTAAGTCGAGGCAGATACCACTGGGCCAAATATATGCAATAAACAAAAAAATGGCGGACCCTATCGGAGTACCAGCTCTGCGGTATTTATTTTTAATATCACAGCATTATGCTGAGACCGGAGCGTTTTGGCCACAGGTCTTAAACAGACTTCGACTTCAGTCCCACGATGGCCGAAGCAAGGATCCATCCGCCTTGAAGAGTAAATGTAGTGCTGTTCCACAAACGATGTGACGCTGAATATCGTGTCCTGCCTGTCTGTCGTCTGCACGTTACATGAACCGTTGAACGCTAGAGATGGCGCCAAACACGTAGCCGAATTCTGGGTCGGACTGTTTAGATAGCCATCGACACGCTGAAAAGAAGTGTGAAGTGAGGCTTCTGTGCGTTGTACCCTACGTTATGCTATGTATGTCAAAGGGTAAGTAGCAAGGGGTGGCAATGTCGATTGCGAACTCTTTGATCTACGCTGATTACGTTAGACTGACGGCATAAATTAGGGTGGAAAGGCAACATGGAGCTTCGCTTGATTGAGAAATAATGAGTCAAAGTTTTATAATGATCACACGATTTCTTTGAAGTTTTCCGATTTGTAAAAAGGATATTATATCCTGTATTTAATGCCTAGGACTTTTTAGTAGAGAAATATGGAGGAAAATGACATGTTGCGCCGACCCTAAGTAAATTGGGATATGGATAGGAGAATGATTACTTTTTACTGATAGCTATTTCTGTAAGGCTTTGCGTAAAAATGTATAAAATTGCGTTCCTTTAACTGCGTGTTTAATTATTAAAAAATGAAAAGGTTTTGGTTTCAGAAGTTGCAAAAGAAAGTGAAGAATCGTCCGCATAAGATAGCGTACAGTTCCAGACATTAAATAATAAACTACCCTGTTTTTTTTAACCCCCGAAGAATAGTGATGTTCTAAATATGTAGTGTATATATTATGTGTATCTGTATGTCTGTCTGTGGCATCATAGCTCCTGAACGGATGAATGGATTTATTTCATTAACGCCATGCGCTAAAAAAGAAACCGTGAAATGTGATTTTCTATATAGAGTTGATATGATATAGGACATTAAATTACACTACGTATACTATACGTGTTTAGTACCTATTAATTCGATACAAAAATAAAAAAGACCAAAAATGACTTTTTTTTCAAACATACTAAATAGCTTACAAATCAGAGTTTTTAATTACAAAGGGTCCTTTGTTATTAAAAACTGACCTTGTAACAAAGCGGCAAAGATGCGCGCGCGCCGCTGCGCTGTGAGGAAAGATACATGGTGTTCAAACGGAGTAAAAACTTTTGAAAAAATATTTGCGACTAAACTACTGCTCCTATTCAATTGATTTTTGGTACAGAGCTTTAAAATGGTTCCTAGTATAGACAGATTAAAGGAAAGCCCTTCAGTCGTATCAACTCTGTATAATTATGATATTTTCTCGATATCCTTCAACCGAAACCCGCCCTTTTTGAGCTTCAATTACATGTTATAATTGATTAGCAAATGTCAGAAATAGATGTTTATTTACATCTATCAAGAATACATCCAATCGATTTCATGTGTATTATAATTAAGATGTATTTACAAGGGTTATTTACCACCAGCTGAGCCTTTCGTGATACATAAATTATGTATACAACACAAATCAGCTAAACCAGGGATGAAAAACTTCTGGTAAAAGATCGGAATACGTGGGATATTATTGAGCACCAAAATTAAAACGAGATGTGTAAAGACATCTCAGGTGTTAATGGAAAATTTAAAAAAAAATTACAGTCAAGGGTGAGTCGACTCACTTACGCGTTATAGGCTTCATATCATGAACGATTCTAGAACCATAGGTAATATACAGTTAATCTGCCTAGCCTTTTCCCAACTATGTTCGGGTCGGCTTCCAGTCTAACTGGATGCAGCTTAATCAGTATTATATATGGAGCGACTGCCTATCTGGCCTCCACAACCCAGTCAATAACTGGGTAAAACGAAACCCCCTGGTAAGACTGGACATCAGACTTTCGGGCTTCTGGCTATTCGTAATGACTGTCAAAAATCCACGAATGACAGCCGGGACCAGCGGCTTAACGAGCTTTCTGAGGCGCGGAAGAGTCTCGATATGTAAAGATGGTCACCCATCCACGGACCAACCCCGGCAAGCGTAGCTTAAACTGAGGGATTGATCCGTGTGGATGGTATTACTTAGCCACGAGCTCCTCAAGTAATAGATAGATATAATGTATTGATGGCGGACAACGTTTTTTATAATTAGGCTATCGGTACCTACTGTATAACTAAAACATATATCGGTATATTAAAAAAAGTTAGCAACAGTACCGGCTGCACCTGACTTTTTGTTATATGTAGAACTAATGTAATATACAACTTGTTCGTAAAAACCATATTTTACATTAATGTTTAATTCAAAGTAGATGTTATAAATGTTAACAACCCCTGCCCTACATTACATAGACGCAATAACGAACAACTTGCCTGATACAAACAGTAGGGAAGCAAATAATAATTATAATAATAGACGTTTCACGAACACCGTTTAATTAAAATCTTGGATACGAACCTCCGCCAAACAATATTTTGTTCATAGAAATCTTGACTAAAACTTATGAAGGAATACTAAATTAATCACTACATAGTATAAAACAAAGTCGCTTTCTCTGTCCCTATATCCCTATGATTGTATGCTTAAATCTTTAAAACTACACAATGGATTTTGATGCAGTTTTTTTTTAATAGATAGAGTGATTCAAGAGGAAGGTTTATGTGTATAATTCCGCGGGTGGAACCTAGTTTCTAATAAAAATGGATTGGGTGTTTCATTTAGAAGATAAAATTATACATAGAAAGAAAATACGTTTATTTGCGACAAACAACACGCAGTAAAAAAAAATTAACAACAAAAAAACAAGTTGTGGGAGATTAAGGGTCACATCCGTGGAAAACTAACATAATGCTACGACCTACCATCGCTCCGCATAATGCTGCGAGATAGGGCCCAGCGCTGATTTACAGTGACAGCCGGCGTTGACGTGATGACGTCAAACCGGTGCAGCATGTGTTGAAATTAAGAAATAAAATAAATACCCAAGAAATAAACTAAACAATCATTATTTAATATTAATGTTAATACATACATTAACTGCTATGAGTACTTAAAGTTACTTTTAAAAAGGCTAGCCAGGAGTATTGATTGCTTATGGCCGGGCAAAGTAATAATTAGTTTTCAATTCTGTTCTTCTGCTTTTTCGCATGGGTGACTAACCTGATTTCAGAGTTTTTATGTTGCCCATGGGCCTCTGACTTAACTTCACATACTATTCAGAAACAACTCTCGGGCATGCTGGTTTCCACACAATGCTTTCCTTCACCGTTTTTGAAGCCAGTTATAATTATACAATAAGCACATGAATCCGAAAAGTCTGAGAAGTGTGAAGAGTCTTTTCTATACGTTGGCCTCCTTTTCACACTTTTTCCTACCAACCTCTTCTAGGAACAAAGGCGTGATGTTATATAACGAAGAAAAACCTTACTTAGAACCTCAACCTCAGAAACGTATACACTTTTCACATTAATTGTATGAGACGTCTAATAGTAATCACAGGTTATATAAATCAACGAAACATTATTTGTACAAAGTACCTACTTTCGTTATTCGAAGATTGTCAGCTCACTGCCTTGTTACAATGTTAGAAACATTAAATACAAGTGCTTCGGGTGATAGCGATAAGCGTAAGTATTTAAACAGAGTCCAGACCCAGGTTGGCCGAAGCAAGAAAAACCTACTCAGGTGTGGATTCATAGACAACTCCGCCTTGGAGTGTAAATATGGTGGAACCACATACGATGGTACACTTAATATCGTGTCCTGCATGTCCTGCCGTATGCACGTTACAGGAACTGATGGACGCTAGTGATTGGTGCCAAACACGTAGCCGAATTCTTGGCCAAGTCCATTTAGATTTCCATCGACACGCTAATACAAAGTTTTTATTATTTATTATGTAACTCAATCACGTCAGAACGGCCGGACGGATATGGATGCAGTTTATAACCTGGAGTAACACATACGATACTTTTCATCGCTCAGGGAGCTATGGAACGGGCCATGCTTGGCGTTTCGGTGAGGGATCGAATCCGGAACGAGATGATCCGATAGAGACCAAAATTGTCGACATACCTCACAGAATTAGCAAGGTGAAGTGGTAATGACCGCTGAGGTAGACGTGTCCTTAAGTAGAGACTGCGTATAGACAAACGTAAGGTAGGACGCCCTCAGGCTAGGTGCAGTGATGATCTTCGCAGAGTGGCTGGTACCAGCTGCATGAGAGTTACCGAGAGCTAAATGGCGTGCAACTGCTGCTATAGGCTGATGATGATGATACTTTGTATACCGGTATTACGGTTCCGTGGGATAATTGCCGACATCCAGGCTGAAACCGCTGGCAGAAGCCAGTCACGTAATAGTACAGGTACCAAGGATAACAAGTAAAAATTATTTAGCTGTAAACCAAGAAGGTGAATGTCAGTGTCATCCGCAAAGTTGTGCGAGTGTCTGCAACAATACAGGAGTTTATCATTTAAACTTAGTTTTTGTGAAAAAAGTTGAAAGTCAATATCAATATTATGTTGATTAGGTTGTCAGTTTTTGTCTGTGGTCCATTCATTGTCCATGGCCGCGATACCAACTGTCAATGTTATTGATGTTTCTGAATACGAGGTTTTTTAGCTGATTTGCACGGATATAGTATGTGACTTTTTTTGGTTTGTTTGTTTTTATATTTGTGCGTCCTGTTTGTGCTGAACAAATATTTTTCTTTCTTTTCTTTTAAAGTTTGACCTTGAACATGACTGTAAAGCGAAGTTTTCAGGTATGGTGGTTTAGGTCCTGGGGGTTAAATGGTCTAAGCTAAAGGATAACCTCTCCAAATAATAATTACCGCTATTAAGTTTATTTATCTAATACACTATTCCTCAAATACCGAAATAAACACATTCAACCACAACAAAACAATCCGACTCCCCAAAGACGACCCTTTACCAAACTACCCGAAAACACCACAAAATATATGAAAATGATCCCTCCACCTAATTGAATCGTTTCCCCCATAAATCTACAGCTAACCGGGCACAGTTTAATAAAGCCTTAGTTTTAGAAGATTCCATATATATTGAGTTTTATCGTGGTCCAACAAACGGGTGGATTACTATAGATTTCTCAAACTGATTTACTGTTCGCTCCGTTTGACTTCGGGATGCCCGATGATACTTTATGATAGTTCGGATGATAACTTTGGTGGCGATAGAATAGATTTATGGTGACTCTGGTTTGTGTATCTTTTGTTTCTGGACCGTAATTAGTGTTTGTTTGTACATGATAACGTTCTGAGAGGGGAAGTTTTGGTTCGTTGAGAGTTGGGGGGTAGTGGGTAAAGCTGAGTTGTTAAGTTAGTGGTTAACAAGGCTTGGTCAAACAAGTTTAAGCGGCTATAGTTATCTGATTGAGGAGCTAATCCAGTGTCCTAACCAAAAGCAACTGTCGCGTCGCAAGAATAGCGATTACGGGATCGTTTATATTAATGAAGATCGCGGCTTTGCCAGTGCAAAACGTACGACCCACAGAACAGTTAACCGGTATCGAAAGAACCCTATGAGTTCTGTTTATCCAAGTTATTAACTATCTGTGTGGCAATTTCCAATAAAAATTGTGCAGCCATTTTTGCGCTAATCTGGATCATTCATCCAGATAAACAAACAAACGGACAACAATTCTATAAACTATATGTTCGACGCAGCAATTAGGTACTTTAAAAAAAAATGTGTAGATTTGACTTAGTTAGTATTTTATTATATATGTATAGAAGCGGTCTAAACGCGTCTTCTTTGATCGAATGAGTTCATCATATTCATATTAACGAACGCGACGTTCGCGCCTTGTCATCAGAATCTTTCGGTTAGGACAACGGCCTTAAGCTATGGAATCAAAATTATAACCAAACGTTGTACCAATATTTATACATTTACATTATTTATAACATAAAAAACAGAATTTCAAACAGATTAAAACCCATCAAAATCAACCATTATTTATTAAAAATCTAAACATAATTTTTCCTACACAAAATAATTTCTCCCCCCTTATCTTTTAAAGATAAAACTCCCTTCAAAATAACTTAAACTTAAGGTGCGCGAATAATTCCACCGTCAAATTAAGACAACGCTAAAATTTTAATTAGTTTCCGAACGGGGGTGCGATCCAAGGCTTTTTTTATATAACAAAGGCCCAAATTAGTAAGCAAGAGAGGTGCAGAGGAAATTACATAAATTTCTATCGCGGAGTTGGGAACTTAGGGCAAGTTCACTTCGCTCGCTTTGTGCAAAGAATAGATTGGTGCAGAAGGTCTGGTCTATACAACGATTGAAATTGCACGCACACATATACACGCTACACATACAGCGAGTGCAAGTGTACTCGCAACTATAATAATAATATCCTTGGACATTTTACACAACGCCATATAGTCCCAAGCTAAGCAACCTAATGCTTGTATTATGGTAACGAGAGGGCTGATAATTTCTACTACTACTTTTGTAGATTCATACATATTATAGACAAAAAAAACACCCACACCGAGATCAAATACTTGCAGGTCGTACAAATATTTGTTGCTTGCGGGAATCGAACCCGCGACATGCTTTGCAGCAGTCAATCACTCAACCACTGCGCCAACTGTGTCGCAACTGGCTCTTTTAAAGAACGCCGTGCCACACGTTCGCGTTTACGCGTGCGTTTGATTTCGCCCTCTGTGTGGAGCCGTCCTTCTGAAAGATACATCTATTACTATCTTTCAGTAGGTGGGTGAAGAAATTGAACTGTAAGATTTTTTCTTTTCTCACCTTGTTCACAAGATTTGTTATTTGCAACTGATGAGGTTTGGAGTTAGCAAACTGGAATTGGATTTCGGATTATCTAGAAATTGGATCTTTTGATGATCTATTTTCGTGTTCTTTAAGTTGTTATGCCGTTTAGTTGAGTAAGTTTTGTTTTTCGTAGCTTCATAGAAATATTGGAAAGTACATAAATATTTGATAAGACAGCAAGAAGGTCAACAATGTTTCTGACACGTAATTTTGTTACTTCAAGTAATATCAGCATGTTTTTTCATTATCTAAGTCTTATTATTCCAATAAATCGGTTCCAATTTCGGTTAAGATCATTCATTTTCTCCTTTTTTAGCAACGACAAATTTTAAAATTGTTAATATTATAGAAGTATTTTTCTGTTTGGCTCTTTATTCAGCAAAGCTATAACATTTTCTGACGCACTCATCAAAATCCATTTTTCTAGAGTGATCTATTTCTGGTAAAAAAACCACTTTAAACTTTGAAACAACGAACTACCACACAATTATTTACACATCTACATTAACGCTTTAAAACAGAAGTTAAAGTACCGTGAGCGTAACTAAGCAGTGATAAGTTACTAAGTAAGTACTAACTTATTACCTCCGAACATCATTAAATTGCCATTTGTGTGGGACGTAATCTATAGGTGCTTTAAGTTATTATTACTTTTGTGAGCGAAGTCAGATTCTCTACACAGAGAATAAGGCTGTCTGCACACGGAGCACTGGTAGCCGTTATCCACAACTTTTAAGCATGATGGCGGGTGGATAGAACTGTTTGTTCAAATCTAGTATGCAGCATCATTATCATCATCTGCCTAGCCTTTGCCCAACTATGTTGGCGTCGGCTGCCAGTCTAACCGCAAGCAGCTGAATACCAGAATTTTACATGGAGCGACTGCCTATCTGAACTCTACAACCCAGTAACTGGATAAGACAATACCCCTTGGAAAGACTGGCTGTCAGATTTCCGGGCTTCTGACGACCCGTAACGACTGTCAAAGATGCGAAAATGACAGCCGGGACCAACGGTTGAACGTGCTTTCCGAAGCACGGAGGAGTCTCGGTATGTAAAGATGGTCACCCATCCACGGCCAACCCCGGCAAGCGCGGCTTAACGTGATGGATCGACCTGTGCGGCTGTTAGTACTTAGCCACGAGCTCCTCTTTTATATGCTGTGTTAAGGCATATGCTGCCTAAGTACATTAAACTAATTTATGTCTAAATTACAAGTTAAAACTTTGCCTTGGTTTCATAATACTTTCCGAAGTGAAATTTTCATTAGAAAACATTACTGTTTCAATTTTTTTTTCATTAATATTTTGGTATAACTTGGAAAACTCATTCAATATTTACGGAAAACCAAATCAAATACCCAACAATATTCTTGACGGAAATTAAAAAACAACTCCAAACTCTTTGGATTTAAAGGAAAGAACCACAATTTAAAACAAATAAATTATGAGGAAAAAAACCTTGAATATTTGATAAACCTTAAAATATAAGTTTGAACGGATATAAGAAAAAAATTCTATCGCCAACCCCGAAAGAAAAAACATTATTTTTGTTCAATCATAACTTAATATTATAAATGCGAAAGTAAGTTTGTTAGTTTGTTTCCCCACTGAACCAATCATCTTGAAATTTTGCATATACGTTGTCAGGTGTACAGAAACGGACATAGGGTAACTTTCATCCTGAAAAAAGTACTGTTCTAGAGGAAAACAACAACAACGTTCGTATAGTAATAGATGGCGCCACGTGTTTTTTAAATCATGATGGAATTATTATTATTACAAATTCTAAATGATCGCTAGCAAAACTGCGGGCAAAAGCTAGTTTTATTATTCGAAAGTTCTGAACAGCAGATTAAAAATACACTAATAATCTGTTTTAAAGTAAACAAATTTGGTAATCAAAGTCAAAGTCAAAGTCAAATCATTGATTTCAAATAGGCACAAGTAAGGCACTTTTGAACGTCAAAATGAACAAGAAATAGAATTGATTCTAGTCGCCCCTTCCAAAAGGTATGTAGTTTCGTGTGGAGAAGAATGGGCAAGAAACTCCACCGTTACTCTTTTAAAATGTTTTACAATGTTTTGTATACATGAATTATAACATTATATGTGAAGACGATGCACCCAGAATAAAAACACTACACCACAAAAGGTGAAAAGAAAAACACATAATAGTAATGGTAGGTAAACTTAAGTATGTCAAAAGTACATGGTGCTCACATATTTACATTTAATAGAATACCATTACCACTTTTCCATTATAAGATACTTTGTTTCACTCAATAACCTGTAATTTATTGCTATCGTATACTACATGTGTGCACAATTTCAACTCAACCAAATTACGGGCAGTAGGTGAGAAATCTAAGACGCAAGTGTGAAATTAACCTTTTGAACGCCATTGTCACATATACGTGGCATGCCCTGCACCCCAATGACATAAATATGTGACAATGGCAACACATTATAACACGAAATAAACAATTAAATATTGGGAAATTCATGATAGCAAGAAGATATAAATTTGTAGCTTGGCGTGGAGCGCACGCGCGTGCGGTTATGGTCTGGCGTTTAAAAGGTTAGGTAATTAAATTTTTCAATAAAATGGTTTTAGCGCGTACAACTTCCATTCTAAACTGTGATAAAAAGCGTTTTCAATCAATAAATTTATACGAGCAACAATAGATAAGCGTTTGGCGCACTCGTTACATTGATAATAGTTATTTTTTTATTTATTGTTATGACACTTCAACAAATTACACACTAGAAAATACACAATCAAAAACCACACAGTTTTCAGAAGCACACATCACTAGTAGAAATCTTGGTGATTAAAGGAACAAAATAAAACGAGCAGGCGCTATGTTCAAATACAATCGGTAATACAGAAATGGGAGAAAAAAGTAGATACGTTTATTTACGTTAAATAAGAAATAAAATAAATGTCCTAGAATAAAACTGAACTGATTATTTATAAAATTTACGTTTCGGGCAACGACATGTTGACACAAATTATTAAAAAAGTAACAAAAACTGAGAAGGTAGAAAGTCGAAGTGAATACAATTATTAATAGACGGCTCGTATCGCACTACGTTTGGAGACTTCATTCAAATTCAAATTCAAAGTCTTTATTGCGAACTAAGTGTAATTTTGAAGATCTTAACTATAAAAAGGTACTTAAAACTTAGTTGCCTGTTAAGGCATTGCAATTTAAAGCCTTGCCTTGCCTTCGAGCTGGTTAAAACTTTTTACGATGGTATGAGCTAAAACGAAATGATGAGGAGCTCGTGTCCATCGATCCATCAGGTTAAGCTATGCTTGCCGGGGTTAGACGTGGATGAGTGACCATCTTTACATACCGAGATTCCTGCGTGCCTCGGAAAGCACGATAAGCCGTTGGTCCCGGCTGTCATTTGTGCATCTTTGACAGACGTTACGGGTCGTCAGAAGCCCGGAAATCTGGCAGCCAGTCTTTCCAAGGGGTATTGTATTATCCAGTTAGTGGGTTGTACAGATCGGTGGTCGCTCCATGTAAAATACTAGTATTCAGCTGCATCTGGTTAGACTGGAAGTCTTGGGGTAGACTAGACATAGTTGGGTAAAGGCAAGGCAAATTGATGAGCTAAGACGTAGATTAGAACTAAATCTCGAACCAACAATAGAAGAAGAAAAACATGAATTAACAATTGAAAACACCAAGTAACTATGAACACGCTATTATAAAAATGGGCCCAATTAATTTACGCGCTAAGCATAATAATGCAACACAGACTATATGTCTAAAGTAGCGCCCATCAATTCCTGTGACGTGCAAGCAACAGGACACCATTTTTATGTTATTCAAACCGTAAGAAAAATCTTTTCCATGTTCTTCTTTCTCTCTTCGTGTGGTTAGTGACTAACTTGGTGTCAGAGGTTTAAGCTGCCCCTGGGCCTCTGACTTAGCTTCACATGTTGAGAAATATCTCAGGCATGCTGGTTTCCTCACGATGTTTTCCTTCACCGTTTTTTTAAGCAATGGATAATTATACAATACAGAAATTAATCCGAAAAGTCAGAGGCGTACCTGTGTGGTGCGTGCTTTTCCATGTTACAAAGAATGTATGCTATATCAAATGTGAATTACATTTGACTAGCTTTTCCCCGCGGCTCGTCTGCGTGAAGTTCGATAATATTGCAATATCGGGAAACATTATTGAGACAAAAGTAGCCTAAGTCCTTTCCCGTGATGCAATCTGTTTCACTGCCAAACTTCATCGAAATCTGTTCTAGGTTCTAGGTTCTGTGGTCTAGGCGGGAAAAGGTAACATACAGACAGACAGAGTTACTTTCGAATTTATAATATAAGTATATATTATATTTGATTATGCATATTTGTTACGTCATTGTTTTTGATATTGTTACAAATGAACTCATTGCATCTTTGGCAAACAATAGCAAAGTAACGATGCATAAATATAATAAAAATGCAGTGAACAAAGGAACATTTAGGAATAATATTTCCATACTCAACTCAGACAGATGCAAGAAATGGAGATACAGCAGAGCTGTAACAAAGACAGTCCCTTAAAAATAAAGACAGGACTCAGACACACTATAAATACCTGCTCCGCGTCTCCAAACTGCAATCCGATTAAAAAGCGCCGAACTAGCATAAACACACACCAAACAAACTCAAACTCTACCGCCACTGCCCTAAGGATCCTAATTGTTTGTTACATCCAACTGTCATTTTAACACTTTAGTTTGAATCCAAAGAACAATGGCACTCCGGAACGCGGCGAAATTCAATTTTAGATTCACAGAAAGTTTTGAGTCCAAATCTCATTTTGATATTTTAAATGTGCATTTACGTCATAGTGGGAATTTGTTGGATGAAAATGAGTAGTATTTTCCTGTGGTTCATTCTGATATCTTGTGTCGCAGCTGGAGAGCGACTGTAACAATATATACAACCCTTTCATATTAGTAACTATTATATTATTAAACATATCTCAAAATAATTGACGACACGGCTGGCGCAGTGAATGAGAGATAGACTGCCGCGTAGCATGTCGCGGGTTCGATTCCCGCACGGAACAAATATTTTGTACGACCTACAAGTATTTGTTCCGGGTCTGGGTGTTTGTGTATCTGTAATATGTGTGTATTAGCAAAAAAATAATAATATAAGTAGTTTATCACTCATCTCGTTACCATAACACAAGCATTAGGTTGCTTAGCTTGGGACTATATGGCGTTGTGTGAAATGTCCAACGATATTATTATTATTATTAATTATAGTATTCATATGAATATAAGTAGTAACCGAATAAAGTGCCTATCAAAATGAAATCATTAGCCTAACTCTCACACATTTCGTAACAAAATTACCTACCACAGTATCAAGTCTTGTATCCCCGAATGATTGGGCAGATGTTTATCGAACTATAATAGTTCACTCACATTTCACCAGTTATGTTTAATTCCAAGTATTAGGGCGATCCTATTGTCATCAATCGGACACAAATCCTAGCCCCGGGATGTTACTGAGAAATTCTCAATAGAAAATGCCAATGACACTTCGTCATCTCTGGGAATCGAACCTTCGTGCTCAGCGCGTATAGTATAGTTATAATAAAGCAGGTACCTTCACTACCTACCTAATAAATAAGGTTTTTTTTTTCTTTATCAGTGCCTAGCAACTATCTCAGTAGTGACCAAATAATAACTTAAAAACTAACTTTGTAATGAAAGAGTGTATATTGAAGATCTTAAAAATAGTCAAGCTCTTATACAATGCACCCACCGATTGCCCACCCCAAAAAAAACAGCCCAGTGTCAGTCGAAGTCGCGCACGTAGGGTACCGTAACATTTTCTATAAAAACGAGCAAAAAATCCATGGTGTGGAAGCCCCCTTACATATTTATTTTATTCTGTTTTTTTTTTTTTTTTTTTTTCGTATTTGTTGTTATAGCGGCAACAGAAATGTATCATCTGTGAAAATTTCAACTGTCTAACTATCACGGTTCATGAGATTCAGCCTGGTGACAGACGAACGGATGGACGGAAAGACAGCGGAATCTTAGTAATAGGATCCCGTTTAGCTTTTTGGGTACGGAACCCTAACAATAAGAAATCTTTCCCAACCATTTTTTTTTCAACGCAATCAAATCTGTACCTAGACAGGCATGAGCCAGACTTAACAAAAGGAATCTGAAATAAAAAATACCAGACGTCTGCTCGTGGTCACGTTTTGTAAAATCTCCGACTAAATAAATATTTATATAAACAGCTCGTTTCATTGTTGCGATCCACGGTTAGGATTTTCGGATCCTGCCTTGGTTTGTGACATTATTACTTGATAGAAATGATATTCTAAGAATATTTGAAAAGCTGTAGATTATTGTTAAATATAATTCTCTCAGTATTAGTGTAGTACAGCAGTGATAGCCTAGAGGTGCGACCGTCTGACTGCTAACTCATAGGTCTCGAGTTCGAACCCAAGGCACGCACCTCTGATTTTACAGATTCATGTGCGTGTTGTATAATTATCACTTGCTTAAAAATCGGTGAAGGAAAACATCGTCAGAAAACCAGCATGTCTGAGAGATATTTCTCAACAGCATGTGAAGCTTTGTCAGAGGCAGGGAAGCATAAAAAGTCTGACACCAGGTTAGTCACTAACCACACAAAAAGAAGATGAGAATTTTAGTAGGTACGGAGCAAGAAGGTTTTAACAAACATAAGCTATCTACATCATTTTACGTCACGTCGTTAAATAGTTACGTTTGTGCCAAATGAATTGATTATTATTTTATATTTTTATTTATTTCTGGCGCTTTATATCTTGTCTTGAATACAAAAATAGATGTAATGGCATTCCTTAAAACATTTTGATATAATTCCAGTTTGAACGAAGACATTAATACATAACATCATAACGTCGTGTTCATGAACGGGCGCCGTCAGTAGGGACTGGTCATCTCTTAGCTGCCACGGTTATTTTAAAATGTAATTTAATTTTGAATTGTTTTTTTTTTAATCTTGTAATTATGGACGCTTTTTTACGTTCTGCATCGTTCTCACATATCTCAACATGAATGGTGTAACCCAGTTTTTGTAAACATTTTCATTTAAAAGAGTGTCCATGGAGTTTCTTGCCCGTTCTTCTTAGGTACCTAGGTATTGCTTTGAAATGGGCAACTAGCTTCATCTTTCTGCCTGACCGACCCCATGACAATACAAAAGTGCCTGTAATTGGTTTATCTATACTTATAATAAATCTGTAGAGAGGCCAATTCTGTACATGAAATATATTTAAAAAATAACTATCAGGGGGTGATTAGGGATCGATACTGATGCCAAAAATGCAATCAGTAAAATTTTTGTCTGTCTGTCTGTCTGTCTGTCTGTCTGTCTGTATGTTCGTTATAGAAACAAAAACTACTCGACGGATTTTAACGAAATTTGGCACAACTATTCTTCATACTTCTGGGCAGGTTATAGTATACTTTTCATTACGCTACGATCAATAGGAGCAGAGCAGTGAAAGGAAATATTGGGAAAACGGGAGAAGTTACTCCATTTTTTAAGCTTCCGTCGCGTGTGCAGCCTTAATGGTTAAAGCTACATAGAAATCATGTATGATGAAAATGTTCTCCTTAAAATTGTAATAAATATATTCTTTGACAGCATATGTCTATCTTTTATGGTGGACTCACAATAACACGTGAAACTCCCGATAGCTTAGCAATTCGGAGCTTTCTGATTATATTTGTCTACTCTTACATTGACAACACTCTTACTCATCCCTAATTAAAAAAGTTAACATTATTACCTATTCAATAAAAAAAGAATCATATAAATCGGTGTAGAAACACCAAAGTTATACACGAAATACGCTAATAAGTCATCGCGCGTGAATACAGAATCATGCTATAAGGATTATTTTTGTGTATCGGTTGCTGCGCTCGACGTACTTCGCGGCGTGAGGTATAAAAAGGCGGGGAGTCCGCGCGGTAGTATCACATCTGGTTACCATAACTTGAGCCCAGTCGATACCCAAAGGCACCCTTGGAACAATAGAAGAATTGTACAAAAAACTGCCATAAACGGTTTATGGCAGTTTTTTGTACAATTCTTGGTTTAAGTGTGGGAACATGCGATAAATCAATGATAAATCTACTTACCAAAGATAACATTTTTGGAGAAGTATTGTGTTATATGTATAGTGTTGAATGGCAAAAACGCGGCTTACCTCACGCACATATCCTGCTTTGGTTAAAAGATAAGGTTCGACCTAATGATGTAGACAGTTTAATCAGTGCTGAAATTCCAAGTCCGGTTGCAGATCCCGTGTTATACGACATTGTTAAAACTCATATGATACATGGTCCATGTGGTGCATATAACGGGAATTCTCCTTGCATGCAAGACGGTCGGTGCACTAAAAGATATCCAAAAGCCTTAGTGGATGAAACTGTAACAGGACATGATGGATACCCATTATATCGTCGCCGTTCAAGAGACAATGGTGGTTTTACTGTTGAAAAACGAGTGTCTGGACAACAGGTTACTTTAGATAATAGGTGGGTCGTTCCGTATTCGCCTGTGTTGTCCAGAGCATTTCAAGCTCACATAAATGTTGAAATGTGTAACAGTGTAGAGTCAATAAAATATATTTGTAAGTACATTAATAAGGGCAGTGACCAAGCTACATTTGCTTTGAGAAATGAACATGATGAAGTTGCAAGATTTCAGTCAGGCAGATATATAAGTTCTTCAGAAGCTGTGTGGCGGATCTTAAGTTTCAACATTCACGAAAGATATCCACCTGTGACTCATCTGGATGTTCATCTTGAAGGCGGTCAACGTATATATTTCAACGCCGAAAATGTCACAGAACGGTTAGAGAACCCTAGACAAACACGTTCTTTCGACTTTGCCAAACTGATGATTTTGCAAAATCTCTTTTGTATGAGGAAGTTCCATCGTATTATACCTACGATAAGCAACGAGGTGTCTTTAATCGAAGACGCCGTGGCAGGCCTGTAGATGGCGAGTCAGGTATTTTCAAAGAACATGTTCTTGGTAGAGTGTACACCGTTCATCCTAACAACGCTGAGTGTTTCTATTTGCGATTATTATTACATACCGTGCGAGGACCAACCTCATTTATAGATTTGAGAAAAGAAGACGATGTTGTTTATCCCACTTATCATGCAGCTTGCCAAGCGCGTCATTTGCTTGAAAATGATCAGCATTGGGATGACGCTTTAGCAGAATCCTGTGTTAGTGATAATCCACGACGGTTACGCCATTTATTTGTAACATTACCCACATTTTGTAATTTGTCAGATGCTGTACAATTATGGGAAAAATATAAAGAAAAATTTGCAGAAGACTTTCTTAGAAATATATCTAACAATGATGAAGGCACAACTAATGATAATTTCCGTGATCTTGCCATAAATCAGTGCTTATTAGCTCTTCAGGATGACTTAACAGCAGTAGGCGGTAAATCACTCTGTGAATATGGTTTGCCAACACCAACCTCAGTCGGAGAGGTAACTAATAGGGAATATTCCGCAGAGATTGGTTACAACTTAATGGAACTGCTGACAACATTACAAAACGGTATCCCAATGATGACTGCAGAACAACGTTCAGTTTATGATCGCGTGTGCGAAAGTGTTCAAAATAATTTGGGAACAATATGGTTTTTAGATGCACCTGGAGGAACTGGGAAAACCTTTTTGACTAAATTAATATTGGCTTATGTTCGAAACCAGCGTAAAATTGCTCTTGCCGTAGCTTCATCAGGGATAGCTGCAACATTGCTACCAGGAGGTAAAACTGCTCACAGTATGTTTAAAATACCAATTGATTTAGATCGCACGGAAAGTCCAACCTGTAGTATTTCAAGAAATAGCGACAAAGCTAAGGTATTACGCGAGTGTAATTTAATCATATGGGATGAATGTACGATGGCCCATCGAAAAGGAGTAGAAGCGGTAGACAGAACTTTAAGGGATATAAGACAAAATGATCGACCAATGGGCGGTATCACGGTTTTATTTTGTGGTGATTTCCGACAAACCTTACCGGTAATACCACGGGGAACCCGAGCTGATGAGGTTAGGGCTTGCCTGAAAAGCTCTTATTTGTGGCGTGATATACAGTCGGTGCATTTGACTATAAACATGCGAGTGAGAACTGGAGATAACCCGGATGATAGTCAATTTTTTGATACATTATTAAAGATTGGTGAAGGTACCTATCCACAACTACACCAAGGAAAACTTATTCTGACGCCTGAATTATGTTGTGTAGTGCAATCTCAACCACATCTTATATCGTCGGTCTACGGTGACGTAACAAATATATTAAATAGGGACAATTCTTGGCTATGCGAAAGATCTATTTTAACTCCTCGCAATGACCAGGCATCTGAGATTAATAACAAAATACTGTCGAATATACAGGGGGAAAGCAAAGTTTATAGATCAATAAATAGAATGGTCGATGAACAAGAAGCCACTAATTACCCGATAGAATTTTTAAATTCTTTAAATATTCCCGGACTTCCTTCTCATGAAATTAGTTTAAAAATTGGCATTCCGATTATTCTGCTCCGAAATTTAAGACCACCACATCTTTGCAATGGAACTCGACTAAAAGTAACCCAGTTGCAACAAAATATAATCGAGGCTCAAATTTAAACAGGTTGCGGTGCAGGAGAAACCGTCTTTATTCCCAGAATACCCATAATACCAAATCATTTTCCATTCCTATTTAAAAGGACGCAATTCCCAGTATCGGTGTGTTATGCAATGACAATTAATAAGGCTCAAGGGTAGACTTTTCGTGTTGCCGGAGTAGATCTCGGTGTCAGTTGTTTCTCGCATGGTCAGTTATACGTTGCTCTTTCCCGTGTTAGCAGTGCTAGAAATCTTTATGTTCACGTGCCGGACGGGTCAACTTTCAATATAGTTTACCCGGAAGCTTTGCGCTGAATTATTTTCGTTCTATAGGTACTTAAGCCTCATGTGAACGTGATCTAAACAATATTACCAATACATTAACTTAATAACACACAAGGAGATACACGCTGACGGAGTCGAGGGCACAGCTATCTAAACTTTTCTGCCGGAAGTCACTATTCCACGCGGACGAAGTCGCGGGCAAAAGCTAGTTTGAAATAAATGCTTTGAGTTTGAAGAAAACCTAAAACTGTCTAAATAAATTACAACTACGACAGTTTCATTTTCTAAGAACGAAGTGGCTCTGAAACAATACTTACGTAACATTCTAAGAAAACAGAACTTGCTGGAACCTGTGGTGTTAGCAACTACTTCTAAAGGTCCATTGAAGGATAAGAGGGGAATAAGTGGAACGAGAGAACTAGACGAAATGTACGAAGATAGTGCAGGATTTGAAGTGGACTTTGAGTGCAGAATTATATAAACTAGTTTGTCTCCACGACTTATAATTTTTTTTAAAAATCAGCCCGCATGCACCACTATCAATAAATAAGTTTAGTGCTAACCGAGTTTAAAATATTTTTCTGTTTCTGTAAATCATATTTTGAATAGGACAGAGAAATGATTATGCTGTAAATTTATGTTTAGCGCTAAACACAATTTTAGTAATTTGTGGTGCAAACGGGCATTAAACTTAGTCAGAAATAACATCTTGAATCAAGTAGTTCTTGAATTATGAGTGAATTTTCAGAGAGGCAGACATTATGCATTAGCAAGTAAAAAAATATTATAAAGTTAGTCATTTGGATTAGTATTTATTTTTCGGAAAATAAAAGCTTGTCTTAAGTGGTGCTAAAATAAACTGGTCGATTGTGAGAGATCAATATTTAAAACTACGAATAAAAAAAAAACTTCTGTTTATAAACAATAATTTTATAATATTATTTCTATTAAATATAGTATAGCGGCAACAGAACTACAAGATCTATAAAAAAATCAACTGTTTACGTATGCCATGAGGTAGGACAGACAGACAACCGGACACCGCTGTCTTAGTAATATAGTACGTTTCAACACGCTTCGGATACGCAACTCTAAAAATAATATACAATCAACAAAAATCGAGCTCTAAAATACCAACAATTTACCTTAAATATAACTCTTAGATAAAAGATGAAGAATAATAAAAATAAACACGAACGCGAATCATAAAACAGCAAAATAAAATAACAAATCGATTCACGTTCTTATGAGGTGCTAAGTAATTGGTGTTCGGTACAGTCAGATACACAAACAATTAAAAAGAAAGCCTTTTGAGTAAGTATTGTTAAAGACTTGTTATAAAAATAAAAAGCACTCAAATCACGACCATTTTTAATTGAAACAGAACAACGTTTTGTTTGTTCTACTCATTCGGTTCTTTGACTACCTATTAAAGTGACGCTTTTTATTTTCTAGCAATTAAAGAGACTGGAATGTTGTTTGGAAATAAATGATTTATGATATTTAAAAACATTATCGAGACTAAAAAAAAATAATAGAACTATAATATGCGTTGTGTGGCGACCAGACTCGATTGTCTAAATGTGAATCGCTGCTGCAAGCTGTCCACCTCGGTGTTAGGCGTGTGGCAGTGATTCACATGTATTCATGGTTTTAGGTGAAGTGATTAGAATAGAAATACTAATATAGGAGTAAGAAATATTGTTACTAACAAAAATGAGTCATGTTGGTTGAATAAAGATATATTATTATTCGTTTATTCATTTAATTTTTTATCTAATATTTTTATTAAAAAAAATATAGTGTTCCGCCAATTTTGGGACCAGGGTCCAAGCCACCAGTGGTTAGGGCTGAAGAGACAAGGACCTCCTCACAATGCAAGCCGTATTGAGGAGTACTGCCTTCTGAATCTGGCTTTTGATCCAACCGCCTAACGAGAGCCTCGAAAGATGTTGGTCGAGGCTTTTGGCCATCAGGCCGTTGGCTGTTACGACAATCGGTACAATGATAGCCGAGCTGTCATTCCACATGTCAACAACCTCGTGTGCTAAGTCGAGATATTTTATTTGTTTCTCTTTCTCAGCTTTCACGAGGTTCTTGTCATGTGGGATGGTAACATCGACAATCATTGCACGGCGCGCTAATCGATCTATCACTACTATTATTATCATTATTAATAGGACTAGTGTTAATTTTTGCACTATTTTGTTTCTTCCTTCCAAACGACCAGTGTTTGGAATTCAAAATGAACTTTCATAATATTTTTGGGATCTTCTAAAGGATGGAAACCTTGATGGAGGTTGTATACCCTTATAACAGTGTTTTAAAGATTCGAGTAAAAAACATTTAGGATCTGTCACTTAATACTATTCCGTCAAAGAGTAAAAAGACGTTGTTTATTAAACCAATTTTATTGTAGCATTAATGAATGTGTTTAATCCAAATTAATAGACCTTTGATTTTAATAAACTTTAACTTACCTAGTTTGAGTGACTTATCCAAATATTTTATAGTTTCATTTATTAAATTCAATTGCTATGCAGTGCATTCTCCAGCGATATTAATAAAACTACATAATTCACATTTTATTTAATAATTTAGAATTAATAATTTAATTTTTCAAGTATAACAACCTTATTGGAAGTTATATATTCGAGCCGTTTGGGGTTGAAACACTAGGGCCATGGGGTCCGAGTACCCACTATGTTTATCGAGACATCGCCAAGCGATTGGTCGACTCTTCACGTGACCAGAGGGCTGGCCTATTTTTCGGTCAAAGAATCAGCATTGCCATACAACGTGGCAATGCTGCCAGCCTTTTGGGAACTTTTCCTGTTGACAGCGATGTGGACGAATTTTTTGATGCCCTTTGATTTATTTTATTTTGTTTCCCTCCTGTTATATACTTGTAAATAGTTATTAGTAATGTTTTAGGTTTATAGTATTGGTTAAAAATGTAAGAGAATTTCATATTACAAATAAATTTATAATTTAGTAATTGTAAACATCATTATTATAATAAATTTAATAACAGTAGATATTTTATTATTGAACACATGCAAATTCAAAGAGCATAAAATAATCATCGAAGTTTGAATATTGGATGTTCCTATTTCGTTGTATGCGTTTTGCGAGGTGGTCCAAGTTAAGAGCTGATTAAGCAGTTCATTATGCAAGCATATACTTTCAGCGCTTAGTAATAAAAAGAAAATATTTTTCCCATCAGGTTATTGAATAAATAATTCAGCCTATTTAATATAATAATTACAGAAGTATCACTGAACATAATCACTCGTAGCTAAAAAATTAAAAAATATCTTTCAGACCGAATTTCGGCCGTGGCGACCTATCTCAACGGAGACCAACCTTCGGCGCGGGAGATGTTATGGTGTATACGTGTGTGCAGATACAGGTGCACTCTCTCTAGCCTCACTCTCATGGTCAGATGGGACGGCAATCCAGTACGACCGGAGAGAGATCAGGCCATCGGCTGAACGTGTTTTCCGAGTCAAGGGGGTATCCCATAGGGCACGCCACGATAGTGGCGGTAAGGCCCCTCTTTGAGGAGTGGCTAGAGAGGCGTCACGGCGCCCTCACCTACCGCCTGACGCAGGTCCTCACCGGACATGGATGTTTCGGGAGGTTCCTGCACATCATCAGGCGGGAGGAAACGCCCGGGTGTCACCACTACGAGGATCGCCCAGAGGACACGGTAGAACATACGGTGCAAACCTGCCCCGCTTGGGCGGAGCACCGCCGTGTCCTCGTAGAGGCGATTGGCGGCGGCGACCTCTCACGCCCGGCCCTGGTGCAAGCCATGGTCCGGGGCGAGAGGGAGTGGGAGGCAGTCACCTCCTTCTGCGAAAAAGTCATGCTCGCGAAGGAGGTGGCGGGATGGGAGAGAGAAAGGTCTCCCGTCCCAGCCGCCGCGGGAAACGCCCGGGCGTCGGGAGCCACGTGACGACTCCCGGCCACCGTAGGCGCGGGCCTGCGGACGGTGAGTAATGGGTGACTCACCGTCCGATCAGCACCAGGCCCGTGCCGGACGGCGCGTATATGTTCCACGCGCGCCTCAAAGAGATGTCAGCATATGAAGGGGCCCCTCAGGGCCAAGCCTGCTGGGTAAGCGGGATTGTCCGAAAGGATTACCGCTACCCCGGAACATAAAGGGCTACGGAAGGAACATGGATGGGTTTTAGTCAGTAAGAGTCTGTGTGTCACTCCCTTCCACTCCACCCAGAGCGGCAGCAGTCATTGGATGATTTCCCAGCCTTAAAAAAAAAATAGGGGTTATCCCATCGCTGACTTTCAAACTCTAAGCTGTTACTGAGAAATTCCTAAAGGATAAATCCAATAACATTTTCACCGAACCGGGAATCGAACATTAGACACCACGCTCAGCAGTGCAGTCGCATTCGTGATCACGACACCAATAGGGCATTCGTGCCACAGCAAGTCAGCCGAAGTCCATGGATAGGTGACTATTCATATAGAGACTCCTCCGTGCCTATACTCATCACTTAGTAACTGGGTTGTGGAGGTCAGATAGACAATCGCTACATATAAAATACTGGTGATTTTCCCCCCGGCTCAAAAAAAAAAAGAAGCCAACTCCAACATGGTTTGGAAAAGTTAGGCAGCAGATGATGATAATAATGACTGAATGTAATCGAGGCTTTTAATTTAAAAACTTCAACAATAAAGAATAATATCCTTGGACATTTCACACAACGCCATATTATAGCCCCAAGCTAAGCAACTTAATGCTTGTACGCTAATGGTAACGAGGCGGCTGATAATATTATAGATAGAAAAACACCCAGACCCGAACAAATACTTGCAGGTCGTACAAATATTTGTTCCGAGCGGGAATCGAACAAGCGACATGCTGCGCAGCAGTCAATCACTCAACAGTGTCGTCAATATTTATAGGTAAATAAATTAATAAAACAAAATATAATATCAGAAACATTTTGACGATAAAACATGTGTATTCCATGTAGTCCATTATTAATAAGTGAATACAACAGTTGAGACAGCTGGTTGTCGATCCATGTCAAAGCTATCAAAAGACAACATGAATATTAATTCAAGCATTGTCCTAAAAGGTTGTTAAAAATGTATTAGTTAGAGGGACAAATAGTAAGTAATTACTATTTAATAGAGTCACTGTTCGTGACATCGTTTGTAATGTCGTCGAATATGAAGGAAATGTAATTTACATACATATATCTTGTCAAGACCTTGTGGTATCTTTTCTTTGGATAAATACGTTTTAGGAAAACAAAACTGTCATAGTATATACTACTACATAAAATAATGTGACAATATTGTAAATTGAACTTTATTATCTAATTTTGGGGATTTATCTGTAATTTCCCGGGTCCGTGGCTTACGCCCCCAGTGGTCGACGCACCTGTGGCCGACGCCCCCGATTCGATTAATTTAATTCAAAGCAATATTTGATCAAATTTACAATCAGGCAGATAGACATAATACTTATTCATACTTCCTTATTGTTTTCAATTTTGTGGACAAAAAGACGCGACTTTTTATTGTTACCGATAACTGGTTTAGCTCATCGAGTTGACGAGATGGTTGCAGTTGAAAGATAAAATTTTAAATTGTTATAAATGTTTATTAACAACATTCACTAACATTTTATATGAAGTCTTTTTGATTTTTTGGATGTTTGAATGGGGGAAAAGGTGTGTAAGGACAAGATTAAGTGGCGATTTATTCTCTCTGCTTGAAACACGTTTCTCATTTACTGTACTAAGTGAAAAAGCACAAAAAAAAAGAGATATTAAATTAATCAAATCGGGGGCGTCGGCCACAGGTGCGTCGACCACTGGGGGCGTAAGCCACGGACCCAATTTCCCAGCAGCAGACCAGAGTCTGGATTGGTGCCTGTGTGGTGGAAACAGGATTGTCTCATGTCACATAGAACTTAAAAATAAGCGGCATACGTGGGTAAACTATAGGCACACCTATGCCTAACCCTTTAAGAAATTCAGGCATGATGTTTTGGGGACATATGTAATTATGTTGAGTCCTCAGCCCAATTTTAGAAACTGAATTTTAATTTTTAGGCGTGGGCCTGCGGACGGTGTGTAATGGGTAGCTCACCGTTCAATCAGGACCAGGCCCGTGCCGGACACCGCGTTCGTGGTCCACGAGTGCCTCAAGGAGATGTCAGCATTAAAGAAGGGGCCCGTAAGGGCCGAAGCCTGCCGGGTCAGCGGGATTGTCCAAAAGGGTTACCGCTACTTCGGTATATAATGGGCTAAGGAATCTGACTCCCTTCCGCTCCACTCAGAGCGTGAGAAGCTATTTGATGATTTCCTACCCTCAAAAAAAAGGCCGAATACAAAACTGAATAAATTCTTTACACCGTCGAGAAACCTGGAAAAGCCCGCTGTTCATAACTTGCACCAAACAGAAACTTTAGGAATTCGGGACAGTGTCGGAATAGCGCATCAATACCACTAGATTCTATGCAATATGCAAAAATCGCTACAATGCCGCCAGCCTAACTCTTAAAGGATAATATTAAAATGTTTTGCGAGTTTGATCGCGAATCACGCGTTGCAACAAATTCTTGACGATACATTTTTCAAATATTGAAATATTTTATTGCTTGGAGTCTAGTGCGAAAATGACTAGAGCACTTGTTTCGAAAACCGTTTGATGTTTGATGTGCACGTGGCTCGTGGCTAAGTAATAACAGCCGTACGGGTTGATCGATCGATTGGGTTGTAACTTTTGTATAATTATATTTTGAGTGTTAATTTTGTTAGTTTTATTTAGAGATGGGCCGAATGTGGTTTGAACCGAATCCAAACTTCGGCCGAACATTCGGTTAAAATGAAAAATTCGGCCGAACTTCGGTTCAATTTCAAGCGCTTTCTCGAGAGCGACACGTCGTTACTTGTTGAAGTTGAATTGCTGATTCTAATGATTATAATTCTATAAAACCATATTTTTTGCGGTCGCAAATCATATTTTAATCAATATATAACCTGAGACGAACTTGCAAATTGCAAAAAACGCAAGAAAATTTCGCGGGCTACCTTAATTTGATTGTTTAATTTGACCAAAACCCTTTGAAATAAAAAAATATATGATGTTGATGAATATTTAGTTTGTAAAATAAAGACGTGATTTTTTTATTCAATTTACGAATTGCAATCTAGATGTTTATTAGAAGAATACTTAGTTTATTTCATTTTTGTAATAGTACCTATGTCTAATTAATTAGGCAAAGATTTTCTAAAATAATAAGGAAAACTATAATTTAAGGTTTAAATTTACAATCTTCATACCTAAAATTACTGATCAATCAATCAATCAATCAATCAATCAATCAATCAAATCATTTATTCTGTAAAACATAGGTTAATTTCCAGATAGTAATTATGGTTAGGCAACATGCTCACTATGTTTTGCCAAGAGATGGCGTACAAAATTAGGTTATAACAAACAAATAATAAGAATCAATTAATAATTTCGAATACAATCAGATTACAATAAAAAAATAAAAATGGGTATGTCAATGAATTAGTAAAATGTCACAATTTAAAACGTATATTAATAATTAGTCAAAGTATTATGTCACATTAATAATGAGTTCATTACAAAATTATTAGTATTCATTAATTAGCAAGTCGGATCTTCGTATCTCCGTTTGTCAGCAATAAACTCTGCGATAGAGTAGTAGCATCTATCTAGGAGGAATTTAAATAAGTACTTTTTAAAGGAAGCTGAGCCTTAAAAGCAATCTCCCTATCTGTAGAGTTGCCCCAGAAAATAATGCCGTACCTAATACTAGATGCCACATAAGCGTTGTACGCTATTTGTACCGTAAAGCGGTTAACCATTTTTGATAGGTTATACAGAGCATACGCAAATTGGCTAAGCTTCTTTGATAGCGCGTCAATATGATTTTTCCATGTCAGATGACTATCTAAGTAGATACCTAGAAATTTAGTGGTATCAGTTTCTGAGATTTTTACATTGTCATATGTTATATTTAGTTTTGGTTTATTTGTTCGTTGATTAAAAGTCATAATTTTAGTTTTTGTCAAGTTTATTTTTAAATTATTATTAACTAACCCTAACTAAACTGATTGATTGATTGATTGAAAATTACTGACCATGACTGAGTAAAAGACACAATTTTATTTTACAGTAATGCTATTCTAATTCTACTGAATTTCAGTCCAAATACTGCAAATAGGTATTATTTTTCTTGTGCCGAAGCTGAATCTGAACCGAATTTTGGCCGAATGCTGAAGTTCGGTTCAAGCTGCCGAATTTCGGTTGAACCGAATGTGAGCCGAATTTCGGCCCATCCCTAGTTTTAATTGCTCCTTATATATTTACTGTTTACATTGCCTGTGCGTGTTCCGAATAAAATTATTATTTTTCTTTCTTTATTTCTTTTCAGAGTCAAAGTCAAACATTTATTGCCAAATAGACACGTGAAAGGCACTTTTGAACATCAAAATTGACAAACCATAGAATTGATTCTAATGGGGAATTTGAAAGGGTAGTCAATTACGTTACTTTTTATGAACTGTCAAAACGCGGGATTTGTACGTGATTTGTATGAAATATAACATTTTGACGTCACAGATTTTTAGAATCAAATGGAATACTTATTAGCATTAAATGCAATATAGCAATTGTATCTTCGCATTATATTTAATTTCTGTACGGTGATGGAAGTTTTTATGACGAGCGGTCTTTTTTCCATGTGATTTCATATTTTATTTTTGGCCGATTCAAATAGTCAATTGCCCTTTCCAAAAGGTAATTTCGTATGAAAAAGAATGCGAAAGAAACTCCACCGTTACTCTTTTAAAACGTGTTATAAAGATCAATATTATTATTATTATATTATTTAATTATAACTATGTGAAGACGGTGCACCTAGAATAAAAATACTTTCTAAACACCTAAATACAATAAGCAAAGGTGGTACCTAAGCCTGATTAACATACTGCCCTCCAGTCTATAGGCGGTGACACACGACTAGGTATTACACGTCTTGTCAATACGATCTGAGGGCGATACCAGCTCAAAGTTACAGTAGCAATAACGTTTGAAGATCACCACAATCCTAAAAGGCTTTTGTATACCTACGTAGGTACGTGTGGATATATACCGTTTGTATTTAACTGTATTGAACTTTAATTGCTGGAAACCAGATCTGACTTGGCTGAATGTTCAATGTAATACACACATCAAAAGTGTCTAGGGATCAACATATATTTTTGCAATAACTTTTCTCTTGATTGATATTAATTTAAATTTTCTTTAAGGATTCATCAAATAAAGTGTTTTCGTTTGTCACAGTAACGATAAACCAAGTCACCTTTGCATTAATAAAGAAATTTGCCATTTTCCTAATAAAGGGATTTTTGACATTTGAACCACTAACATTAAAGTTCGAAAAAAAGACTGAAATAACAGTTTTCTTTAAAATTTTATTGGGTAACTTAAACAATTAATAATCCGTGTTTCTACCGCGAACACTAACAACACAAGAACATCGGTTTGGCATACTCAAAATGAGTTCATCCAAATCACGCTGTGGAATGGCCGCCCATGTTCGTTGCAACAACAAAAAAAGGTCTTCTTGCAACTGGATACCCTCCATATTCGGCAGAGCTCTTCTCTGTAGCATATCCCATGCATGCTCAATCGGGTTCAAGTCTGGCGACTGAGCAGGCCAGGGCAGGACATTGATGTTAGCTGCGGCGAGAGTCTGTCTTACAACTCTTGCGGTGTGCGGTCGTGCATTATCATGCATTAACTGAAATAAGGGACCGATTTGCACTTGTAGAGGAACGATGACGTCAGATACAATCGTCTCAGCATAAATTTGAGCGTTGAGGTTGCCTCTGATCCAAATCAACTCAGTTCTTCCGCCGATCCAAATACCCGCCCATACCATGATGGTTCCACCACTATAAGGATGGACTTCCTGGCAGGATTTTAATCACTGTTGGCGTCCAGGGGTTCTCCAGTGTCGTATACGTCTTGTATCCGGTCTCATACCAAAACGAGACTCATCAGAAAAGCACACGAAACGCCATTGTTCTTCTGCCCAATTTCTGTGTTCAAGAGCCCATTGATATCGAATCCTACGATTGTGCATTGCTATAGGTGGTACCCGTAGCGGTCTTCGGGAATGAAGGTTCACTTCATGCAAGCGGTTTCTGACTGTTTGGTCGCTAATTAAGTTCCCTGAAGAGTGATGAAGCCTCACGGCTAACATCATGGCGGTTATTGTTGGAGCTCTTCGAGTTAAGATTTGAATGTATCGGTCTTGTCTCCGTGTGGTGCAGCGATACCGTCCTTCATGGCGCTCAGCCACGGTACCAGTGCTTCGGTAACGTGTCCAAAGTCGACTGATAACACCTTTTTTTGTTGTTGCAACGAACATGGGCGGCCATTCCACAGCGTGATTTGGATGAACTCATTTTGAGTATGCCAAACCGATGTTCTTGTGTTGTTAGTGTTCGCGGTAGAAACACGGATTATTAATTGTTTAAGTTACCCAATAAAATTTTAAAGAAAACTGTTATTTCAGTCTTTTTTTCGAACTTTAATGTTAGTGGTTCAAATGTCAAAAATCCCTTTATTAGGAAAATGGCAAATTTCTTTATTAATGCAAAGGTGACTTGGTTTATCGTTACTGTGACAAACGAAAACACTTTATTTGATGAATCCTTAAAGAAAATTTAAATTAATATCAATCAAGAGAAAAGTTATTGCAAAAATATATGTTGATCCCTAGACACTTTTGATGTGTGTATTTTTGATTGGGACATTTATAGGGAGATTCCATGTAAACTTTTTTTATGTCTTTTACAGAACTTGTTTATTTATTTAATCATTTATGTACACACATAAAAACAGACAAGAAGAAAGGAATAGAAAATACGTACAAAGGTGATGTTTGTTTCTAAAGAAATCTCTTCCAGCACACCTGCGACAGGAAAGTAAGTGTGTAAGATTAAAAGAGAAAACATAATCAGTCTCGCGCGCGAGTTCTATGCGAGTGGTCGCGGATGTGTCATTGACCGATAATGTCCGTCGATACGATTAAGTGTGCGAACTGTAATGTGGTGATTTCGGAAGTCCTTGCGTTTATTCGTAATAAACATGACGTTATGGACAACGAAAGTCTCATCAGAATATGTGTGTCGGCGTTTTCTGAGGAAGAAATCGACGAAGCAAAGAAATTGTTATGCAGCACGACAAAAATTGGTAAACGATTGACGTCGAGGCGAAAAGACAAAAAACAAAAGGATTTAGAAGACATGATAGCGGTTTTCAAAACTATAGACCCCGATCAATTGCC
The DNA here is from genome assembly GCA_951799385.1 of Hyppa rectilinea. Classification (NCBI taxonomy): domain Eukaryota; kingdom Metazoa; phylum Arthropoda; class Insecta; order Lepidoptera; family Noctuidae; genus Hyppa; species Hyppa rectilinea. The sequence goes on along the minus strand of OX637318.1, from coordinate 16,273,582 downwards.
GGTTTTTGTCGCCTACGAGCTGCATAAACTGCCCCCTGTGTCTTTCGACCACGTAAACGTGACGAAAATACTAAAGGACCTGCTAATTTTGCGTGCGGAATTAAATGATATTAAAAATAATTCTGTCACTAAGAACGACCTAGAAGTGGCCCTGAAGGAGAATAATATCATACAGTCATCTGCTAATCAGATAGAAAATCCGATATATAACTCTAATGTAAATAAAATTAGAGGTGGAAGGTATAATTTAAACAGCGGACCGTTTGGATTGTCGCCGCACCTACCCTCACAACATTCACAGCTGATCGATTCTGACTCACATTCGCTAACGCAGCTAACAAGTGACGATGACGGGCCGAAGTATCGTTCTCTCGTTCACTCACATGCACGGGTGCTACCGGCGGTCGACGAAACTGTTACCAAGCCGATTAACTCGACATTCTTAGAAAACACGAATGACAAAGATACTCATCAACTACAATCAATGCAGAGTAATAAAACTATGGTCGAAGTATTACTGCAAGTTGAATGGCCTAAAAATCGTTCTGAAGATGGTTGGACGCTGGTTCAAAATAAAAAGTCAAAGAATCGATTCGAGGGAAAAACGGGCACCGCAAGCCCTAATGCGAACTTTAAATTTAGGGCTGCTGGTTCAAAAATTCCGCTTTTTATTACTAATGTTGACAAAGAGACTACTGAAAACGATATTTGTGATTACATACAAAATAAAACGCAAGAAATAGTGCAGCTTCAGAAAATTAATATGAAATCTGAAAGACCGTATAATGCCTTTAAATTGTTCGTATCAAAATACAAATTAAATAAATTTTTAGATGATAAAATTTGGCCCGAGGGTATACGGTTTAGACAGTTTATTTACTTTAAGCAAAATACAACAAAAGTAAATAAGCAGCACAGTGTTGATAATATAACAAACATATAATGGATTGTATGTCGAACGTTAAGCTATGTACATTCAACTGTAAAAATATATCTCGATCAGCTGATTGCGTTCGTCAACTATGTGCACGAGCCGACGTGATAGCGCTACAGGAGACCTGGCTGCTGCCCCACGACGTGCCCTTCCTAGCGACCATTGATGGAGACTTCGCGTACACTGGGAAATCAGCCGTGGACACCTCGGCCGGTATTCTAGTTGGTAGACCGTACGGAGGTGTGGCGCTGTTGTGGAGGAAGTCGTTATTTGCGTCGGTTTCGGTTTTAAATTGTGCTAGTGATCGTATCGTGTGTATTAAAATAGCACAGGGCGACCGGTCTTTGCTAATATTTAGTGTGTACATGCCCACTGACTGTGCCGAAAATCGTACTGAGTTTACGAGTTGTCTAAGTGAGATTGTCTCAGTGATTGAAAGCAGTGAAGTGGAGTCGGTTTTTGTGTTGGGAGACTTTAACGCACACCCAGGGACACGATTCTCACGTGAGTTAGTTTTAACGTGTATTGATCAATCTTGGTCTTGCATTGATACAGAACTTTTAACGTGTATTGATCAATCTTGGTCTTGCATTGATACAGAACTTTTAACGTGTATTGATCAATCTTGGTCTTGCATTGATACAGAACTTTTAACGTGTATTGATCAATCTTGGTCTTGCATTGATACAGAACTTTTAACGTGTATTGATCAATCTTGGTCTTGCATTGATACAGAACTTTTAACGTGTATTGATCAATCTTGGTCTTGCATTGATACAGAACTTTTACCGCAAGACTCGCATACTTTTACTAGCTCCGCCAACGGTTCCCTCCGCTGACTGGATCACTGTGTTGTCACTGAGGCCGCTAGACATCTGGTGAATAATGCGTCTATTTTGTACGGCGTTTACGCTTCGGACCATATTCCGTTATTAATAGAGTGTAACATTAATCTAATTAAACCTAAAATTATTGAATCCAACATTTCTTGTAACAAGGTTGTATGGGGTGAGAGGGATTTAGAACAAATATTTTGATTACTGTAATAGCAACTTAAAACAAGTAGATTTTCCTCCAGAATTTTGTAAATGTGCTGATAATATGTGTCACGAACCTGAACATCGGCTGGTGATAGATAGGTTGTATACTAAATTAATTTGTATTTTGAAAAAAGGAGCCGAACTCACTCATGCTGGTTCTATTAAAAAGCATCATAAAGGAAAGTATGTAGTTGGGTGGAACAAACACGTTCGCGAAGCTCACCGGGATGCCCGAATGTGTTATCAAATGTGGCTGGAATACAATAAACCTACTTCTGGATTTATATATGAAAATATGTGTACTTCGCGAAATCTTTTTAAAACTAAATTAAAATATTGTCAAAACAATCAAGAGAAAATTAAAATGGATATGTTAGCATCTTGTCATGATAGTAAACAATTTAATAAGTTTTGGAAATTAACGAATAAATTAAAACATAGGTCGGGGATACCGGTGAGCGTCGCGGGCGTGAGCGACCCCACGGATATAGCTAATGCTTTTCAAAAACATTTTAATGTAAACTCTCGGTTGTGTGGGTACAGCGAACCGTCAAATAGCGGCGCAGGGGTTGCCGTGACCGGGGCTCCTCCCGTCAGGTTCTCCGCTAAAGAAGTCGCGAGAAGTATACAGAACATGGTGAGGGGAAAGTCCCCCGGTCACGACGGCCTCAGCGTCGAACATCTTAAATACGCTGGGGTACACTTACCGCGAGTACTTTCTATGTTTTTTAACCTATGTCTTAGTCATAGTTACTTACCTGTGGAACTTAGCAATACCATCGTTGTCCCTGTAATAAAGAATAAGACTGGTGACGCCTCCGATATTTCCAATTATAGGCCGATATCGCTTGCCACTGTCTGTGCTAAGGTGTTGGATAGTCTGCTTAATAAAATCCTAGCTAAGCATATTGATCTCGAGGACGGTCAGTTTGGTTTTAGACCGAACTTATCAACGGATAGTGCAATTCTATGCCTTAAGCAGACTGTCCAATATTATACAGACAGAAAGACTCCTGTAATGGCATGTTTCCTGGATTTATCGAAGGCTTTCGACCTGGTAAATTATGACCTGCTCTGGCATAAGCTCTCTCACGACACTACTGTCCCGGCCGATGTGATATCACTGTTTAGATATTGGTACAGTAGTCAAAAGAATACAGTTAGGTGGGCAGGCTCATATTCTGATATGTATGGGTTGGATTGTGGGGTGAGGCAGGGGGGTCTGAGCTCCCCCAGCCTTTTTAACCTATACATAAACAAACTGATAGGTAGGCTCAGTAGCACTAAAATCGGCTGTCACGTGGACGGTGTGTGCGTGAACAATATCAGCTATGCTGATGATATGGTGCTGCTGAGTCCATCTATCGGTGCAATGAGAAGGCTGCTTAATATTTGTGAAAGTTATGCAGTGGCTCATGGGCTCAAATACAATACCGATAAGAGTGAGTGGTTGGTTTTTAAATCGGGTACTTTAACCTACAAGCAGCTGCCTGAGCTCTCACTCTCTGGGTCTCCTTTGGGTCGGGTTTCGAGGTTTAAGTATTTGGGTCACTGGGTCACTGACGACTTAAAAGACAATGTAGACATAGACAGGGAGCGCAGATCGCTGGCTGTCCGTTGCAACATGCTGGCCCGCAGGTTTGCACGCTGTACTGAATCTGTGAAGATAACGCTTTTTAAGGCCTACTGCCAGTCGTTTTACACGTGCAGCCTGTGGACCAAGTATACCCAGCGGGCATACAGCGACCTGCGCGTACAGTACAATAACGCATTCAGGGTGCTTTTGAGGTTGCCGTGGCGATGTAGCGCGTCAGGGATGTTCGCGGAAGCGTGCGTCGACGGGTTCGCCGCAATCATGCGGAAGCGTTGTGCTTCCATGATGGCGCGCTTGCGTTCCTCCTCCAATGGCATCCTGAGTGTGTTTACAGACCGATGGGACTCTCCCCTTATACGAAGGTGGGTAAGTGTTCAGACACACTTATCCAAATAATCTGGTGTACGTTGTGTGTTTCACTAGTTGTTTATTATTGTACATTTAATTTAATACTAACATTAGGCTAAGATAAACTACTACTAACAATATATGGATGCAATAATTCCGAAATAAAATATTTGAATTGAATAATACATAAATATAAAGAAACAAATCACGAATTTAAATATAAACATACACTAAGAGAATAATACATACATGAAACTAAAATATACCACTACAATATAATATTATGTATATACTTAATTAAAATGTACTTATGAACCCAGTTACTGACTGGGTTATGGAGATCAGATAGGTAGTCGCTCTATGTAAAATACTAAAGGTTAAACGGTTGCTGTAATTATAACTGATACAGTGAATGAGCTAACTTTAACTATCTGATAAACAGAATCTGGCTACAAGCATTCCCTTATAGCAGTAATAAAAGTTAGGTGCGGTTACTGCTAAATTCTACAACCCATATAACAACTCGTTTGAATAGTGCTGAATTTGCTGAGCTGATTTCAGAGCTGACATTGTACTTGCAGTCCCTGGTTAAATATCTACTTATAATATGCAAAGATTTGTGGATTATGCCTGACTTTTTATTAATTTAATCTTACATTCACTATGCTTACAGGTCATCCTTTTTTTTTTGAGGGTGGGAAATCATCCAATGACTTCTCCCGCTCTGGGTGGAGCGGAAGGGAGTGTCAGACTCTTACCTACTGACTAAAACCCATCCATGTTCCTTCCGTAGCCCTTTATGTTCCAGGGTAGCGGTAACCCTTTCGGACAATCCCGCTTACCCGGCAGGCTTGGCCCTGAGGGGCCCCTTCATATGCTGACATCTCTTTGAAGCGCGCGTGGAACATAACTGCGTCCGGCACGGGCCTGGTGCTGATCGGACGGTGAGTCACCCATTACTCACCGTCCGCAGGCACGCGCCTACGGTGGCCAGGAGTCGTCACGTGGCTCCCAACGCCCGGGGCGTCTCCCGCGGCAAGCCACTTGGGTCTGCTCTGAACCCATAGTAAAAATAGATGCAATTGGGTATTTGAAAGGGTTAGTCAATAACGTTACTTTTAATGAACTGTCAAAACGCGGCATTTGTACGTGATCTGTATGAAATATAATAAAAACTTTTTACAAAAAATAAAACCGACTTCCAAAAAAAACACTACAAAGTGAAAAGGAAGGAAGTCGGTGTCTTCGGTTTTGTATTTTTATTTTTTGCCACCGACTTCCGAAATCAAAATTATTTTTCACTTTGTAGTATTTTTTTTGGAAGTCGGTTTTATTTTTTGTAAAAAAGTTTTTATTTTTATCTTTTTAGTTGTGGTATCTACACAACCCCCCCCCTCCAATTTTAATACCACTACCTGGTATGTAAATTACAGTGACAGGAACTTATCAGAACATCGTCCACATACATTAAAAAGGAATTTTTTAGATTTTTGTTGATTTTTCAAAAACCGCTTATCCGATTTCAATAAAAATTTTATGGGACCATTTGGGAAGTAGGGTATACTTCCCAAATGGTCCCATAAAATTTTTCCAACAAAAAAAGGATTTTTCAAATCGGTTGGCAAGCAACGGAGTTATGCGCGAACAAACATAAAAAATATATATATATATATACAGTCGAATTGAGAACCTCCTCCTTTTTTAGAAGTCGGTTAAAAATGTGACGTCACAGATTTTTAGAATAAAATGGAATATTTATTAGCATTAAATGCAATTTTACAATTTTAACTTTGCATAATATTTAATTTCTGTACGGTGATGGAAGTTTTAAGACTTCTCTTCTTTTCGAGTGGTTAGTGACTAACCTGGTGTCAGAGTTTTTATGATGCCCATGGGCCTCTGACTTAGTTTCACATGGTGTTGAGAAATAGGCGGTCTTTTAGCTATGTGATTTAATATTTTATTTAAATACTGTTTCAAATAACCAATTAAATCCTACATTAAAGCCATTAATAAAATTACTCCAAAAACAAACAAAAGAGAGAATGATAAGGAGTTTACAAATACACTACCGGTTTAACCCTAAAATGGTCATCCATAAAACGTACAAACTACCAAATGGTCGACTACCGGATCTTATCATTAAAGAAATCCGCTTCGCACAGTTTTTGGCTCATAAATTACGTATCAGCACATCCTGCCCCCTATTCTAATAAATCTCGACGGTTCCTTCCCCGGGGTCCGGGAAAAATCCCGGGAATAGTGCGTCGATAATCTCCGGGATGAAGGGTCCAATGACGTAATAGAATAGTCGTCAGATTAGGCGAGAGTTTTAAAATTAGAAAACGATATTGACGGATTAATAAAGGGTTAAAATCCGGTAAAAGTTATTGAAAGCTGCAGTCTACCTTCTGCTCTTAATATTTGAGATGGGAACCCCATTATTCTTATACCAAAAGTTTTAAATAGTAAGAAAAAAAAAAAGAAAATCGTTTATTTGCAGCAATCAAATATTCTGTTGAATTTCACCAATAAACTGAAGGCGATCAGCGCATTAACCACGAATGACAGCAGTCAGCGAGATTTTCCGAAAGGGTTAGTAGAACTGTCAGTGTCATTATTATCTTTGGAATATGGACAGTGAACGCGGTTTTTATGTGCTGATCGCGATCAATTTCATTGGCTAATTGAAATTGGCACTCAAATATCTACTTCATAATTAGATATTGCTTACAAGTTGTGCTACTGAATGATCAAGAAACAAATGAATAAATACACAAAATCAAACGTGTCGTTCTTGTTGCACATGACTAATATCCCTATGATCTTCCAACCAAGTCTAATATGGCTGAATGGTTATGAACTCTATCGCAGTAGTTTGTTAATACCTAATAATATTGGTGTTGCTTGAACCCCTATCGATCTTCAATCAATATACTGTCTGTTTTTGCGAAAAATTATAAGAACATTATATTGTGATATATGTCAACTTATTTTTTATTTTTACAGAGAACTAGGTTGCCTTTCCCCCGCGGTTTCGCTCTCGTTAATTTAGTATTTGATAACCAATTCGGGTTGTACTCTGCTTGCTGTTTCACCGTTGCAATCATGGATATGGAACTTACACGTGGCGCCATCTATTATCATAATAATGTTATTGTTGTTTATTCATATAGCGAGAATAAAACACATGGAAAAATGGACACTGACAGCTAACACAAACAAACTATGTAAACAAAATTATCAATTAGTTAGTTAGTTAGTAGGCCTAATGAATATATGAATAGTCATTAGGCCTACTAACGTTATGCGAATCAAATGTATGCCAAAACAAATTAGTCTTTTAAGATGAGTATGCTAACATAAAATGTATGCCTAAAAAAATTATTGCCGAAGTATTATTATGCCAAAACAAATTGTGCCAAAATCGTTATGCCGAAGTATATTAGGACAAAGAACATTATGCGAAAAGAAGGGATCCCGATTTAAACTGTAATGATCCTACTGCGCGAATCAAATTTGTTAGATACACATTCCTTCACAATTCATAAAACAACCTGTTTATGCTGAAGTGACTTAGGTGAAGTGAAGTGAGCAGTCATTCCACTTGTTGCTAGGGATTGGCACTATTCACAGCTCGCTTCACCTAAGTTTTCACAGTGAGGTTATAACAAAATAGCACCGCAGCACAGACCCATCCATGTTCCTACCTTAGTCCTATGTGTTCCTGGAGAGCGGTTACCCTTTTAGAAGTCCCGCTTTAGTCAGAAGAAGTTTGACACTCCCTTGTGCTCCACCCATAGCGAAAAGTGACAATTGACGATTTGCCATCCTTAAAAAAAAGTACAGATCCATTATACCCCGTCCTTGAATCAGATCACCAAAAAAAAAACAAAAACAAATTCAACAAGCAGTCATAAATCATACGTAGACCCTACGTAGTCCCTACGTACATGAACAAAGCCAGTGGAACAACACGAGTTAAAATAAAAGAAACAAAAAATGTTCTATATAAGCCGGCCGATGCCCACACCGGTCACGTATGGGACGTGTACATGGTATACGGTAGTATAGACTTGTGTTTTGTAAGTCGGACTTGGGACCTTTGCTTGAAAATAAAAGGTTTTAACAAAATAGAAGAGTTTGTTGGTTAGTGAAAGAAATTATTGAAATAGAATAGAATACTCTGTACTATGCACACCATAAACATAACAGATATAAAAAAGAATATTATTAAGGCTTTACATGTGGTTAGTACTGTAGAGCCCTGGAGTAAAACCTTATGTTGAACTTGTCGGGAGTAAAACCTTATGTTGAACATGGCTGGTAATAATCGGACGGCATTCGAACCTTTAAAATAATTTAAATTAGTTAAGTCTTTTGTACATTTGAGAGTTGGCCACAGGCAGCGGAGCTAGACAGTTGTATTCGTTATAATCAAGTTATAAAATATAATACGTGTGTGTCCATCCGTGAGTTTACTTTCGTAGTATAGAAAATACCACAGAACTGATAAAGAGTGTTTTGTGGAAAATACCCTATACACACATTACACGCTCTACCACTGAGCGCCCTCAGTAGAAGATCTTCAATCTTCTACAGTACCTACTAGTCATTTGGAGCAATATTGAGCACAAAAGTTATAGGATTGCTCACAGCCAAGTTACTATGATGAATTGTAATTTTCATACATTTATTGATTTCTGAACTTGTATCACTTGACTTAAAGTGACCCTACAACTTTTGTGCCATATCAACTACTAGCTTTTACTAGCGGCTTCGCCCGCGTTTATGTAGTTATCCTACGGGAACCGTACATTTTTCCGAGATAAAAAGCTTATATGCTGTTCCAGACTATACTCTATCTTTGTGCCAAGTTTCATCCAGATCGATTAAGTAGTTTTTGAGTTTATTCGTTACAAACATACATACAAATCTTTCCTTTATAATATTAGTATAGATTGCTCTAAATGACTAGTACTAACTACACGTACTATTTATTTTCGTCGGCTGATTCATGATGATAATTCAAAAACATGATCTCTTTTATGGCATTTTACAATGGGTGACACAATAGGTGGGCTTATAGAACACGGCGGGCGCGGCGGGCGTATTAGATTTAGGCGTGAAACTTTCACGTGTTGTTGGGTAACACTATACTAAGTGACGCTACAATGGTGACATTAATTTAACACACGGGTAGGGTTAGTGCCCATGAATCATATTATAAATGTTGCATCTAGCTTCATTCTTCTGGACCGACCCTATGACAATTCAAAAGTGTCTGTTATTGCTTTGAGTTTGAGTTTGATAGGTTAAAATAATCATTTTTTATTTAAAAAATTCAAACAAATAATAAATGATTAGTATGAGTTTATAACAAACTAAATTAAAATAAATCCGAAAATAATAAAGTTTAATGGAAATATATTGTCTTCATGAAACGAACATGTGAAAACGTATGTATACGTGTGTTAAATTAATGTCACCATTGTAGCGCCTCAATGTATAAACGGTAAGTTCCTCTGTTCATCTATACCCTTGTCGTATTTATATGATAAGAGTAAATAAGTAGGTTTATTAAAACGTTCTTTAAAAAAAATATCGGTTTTTTGTTATTCTTAGATTAACTGCAAAGAAATTTTCGTAAAAGTTTTCAAAAATTTCAGTTTGTGTATTTCATCAAACTTCAATGCTTAAACTTATATTGCGAAAAGTATTTTGTTAACACAATGAACGCCAACGCGGTCACCGTGTGTCCGACGACGTTCATTTGTGGTTTGAAAACACAAATGACCTTGGTCTAGGTAACCTTATGTTTTAATACTTTTGTCTAGTTCTCCCCTTTTATAATTCTGTCAGTACGAAATAAATTTGCCTAGCCTTTTCCCAACTATGTTGGGGTCGGCTGTCAGTCTAACTGGATGCAGCTGACTACTCGTACTTTTACATGGATCGACTGACAATCTGACCTAAACAACCCAGTAACTGGGTAATACGATACCCCTTGGTAAGATGGAATGTCAGACTTTCGGGCTTCTGACGGTCGTCAGAAGCCCGAAAGTCTGACATTGTAACGACTGTCAAAGACCCACAAATAACAGCCGGGACCAAAGTCTTAACGTGCTTTCCGAGGCACGGAGAAGTCTCGTTATGTGAAGATGATCACCCATCCACGTACCAACCCCGACAAGCGTAGCTTAACCAGATGGATCGGCCCGTATGGCTGTTATTACTAAGCCACGACCTCCTTTAATATGACATTACGAAATAGAATAAAATAAAACACATCAATGTGTTTTACATCAACTTATCTAAAAGCTTGTGACATTTCAAACAAACTAGTAAATACAAACTAAACCAAAATACAAACAACATAATTACAGTGAACATAGACTTTCTGGAAACATTAATAAAACTTCTAAAACGATAAACTAACGAGTTACATTTTAAAAAACAAATGAAAAATTTGCAAAAAAAATACATTTAGTATGCCACCACTTCTTCTGAAATATGTTTTTTGGAATTAGCAAAAAAAAAATTCAGCAGGTCTGACAACTGAAATCCTCAATAAAACTCTCTAAGCCCACATTACCCTAGTTCATGAAAAAAATACCTTTGATTATTGTTCTAACTTATTTGTATTTTTTTAGTTACACATCAAAACAATAATTGAAATAGTGACGAATATATGCTTATATTTTCCTGCTTGTGCGCTTGGCAGGACCGATGTCAATTGAAAAGGAAGTGGGATCAAAACAATGCATTTCATTCTCAAACTAGATTCTACCCGCGACTTTGCCCGCGTTAAATTAGCCGAGTTTTTCTTTTGCTGGTCTCCTAAGATCTGTAGCGTAATGTTAAAAAATATGCAATGCAAAAATATTTTTTCAAATTTAACCGTTACTTCCAGAATTTAACGTGTTCAAATAAACACTTCAGTTTTATTATAACAATTAGTATAAGCAGTAATAGCCTAGTGGATCTACCGTCGGACTGCCAAGTGATACGTCTCGAGTTCGAACTCAAGGCTCCTGATTCTTAGGATTCATGTGCGTACTGTTTAATTTATTAGCACTTGCTTAAAAATCGGAGAAGTAAAACATCGTGAGGAAACCTAAGAGATATTTCTCAACAACATGTGAAGCTAAGTCAGAGGCAACATTACAATTCTGACACGATGTTAGTCATTAAAGACATGGAGAAGAAAAAAAATATATATATCCTTGGACATGTCACACAACGCCATATAGTCCCACGCTAAGCAACCTAATGCTTGTGTTATGGTAACGAGATGGCTGATGAACTACTTAAATGTATATACATTTGTTTTTGTAAATACATACATATTATAGATAGAAAAACACGCAAACCCGGAACAAATACTTGTAGGTCGTACAAATATTTGTTCCGTGCGGGAATTGAACCCGCGACATGCTGCCCAGCAGTCAATCGCTCAACCACTGCGCCAACCGTGTCGTCAAAATATGATAACATAAAACAAAAAAGAAAACATTTGAAATCTGTTAACAAAATCGAAGCTTCTTTACATTTCGTTTAAAACATTTACAAATGGAAATAAAGTCACACCTATAAAAAATACTTTTGATAATAGTTGTTTGTGACAACTACCCACAAAAATGTAATTTCTTTCACATTTCCGCAGTAAAGTGGCCACCCTGACGAGGGAATGACGTGTGATTGGCGTTTATACTTTCATGTAAATCACTTTGTTTATTTGGGGGAAAGTTACAAAGGAGGTAAAGAATTTGTGTGGGAAACAGAAAATCAATTAATCCCAAAATTGTTTCTCTTTCATGAGTGTATTTTGGATTAGTGCCTTTTCACTTTTGGTTCACTTTTGCTGAGGTTTTGAAATGCCGCCAAAAGCAAGCGGAACGTACCCACATATTTAAAAATCCACAATAATATACAGTGTGTTAGGCTAAACGAGGGACATACTTTCAGGTGCTCATGAAAATCTACAACTTTGTCCATGGGACCAACTCTGTAACATGACAAAAAAATCAGCTGTTCCATACATTTTGACGAATTATGCGAACATAAATGTACTGAACAGCAGATTTTTTTTTCGTGATTTCAAATGGTGTTCCATAGTCAAAGTTGTTCATTTTCATGAGTATAGTAATCTATGAAAGTATGTCCCTCGTTTAACCTAACACACTGAATAGTCTTAAGGTACAAAGGCTAGCACATCAAGTTACCACAATCTGTCAAATTTCTTTGATAGTATGTCAACTTTATTGCAAAGAAATAAGGTTCATTTTTAATTGAGAAAATTTGACAGTGAGGGATAGCTTGATGTGCTGGCGTCTGTACTACAAGAAAACTATTATAAATAAATTATACGTTAATAATGGTCCATGGTTAATGATGATTGATGAGCACTGGTTGCCCATTGGTAACGACCCCGAGTTACAAATTGTAGGTCCATGTGTTCATACCCAGGCAAGCGCTTTACTCAGAGTAAATAACTTATATATCCATGGATATATATATATATTGAATCTAGATTTCATTTTGTTTATTTAATAAGAGAGGAGCTCGTGGCTAAATACTAAACAGCTGCACATGTTGATTCATAAGGTTGAGCAACGCTTGCCGGGGTTGGCTGTGGATGGGTGACCATCTTTACATACCGAGACTCTCCCGTGCCTCGGAAAGCACGTTAAACCGTTGGTCCCGGCTGTCATTTCTGTATCTTTGACAGTTGTTACGGGTCGTTAGAAGCCCGAAAATCTGACAGCCAGTCTCACCAAGGGGTTGTCTAACGTATTGCCCAGTTACTGGGTTGTGGAGGTGAGACAGGCAGTCGCTCCATTTTAAATACTGGTATTCAACTGCATCCGGTTAGACTGGAAACCGACCTCAGCATAGTTGGGAAAAGGCTAGGCAGATGATTTATTTAATCAGAGTACCTCGACTGACGAATCTTCACAAGACTTTCTTGCCCATTCTTCTCCTTACAAAACTAACTTTTCGAACGCGCAAATAGAACCAATTATTTTTCTTGTAAGTTTTGACTTTCAAAAGTAATAATAATAATAATATCCTTGGACATTTCACACAACGCCATATCGTCCCAAGCTAAGCAACCTAATGCTTGTGTTATGGTAACGAGATGGCTGATATACTACTTATATACATTTCTTTTTGTACATACATATTATAGATAGAAAAACACCCAGACTCGTAACAAATACTTGCAGGTCGTACAAATATATATCTTTTTGTGTGTAATTTTCAGACTATAAGAGAGACTTACAAGAAGTGTCATAGTTTAGTCCGATATTGGAATATCGGACTAAACTATGACACTGGCACAGGGTCCACCATCCACAGCCCTACTGACTAACAAACATAACCTTCGTTCACTTGACACCGATTCTTCAAAAAGAAACCCACAACACTTAAGGTAAATCGAGTCAACACAACACAATCAAGTCGACATCCTCATTCTACGTAAATATTCATCACGGAATCTGAAGCCCGCATCGCAACATGACCCCACAAATTGAGTAGAAGCAGGCGCCTGCGTTGAATGGGAACTAGATGTTGGCTTTCTTGCCACGTACGTATTGTACGCAGGCTGCGAACTACAAACACGATATCTGTACTGCAATTTCGTTGCAAAGACAGCGTATAGAATAACGTTTGGCTTGTGGCTGGAACTGTATCTCAAGTGAACGAACAGCTGTGGTTTTGAAATGATTCTCCGTGAATAAGGGCATTTGACGTAAGTTTAAAGTCAAATCATTTGTTTCAAATGGGAATGTAAATGCACTTTTGAATGTCAAAATTTACAAGAAGTTATCTGAGTTATCCCAAATATATAATCATATGGAGCTAAGCTAGTCCGTAGTTAGTCACTAACCACAAGAAAAAGAAAGAATTTAAATAAAAATCGATAGAGCATTGTGATTCCAACGTCAAAAAACAGAGATGAGAATAGAGTTTTATAAAAATTAATTTAATATGGACGTTTGACGTGAGTTCAAAGTCAATGCCAAAATCAAGTTATTTTTTTCCAATGGGTATATAAATGCACCTTTGGATGTCGAAATTTACAAGAAGTTATCCTAAATATTTAAATAAACCTAGCTAGCATTGTAATTCTTATGTCAAGGAAAAAATAAAGTAACAGGTTTCAAAATTAATGTTGTGCCTTTACTATCCTGACTTTTTATTTTATAATAATAATCAACAATTTTTTCCCCAATTATTTAATTAATAATATTCTTTCAATTTAAATGAAATATCCTCTAGTCATTTTCAAATCAAATCAAATCATCTTTTATTTGTTAACATAGGTGAAAAAGTACAGGTCTTAATGTTTGATTAACGAGCGCTATGTTATGCCAGGAGGCGTACAAAATATGGTGGTCAAATCTAGCTGAGGATTACAGCTACTAAAAAAACTAAAATATTTGTAAGTCATGCAGTACGATATTAAATTAGAAAATAAATGATAAAATTACATATATTATTGTTTAATGCTCCAATGATGTCATACCCAAATGAGGAATTATTATAATGTAAAAAAAAAAAATTCGCTTATTAGATGTTGATAAATCAAATTATTTTACCTATAAATAACCAAATTCAGTATCTCTCGGTGTCTCTCTCTCTCTGGTTTGGTTATATGTTCAAAGGATTTCATTCTGACGAGATTCAAGTCGTGTTCAATTGGTTCTGTTAAGGTGAGTGCGTCAGGGCAGACCGCGAAGTTCAATTTTTCTTAAATTTTTTGGAAGTTGCAGGTTTACACTTTCAGGTTGCACTTTTATGTTAATGAAAATATGTTTCGCGGCCGTAGCAAGTAATAGAACTGTAATAATTAAAATTATCAACTCTAACTTACTTTTTGGTATGGAATGAATATTTTATGAATTATGACTTTAGTGGGTTATTTTAGCTATACTCAATATCTTTATTGCTTTACCATAATGTGTACTTCATGGATGATTTCCCAGCCTAAAAAAAAAATATAGGTGGTATACATATAATTTAGATCATTATGGACCCTGTAGGGCACAGCAAAAGGATAGAAGAGAGGAAGCCCTGTTTTAGGAGATACTAAATTGCTTTTGTGGGAGCAAGTTTTAGTTCACATAATAATATAATCAAAGTCGGGAGATTGTGAATTGAATCCTAACATTTCGCCTATCTATGGTTTATAAGATATGGTTTATAAGCTAAAAGAGTTGTATTGATATATTTTTATGACCTCAAATCATATTTTGATCAACATACAACCTGACACTCAGCTGCAAATTACAAGTGAGTAAGAACATTTTAATTTAGCAAGAGGCCTAGAGAAGTGTCAATCGCTCCGTGTCGATTCTATTTCGAACATCGATGTCACTTGTAACAAAGTTGTTGATCGAAGAATTCGTTATCTCAGCCAATCGGATTGTCAAGAACGCCACTTTTCAACGCATTGGCATGGGAATATTAATCGAGTAATTCGATTTCGTCATCGTTTCAATACACAATTTGACAATGTGTAACACTAAGCGATTCAAAACAATTGATCACGTGACATTTTGAAATCTTATGCAAATTCCGTAAATTTCGGATTTATCTAATTTCGTTATCGTTCATGAAAATTGCTTCCCCCTTAATATCACCTATTTCATATCGCCAGTCAAACACAATGCTTCCAATGATACTAATTCTCGAGGGTACCGTACGATGGAAGCTTTAGGTTTCTTAACACGTTCCTACAATTGTACTCACTATACAGTCAAACATGATATTTGTATGATTTTGTGCAATTTTACTGCATTGTATGTTCAAGATGAGGAACTCGTGGCTAAGTAATAACAGCCGCGCAGGTCAATCCATCAGGTTAAGCTACGCTTGCCGAGGTTGGTCCGTGAATGGGTGACCATCTTTATACATCAAGACTTCTTCGTGCCTCGGAAAGCACGCTAAGCCGTTGGTCCCGGCTGTCATTTCTGCATCTTTGACTGTCGCTACTGGTCGTCAGAAGCCCAAGAGAGATAATATTAGTCAGATTGCTCCATGTAAAACACAGGTATTCAGCTGCATCTGGTTAGACTGGAAGCCGACCCCAACATAGTAGGGAAAAGGCTAGGCAGATTTATTATGTTCAAGATGATAATGCTCTTTAAGGAAGGGGAGGGGGGGGTAATTGTGAGCTAGGTAACGTTACAAGAGTTTCACAGTTTTCAAAATTTTTCAGTGTTCAGTTCAGTGTTGCACGCACGGAGCCTTTACAAACACATCCCCTTTTGTAAAGCAAAAACTCTAAACCTAAATTGATTTTAAAAAGAACCATTTGAAGTAGCTGGAAAGAGAAAATGTTCCGTCAATAACAAATATAAAGAAGTCACTTCTCTACGTCTATTCATATAAATCTTCAGTGTACTTATAGGTATAAATATTTTAGCCCATAGAGACTAGTTTTATACCCCGCTTTACAATGATAATAAACGCTAACTATTCGTCTGAAAACAAACAGGGGCCTTTAAATTCTCTGAGCTGTCAATCACCTGTCAAAAATGGCAGACGGCTGTGATCAAAGTTTCAAAACAAACATATTTCATTGAATTGAGAAGTCTATGGACATCAAAGGTCCTAAAATATATAATTTTGTTATCATCGTAATTTTAGGCTTAGTACAGATTGAACGCAGTTTGACTGGTGGAGAAAATCCGTTCAGATAACGAGGGTATGACTTTGACGTCACTTCATCATCATGTCAGTTATTGTCAATGGAATTATGAATCGGATGTGGCAGATCAAAGATATTTCTTAGAAAGTCCGTTCTATTCGTTATCCTTCAGAAACTATCCAATCTTTTTTGATACGCTATCAGATATTATGTCAATTCAAAGCCAAAGTTAAATCATTTATTCAAATAGGCACAAGACAGGCACTTTTGAACGTCAAAATGAACAAGTAATATAATTGATTCTAGTCGCCCCTTTCAAAAGCTAGTTTTGTATAGAAGGCAAGAAACTCCACCGTTACTCTTTAATAAAATGTTTAAAAGTTTGGTAAATTATATGAAAACATCAGTTTGTTAACAGAGTTATTAGCAATTATATTGATCCCGGATTCATCTATAAAAAAAAGAATGAAAAATGAAAACTAAAGAAAATATCGCCATCGCAAAATACGCTTTACTGAATAAAAACGGTCATTAAACATATTTCTAAAGGCATCGGGCGATCTTACCGTCACTTGATATATTTTTCCAGAACTCCCATGTTAATGCATGGTACATGGTTAACAATGAAGAAATTCTAGAAACGCGATTGGAAACCCTGCAACTGTATTTACGACCTCTTATATTCTTAGTCCTATTTCATACATTTATGATTATTTTCAACGCGGCAATGCTGCCAGCCTTTTGGGAACTTTTCCTGTTGACAGCGATGTGGACGAATTTTTTGATGCTCTTTGATTATTATACATATTGTTTCTGTACACATTATTATGAATATTTACGATTATTTTTATTTCAATAACTTTTTAAATAAAATATTTCGTGCACATTTTTGTGACGTAAATTCCCATTCTACTACACAAAAATGTCGTCGATCTTTTCACTTTCGCTATAAAATTAGTTTTCTTTAGAATTGATATTTCTTTTGTTAACGACAATATTAAAATTTGTTCAGTTTACCGTTATTGTAAATATTATATTATTATGATGACAAAAATATTTTTTTATGAGTTTTTAAGAAGGTTATTTTATACTTTCATTTATGAAAGCACGTAAATGAGAAAACTTTTTGTGCCATTTGCTATTCAATTTTAATAACAGTTCAGTACGCTTAAACAAAAAGAAAAGGTACTTAAATTATTTTGTTTCGTGTATTTTATTGGAACGAAGTTCCTTATCGCGCGTTGTGAAAGGGGGCTAGACGGAAAAAATTCTTACGAAAAGTTGTGTCACGACACTTTTTGTCGGTCGGTCGAAAATGAATCGTTTCGTCGATCGAATAGAGTTCATTATTATTTGGACGAGCTTTTCTTGAAAATATTGGACCGAATTAAGACCTTATTTTTATTAAGTTAACCGCGTAATTCGGTTGTGCATCTTTACTTTACTACCTATACTACTTTACTACCTATATGTGTTATGGTGTACATAGGCTCTTGGAGATCCACAACAGGAGTTCCAGATCTTCGATTTTTATAAGTCAACAGAGAGTGCTCAACAGATTGAACAACTTTTGCTAAGAAGTCATTCCTATATGTGTTATGGTGTAGCTAGGCTCTTGGAGTTCCACAACAGGTGTTCCAGATCTTCAATTTTTATACGTCAACAGAGAGTGCTCATCAGGCTGAACAACTTTCGCTAAGACGTCATTCCTATATGCGTTATGGTGTAGCTAGACTCTTGGAGTTCCACAACAGGTGTTCCAGATCTTCGATTTTTATAAGTCAACAGGAAATGCCCATCAGACTGAACAACTTTTGCTAAGACGTTATTCCTATATGTGTTATGGTGTAGCTAGGCTCTTGGAGTTCCACAACAGGTGTTCCAGATCTTCAATTTTTATACGTCAACAGAGAGTGCTCATCAGGTGGAACAACTTTTGCTAAGACGTCATTCCTATATATGTTATAGTGTAGCTGGGCTCTTGGAGTTCCACATCAGGTGTTCCAGATCTTCAAATTTATTCTCTCAACAGAAAATGCTCATCACGTGGAACAATTTTTGCTACGGTATCATTTTTGTATCTCTTATAGTTTAGCTGGTCTGTTGTGGTTTTAGATCAGGTGTTCAAGTTTCCAAGATAAATTATAGCCTATATGTTGCCCAGACTTAATACCTATACAACAAAAAAAAAACATTCTAATCCGTCCAGTAGTTCCGAAGATTAGCGTGTACAAACAAACAGACATACAGACAAACAGACAATTTTTTTTTTTGGATTCGAGCTCTATTACTGTTTCTAAGCCCCCTCAATTTTTTTTTTTTAATATATTCAATGTACAGACACAGTTTTTTTACTTAGCCACGAGTTCCTCATCTATACATATAATAAATATAGATGTATAGATGAGGAACTCGTGGCTAAGTACTAACAGCCGCTCAGATCGATCCTTTGGGTTAAGCGGCGCTTGCCGGGTTGGTCGTGAATGGGTGACCACCTTTACACACCGAGACTCCTCCGTGCCTCGGAAAGCACGTAAACCCGTTGGTTCTGGCCGTCATCTTTGCATCTTTGACACTCGTTACGGGTCGTCAGAAGCCCGAAAGTCTGACAGCCAGTCTTACCAAGGGGTATCGTATTGCCCAGTTACTGGGTTGTGGAGGTCGCTCCATGTAAAATACTGGTATTTAGCTGCATCCGGTTAGACTGGAAGCCGACTCCAACATAGTTGGGATAAGGCTAGGCAGATTGATTTTTTATTTTTAACCGACTTCAAAAAGGAGGAGGTTCTCAATTCGGATGTTTGTATTTTTTTTTAAATGTTTGTTTGCGCATAACTCCGTTGCTTGCCAACCGATTTGAAAAATTCTTTTTTTGTTGGAAAGGGTATACTTCCCAAATGGTCCCATAAAAATTTTATCGAAATCGAATAAGCGGTTTTTGAAAAATCTACAAAAATCTAAAAAAAATCCGACTTAATATATATGGACGATGTTCTAATAAGTTCCTGTCACTGTAATTTACATACCAGGTAGTGGTATTAAAATTTTGGGGGGGAGGGGGGGGGGTTGTGTAGGTAGGTACCACAACTAAACTTTTTTACAAAAAATAAAACCGACTTCCAAAACAAACACTACAAAGTGACAAATAATTTTGATTTCGGAAGTCGGTGGCAAAAAATGAAAATACAAAACCGAAGACACCGACTTCCGAAATCAAAATTATTTGTCACTTTGTAGTGTTTGTTTTGGAAGTCGGTTTTATTTTTTGTAAAAAAGTTTTTTATTATGTATTTTCAGACGCTGTCACACATAATTTAATTGAGCAGAAACGTATGAGTTGTCACAACGTTTATGAAAATACAATAGGTTGTAACGATCTATTTTGACATTCGCTTTGACACTTCTTAATTTAAAAATATATTATTAGGTACCTATACATTAAAAACCGCGTTGTACTTTTAAAGTACGCAACGGATTTTGATGTGGTTAACAGCATCGTTTAGAAAATGTTGGCTAAAGAGTACAATAAATTAATTTTGAATTCAAATAAAATAAAGAAATCTCGATGTTAAACTTGCACCCCTATTTCACCACTTAACGATATGAGTTTTGAGGTTATGTGTTTAATCAGTGAGGTAATGACCTTTCGTTTTAGTAAGTTGTTTTGTGGGGAAGGGAATCATTAAACGACTCCTCCCAGTCTGAGTGGAGTAGAAGGGAGTGTCAGACTCTTACTGAAACCCATTCATGTTCCTTCCTTAGCACTTTATGTTCCAAGGTAACGGTAACCCTTTCAGACAATCCCGCTGAAGTAGGATAGTGAAAACGTATCCTATGGCACTCAACAATTGTGAAGCTTTCTAAAAGTTTAGATTTTTTTGTGTTCGTGTTCTTTCTATGCGTGATTTCTGTAGCAAATTAACGCAATCTTTCTCTAAATAGTTTTAGTAATCGCGTATTTTCTGGAGACTAGTTTTTGAGGCACGAAAATGTTAAGAAGGCGCTTATATGTGTGCATCTAGCACAAAATAAATATCTTTAAATAAAATCACACCAGCTCTAATGTGGATGGAAACATAATAACATAATCCGTCCGTCCGTCCATCCTAGCCATGAACTAATCTAAAACAAACTTAGACAGCTGAACAAAAACTATTATATTATAAATCTCTTCTAACCCTCACGTCTAACTACAAAACACGTACTTCTATTCTGTTAATAATTTTAATATGAAAAGCGGTGTATTTAATAATAAAAAAAACGTTGGGTGAGCGACTCGGGCGTGCGGTGAGCGGGTTCTGTAGCAAGTGGGTGGCAAGATTGTCGGATATGTGAGATTTGTAGAGCTATAACAATGGTGTTTTAGGCTCTCCAACTTTCAGGGACTCATAAATCAACACGTTTCTGTAAATTCGTTGGCGTGGACTTCAGAGTTAGATCCAGAGAGAAATGAAAAATGCAGATG
The DNA here is from genome assembly GCA_951799385.1 of Hyppa rectilinea. NCBI lineage: Eukaryota > Metazoa > Arthropoda > Insecta > Lepidoptera > Noctuidae > Hyppa > Hyppa rectilinea. The sequence goes on along the minus strand of OX637318.1, from coordinate 16,252,540 downwards.
CAAGTTTTAACATAAACTGATAACCGTCGTAAATCACATGCATTTACTGCAGCATCCAGCATGTCGTGTGCATTTAATCCAGCATGTCTGATAGATATTTCTCAACAGCATGTGAAGAAATTTTATGTGTTACTCCGGGATCTAAACAATACGCCTTTCTTGTTTACCCTTCAAAAATTAACAATTAATTATATGGTAAAGAGATTTTTTTTTTCTGTTTCGAGGTCCTACTTTCCCCTTTTCGTGCGGTTAATGACTAACCTGGTGTCAGACATGCTGGTTTCCTCACGATGTTTTTCTTCACTGACCCCCAAAAGCCGTAATATAACGCGACTAGGATGTAATCCTTCAACACAGGTTCCCGTCATGCGCCGATCTGTATCTAGTCTGAGATTAATTCAGGCAGGAATAGAATCCGCTACCGACGCTATTTGTTGGTGCAAGTAAGCTTTGCAATTTTGAACTGTACACGTTTGGGTCTCTGTGCTTGGGTTCTGCTGGTAGATGTACTTTATGGTAGAAACTTAATTTTAATCCTACTTTTAGGTGAAAGTATCCTTTAGCGGGATTGTCCGAAAGGGTTACCGCTACCCCGGCACATAAAGGGCTAAGGAAGGAACTTGGATGGGTTTAGGTCAGAAAAAGTCTGACACTCCCTTCTGCTCACCCAGAGCGGGAGGAGTCATTTGATGATCCACCCACTCAAAAAAAATAGTGTAAGTATCCTCTACAGTTCAATGTAAGAACGTCCTTTGTGTAAATATTGGAAAATAATATAATCCTATAGAAGTTTTTTTTGGGTTTCGTACCCAAACGGTTTACCTATTACTAAGGCTCCGCTGTCCGTCCGTCTGTCCGTCTGTCACCAGGCTGTATCTCATGAACTGTGATAGTTAGACAGTTGAAATTTTCACAGATTATATATGCTGTGACAAAACATACTAAAAATAGAATAATAATAGCTGCCATACGACAGTAATTATTTTTTTGACGTTTTTCTAGATAACAGTACGGAACCCTTCGAGCGAGACTCCGTCTTGCACTTGGCCAGTTTTTCCAGTCCAATGCGACGTTTCATTGTAATCTTTTATGAGCGACAAGAAAATGAGGTAAGTATTCCAAATACATAAAATTTTACTTCAAAATCACCCATTTAACATCTAAAAATGGCCCCTAATCACCACATTACAAAACATAATGATCTGCCTTCCCGCAAAGCTTCCCCCAATTCTTTTTGATCCCCCAAACGATAATGCGGTGACAGGGGGCAAGGAAATACTCGCGCATAGCCGTGACAGCTCTGGAGATTATGCAGATTTCGATAATACAACCATGCGATGGACGGATTAAGAAGGTTCACTGGTACAAAATAAATGAATATCATGGCCGACGGGGTCTTTGTATGTGGGGGTGTTGTCGGGGTGTTGTTGTAATAGCCTGGCCTTTATTTTGTTTTTTGAGGGTGGGAAATCACCAAATGACCCCTCCCACTCTGGGTGGAGCGGTAACCTTTTCAAAAAAGCCCGCTGACCCTGATGCTTCCTCCCTGACGGGCCCCTTCCCTATTGCTGACATGTCTTTAAGGCGGCCGTGGAAAACGAACGCACCGTCCGGCACGGGCTTAGTCCTGATCGGGCCGTGAGCCACTCATTACTCACCGTCCACAGGCCCGCGTAGACGGTGGCTGGGAGTCATCACGCGGCTCACGACGCCCCGAGCGCCTCCTGCGGCGGCTTGAGGCCCTGTCTCTTAACCATACCGCCACCTAGCCTTCGCTAGGATGACTGTTTTGCAGAAGGAGGTAATTGCCTCCCAGTGCTAATAGCCTTGCCTGAACTGTAAACTAACACGTAACAACGTCAAAAAGTTGTTTTTTTTTTTTTAAAGATGCGTTATTGACGCTTAAAACATCGCTGTAATGGCTCTCATAACCTTATCAGCGGGACTGTCCGAAAGAGATACCACTGCCCCCAAGCACATAGGGCTAAGGAAAGAACATGGATCGGATTCAGTCAGTGACAGACTCTGACACTCCCTTCCGCTTCACACGCAGCGGGATGAGTCATTTGATGATCTCCCAACTCCAAAAAACAACTTTTCAACCTTTGCAGCAAGTTGAGTTTACCTTCTGTTCCTCTCTACGGGGTAATACAACCCTAGAGTAAAGGGTATGGGGATGTTTTATCAAGATTTTGATACACACGGTTTTAGATTTATATGCACGTGGTATACAGGATTAATATTAAAGGGTTATTTCGAGCGAACTCACGTGTTCCAACCCACACCAGGCCCGCGTGGTGGATGGCCTACTCCCTCTCATAGAGAGGAAGCTGATATTATGCTGATATGCAGGTGTAATGCTACCCCGGTGTTGCCAGTCTTACCAAGGGGTATCGTATTGCCCAGTTACAGGGTTGTGGAGGTCATATAGGCAGTCGCTCCATGTAAAATACTGGTATTCAGCTGCATCCGGTTAGACTTGAAGCCGACCCCAACATAGTTGGGAAAAAGCTAGGCAGATGATGATGATGATGCAGGTGTAATATTAAACGTATAAAACTTGTTTTTGATTGTGAACACGATATAATTATTGTGAACATTTATATATATAAAAATGAACCCCTATTTCTCCTGGTCACGCTATAACTGGAGAACGGCTTTACCGATTTCATTAATCTATTTTTTAAAGTTTTCGTTTCGTAGATGGATCTTACATTAAAGGTAGGGTAGGTAGTTAGGGTAGGTAGGTAGGGTAGTTATGGTAGGTTTGGTAGGTATCAGGGCAACGTCTGTCAGGTCAGCTAGTATCATTATAGATTGCGAAATCAACTTACTTAGGGTTTAATAATAAAGATTCAATAAGAATCCCGAATCCAGTCTTACATTTATTATGTTTGCCTGTTAATGAGAGTTTCGTACATAACATAACATCGCCTGTAATCCATGAAGGGTTAGACAGAGGTGTGCCTATACTATATCCACATTTTGCCAGATATGTTTGGGTCCCATGTAATAGTGGACGAGCCTATTGCCATCGACTGGGCACGAATCCAAATTCCGGGCTGCTATTGAAAATTCCAGATAGAAAAATCCCAATAACACTTTACTTTGTTCCTTATATTTTGATTTATGTGACAAAACGATGTTATGCTTGTTTCTATGGCTTTTTTTTTAGGGTGGGAAATCATCAAAAGATTTCTCCCGCTCTGGGTGGAGCAGAAAGGAGTGTCAGACTTCTACGGACTAAGACCCATCCATGTTCCTTCCTTATGTTACAGGGTAGCGGTAACCCTTTCGGATAATCCCGCTTACCTGGCAGGCTTCGGCACTAACAAGCCTCTTCAAATGGCTAATGAATGAATAAAACGATTAGCTGGTTTATCAACTGTGCTTTCTACGTACCCAGTAAGCTGGGCCGTCATTTCTTTGCATATACTACGACATTTCACACTGTCTACTTGTACTAACTATTTACTAACTTTAACTTCTGAGCGTTATTTTATTTTACAAAGTTCTATTTGCTAAGCTATTTACCACGGCAGAGAAAAACAGAGCAAGTATTCTTGCGGATCTCGTTGCTACCTTGTTGACAGGTTACCAAGAAGAACTTATATAAAGCTTTGCCGGTATACCTTTTAAACTTAAAAAGTGTTTAACGAGCTCCTTTGAAATTCTAAAGCCTTCAGTGTATAGTCAATCGATTTTTTTGCAGAAATAGGAATTTTATAGAAACACTGCCTCATTGGTCTAGTGGTTGTAAGCACTATGAGGTCCTGGGTTCGATTCCCGTGTCGGGTAAAGTGTTACTGGGTTTTTTATATGTGTAATTCTTCAGTAGCAGCTTGGAGTCTGGACTTGTGCCCGGTTGTTGGCTATAAGTTGGTTTCCCAACTATGTTGGGGTCGGCTTCCAGTCTAAGCGGATGCAGCTGCCCAGTATTTTATATGGAGCGACTGCCTATCTGACCTCCACAACCAGTACAGTACAGAGTATCGTGTTATCCAGTTACAGTCAGTAACTGGATAACACGATACCCCTTGGTAAGACTGGCTGTCTGACTTTTGGGCTTCTGACTACCCGTAACGACTGTCAAAGATCGACAAATGACAGCAGGGACCAATGGTTTAACGTGCTTTCGGCATAGAGGAGTCTCGATACGTAAACATGGTCACCCATCCACGTACCAATCCTGGCAAGCGTAGCTTAACCTGTTAGATCGATCCGTGCAGCTGATATTACTTAGCCACGAGCTGTATGTTAATGCATTTTAGCGCAGACCAATGCACCCAAACAATTCCGTAGGCTGGAATTACGCATCGAATTCATACTTCTCATCCACGCCCGCTTCCGATGCCAGTACATCCTTTACACCAAAAACGTAATACCACAAGCCATTAGTTCCCTTTCTGATTCTCTAATAGGATTCACCATGCCTCTAATATGCCGGTGACCAGTCTAACTTGGTCTTCACACCTGATTTCACCTTCGTCTATCGCGCCTCTCATGTTAATAGGACAAAGAGGTGCGGGAGGTCAGGTTTAGTTGGTTTGTAATGTGCTTGTTTGTTGCTTATAATCCAGAGCCAATTTTAAGAGCCCGCATTTGTGTGTGTGCGAAGTATTATGTTTAGAACTAAAGGTATTTATAGACTGTGTAGATAATATAATATCCTTGGACATTTCACACAACGCCGTATCGTCCCAAGCTAAGCAACCTAATGCTTGTGTTATGGTAACGAGATGGCTGATAAACTACTTATATACATTTTTTTTTTGTAAATACTTACATACTATAGATAGAAAAACACCCAGACCCGTAACAAATACTTGCAGGTCTTACAAATATTTGTTGCGTGCGGGAATCGAACCCGCGACATGCTGCGCAGCAGTCAATCGCTCAACCGTTGGGCCAACCGTGTCGTCAAATGATGTAAAGCTATCATCTTTCTCTTGCCTTTATCCCAATTTATCAACATGCATTTATCTATTTTTGGTCGGTGCAACATGTCTTTTTCTTCCATACTAATCGGCATCTCGGTAGTCACTCCCTTTCTAGCCATATCATCTCTCACTCAATCCATCCATCGTTTCTTAGGTCTTCCTCTACTTGTATAGCCATCCACATTCATACTCGAAACTTTCCTGACCAAATTTTCCTCATCCCTCCGTATAACCAAGTCCATACCATGACAATCGATTTCTAGACAACTTTTCAGTAACCAGTGTTACTTTCAGACTTCCACTTAATGCTTTTGGGATACTAAATGAAATGGTGGATTGCGTTTTTTGGGAGGTTCAGTGATTTTTAATTAGTCAGTACTTAAAATATTACGCTTTATTTTTTTAAGTTTCTTTCTTTTATTTATTGGTACTGACATATAATATGTACATATTACTCGTAATTAACAATTACTATAAATGCGAATGTGAGGTTGTTGGTTTGCTACGCTTTTACGGATAAAGTAAAATTTGTTACTCATGTACATTTCATTTTAATTCTGAATAAAGCTAGAGTGCAGTTATTTTTCAAATATAAAATGAATACTTATGTTAAGGGCGGATTTCACCAATAAAACTGTAACCCCGTTTACGGACTGTCGGTGTCATTATTTTCCGTGACATATTGACACTGACAGCTCTTGATCGCGTTCAAATTCATTGGTAGAATTCGGCGTAAGTCTATAATATATATTACTAGCTGACCCGACAGACGTTGTCCTGTCTTAACTGTGATACCTACCCTACCTACCTACCTACCTGCCTACCTACCCTAGCTACCTACCCTACCTACCCTAGCTACCCTACCTACCCTACCTACCCACCCTACCTACCTACCCTACCTACCTACCCTACCTACCCACCCTACCTACCTACCCTACCTACCTACCTACCTACCCTACATACCTACCTACCCTACCTACCTACCCTACCTTCCCACCCTACCTACCCTACCTACCTACCTACCCTACCTACCTACCTACCCTACCTACCTACCTACCTACCTACCTACCTACCCTACCTACCTACCCTACCTACCTACCCTACCTACCTACCTACCCTACCCTACCTACCTACCTACCCTACCTAAAAAAAAAAAAAAAAAATTAAAATGTATTCTGCTATTCAGGGCGGAGACAAATCCAACGAAACAAAAACCATGAAAATTGGTCCAGCAGATCTCGAGTTATAACGAAGGGAACAAACCCGTCTTTCTTTTATATATATAGATGAAGTTTACTCCCAATTAAGAGGCGGTGTTTACGAACCGTGCTTTGCCACACATTTACAAAAGGTTTACGCCTTACATTAGCTGTGTCTGAGAAAGTAGTGATACAACACCTACCCACATTATTACATGAATTTGTACGCTCAATGCTACATCAATAAAAAACATTTTGCCGTGAATAAAAATAAGGATCAACAGTACAACGGCGGTTTAAAACGGTTCACCGCTTGTCAATAAAACTGAACATAATGGTTATCGCTGATTTTATGATTCATAAATCGAATGTTGGATCGGTTCCTAGGGATGACATATTCAACAATAAATAGGATATTGATATATACTAGGTGATATTAATAATGACCTGTTTGCCACAATTACCACATTATGTTGGCAGGTATTCAATGTATACCCAATGTTGCGTCAAACGTTGGCATGGTCCGTTGATTGGTTACGTTAAAATTATTTTATACAAAATTTAGTGACTTGATATAGCTGAGCATGGGTATTCATTCAGCCTTATGTACAGTCTAGTAAGCTATTCGGTATTCAGGCAAAAATATTTAGCTTTCCTATACACAGTCAATATTCATTTTTATTGAGAGCGTTATAAATTTTTAACATTATGGCATACTTACTTAAGAAATTGTAGTTGTACAGAGTATTGTAAAATAATTGACTACCCAGTACACTCGCGATAATGTTTAGAACTAGTTGCAATTTAGCTGCCTGAGTACCAAATATTTTGTTCAACTGTACAATAGCTAAAAAGGGAAAAAAACTTTTTTACAAAAAAAGAACAACCAACCTCAAAAAAAAAATACTGCTAAGTCTAAAATAACTTTAAATTCGGAAGTCAGTGTCTGTGGTTTTGTATTTTCGTAATTTAAAAGTCGGTTGTTTTTTTTTTCTGTAAAAAGTTTTATCGAAAGAGGACCAACGTTTAAGTCCGACCAACCTTTTCCTATTTCTATTTGAAAGTAAACGCCATTCACGTAGAAATGCTAATCCTGCTAGCTTAACAAATTACGTAAATGTATGTATACCGCGACTTAAAGATTGCAAAGCGTGCATAAGTAATGATATTATGAATTATTCGTTAGGGTGCCCGCCGTGGAGATCAGGGAACTATTTCCTTGTTTAAGTATTGGATTAATGTATTGTAAAGAAGGAATTTAAATGTAGGATTGGTTGTAAATGTTGAAATAAAAGATTGGCGAAATTACTTATACAGTTGTTTTTTTTTCTATGGTTAATTAATTAATTAATAAAGATTAGTGTAGATGATAGTAGGTGGTAATCGGCGAAGAGAAACGAAATGATGGCTCAGACAAATTATACATATTTAAAAAAAGACAACGGTAATGTTACATACACACAAAAACACCCGTAAGCGGTGCTCGCAAGGACTGAACTGTAGGCTTATTGGGTGGGGCTCCAGCGGCAAAAACATTGTACTTACGTTATACATTATTTTATTCTATCTTATTAGCTACTATCTAGCAATTATGAGCGCGTCGCTGACAATAACCTGTATCGTTAAAAAAGGCATCTTCTCATAACTAGAAGAAATGAGCATTGATCATCATGATTTCTTTGTGTCTACAAACTACACACTTATTTTCTTATTCACTTTTGACATTATGATTTATGTTGTAACCGAAGGGGGGTGGGAATTAAATAACGCAACCGATACATACAAGCTCATATATTCGACTGGCGCAGCAGTCGTTAAATTGCCCGGAGCCGCAGGTCTACCTTACTTATTCCTAATTATAAAATGTGTAGATACCCGCATAACATCCCTCCGCCTTTAGTCAGAAAAACTTCTTATAATCTACCTCAGTTCTATTTCGTTTCGACCGAGTGTGTCGTTCTGATTCTTCGGAGGGAGCTGCCGGAACTTCTTCCGTTCCAGCGGAATGGTCGCCATGAGGGAGCGCTGATGGCGCCGTTCCAGACTCAGCTGATGTTTCTTCTACAGACTTCGGTTGGTAGCTGCCCGGAGCTCGTCGGATGTGTTGGAATTACAAATGCGGGAATGATCTCTTCACATGACCCATCTTCCCTCCCTTTGTATTTGAGTAACTGGTTAGCGTGTCTTTTGACCGTTTGATGCGACTCACTCACTTGTACTATATGTACAGTTTTACCAATGTTTTTAATGATAATGCCACGTGACCAGTAATGGTTTTGCAGATTATACAGTTTCACTAAGACTTGGTCACCCACACTGAACGATACGTTACGGTTGCCACGATAATTGTCAATCTGCGAACACTGCTTTCCCTTAACAACTGTATCGAGTGCTGTGTTGGATGGCGTCGCGGTGGTCGGTGACAGGAGATCCAATCTACATCTCAATTTATGACCGAACAAAACTTCAGCGGGTGATCTGTTTGTGGTCGAATGTTTTGAATTCCTATAACTAAGTAAGAATTCGGATAATTTAATATTTAAATCTCTTGAACATGAACCTGACAGGAAGTAAGATTTTATTGCTTTTTTAATAATCTTAACATAACTTTCTGCTTGTCCATTGCTTGCCGGATTATAGGTTGGAGAAGTTAAATGAGTGATGTTATTTCGAGTACAAAATTGTTTAAACTCATGCGATACAAAAGAAGTGCCGTTATCTGAGCAAATCGTATGAAATAAGCCAAACCGTGACATTACTTCGCATAGTTTTTCTATTACTACTCGCGAAGTACTACCCGTTGAGACATCAAATACTTCCACCCATTTTGAATATGCGTCTACTATAATTAAAAACGTTTTACCGCTAATCGGACCTAAAAAATCTATATGTACACGATGCCACGGCTGCGCTGGGTAAGGCCAAGGTGTAAGGGGCACGCGCGGGGGCGCGGCACGCTGCGATGCACACACAGCGCACGCGCCGATATGTTGCTCAATGGCACTAGACATACCCGGCCACCAAAATCTATTGCGTGCCTCTTCTTTCACTTTTGTGATTCCTAAGTGACCTGCGTGTAACTCGTTTAACACCTTGTAACGCAGACTTCTAGGGATCACTAGCCTATGACCCCTCATTAAACAACCATTTTCTACCGATAGTTCCAACCGGTGGCTATAGAAATCTTTAACCCGTGGTTCTTTAATTTTATTTGGCCAACCATTTGTCAAATAGTCGATGACGGTCGTTATAATGTTATCGTGCCTAACTGCATCCTTGGTATCCGATAACGACAAAAATCTTTCACCTTCGTAAACAAAACGCACATAACTTGATTTATCAACTAATGACTCATCACGTATTGACTGTGGTTCGGTCGTTTTTAAATTGTCTGCTGCTACCGATCGACTTAGGAAATCTGCGCAATTATGTACACTGCTTACGTATTCTATTTTATAATTGTATGCGGACAGAAAAATCGCATAACGCTGTAACCGATTCGCTGAAATCTCGGGAATGCCCTAGTCCGGGTTGAAAATTGAAACTAATGGTTTATGGTCAGTTCTTAAAATAAAAGGTTTGTTCCGACCATATAAGTATTGAAAAACGATTTTAATCCTGATGTGTTAGTAGGTACTTGACTTTGCAGAATTGCTTTAATTTTCTCCGGAGACTTCTGAATACCATTACGGTCAATGACAAATCCCAGGTAGGAAACGGATTCTTGGAAGAAGGTGCATTTGTCTATGTTTAAAACAAGACCCGCTTCTTGTAACCTATGGAACACTTCATTCAATCTAGTCATCATCTGATCTTTGTCCGCCCCGCATACTAAAATATCATCGAGAAATAAAAGAGTACCATCTAGTCCCGATAGTAGGCCTTCCATGGTGCGCTGAAAAATTGCTGGCGCACTAGCCAGGCCAAACACTAAACGAGTAAACTTATATAATCCTTTATGTGTATTTATGCAAGTGAGCATTTGTGACTTCTCGTTAAGACACAACTGATTATATGCATGCGTTAGGTCTAATTTACTGAAATACTTGCCGCCATGTAATTTGGTAAACAGCTCGTCATACCTAGGTAATGGGTATTTATCGACAAGTAACTGCTTATTGATAGTCACGGAGTAGTCAGCACAGAGGCGTATAGTACCGTCTCGCTTTAAAACGGGCACTACTGGGCTTGCATATTCTGCGTATTTTACTGGTACTAACACACCTAACCCTACAAGTCGGTTAAGCTCCTTTTCAACGTTTTCCCGAAGAGCAAAAGGTAACGGTCTAGCCTTAAAAAAAATCGGCTTTGCGTCTGGTTTTAAAGGAAAATCCAGCTTGACGCCCTTTAAACAACCTAATTTATTTCCAAATAACTGTGGGTACTTGGCAGAATTGCCCGCCAAAAAATCATTACAGTTATTCACTGAACATATTTGTAAGTTAAAACGAGAAAAAAAATCTCGGCCTAGTAAGGGTGGGCCTCCATTCTGTACAACATAAACTCCTATTGGGAATGATTTGTTGTTATAAGTAAACATGAGATTTATTTTACCTACAATGTGTAGCTTATCACCATTGTAACTATGCAAAATAATATCACTGACTTCAAATGTTTTGTTCGGAAAGTGTTTCAGATAGGTTTGCTCAGAAATAACGGTAACTGGAGATCCTGTGTCTATTTCAAATGATAGTTTGATCTCATTGACACAAACAGATTCTCGCATCGGTTCACCGCGAATGGTGCGGATATTATAACACACATGCTTACCATCATCATCTTCATCCTCACAGCACTCGACATAGTGTTGTTTATTTTGAGTTTGTTTACACATTCGCTTAAGATGTCCTTGAACATCACACTTTTTGCACTTATACCGAACAAAACGACACGTTGACGCCTGGTGGCCTGCGTAACCGCAGGCTGTGCAGCCGCTCCCGCCGCTGCCTTCTCGAGCGCGCTCACCGCTAACTGTGGGTGTTGCTGCCCCATGCTCACGCCGCTTCGCGCTGCTGCCGCGTGCAGTCGTGTCCAACTTCATCACTTGAAGTGTCGTAATTATGTCCGCTTGTCGAGTTGTTTCTTGTGCTCCCATGCGCGCACTTCGCACGCCTTCAGCTATTTCCAATGCCTTGCTGAGCGTCAACTCCGACATTGCCTTGGTAAATAATTTATCTCTTTCCGGTCCTGGTGCCATACCCAACACAAATCGGTCGCGAAGCTGTTCATCTAGATTTGACGCCACGAACCCGCAGTGTATTGCCAAATCCCATCCTCGTCGCCAACTGTTGTAACCGAGGGGGGGTGGGAATTAAATAACGCAACCGATACATACAAGCTCATATATTCGACTGGCGCAGCAGTCGTTAAATTGCCCGGAGCCGCAGGTCTACCTTACTTATTCCTAATTATAAAATGTGTAGATACCCGCATAACAGTGTACAAGTGGTATTAAAAAGCGAAGAGCTCATAGGGCGTCAAAAAAATCATCCCCATCGCTGACAGTGGGAAACGTGCCCAAAAGGCTGGCAGCGTTGCCACGATGGATGGCAATGCTTATGCTTTGTCCTAAAACATGTGCATAATGGATATATTTTTTGTTTTAGGTTGTATATACTGTATTTAGATTTGTATAAATAGTTGTATTAAATATTGTAAAATGCGTACATAATATCAGCAACTTTTAACATTATAGCACTTGGCTGACTTATATGCATTGACTTTGTTTACGGTATGTTCATGTTCTTCATACCTGTCAATGACAATCTAAATGGACTCGGCCCAAAATTAGGCTATGTGTTTGTCGCTATCACTAGCGTTCATCATTCCTTAACATATAGTACTCGCACCCTCCTAACTCAATCATATTATTATGTTACCTCACAAAGTAACAATAGTAAATATAAGGTAGTGTACAATCGTAAAACCTATAATCTTGTACAGACATCCAGGACTCATGTTCCATAAAACGCTAGATACACACTACGTGAACAAATTAAAAACAACATAAGTACGTACGATATACTACACTATAAAATGGAATGCAGAAGGTTATTAAAAACGTAGAAACTTAGTAATAAACGTAACGAAACGTAAAAAGCAGTGCATTTCTCTATGATAGACTAACGCGGCCCAGGTTAGTTTAGGAGTAGCTCGGGGCCGGGGATCGAGGCCGGGTATTGCGGAAGTATCATGTGTTCCCGGTGACCCCCAGCGGTGTGAGAGGGAACACCCGGGGTAGTTTTTAGTTAGTAAGTCTGGCAGATCGCTCCGCCCACCTTAGGCCGGAGAACCTTTATGAGAAAAACATCTGACATCTATTTGAGGCGCGCGTGGAACACGAAAATGCCGTTCGGCACGGGCTTGTTCATGATCTGACTGTGAGTTACCCATTAGTCACCGTCCGCAGGCCCGCGTCTACGGTGGCTGGGAGTCGACGCGCGGCTCCATATGATGAAGTGTCATTATTTTAATCTCATTAGAAAATTTTAGATTGAAAAGTCAAATTCATAACACAGCTTATAATATTGCTTGAAATATTGCTCATTATATTTGGGTATAATCGTATTCATATCTGATAACGATATCTACCAGACAATCGTATTCATATCTGATCTACCAGACAACCTTTATTTAGAACTTTTAAGGCAGCCTTATTTATGTTTTGTATGATAATAAAAGACAGTCAAATAAGTCAAACAGCTCCTGCTGTCAGTGTCCATTAATAGAAAAGCTCCTAAACTTGGTTAATGCGCTGATCGCGTTCAGTTTAATCGGTGAAATCTGCATTAAAAGTGTCAAGAATATTTTGTATTTACAGAGTAGACCTTCTGTATACAATATCTATTTCATAACGTAACTGTCAGCGATCACCATTTTAATCTAGGAAACGTGTTCCGGGCAGTACACATTTTTAATTACCCTATTACGTAACGCCCTCAAAGGCAACCGATTCCTATCATGTAAATTTCAAACGGTATTTGATTTGCTTGAAATTCGAATATCGTTAAACGATGCGGTAGCACAGTAAATATTGAACAATTCTCTTGATTACTATCGCTTTAGATATTGGTAAACCTTTAGAAGATAAGGTAAATATTGCGGGTCCTGAAATTGAAAGTACGTAAGTATGAGTTGTTTATGTATCTGTTTGGATTGATGGGATTAGTTATCGATCATGAAGTTTGTAATCATTTTGATGGCTTCATGTTTGTAAGGAAAAAAAAAATCTAAATAAAAATGTATGCCACGGTTTCTCATTTCTGTCTAAAATACATTTATTTGCCTCAGAAGTACATACCGTAAAAAAAAACAAAAGAAAAGCGATGTGGGGTACAATATGCATAAAATCTGCGGAAAACGGCCAGCGCTCAGCAATGCTTGGACCCTATGCGAGACACAGCCCCAGCGCCGATTTTCAGCGACAGCCGTTAACGAGAAGACGTCAACCGGGATAAATATAAACAACATTAAGAAAATAAACACCATAAGTGTTGGTCTCGGCTGTCATTCGTGGACAGTCGTTACGGGTAGTCAGAAGCCTGAAATTCTGACAGCCAGTCTTACCAAAGGGTATCGTATTTCCCAGTTACTGACCGGGTTGTGGAGGTCTGATAGGTAGTCGCTCCATGTAAAATACTGTTATTAAGCTGCATCCGGTTAAACTGGAAGCCGACCCCAACATAGTTGCGAAAAGGCAGATTGATTGATTTTGAGTGACACATATAGGTACCAACAATTAGGCACGCAAAAGAAAATTATAATTCAGGTTCAAAATCGTAATATAGATCCAGACTAAATGATCGTTAAGTTTATTTATTCTAAATCTCTATCGACCAACAATGTCTATGACATGAGTTCCCATCAGTGTGTAGGACTAGCTAGTACATCAGCGCATTATACGCTGCGCTTGACACCGCACACAATGCAAGTTGCTCCTTTTATTCGCTGGCATATTTTTTATTTAAAAATTACGCCGGTATCAACTGCCATTGTTAGGCCTGTTCGACTTGTTCCATGTTTAACGTGTTTTATTTCTGAATAACTTTTGTGAAGACTCGTGAAATGTGGGGGGTTGTGGGAGATAAGAGAACCTTTTCATCAGAGATATGCTATGCTATGGACGTTGCTATGAATGCGTTTGATATCCACCAGTCATTTTCATTGATCCACTTAGCATAGCACTGGTGGAAATGGGTTCTGCTAAGCTACGTTTTTTTATATGGATGGATGCATGATCTAAATGCATGCTAAGAATAGTCGAGAGTGGTGTAGCTATGTGCCGAGCGCCGCTACCCAAGCCTTGCCTACTGTCGATACATCGCATAGCTCGAGCAGCGTATCTCCCTCGCACAGCTACCTCGCGCGGTGCATCTTCATGGCGCATCCTACTAACCCGCTACATAGCGGGAGACGACACGGTTGGTGCAGCGGTTGAGCGATTGACTGCTGCGCAGCATGTCGCGGGTTCGATTCCCGCACGGAACAAATGTTTGTACGACCTGCAAGTATTTGTTACGAGTCTGGGTGTTTTTCTATCTATAATGTGTATGTATTTACAAAAAAAAAAATGTGTATAAGTAGTTTATCAGCCATCTCGTTACCATAACACAAGCATAAGGTTGCTTAGCTTGGGACGATATGGCGTTGTGTGAAATTTCCAAGGATATTATTTATTTATAGCTTATCATTAGTAGAAACGGTCACATGGTTTCGTAGCTTGACTTTGACATCCTCGCAGCATAACTGCGTAGCACATCCCTGGTGGAAAAGCACCCTAAAGGTCGGGGGGGGTGCTGCGTAGAATTGCTTTTATACAAGTTAAAAAGGAGATTGGAAGCTTTTACCCATACAGCCATATACAGTGTGATTTAATTACCTGTAGCATAAAAAAAACTTGAAACAACAATAAAAGTTGCATTATCTAGATCTATCATCATTAAGTTGTATTATTGCCAGGCAAGTTTAGCTCCACTTGATTTAGCAGCTTATCTTTCGTTGTTTAAAATCTAAATCATTTAAATTATCACAATCATACTCAGCCTATAATAATGTTCCCACTGCTGGGACACAGGATTCTTCTCGGTAAGAGAAAGTGGGCCATAATACACCACGCAGGCCGTCACAAACATATCTTCAAACTTTTGGTTCTAGGATATGTCGGTTTCCTCACGATGTTTTCCGTCACCGTTTGAGTCAGTGGTGGTGGTCAGAGAGCAGTGGTGATGAAATTAAATTCACAAAGTGAAGAGATGATTTACAACTCGTAAGTCGTGGCCGATACCACTGGGCCGGCACTGCTCTCTTATAATGTGAATAATTCTTAACAAAAACACTTGTCAATCTATCAATACATAAGGTCTGATGAACCGCTGGTTCCCCATTTTCGAACCTAGACCATTCTGTTCCTAATTCAAAACAGAATGATCAAATGAAGAACTAAACTATAATGTAAATAATTCTTAACAAAAACACTTGTCAATCTATCAATACATAAGGTCTAATGAACCGCTGGTTCCCCATTTTCGAACCTAGACCATTCTGTTCCTAATTCAAAACAGAATGATCAAATGAAGAACTAAACTATAATGTAAATAATTCTTAACAAAAACACTTGTCAATCTATCAATACATAAGGTCTGATGAACCGCTGGTTACCCATTTTCGAACCTAGACCATTCTGTTCCTAATTCAAAACAGAATGATCAAATGAAGAACTAAATCATGTAACAGTATAACTCTAATTTGATGACGTCATTTTCTCTGTTAATTGAATCTCTAATGGAGGCAATTGTAATGAAGCACTCTGATTGGACGCCACGCTAGGCACCATATTAATTTTACAGTCAGTGGTATCTGATACACGTGACGTAATTATAATTAATTTGTTTATATGGAAGTAGAATTTGAAGGGTTATTTAGTGCATTTTGATAGCATTAGTATTACCTATAATCATTTCAACCATTTTTAAGATAAACATCACGCTTGTTTTTCTTAATGAGTTAAACAGAACTAGTACATCTGCATTTCGCCAATTATGTTAAACTCCCATATTATACCTTATAAGCGCCATCAATTGCCAACAAATGGGCCAAATCCAGACTTGGGCTGCTACTGAGAAATAACGATTTGCCAGACCCGGGATTCGAACCCAAGACCTCATGCTCATCAGTAATGCTTGAAACCACTAGACCAATGCAGCAGACAGATTTCTACTACAACACGCACACATTTTTTGTATACAAAAAACTTATATGAACTGATAAGAAACGAATGATCGTCTTGTTAAGTTGACAGATGTGCCTAACAAGTCAGCGGGATTGTCCGAAAGGGGTACCGCTACCCTAAGGAAGGCTAAGGAAGGTACATGGATGGGTTTTAGCCAGTAAGAGTCAGACACTCTCTTCCGCTACATCCAGAGCGGAGGAGTCATTTGATGACTTTTTTTTTGGGTGTCGGAACCCTCAAAAATAAAAAAGCATCATTTAAATGAATAAAAACCTAAAATACTTAGCTACGAAAGTACGAGGAACACAATGCTTCCGTCTTTATTTTTAGAACATTACCAAGATGTCATTTAAAAGCAAAACACTTTTAAACTGTGCCGTCTTGGAAATGTTTTAATATAATTACTTACTTATTCCTTAATACTGTGTATTTTTCTCAAAATTCTCGCCATCTTTATAATAAGATTTAAGTCCAACATTCTTCGCGGCTAAACATTTTGTAATTTTGTAAGAAAATATGCAGTAATTATATTCATTAAGGGATAATCTTCATCATCTGGCTTATTTTGTCTTTCTGCAATACTAATGCAGGAAAACAGACAATTCTCGTATTTTTAAGAACCGTCTAAGTTTAACCGACGACACGGTTGGCGCAATGGTTGAGCGATTGACTGCTGCGTAGCATGTCGCGCGTTCGATTCCCGCACATAACAAATATTTGTACGACCTACAAGTGTTTGTTACATATGTATGTATTTGCTTAGCATTGGGACTACATGGCGTTGTGTGAAATGTCCATGGATATTATTATTATTATTATAACCTTCGTCCCGAATACTTATTAAAAATACCTTATAAGTATTCGGAGCCGATCACATTACAGATACCTAGTTTTAGAATGGAAAGGTGGCGCGTGTGTTGGATCATTTAGATCCCTTTAAAATGGTTGAGCTGAATGGTGCTAATCCAAGCATGAACGGGCGCTGTCAGTAGGGACTCGTCATCTATTAGCTGCCACGCCTCTTTTTATAATTTAATTAATTTAGTTTTTTTTTATTTGTTTATTGTGGACGCTTTTTTACGTTTTGCATCCATGATTTCAACATGAATGATGTAACCCAGTTTTTGTAAACATATTTTAATTTAAAAGAGTGTCCATGGAGTTTCTTGCCCGTTCTTCTCCATAGGTACCTACTGCTTTGGAATGGGCAGCTTGTTTCATTTTTCAGACAATTCAAATATTTTTTATTTGAACTAAAAACTTCGAGTTTGAGTTTGAGAATGTCTATGGTCCAATCGTGTTTGTAATACTTTATTCATACGAACGTGGCTAAGTAAATGAACAGCTACTGTGTGGTATAGGACTTGGTTTTTACGCAGCAGGGGACGAAGTCACGGGGTCTCGGTTTAATGGATAACCCATCCACGTACTAACCGCAGCAAGTGTACCTTAACCTTAGATTGACCCGTGTGGTTATTATATAGCCACGAACCTCAGGCAAACTGTTAATAATATACGCAATAGTTACTTCTCGCCCAAAATGATGCAATTCAAACTATTACCGACTTCATTTTATTACAAAATAGGAAACCCATGGTTGTATCACAGTAATAAAATGGCTGTTTGAACTTCACCACCGTAACCAAATATCCGTTTTAACGATTCATTAAATAACTAATTCTATTAAAGGGTCGGTTAAATCGCAGTTAGCACTGAACTGTTTTTAATTTAATTTGTAAATAGCTCCGGGCTTAAACTATTAGCAAACATGAATTTGCACCTACAATTCTTGCGTATCGAGAATAGAATAGAATCTTTAATTGCTTAGAATGTAGGTACATTAAAAGATCCTTCAATTATTTTCTAATCTATTTAAAATTAAAAAGTTTTCTAGCATCAAAAACTTAATAGTTTATTCCAAACTGAAATAATATTTGGATACAGGTTAAGAAAACATCAAGCTATTTTTGAATTTCGTACTTTATGCCGATAAAGTTGAAATTCTAATTACAAAAGTATCGTTTAACGTCTTTTTTTTTGAGGGTGGGAAATCATCAAATGATTTCCTCTCCCGCTCTAGGTGGAACGGAAGGGAGTATCAGACTCTTACTGACTAAAACCCATCCATGTTCCTTCTGTAGCCATTTACGTTCCGGGGTAGCGGTAACCCTTTCGGACAATCCTGCTGACCCGGCAGGCTTCGGCCCAAAGATGAGGCAAAAAGAGTTTATAAAACATGTGATCGTTATTGAAAGTGCTATATCTAATCAAAAATAGAATATAGTATTAATAGTAAATAATTCTTTTTTTCGTCGCAAACAAGTAAGATCTTACTTCGAACCAAGTCTGGCGTGTTATTACCGTCGACGCTCAATTTAACAAATTACTTGATTACTGAAAAAACCTTAGTCAGTAAAGAATTTTTGTTACTTGGCAATCACGCAATCCAAATAAACATATTTACGAGCATAAATACTATGTAACTATGTAAAGAAAAACGACTTCAGTAGAAAAGTGTTTTTTAATTTATTTAAGGGTTTTCTTATATTTTTATCGTTTCTCTTTATTTTTCACACATTCACAAGATTTGATTTTAATTGATCAACTATTAAGTCGAAAGTGATTTGAAACGTCTGAACAGATGTTCAATCAAATTGAATTTTCTGCCAGCGGCTTCGCCCGCATGGATGGTGGAAATTATCTCGCAGGAAAATACCGGGATAACAAGTCACCTACTATTCTAGACTATGAAAAATTCATCTAGATTCTTACAGCCGTTCTGGCGTGATTGAGTAACAAACAAACATCCACACACACATCCATCCAAACTTTCACATTTATATAATTTATAGTAAGAAGTATATTTTGTGGAACAACAAAAATTGATCGACTGCAATGAAACCGAGTAAAGTTAGATAGGTATCAAAGTACACCTTCTAAGGTTCTATGTAACTTTAACCATGTTTGGCTTTTTTTTTTAGGGTGGAAAATTATCCAGCGACTTCTCTCGCTCTGGGTGCAGAGGAAGGGAGTGTCAGACTCTTACTGACTAAAACCCATCCATGTTCCTTCCGTAGCCCTTTATGTTCCGGGGTAGCGGTAATCCTTTCGGACAATCCCGCTAACCAACCATGTTTGCCTGCGAATAAAGTTAATCGAAAACAGCTAGTAGAAGTACCGATGATTAGCTCTCACCCGCGACAACACCGAGTAGTATGTCAATAAAAAGTAGCCTATGTCCTTTCCTAGGGCTTTAAATATCTTTAGACCACATTTTTACAAGATCGGTACAGCCGCTTAGCCGTGAAAGCGTAACAAACAAACATACAAGCAAACAATTTTTTTTTCTCTTTATTATATGAAGTTTAGATTGGAATACTGGATATTAGTCAGTCATCCATACCTTTCAAACACAGCAATACGATTTGGCCTTCCTTTGACTTGTTCGGATCAGTTTCTCAAAGTGGTCCACTGCTATTACTAAAGAGTACACAGTACACACGGAAACAGCAATTCAATCGCGTTGCAGCAAAAAGTCCCTGGATTATAGTGACGTGAGTAATTATTGTGCAGCCAAATAAAAGCTGTTAAAAAACTAAACACAAGCTACAGGATATCAAAGCCCGACTCAGATTTCTACAGAGCAGTACTTACACTTCTAAAACATAAATAGTGAGTGTGTTTTGCATAGATGGGCGGCGCATTTACCACACCAGTTTAACATGAGAGAACAGTGCTCAGTTTCGCGTTAGTTGTCGTAAACTAGTCTTACTAATGTTTTCTGCACTATGGTACAAATTATAAGAGACTTTCTATTGTACTTTGGACCATAGAAAAGAAAACATAAAACACAAAGTCTTAAATTAGGATTTTAAAACGGCCGCGTACAAGTTTCATGTAAATGATAGCATTTGACTTTAGGGTGTCAAAATTCGCTCGTCAGTTACAATGACGTCATTGTGGACAGTATGTGTCAGCTACTGCTCTTCTAGACCGTAGCTTTACTAAAATAATCATAACCAAACACTGCAACTCCTGGACGGACGCAGGAAACACCGGTTTAACATTTTTTTACACCTCACAACCTCGGAAAGATTCTGTCTATCATTCTTTGAAAGATTTAAAATTCAAAACTTTCTATACAATATTTTTTAAACCGCCCGCCAGTCCCCTGAAAATGCATCAATACTTATTTCATGTTAGTACGCTAACCTCATTTTTAGTAGAATAATCACACTGGCCAGCACGTGGCCGCATAAAAAAAAACTTTCAATATTACGAACTGTAGTAATTTTTAAAATAAATAAACACTAATATTAATTCTTTGCTTAGACTGCTTTTCTTGAACCTAGCATTTCCTCGCTATAGTGAGGTGGAAAGTGTTTAGTTCAGTCTGTGCGTCAGACTCGCGTCAAAAACAACTTTGCAAATAGATAAGGCTGTAAAGTTATCTATACTAATCTATACTAATATTATAAAGAGGTAAAATTTGTAAGTTTGTAAGTTTATAGGGGGTAATCTCCGGAACCAATGATCCGATTTCAAAAAAAAATCACCAATAGAAAGCTACATTATTCCTGAGTGCTATAGGCAGGCTATAGGCTAAATTATATTTATATCATACATATTAGCCGAGCTATCGCAATTTTAGTCTAGCAAGTCGGAAAGAAATACCTGTGAAAACAGAATTGCAGCATGCGCTGCCTAAACAGTTGTTTAAAATTGAAAGCAATGTATGGCAACCCGGTTCGCCTTAATTATTTCTACAAAAAAGTCCACGACACCATATTCCTATCTTTTGTATTTTAACTTTTATATTTCGTTTTACGTTTTAAAAAAGTATTTTTTCGACTTACTTCTAATGTTAAAACAAGAAATTTTCCGCGGACGAAGTCGCGGGCAGAAGCTAGTTAGTTATATAATTCGTCATAATCTTATGTTGTCAATCTTGCTAATCAATTTATTAAGATTCTGTAGACTCTGGTGTCAGGTATGTACAGGTATGTCTGTCAGAATGCAATATGCTGAACGTTAAGCCGTAAAGTACGAGTATTCTAAATATACAAAAAATATAGGAAATAAAAACAGAAAAAGAAATTCAAAATAATAAAAATAAGGAGCTAAACAAAAAATAAATATGAAAAAAAGTCCTGTGCGGGACCAAAAAGGCAATCTCACCATAATACCTACTAAGATATTTAAAAAAAAAAACCGCATCGCTGGTATTGCGATAGGGTCCGGAGTCAACTGGAGTCAACTCGCTCTCTGCTTAATCCTTGGGCATCCTCATCAGTAACGCGGTGCAGCGCAGAGCTCGTCGATATATCAGCTGGCAGCGTGACGGACGGAGCCACTACACCTACCCAACGCAACGCTGTTTAGAGGATTTTAGAGGATAATGTGATTAGTGTAGATACTATCTATCACTTTGTCGTATATAATTATTTAGTTTTTTGTTACAGCTTGGCTGATGATACGAAAGAGGCAGTGCTCCCTGTGAGTATCACGTTGTAAGCTCAAACTCAAACTCAAAGCATTTATTTCAAATAAACCATTTACAGCCACTTTTGAATTGTCAATGAGTCGGTTAGTCAGAAAGATGAAGCTAGTTGCCCATTCAAAAGCAGTAGGTGCCTGTGGAGAAGAACGGGCAGGTAAACTCCACGGACACTTTTAAATCAGAATATGGTTACAAAATATGGGCTACATCATTCGTGTTGAAATTATACCTACATGAGAGAACGATGCAGAACGTAAAGAGCGTCCGTAAAAAAAGATTAAAAAAAAAAGTAATCAACAACAATTCAAAAATCAAATTAAATTTTAAAAGATCCGTGGCAGCTATGAGATGACTGGTCCCTACTGATGGCGCCCGCTCACGAACATGACACATATTGAAGCATATTTTGTCCTAAAATCAGAATCAGAATCTTTATTTGTTAAACATAGGTATTTAGATAAAGGTGTTAGGTTAACTTTGAGCGCTATGTTTTACCGCAAAGGCATACAAATGTTAAATAAAATGTGAAAAAATAACAAACAATAATGAAAGATAAGCTAAAAAATAAAAAATTATTATCATTTATAAAATCTGGAACAGTATAGTAACATTTTTCTATTAATAGAGAGGAGAGAGCTTTTTTAAATTTTGATAGTGGCAATGTTCTTATACTATCGGGTACTTTGTTGTAAATATTTGAAGCCATTCCAAAGAAACTCTTTTTCATCAGAGCAGTTCTGCATTTTATGTCGCACAATTGGTTCACATATTGAGAACGTATTGGAGTTTTTTTTACATCGGAAATTTTCGTAAAAAGGTGTAAATTAGTTTTAACAAACAAGGCAGTCTCGTAGATGTACATAGCTGGCATAGTCAGTAATTTTAAAGATTTAAAATGTGGTGCAAATGTACGTGGCACGCTTCTTTCTCTTAGTGACATCTACAAACACACGTGAGAAAGCCCGGGAGGATAAAAGAAAGGTCAGGTTACTTTTTTAATCGATTGCCAAAAATGAAAAGCTTCTGTTTTCGACTGTATAACATAGGTAATATGTTTTTGTTATTTGTTTATCGATATTTTCGTCAATTGTGGGCCGATTATAAAAACGTTTTATTATTCGGTAGGGAAAGTTTGAGCAATAGCATTATAGATAATATTAACTTTGCTTAAAATACAAAACCAGAAACAGCAAGTTTTCAAATAAAGTTTCTTTTTTCTGTAGTTGTGTTTTTTATAAGTCGGTTGTTCTCAACACCTAAAAATTAAGACCAAAACCTGCGTTATTGAAGCACTTCGCTCATATTGATCACTGTAAAGTGTCTTTAGCAATTTTACGTCGATTTAAAATTCGAATAGTGTTACGATGTGCAATCTTATTGTGTAGGTACTTGGTTTTGTTTATGTAGAAAATTATCCCAGAATTATCGTAGAAAGGGTCCAAAAAGCTTCGTATTCATTAAAGATAGTAAAAAACATTGTAAATTTTTGTCCATTGCCATTTGCCCGATATCAGAGTCGGACCATAGATAATTATGACACGCACCACACAAACTCACCAACTGTCACGTTTATAACATTAGTAGGATAGGATCAACGACAATACTGTGACCACAAGTGAGTTCCTTTTCTAATTGATTACGGCCACATAATAATAATAATAAACATTTATTTCTCATCCACAAAGGTGCCTTAAACGTTAAGCAGAATATAATTTCATAAAGCCTTTGTGGAAGACTGGTATCTGGAAAAATCCGCACTAGGAAAAACCTGTCACGCAGATTACCAGCCCAAAAAAAGCTGATCAATTAATTATTTGTTCATTCTTTCAGCTAATCTTAGGCGATGGAGAACACCTTAATCAAGAATGAAAATACGGAAACACAGTCATAAGAGAATTGATGTGAACTTCTCAGAAAAGCGCCGCTGAGCTGTTTAGGTGTCACACAGTTTATATTATTCCTAAAAACCTTTAGCTAAGTGTTTACAAAAATTCAATAAATATTATAATAGCTGGTTCAGAGTTATTATCAAAGTTACTTTTTAACCTGTCGCTAACACGAACGACCGAATATAATGGCATCACGAAAATGATTTTTCCGAACTCAAAATGCTGACGTAATTGGTTTTACAAATCAATTACCTTTCTGTGTGTACACACAACAGATTTAGAGATCAAATAGAAAATATTTCCAGATGAAAATAAAACGTTAACATTTTTGTTAAACAAAACACGGTAACGAATTCTTCTATCGCCCGTGGAAAAAATTGAATCAAACTGCATAAAATAATTGGAATTCATAAAATCCGTTATTTCCGAAGCTCTGTCTGTATATATTTTTGTACAGTTAGCTACAGGCTCTGGGAGCCATTCGCTCCGTGTCGATTCGATTTCTAAAATTGTTGATCGAACAATTCGTTATTTTAACGATTCGGATTGTCAAGTACGCCATTTGTCATCGCATTTGTATGGGAATATTGATCAAGTTTCGTTACACAATTTGACATTGTCTAGCATTTAGCGATCGATAATTATTGATCACGTGGCATTTGGAAAGCTTATGCTAATTCCATACATTTCAGATTTATCTAATTTTGTTATCGTTAATGAAAATGTGACTTTGTCTAGGCCATCTGGTGTTTACACTTTGAACGCCAACGCGGTCACCGTGTGTCCGACAAACGATAGTTTTTCTATTGTGTCTGCTGCGTGGCAGTCAATGACTTAATAAAAGGCCCGACTGACAAGGAGAAAGCTTTTGAAAATAAAACTATTATTTAGGTATGTCGCCTTTTCTCCACTATGTTGGTCAGATGAATACCATATTGAACATGGAGCGACTGTATCCTATGTGACCTCGACAATATAGTTTCTGGATAACACGATACCATTTTGGTAAGTATGGTTGTCAGACTTTCAGCTTTCTCACTACCTGAAATGACTGTCTAATATCTATGACGGGACCAACGACTTAACGTACCCACGTGGTCACCCATCCGTGTACTGACAGTGGCAAGAGTAACTTAACCCTCAAATTTAAACCCCAAAACTGTGCCAAAAGCCTCCGACCCATTATGACCTGACCAAGTTGTTGCCAAAAATTGCGCCCAAAATTAGGTCTGAATTTAATATACACGTACTATGACTCGCCTGATTTATTGCGCAGCGCCATATTTAAGCTATAAATCAGGGTATTTAAAATAATGCTGCCCCGTGTTCACGCTAGTTTCATCAGGATGCGGTATTGTGTGGAAGCAAGGGTTTCAAGTATTCATATACTTTATCGCTTTTATAATGTAACCAAATTAGTAAAATGTTA
The DNA here is from genome assembly GCA_951799385.1 of Hyppa rectilinea. Classification (NCBI taxonomy): domain Eukaryota; kingdom Metazoa; phylum Arthropoda; class Insecta; order Lepidoptera; family Noctuidae; genus Hyppa; species Hyppa rectilinea. The sequence continues at coordinate 16,227,355 of OX637318.1, read as the reverse complement.
GCATAAACACTGGCTGGCACTATCAGCTAGTAATTGATATACCACGGTTAGCGCAGTGGTTGAGCGATTGACTGCTGCGCATCATGTAGCGGGTTCGATTCCCGCGCGGAACAAATATTTGTGCGACCTACATGTATTTGTTCCGGGTGTTTTTTTATCCATAATATGAATGTATTTACAAAAAAAAAAATAAGTAGTTTATCAGCCATCTCGTTACCATAACACAAGCATTAGGTTGCTTAGCTTGGGACTAAAAAGCGTTGTGTAAAATGCCCAAGGATATTATACAGAGTTGATACGACAGAGGGGCTTTCCTTTAAACAGCTTATACTAGGGACCATTTTCAACCTCTGTACCAAAAATCAATTAAATAGGAGCAGTAGTTTAGTCGCAAATGTTTTTTTAAGTTTTTGCCCCGTTTGAACACGATGTATCTTTCCTAACAGCGCGTGCACGCGTCGTCGGTGCCGCTGCGTTATAAGGTCAGTTTTTATTTACAAAGGGTGGACGCGTTTTACTCTGATTTGTAAGCTATTTAGTTTGTTTGAAAAAATAAAAACCTCATTTTTGGTGCTTTTTATTTTTATACCGTACCGAGTTAATACTAAACACGTATAGTATACGTAGTGTAATTTAATGCCCCTCTGTCATATCAACTCTGTATTACCACAAAATTAAGATCTCTTTCTATACATACATAGATGGAACAAACATTGGTCCACCAAACTTTGACACACCATTATGAGTTTTGTAGAAGTATTCTGTAAAAATACATATCACTGTGAAGACGTAGGTGAAGTGAGTTTAAAGTGAGCAGTCAGTAGTGTTCATCCCTAGCATTAGGTGAATACGCACCCCTATTTGTCAAATTTCTTTGATAGATTTTCAACTTTATTACAAAATTATACGGTTCATGTTTGATTGGGTAAATTTGACAGTTTAAGGCTGATATTATACATAGAAAAAATAAACATTTATTTAGAATCAGCATTGCCATACAATCTGTTGACTTGACTCCTGTTGCCAGCAATGGGGACGAATTTTTTGATGCCATAATTATGATTATTTCTTCTCCTTTTTTATATAGGTACTTGTACATAACATTACTATTTATACTATAATATTATAAAGACGAAAGATTTGATTGTTTGTTTGCATTGAATAGGCACCGAAACTACTGAACCGATTTGAAAAATTCTTTCACTGTTGGAAAGCTACAACCCCCTGTGGCATAGGCTATATTATATTTTTAAAAATATTTGGGATCCTTACTAAAACTCCAATAATGTAACAATTTCCGACATTTACGCGGGAAGAAGCTAGTATTCTCCTAAGTAAATACATATAAACATTAACCCAATACACAAACAAACTGTACAGATCTCGTACCCAGTAAGATGGTATCACTAAGCTAAGCGAGCTCGGTATTAACACCACAAGATCGTTTAGCGGCGTATATAAGACAAGTACTATTTCAACTGACAACGGCTGCTCGTTGTGTCGCCATCGTAATCCTAATGTTAATGTGGAACTGTTGGACAAGGGGTTTTCACATTAAGTGAGAAAGTATGATCATGTTTGCATTGTGTCATAGTCGTTATTAGGTAGACGTAAAACTCCTTGGTGAAAGTAACCCGAGAAAATGACCATCATATCTTTTCTACAAGCTTTTATTCAACTAGCAATGTATTATGGAAGTATGTTGGTTCGGGTCAAAACTTGCAAATGAATTTTGAAACAGTTATCCTGAAGCGATTGAGCCGAAATTTGGCATACATGTTTAGTTTGGATGACAATATGCATAGTTAGCTAAGTGACATCATTTTAAATCTAATATGGTGAACAGTCCAAGATGGCGGACAATTATTATTTATGCACTTACACAAGGACATGGGTATAAAATTTTGTGTTTTGTATTTTACAAAATTTGCTATTTATACGTTATTGTATCATTAATGTAACCTGTAACGCAAACCCACGTAAGCCCACTGGCTGTTACCACTGCGGTATCAATGCGAAACGCGATACTTTTCCATACATTACGTTCATTTACCGCCTTGTTTCCTCGTACCGCAGCTTCGGTGTGAAAACAGTGTTAGTTTAAATAAATATTTATATTTATATATTGTGAAACCTACTGGCGCGCTACTCACGCGTCATTTTCTTTAGAATATTTAGTTCAGGTTTACATAGTTTTTTTTTTCAATAAAACCGAATGATTAACTCCTTTTTTTAAACCTGCATGGTGACGCTAGACACGCGCTATTGAACAAAATCGCTTAATGTATTTCTTGGATTGCCATAGTCTGAGGAATAGCAGGCTTTTTTTTCAGTAGACTCTAAGGCTATCCATAACTCCGAAATTAGCCGTACTATATATACCCTTCATGTTTGTCGCTTTTTAACACAGTATACATATATATATATAAATGTATAGTGCCACCCCGGCTACACAACGGTGCAATGTGGATACACGCGAAACTGCGGGCGAAAGCTGTTTAAACTATACGCATGAACCTTTCTATTGAATAAGTCTATCTATTAATGAAAAAAAAACATGACTTCATTCCGCATACAACATAACTCCAAATTCAAAACCACACAAAGTAAAAACAGCTCAATAAACTACAGACATCGGACATGCCGACACCCCTAAATAAAGGGCCGCCTCCGCTCGCCGTCAAAGTGCATGGAAATTATCAATTTCCGGCATCGCCATTCAGCCTATCTTTGAACTCTTCGTTTAGGTGCCTTCGCTGATAAGATAAATAGACTATATTTAAATATACAGAAAATTTGAAGGGTAAGCTTCTGGTAACCTAATTGTGTGTGTATTTTAATTTTGTATTTAGGTATAACTAACATTATCTAAATACACTTACTCATCATTTCATTCCATTCATTCATAATCATTCATTTACTTCATTCATATTTTACTCTTTATTTAATTTAACTGGCGTAATATGGATGTACCTTTTCAGTCTAACCCTTAAGAGAAACAAGACATGATGTTATATTTTAGGTAATTTATCGATTAAAGGACAACTCGCTTTTATTATTACGTGGTCACTAAGTTACGGATATAATTTATGATTAGTTTTAGTTGAATGCTTTGATTTCTTTACCACTTAACTCCTTGAAAAACGTGTTCCAAGATATGATACTTTATAGGTATATTCCTGAATCATTATTTTTCCATTGAAATATCCGCCATTAGCGCGTAGGGTATTAAGGCCGCCTCTGTGCATTTCTGTGTTTAAAGTGTAAAATAAAGAGATTTGAGAGAGATGAGAGGCCCGCCCCCTATAAACTAGTGAAACGTAACTAGCGAAATGTGGGTGTTCTTGCACCTCTGCCTAGCCTTTCGAGGATTACATGCGTGATATACGATGTCAAAGAGGTTTCAGTTAAGTACAGATCAGATTTGTAATATTCTCAAAAAGAAGCTGAAAATATTAATGCTAGGAATAATTTAACGTCAATAATGGAAAATGTGGGTTTGTATTCATATTATTTGTGTTTATTTTTTAGATCCTATGACCTTTAATGCTCTAGCCGCTAGCCTACGCTTGACCTATTCGGGTATTGCCCTTTTCAAAATTGCTGTTGGTCTGACACATTTTTTGTGCTAGGATAGTCAAACTAAGAGACCATTTCAACGAAAGAGTTCTGCCATAGGTAGACAACCTTATTTTCATAAATCCATCTAAGCAAGTAACCGCACCTACATACTTTGCTATAGGCTTCAGCGTTGCAACCAATCTAGCCAATGATACCTAGAACATCTAGGTAGGTAGTTGTTAGAGGTATGCGTGGGGCCTTAACCTAATATCGATCGCTGAACGGTATGGTTGTCAAAGGATATATATCCTTTAATTACCACCAGTAAACGAAATATTTAGTGACCAAAATCTATGATATTGTCATAGTAAATATTGTTTGATAGTTGGTGAGTACTTGAGCCTTGATCTCGTAAGTGGTGTGCCTTTCAGCAGCGCGCCCAGTTTATAGTTCTTAGGCATTCTGAGAGTCAAAACTTTTGAGTTATTTTAACATGAGATTTAGAACATAGCCTCAATTGAAACTTAATCGAGTAGATCGTGATTTCGAGTAGGTGGGCAAGACAGAGCTTTCGGCCAACATTTGAGAACAAAGAGTAACGGTGGGTTTCTTGCCCATTCTTCTCCAAACGAAACTACCAATTGGAAGCGGAGGCGCGGAGGCGGGGGCGACTAGAATCAATTATATTTTTTGTGCATTTTGACGTTCAAAAGTGCCTTTCTTGTGCCTGTGTATTTGAAATATATAATATGACTTTGAATTTTTGACTTTGGCCGAGTGCTACTTAACGAGTGACAGTCACTCGGGTCCTGTTCTATTTACTAGACCGAGTAACCACACACGCGGTTTCCCGCACTGACTCGCTCGCCCACTCGGCAGGTATAAACATGCACTCGGTGGTACTCGCCACTCGGCACGCTCTCGTCGTACACAGCTCGCTATCGATCTCTTTTCGATCCATTGTAGTGTACTAGTCAACTGACTCGGAGCCAAGTTATAAAGTACGTGTAAACTGCACCTGCGTCCATCCAACCCTCTAGGCCTTGTATCATCTTGCTGCACTCGCCCATCTACTCGGTACGTGTGATCAGGGCATTAGGGTTGATTTTCTTACACCAAATATCTTTTATTTGTAGAATTAAGTCGCCTGGCAGGTTTTGTGTGTAAGATCTGTCAAAAATTTAAAATTATTCCTTAAGCAAAGATATTTTGGTGGTGGAAAATTCCATCCCAAAGTAAACTACTGCCCTTAAAAGATCCTGTACATTTTTGGCAGTTAGTTTTACTGCCAACCTTGCTTACTAACTACCGACTAATCTGTTTACCATGTTACATGTTAAAGTGGAACTTGGTAGAGATTTCCGATGTGTATAGCTCAGTTTCTTGTGGATTTGAATTAAAATTCATCGTGTTCATATAAATATAGGGTACGGGAGTGATTTGTTTGAACGAAGTTTGTTTGTTTGAACGCGCTTATCTCTGGAACTGACAATCGGCGCTGAACACAAAGAAAAAAACTTGGAAATAACGCTTAGTGGAAACAATGAATGCCACGAAGTGGATCGGAGAAAAAATAAATTTCACATAGACGACGTTCGGCCTATCCTATAAATAAAATCCTACTAATATTATAAACGTGAAAGTTTGTGAGGATGTGGATGTTTGTTACTCTGTCACGCAAAAAGTACTGCACGAATCTGGATGAAATTCGGCACAGAGATAGATTATAGTCTGGAATAGGCTCCCCAGAAATATATATGTAGGTACGATTCCCATGGCATAATTTCCTACTTACACATGGGGGAAGCTGCTGGCAAAGTTTCCATGATAGACCAGTGATTCCTTTTCCAATGGGTTTCATCATTTGTTTTTGTTTAAAAAATTATCGACTCTGGTCTATGAGGGATAGGAAGCAAGTAAAATAATGGTAATAAAAACAAAGCCACAGGTTATGGAGGAGCCAAAACTGTCCAAAGCTGCAGTTGCAGTTTACGCGGCTTTTAGCTAAGTATATGCCAGATTTTGCAAGTAAAGCGATATTCTATGTGTGGTCACACTGAGGGAGTCTGAGAATAAATTTATGTAGAAGAAAAAAAACGATAAACAAGACGAATTAAGAATCAATTGTAAAGGCTACAGATAAAATTTTAAATAGGGATATTGACTAAAATTTATTTTTTAACCCGTCAGTTAGATTATCATAAAATATTGGAAACGTATTTTTTCTTTTTTTATATAAACAAAAGATAACATCGATATATTTTGTTCAAATATGGCATGATGTCACTCCTTTGCAATTGATTCTTAATTCGATTTTATACTGAATTGTGACGTAACACTTCCCAAATTTAACGTGTTTTTAGAAGTAATTTTTTATTAATATGATAAAGCAAAAAAATACGTGTCTGATATTTTTTTATTATCTGACTGACGAACTTATACGCAAATATACCTATTACTGATTTATATATACCTACCTATTATATTGACTGGGTAAAAATTATACGCATATAATTTTTACCCAGTCAATAAATACCCTTATTGTTAGGATACCTACAGTACTACTAATATAATTATTTATAATGTTTTAATTTTTTGAAGTTGACGTATTTATAAACGGCAGAACGGCGGTCCAACCCCCTCTTACAGTTTCAAGAAACGGGATGGAGTTATTCAAGACATGAAGCTGCAGGCTTTTTTTTCCACATTGAAGTGATTTTACAATGGTGGTGGTAAGTCTTCTGAACGACTTTAAATGCTGCTACTAACGCATTTTTCTGAGACACAGCGGATATAATATTTCACTCTGATTAGAAATCTAATGGAATCTATGTATAATAAATGTGAATGCACAGACCAAATTTTTCCTAATTGAAAAAAAACCTTATGCTTTTGTAACAAAGTTGAAAAACTATCACAGATATTAGTCAAATTGGGATAACTTGACGTAATGGCCTCTGTACTTACAAAATGGGTCCAACATCATTCACCTTTTCAAAACGTGTGTAGTTCCAATTCGACTTCAATCCAGGCAAAATACAGGGATACAATTTAAACAACGCGGTTATAGGCGTTTCGCAAAATACGTTTCGTGCGTTTTCATTAGCCTTAAAATTAACCACTAAGGGTCTGGAGCCAAACAGTATCATCATTCTCCTGCCCAATTTATTTGGGGTCGGCGCAACATTGTATTTTTCTTCCATACTTCTCTATTAGTTGTCATCTCGGTAGTCACTCCCTTTCTAGCCATATCATCTTTCACACAATCCATCCATCGTTTCTTTAGTCTCCCTCTACTTGTATAGCCATCCACATTCATACTCAGAACTTTCCTGACAACATTTTCTTCATTCCTCCGCATAACATGCCCATACCATGACAACCGATTCTGGACCCAAATAGTAGTAGGTAATTTACTTATTATTAGGTAGGTAGGTCGAATCTGAAGATTGAAATCTTTGCTAATGTCATAATTTTTCATGACTGCCTTCACAGGGCTTCAAGGCTCCATAGCTTTATAGAAGATTAACCTTTTATTTTAAGGATGGGATCAAATGACTCCTTCCACTCTGGGTGGAGCGGAAGGGAGTTTCAGACTTGCAGATTTCATGAATGAAACTAAACGCGATCAGCACATAAACGACGTTTAACACCTCGTATGCCGTAATTATAGGCACAATTAAAAAGCCGTTATGCCTCGCGTGGATCCATGATCCGGCAGTCGAAGGGCTGTCAGTGTCATTATTTTCTATGGAATATTGACAGCTCTTGAACGCGTTTTAGATGTAGATCGCGTTCAGTTTAATTGGTGGAATCAGCAATTATTGACTAGAATCGAACCATGCTCCTTCCTTAGTCTTATTTATGTTCCAGAAAGAAGATGACCAAGGTTGTAATAACAAAGCGCACTCTTAAGTCGATTTAAGGAGGAGCTCGTAGCCAAATAACAACAGCCGCACAGGTCATCAGGTTAAGCTACGCTTGTCGGGGTTGGCCGTGGATGGGTGAACATCTTTACATATCGAGACTCTTCCGTGCCTCGGAACGCACGTTTGGTCCCGGCTGTCATTTATGCATCTTTAACAGTCGTTGCGGGTAGTCAGTATACCTACCGAAAATCGGATAGCCAGTCTTACAGAGGGGTATCCTGTTACCCAGTTAATGGGTTGTTGAGGTCAGATAGGCAGTTGTTCCATGTTGTTCTTGTATTCATACATTTGGTTAGACTGGAAGTCGACCCCAACATAGTTGGGAAAAGGCTCGGCCGATTGACTCCTTTGTCGATTTATCGCTGTCACTACCACTACGCCTGACGAACGTTAAAAGATATGCAAGTAGGTCAACCGGTGGGCATGACAAATAGTGTCGGTGTATTGCTCGTAACACGCGTGTTGCAGCATGACAACATGAATGTATGGCACGGAAGCCATACCTTCATATTACATCATTATAGCATCTTAATAAATGCAATGCAGATGAAATAAAAATTATGCTTCAGACGTGGAAAGCAGAGCAGGACATTGTTTTAAAGAAGCTGATATCTGATGTGGCGGCACTTAAGGCTCAAAATGATGAAATCAAGGTGTCGAATCAAGAAATCGAAAAGTCTATGTCCCACATAAACAAAAACTATGAGGACATGAGGACCAAAATTCATGAATTCGAAAAGGAGCGGAAAGAAATTATTGACTGTATTATTAGCCTGGAAACGAAGGTCAAGGACATTCAACTTTCTTCGCGCACATCAAGTATTGAGATAAAAAATGTCCCAATGACGGAAAAGGAATCTGTAAAAGATCTTGTTACTTTGGTAACTAACATTGGTACAACGATGCAACTGGACATCAAGCCATCTGACATTCGAGATGTGTTCCGCCTACCGGGAAAACCTGATACCACTAGGTCTATCTTTGCTGAGTTCTCTTCTGTTCATCTGAAAAATGACCTTCTTGCCTCCACACGCTCATTCAATAGAGGCCGTGAGCTGGAACAGAAGCTTAACACGGAAACTTTTGGTTTACCCGGTAAGCGACAACCAGTTTACATAGTGGAATACATGCCCCCATCGACAAGAAAATTATTTTACTACGCTCGCGAGTTTGCGAAAGCAAACAACTACACATTCTGTTGGTGTTCAAATGGAAGTGTCTTTCTGCGGAAAGACAAAGGTACGAAACAAGTTCGCATTGAGTCCGAATTATCCCTCAACAACTTGAAGTCCCAGCCGTGACTCACGGCCATTGTCAAAATGTCTGTTAGCCTGTCTTTGATTAAGATATATCTGTATTTTTCTGATTACTGTTTACCTTTAGTATTATTTTTTGTTATTTTGTGCATACTGCGAACCATCTTCCTTAAGACCGGTTTATTTTTGTTTTTTTGCTATGTTATGTTACTCACAAACTCCAAACTTATAAAACGATCATTCACTTTGCAAATAATTTCACACACACACATTCAAACCATGCTTGATCTTGCATCCTGGTGCCAGGCTGGCTCTCACACACCAATGAACACAACAATTTCGACCGGGTTCAACCGGGGATACTTATTGCCAGTTACACACCAATTGCATGATCACATAATATTACTCACCCCCGCTAAACACCACCCGCAAACATCACTCACTTACTCACCTGAGGATACGCACGTTGATACAATTGGCTCATGTCTTTACTGGACCAATTTAATATCGGTATTACCTCCCTGGCGCCAATGCTCCTATGCCATAAATACCCATGATATGTCAGTAAATAGAAATGAATAGTATAAAGGAAATTAATTATGAACTCGACCATCTCACAGTTTCCAAGGCATTTAAATGTTCCCCAGAATTGTGTTCAGCTAAAATTGCATACAAGAATGGATTGAAAATATTTCACATAAACGTGCGAAGCATTAACAAAAATTTTGACCAAATCTTAGCACTGTTGTCCCGCTTAGATTTTCAATGTGATATCCTAGTACTATCTGAGTGCTGGCTCAGTAAAGCGCCTGTCCTGCCCACAATCGAAGGCTATGCTTCATACTGTACTAAAAACATAAAAAAACCAAAACGATGGCGTAGCTATTTATATCAAAACTGATATCCAATGTGAGGTTACAGAGCCGCATTTCATCGGTGGTAACTGTCTTGTCTGTAAAATAGGTTTCAAGTGCTGTATAGTAGCACTCTATCGTTCACCTTCTATCACAAATATTTCTACCTTTAATGATAGCCTTGGCAATGTACTTACATCTCTAACAAATATCCAGTCAGTAGCTGTTATAGGCGATATAAACATCGATATTAAGACGGGGAGTACTGACGCAAACAGCACCGAGTACCTGACGTTGACCGCCATGCATGGTTTCCTCCCTGCTCATTTATTTCCAACGCGTGGCAATAACTGTATCGATCATGTCTTACTTCGCACAAATGCCCCTGCCGTAACACTAGTATTGGAAACATACATCACGGATCACGAACCCCTCATACTCTTCATTGAGAACCAACCACTGAAATTTAAGCCTCCTAAAACAGTTAAAAAAGTTGACTATGCGGCTGTGCAAACTGAAATAGGCGATACGGACTGGTCAATTGTGCTCAACGCTTCTGACGCTAATGTGGCGGCTGATAGGTTAGTAAATACCCTGTCTACAATTATTAAAAAACACACTCGTGTAATCACAATCCCGCGGAAAAATAGAAATATGAAACAATGGATTACTCCAGGGCTTCTTAAATGTATTACTCACCGCGATAACCTCCATATTCAAGTAAAAAAATCCCCAGACAATAGCATGTTACACATTACCTATAAAAGATATCGCAATTATTGCAATGATCTACTAAGGCGGCTAAAACAAAACTCTGAGAGAGAAAAATTCTTAAAAGCGAAGAATAGTCCAAAGTCAACTTGGGATGTTATCAATCAGGTAGCAAATCTTAAGCCTAAAACAAGTCCTGCCAGTGAACTTATAAATCCGGATGACCCCATAGCGTCGGTTAATAAAGTAAACAACTTTTTCGCCGGCATTGGTAAAGATATGGCTACTAAAATTTCAAGTGAACACCCTACTCCTAGCAATTTTATTCCTCATGATAATCGCAGTAACCTAAACTCCATAGTTATTCTTGAAACTGATGCAGACGAAGTTGAAAGGGTAATACTCAATTTAAAATCTGATTGTGCAGTAGGATGGGATGGTGTCCCAGCTAGTATACTAAAATCATCTCGTCAAACCCTGATCCCTCCTATTACCCACGTCTGCAACCTTTCTATAACGACGGGTATCTTTCCAAGGGTTTTTAAAAGGGCTGTTGTACATCCAGTATTTAAGTCGGGTGACAGAGATAGTGTCAGTAACTATAGACCAATATCGGTCCTTACAGCACTTTCCAAGGTACTGGAGCGTATACTACACAAACGCTTAACAGGGTACCTTGAATCAAACAAGATACTATCTCCAAACCAATACGGCTTCCGATCGGGTATATCCACAGAGGATGCCGTATTGGCTCTAACAGAGCATGCTATTCGTAACCTGGATAAAAAGCAAAAATGCTTAGGATTGTTACTTGACCTGGCGAAAGCTTTTGACACTGTCTCTGTCCCTATACTATTGGATAAGCTGGAACGAATTGGAGTTAGAGGCATCCCTTTAAAAATGTTTGCTGACTATCTAAGAGATCGCGTACAAGTAGTAAAAATAGGGGACCATGTTAGTGATGAGGAGGCCATCACCTGTGGTGTTCCACAAGGAAGCATCCTCGGCCCCATTTTATTTATTATTTTTATAAATGACCTATGCGACATGCCCCTACTGAATTGTAAAATCTTCACTTACGCTGACGATACAGCTGTTATTGTGAATGGAGTGGACTGGTGCCAAACAAAGCAACACGCTGAACATGCTCTCAAAATTATCATGGGCTGGCTGTCAAAGAATCTTCTGACATTGAACATAAATAAAACCCAGTTTATACCTTTTGCAATGCGCGCTGACCATCTACCCCCGCCTACTTTCAAAATTAAAGCCCATTCCTGTCTTCTGCCTGCTCCTGACTGCTGCTGCTTGTACGTCACCAAATCTCCCTGCGTCAAATATTTGGGCGTACATATAGATCAGAGCTTTCGCTGGCAAAAACAAATTGAATCTGTGACTGCTCGAGCACGCAGACTGATTTTCATCTTCAAAAGACTACGTCAGTCAGCAGACTTTAAAACCCTCCAAATGGTGTATCTGGCTCTATGCCAATCCTTATTGTCGTATTGCCTGACGGTGTGGGGTGGAGCACCAAAGTCTACAATCCTTCAGCTTGAGGTTGCCCAACGGGCTGTTCTAAAGGTTATGACAAAAAAACCCTACAGGTACCCTACAGCTAAGCTCTACGCCGAATGTAAAGTCCTCACGGTAAGGCAACTGTATGTTCATCAAACCATAGCTCGCAAACACAAAGTGCGGCCTCTGCTGGAACCGCGAGGAAGAATTAAATATACAGTCTTTAAAACCGATCGTACAAGAACATCTTTTGCGAGTAAACACTACTTTGCCCAAAGCGTAAGATTATATAATAAAACCAACAAACAGTTAGATATCTTTCACCTTAATAGAATAAATTGCAAGATGAAAGTAAAAGAATGGCTTACTTCCCTAACCTACCAGGAAACTGAAGAGTTACTAGCCGGCTTCTCTGGTTGAATCATTACATATGTAGCGTGCGTACCAAAAAGCACACACTCGAAACCGTTTAACTCATACATACATTTTCACACTCTACGACCACACACACACTACACTCACCCACACACCACACCACACTCACTTATCCACACATCCACACTATTTCCACACTCATCTATCCACACGACCTTAATCTAGCATTAACAAATTAGGATTCTTGTTATTTTATTTTTTATTTTTATCTTGATAAACCGAAACCTAGATGGTAATCTCCTATGTTTAATTAGCTTAATTAATTAGTTTAAGTTATTTCATTTTTACTTTTCTTTTTATTCCAAATTTTAAGTTTTTCATCTTCATCACTGATGCACGCGATTGCAAGCCAAGCATCATAAATGTGTCTGTTAGGGAGGAACGCTGACACCTGAGATACAGGACATGTCCTAGTTCGGGTGTCAGGAGTTTCATGTTACGAGCATGCTCAAAGCCTGTTAGAATAAGGATGTAGTTCTTAAGTCATGCATTATACTGTTGTTCATCTTTATCTCCTTATGTATTAGGCTTATGAAATAAAGTTATTATTATTATTATTATTATTAATTACTTCTATAGTGCTATTCTGTAAATATCTCACCGTGATAATTTTGTTGAAGAGAGTTAAAAGTGAGGTGTCAGTAGTGTCAATCCATAGCATATCAATCTGCCTAGCCTTTTCCCAACTATATTGGGGTCGGCTTCAAGTCTAACCGGATGCAGCTGTATACTAGTACTTGACGACACGGTTGGCGCAGTGGTTGAGCGATTGACTGCTGCGCACTATGTCGCGGGTTCGATTCCCGCACGGAACAAATATTTGTACGACCTGCAAGTATTTGTTATAAGTCTGGGTGTTTTTCTATCTATAATTGTATGTATTAAAAAAAAAATTATATAAGTAGTCTATCAGCCATCTCGTTACCATAACACAAGCATAGGCTAAAGCCCAAGTCCCAAGCTAAGCAAGGTTGCTTAGCTTGGGACGGTATGGCGTTGTGTGAAATGTCCAAGGATATTATTATTATTATTACACGGAGCGACCGCCTATCTCACATCGACAACCCAGTTAGTAACTGGGTAATACGATACCCCTTGGTAAGACTGGCTGTCAGACTTGACTACCCGTAACGACTGTCAAAGATCCACAAATGACTGCCGGGACCAACGGCTTAACGTGCATTCCGAAGCACGGAGGAGTCTCGATATTTAAAGATGTTCACCCGCCCACGGACCAACCCCAGCAAGCGTAGTCTAACCTGATGGATCGATCTGTGCAGCTGGTATTACTTAGCCATGAGCTCAACTGTGCAAAGTGACAATCCATAGCATTATGTGGAATGACAGCAAAGTTTTCATGTTGATAATTTTACGGAATCTACCGACTGGTTCCTAATCCAAATCATCTCTTTAATTCTGGCGATCGATTTATGTTTCACAAAATAGACTCCTGAAAAAGTTAGTACTTGAAAATATTTCTATACCTTTCTTTTGCAAGATGTGAGTAAAGATATTATTGATTGAGAGATCGGCAGACTTTTTTTTTGTCGGTGGACATGAAAGTACTAGTATAAATGAGTTATTTAGTTAGACTTTGTGATATGACTTGATTAAAAATACAATTATCAATCCCTTATTTTCCTGTTTATTACCTGTAGCATTCTAAAAGAATTAATGTAGGAAAAAGGTATATTTTGCGAAAGGTGCTTTTGAGAATGGTACGTTTTGCGTATGGGGTGCATTTTGTGAAAGGTAGGTACATTCTGCGACTGAACCGCTTGTCTCTGCTGATAAGAAACGTTCCTCCATCCTCATTGGAGCCTGTAAAAATAGAAAACATTTTTCAAATATTTATATTACTCTTGGCGCAGCTGCAGGCATCATCACTTCTAATGCAATCCTTCCTTGGATACATAAAGAATAAAAATACGTATAGTATATAGGTAGGTTAGGTAGGGTAGGTATCATAAATAAGACAGGACAACGTTTGTCGGGTCAGCTAGTAGTTTATAACATGTAGGTATTAACACATAGGATACTTTTACTACTATACTTTTTATCCCGGTAGTTCGATCCCGTGAGATAATTTCAGACGCGGGCAAGAAAAATAAGAAGCTGTTAGAAGTTAGCCAATCTGCCTAGCTTTTTTCCAACTATGTTGGGGTCGGCTTTCAGTCTGTCCGTATGCAGATTTTTTTTTTTGAGGCTGAGATATCATCCAATGCCTTCTGCCGCTCTGGGTGTAGCGGAAGGGAGTGTCAGACTCTTAATGACTAAAACCCATTCATGTTCCTTCCGTAGCCCTTTATGTGGCGGGGTAGCGGTAACCTATCGGACAATCCAGCTAAAATCCGGATGCAGCTGAATACCTGTATTAGTGATCATATAATATTATCCTTTTTAAATCCCTCTTACTAAACAGCTCTAGATTTTAAAACCATCCTTTTATTTTCAAATTTTCTTTACACGATGCTGACAACTGAACTTTTAAAAACAAGGCAACTATGAAAAAGAATCCTGTGAAACTTCAGTGTTCAGCTTGGGAATTTCCTTACCAACGCCAGATGTTGGACGAAATATTACAGCTTACTCCGCCATTGGGGCTCTAAAACAGCGGTACAAAGCAGTAACCATTTCTATTTAATGTATTTTTTAAGCTTGGGTTGTCCCAGCGCAGGACAAAAGGGCCTCTTTCTGTTTTCCTTTTAAAAAAAGTAATGCATGTTGCGTTAATCTACTGGACGAAATAAAATCGAATAATTAATTTAAATGTTCATGCATAATATTACAGACGTTCCACGGTATAAATAGTAAAAAATGAGATTCATAACACTTGCTAATAAAGTAAAACAGAATAAACAAATATAAAAAAGAGTAATAAGAATAAATATAAAAGTGATCAAAAATTCTATAAACTGTACTTTCGTCCATCTTCTCTTAAAATCCTAAACATTCACGACATACGTCTATCATCTTCAGAGGTCCAAACGAGAGGCGAATTACCTCGTGACACTGTGCGTGCTGGGGGTCAGCTTCTAGTCTGACCGGATGCATCTTTCACGGACCGACGGTCTACCTGATCTCCATACCCTAGTAACCTAGGCTAACACCATAACCCGTGCTAAGATAGTTTTTTTTTTTAATTTATTTATTTATAGTCAATTTGACAATAAAACGTAAGCGGTGACCCCCAAACTAGGTATTTGCCTGTATCTAGGAGATCGGAACTTTAACATTGTAATATTAATATTTAAGAGAGATTACAAACTTGGTAAACATGAACTTATATTAAACTAAACTAAAAGAAAAATGTATTGTAAATAAAAATCGCACAAATACTTTACTGGTTCTAATCGCTTTTCTCATGGCCTCAACTTAAAAATACGTTATATCCGGCGATAGCTAGTTTGTTTACCAGTGTTCGCGTCTGTTTTTACGTATTTTATTGTTTCACGACGCAGTTTATAACTGCACATTAATATTGCACAAAAGCACTTCTATACTAATGTTTTAAGAGGAAAGATTTTTTTTGTTTGTTTGTGTTAAATAAAAGTATGTTTTTTCGGGTGTTTTGTTTTTATAGGCGGAGAAATTTTTAACGAATATCAATCAATCAATCTGCCTAGCCTTTTCCCAAAAATTTTCCCAAAAGGCTTTAATTTAATTTAAGTTTATCCGCTCTAAAAAGGCTAGGCAGATGATGACACTCAAATGTTTATAATATTTGTGAAATTAGCTTAATGAGGCAGGTAATTTAATGGCATTAGTGTTCGAATATGATTTAGGGCATGTGACATTTGCGGAAGAATTCTTTTTGATTCCCGCGACCCCCGGCGAAGGTGTGAGAGGGAACACCCGGGGTGGTTTTTAGTCAGTAAGAGTCTGACAGACCCCTCCGCCCTCCCCGGGGCGGGGGACATCCATGAGGATTTTCCCCCCGGATCAAAAAAAAAAAAAAAAAAGGGCATGTGACATCCGCCAACCCGCACTAGACCCGCGTGGTGTATTATGGCCCGCTCCCTCTCACAGAGAGAAGGCCGGTGTCCCAGCAGTGGGAACAATACAGGCTGATTATGACCTCCACAGAAAATGCATGCCATTTAATCAGTCGAATAAATCAAGTATATTATATATCAATTACAAATTCTTCGCCCCTAAAAATATCCTTTACAATGTTTCTTTTATAATTGAAAAATGAATTATAATTATAGTATAACTAGGTGCTGCCAGCGGCTCCAATGGCGTGGATATCGGAAATTATCCCAAGGGAACGTAGTACCGGGATAAAAAGTATCCTATATGTTAATCCAAATTTCATCTTGATCCATGCAGCCGTTTGAACGTGAAGTAGTGACAAACATACAAACACACACACTCACAAGTTTTCGCCTTATAATATTACTAGCTTCCGCCCGCGGCTTCGCCCGCAAAATATGTCGACAAATTATACACATAATCCTTCCTCTTGAATCACTCTATCTATTTAAAAAAAAACCGCATTAAAATCCGTTGCGTAGTTTTAAAGATTTAAGCATACATAGGGATATAGGGACAGAGAAAGCGACTTTGTTTTATACTATGTAGTGATAGTGTAATTACGTTTCATTTCCTTCTTCTTTGAAGTAATTAAGATCTTCCTTGAATTTATAAGGAGTACGGGTACAAAAACGGTAGCACTAGTTTCCTATTTAATCCAGGTTTCCTATCTATTCTTGGGTCGAGAACAGGTGAACCTTTTATTAAAATTAAATTTGAATACCTTACACTGAAGAAAAACTTTATGAAAAAATCTATTACTAAGAGGTTATTGAGAATTTTCTGCACTGGAAAGAGGTAGATACCTTGCTAAAGAGAGCTTACACGCTGATATTATTAATGACTACATAGTATAAAGCAAAGTCGCTTTCCGGGTCCTAATGCCTGTATGTATGTATGCTTAGATCTTTAAAACTCCACAACGGATTTTGATGCAGTTTTTTTTAAATAGATAGAGTTGTCAAGAGGAAGGTTTATATGTATAATAACATGCAATTTCCGTCATCCACACGGGTGAAGCCGCGGGCAGAAGCTAGTATAAAAATAATCTCATTATACAACTAAACATCACGTTTTGTTTCCCAGAAGGGTTAGGCAAATGTGTAAACCCAAACATTTTGCCAGTTATGTTTAAGTCCTATTTAATAGGGGATTATTATACCTTTATATACCAATATTATTGTACCTATGTTGAACAAATGAATAAATGACTAATAGGGGCGACCCATTGCCATCCACCGGACAAAACAGTCAATTTTACCCAACCTGGTAATCGAACCCAGGACTTCAACTTCAACAGCAGCATTTGTAGCCACTACACCGACGACGCGAACAAGTATCGTGAACGGGCGCTGTCAGTAGAGACTGGTCATCTCTTAGCGGCCATGGCTAGTGTTAATTTAATTTTTGAACTTTTTTTACATATTTTATATCGGATGCTTTTACCGTTCTGCATCGTTCTCATGTATAATAATAATATGAATTATGTAACCAATATTTTGTAACCATATTTGGTTTGAAAGAGTGTCCATGGAGTTTTTTGCCCGTACTTCTCCATAGGTACCTACTGCTTTGCAATGGGCAACTTGCTTCATCTTTCTGACTGACCTTCCCCTTGACAATTCAAAAGTGCCTGTAATTGGTTTATTAATAAATACTTTCAAAATATTCAAAATCTACGTCTGAAATTGAGTTACAAACAACTATTCGTTTTTCAAAATAGACGACGTGTGGTAAGTAGTCGCACACACAGCAGCTCACCAAGCACAGAGACACGCTTAGTGAAGCTCCCTACATTTGCACTCAATTATGAGAAACAAAACAGTCATGCACATTGTAAATCAACTCCGCATTAAGAAGGGGCTAGCCTATTGGCGTCCGGAACATAAAGGGCTAAGGAAGGAACATGAATGGGTTTTAGTTGGTAAGAGTCTGACACTCCCTTCCGCTCCACCCAGAGCGGGAGAAGTCATTGGATGATTTCCCACCCGCAAAAAAAAAGCCTATTGGCGTGAACCGGACATATCTAGGTACACATATCCTATCTATCCCACAGATAATGTCCTAATAGAAAAATCCAATAACACTATGCAAGGACCAGGGCTTCAACTCGGGACATCGCTCTCAGTCACGCTTTCGACAAAGAAGCTTAATCTTTTAAAAATAAAACATAGATTTTCAGTTAGGAAAGTTTTTCCGTCGTATCAATAGCTCAAATTTAGCAATCATCAACTAACCGTATCATGTACACTTCTTTCTTTCTTTTGAGTGTGGTTAGTTACTTACCTGGTGTCGGAGTTTTAATGCTGCCCATGGGCCTCTGACTTAGCTTCACATACTGTTGAGAAACATCTCTCAGTCATGCCGGTGTCCTCACGATGTTTTCCTTCACCGTTTTTTAAGCAGATGATAAATATACAATACGCACATGGATTTGAAAAATCAGAGGTGCGTGCCCTGTGTTCGAACTGGAGACCCAAGACTTGGCAGTCCGTCGGTCACACCAATAGGATATCACTGCTATATACACATGCACATGTGCTATATCATATACATTGTAAAAGCAAGTTGCACATACCAAAGCTTACAAAACACTGAGACCCGCTTAGTGTATTCTCCCACGTCGCCGCACAGAATTATGAGCAACAACACATGCACTTCGTAAATCGTCTCAGTTTGTGTTCTAAGGCGAGGCGAAGCTCGTTCTCGTTATTATTAACTGCGAGACAAGGTGCTGTGTTCCTATGTATCGTTGTTGTGCGAGACTTCGTGTTTGTGTTAAATTTTGATCCGTATTTTGCGTACATTAGCTTTTTTTTTGAAGGTGGGAAATCATGAAATTCCTCCTCCCGCTCTGGGTCGAGCGGAATGGAGTCAGACTCTTACTGGCACTAAACCCCTTCTATGTGCCTTCCTTAGCCCTTTATGTTCCGGAGAAGCGGTAACCCTTAGGACAATCCCGCTTACCAAGTATGTACATTAGTTTGAATGATAATGATACATTAGAGACATGCTGGTTTCCTCAAGATGTTTTTCT
The DNA here is from genome assembly GCA_951799385.1 of Hyppa rectilinea. Lineage (NCBI taxonomy): Eukaryota > Metazoa > Arthropoda > Insecta > Lepidoptera > Noctuidae > Hyppa > Hyppa rectilinea. Next base: position 16,208,022 of record OX637318.1, on the reverse strand, counting down.
TCACCAATTTTTAAACAAGTGATAATTATACAATACGCACATGAATCCGTAAAATCAGAGGTGCATGTCTTGGGTTCGAACTCAAGACCTATGACTTCAGGGAGTCGTCAGGGGACGCCAACAAGGCAACATCACGTTTGTTTACTCCGTAATTATTTCGCGATAAAAGTGGTTAAAAGTTACGATAACCTAGTGAGACTTGCATAATTATGTGACCGACAACAAGGACTGTACAGTGAAGTTAAGTTAATTGAATTCTATGGACTATTATCAAAGTTATCAGTGAAAAACATTCAAAACATTTTTAATAACGACTGCGTCCAGCCGCCGCTAGCCTGTGCTTGCCGCGCTTACAGCGCTGCCCTACAAGTCACTTCACTAGACGCAAGCGTTCGCTTAGCGCTGTGGTAGCCGCTGCGCTGCCAGTTGCTCACCGTGTGTCGCGCGTTACTGCGCTTCCATCGCTGCCTTACGGATTACTGGATTAAACGCCCATTTTTGCTTTGCGCTGCGAAGATCGCTACTTTGTTAAATTGGATGACCAAAGGTTTCGCATGTTTGCTTGATCGCTTCTATAAAATATCAGGTACGAACACAAACAAAGTGCACTGAAGAAAACACCAACTTAATTCTTAAAAAAAACATAGGTAGGTACCTAGTTACCTTATTTCTTCAATAATCTGAAGTACAAAATATAAACGCAGAAAAGCACAACCACTTATCAATCACGCCGCAACTCGATTATCGCTCTCAAAAGGGAGTAGCAAATAGTTATTACATCTTCTGCTGCAAAAATGGTCCAGTGTGCAGGCTGCTACCAGGAAACTCCAAATGTAGAATTTCTAAAGTGCACCCTTTGCAGTGCTTACTATGATTTACCATGCGCGAATATCCCAGAAAGTCACTTTTATTCCACCATGACAGCTCATCACAAATCGAATTGGAAATGTCAGGCCTGCGTATGCAAAATGCCTAAAGGAAAGAATATAAACACTCCATTAAACGAACTGATTCAAAGTAGCACTCAAATTGAGCCAATTGATGCAAATATTACGCTGCGACAAAAACCAACTGTTAATTTGAGTTTAGGAGAATATGCCATACATAGTCCCGAGGAAGATAGTATCTCTGTGGATGGAATTATTGGTGACACTATAACTAATACTATAAACGATTATATTAAGTCTGGAAACGGCTATACAAATATTGAGGAAAACGAGCACTTAACATTGAATAACATCAGCTTGCTACTAGATGCTAAATTAGATAAGATTAAATCAACATTATTAGCAGATTTAAAACAAACAATTCAAACTGAAATTGAAAATGCCATCAAGAATATTCAAAACGAGCATAGCCATGTTTTTAAATCAGCCCAAAAAGACTATCAAGAAGAAATAAATAAAGTCGATAAAAAAATAGAAAATATTCAAGAAAAACTTCAGAACCTAGAAAATACCAAAAAAATTGTAATTTATGGATTAACAGAAGAACATCGTGAGACCGAAACAAACCTGTATGAACGTGCGTCCATACTATTTTACGAAGTTATGGGTATAGATATAGACCCTTATATAGAAGATATTAAACGCATAGGAAAAAGAGGAAATAAAAGGCCCCTCGCTATTGAACTGATTAGCAAGAGAATGACCAACTACATCCTGGAAAATGCGGGTATGTTTAGGAATACTGGAATAACTATCGGAAAATATATGGACAGGAAAACACTTGAGGAAAGAAATGAACTAAGGCAACACCTAATAAAGGCACGTAAAAACGGAGATTATGCTATTATTAGAAACAACAAATTGTTCATAAATGGTAAAGAATTTATCAGTCGCGATGAAGCAAAAATGGAAACACCGCATACTAAAAACCTCATTGAAAATAAAGTCTTGGAAGACATACCACCCGTCATGGAGAAAAAAAATACACCGACTATGCATTCGTACTCACAACCAATCCCCAGTATCTCATCGGAAAAAGTAAATTATAAGCCACAACATGTAATAAATAAGACATTTCGCTAATGATATTACGATAACGTTTCAAAACATACAAAGTATAGGAAATAAGATAGATTTAATTGAACATTTGTTACTAGAAAAAAATATTTATATTCTATCCTTGTCAGAAGTATGGAGAAATGAGCATTTTTGTAACTCTGTATCACTTCAAGGATATAAAATTGCATCCCAATTCTGTAGAAAAACTAGAGAAGGTGGAGGCGTTTGTCTAATTATAAGAGAAGATGTCAAATTTATAGAAAGAATAGATATATTAAATTATTCCAAAGAATTTATAATAGAAATTTGTGCAATTGAAGTTCCTGAATTAAACTGTATATTCATAGGACTATACCGTCCAGATCGCCATATTAATGTATTTTACGAGCAAATGGAAAAGCTTTTAAATAGGTTAAATACTAGAGATAAAAATAAGTATATTGTGTTTGGAGGAGATTTCAATATTAATATACTCGAAAAAAACAAACAAACAGAAAACCTTCTCACCTTCATGCGCTCACATAATCTTAAACAAATTATTCGCGAACCCACACGGGTATTAAAAACTACTTCCACTTGTATAGATTTACTTTTTATAAATTATAAACCCTTAATAAACAAAGAATATGTCGAAGATTACGGACTCTCCGATCACAAATCTATTAACTTAAAATTAAATACAAACTGCTTATATATAAATAACAACAGAATATGGTATAAACAAAAAAGATTATTTACAGATAGAAATATAATAAAATTTAAAAATGCATTAAGGGAAATTGATTGGGTAAAAATTATAAATACAAATAAAAACGTTAACGAAAACTATAACATATTCACCAAGACTATAACACAGCTTCTAGATAAAATAATACCAAAACAAAGAGTTAAATTAAAATCTAAAAAAGGTAAAGGATGGATGACAACAGGACTAAAACTATCATGCAAACACAAAAGAGCACTAAGAATTATACTAAATGAATCTAAATCAAACGTCATAAAAACATATCATAGCAAATTTAGCAAAATATTAAAACGTAGCATAACAGTCTCAAAAAAAATAGAATTCACCAGACAAATGAAAAAGTCAGATAATAAAACTAAAACTATGTGGAACATTATAAATATCAAAACTGGCAAATCTATGACAAGGCAGTATAAAAATATAACACTAAAAGTAAACAATACAACTATTTCATGCCCTAAAAAGATATCAAATATATTTAATGACTTTTTTGCTACAGTAGGTGAAACAACAACAGATACAAACACAAATAATCCTATAAAAACTGGACGTCCAGTAATGTACTCACCAACTACGTCAATGTACCTTCGCCCAGTAAACCAAAAAGAAATATTAAATATAATGAAGCAAATAAAAAATAAACATAGCTGCGGAATAGACGACGTACCCCCTATTTTAGTAAAACAATGTGCAGAAGAATTGTCAGCTCCACTCACATTCTTAATAAACCAGAGTTTTGAGCATGGAGAATTTCCTGACTTACTAAAAATTTCCCTAGTAAAACCGATACATAAAAAAGATGATATCCACACCCCTAGCAATTATAGACCCATAGCGTTGTTGCCGACCTTTTCAAAGATTTTTGAAAAGGCGATGTGCAACAGACTAAATTTTTTCCTAGAAAAATACAACATTCTTGATGACTGTCAAAATGGTTTTAGGAAAACAAGATCCACAACATGTGCTGTTTACAAATATGTCCAAACAGCTCTCCAACAAATAAATGACAAAAGGTGTGCATTAGGCCTGCTTCTTGATAATATATGTCAAAAGCCTATGATAAAGTATCATATAGTATACTACTAACAAAACTTTACGGTTCTGGTATACGTGGCCCAGCTTATAATTGGTTCAAATCATATTTAAATAACAGAAAGCAAATAGTCCAGGTCGATCATCATAGCATTGAAGATAGGGAAACCATATCAGTGCGGTCTCAGGTAAGAAATGTCACATGCTCCATCCCTCAAGGCAGTGTTCTGGGCTGCATACTATTTCTAATATATATTAATGACCTCCCAAAAATTCTAAATAAACAAACTACATTACCAGTCCTGTTCGCTGATGATATTTCCATACTTGTAAAATGTGACAAAAATTCTGACCCAAATCCAATCTTACAAAATACTCTCCAGACAGTGACACTTTGGCTACAAGATCACAATTTAGAAATAAACTACAAAAAAACCAAAATGATACAATTTAGATCGTACAAAGCCCCCCCTCTAAGTAATAATGTATTTTTTAATGACACCCCTATTGAATTAGTAACTACAATTAACTTACTCGGTATAAACATAGACACACATCTCAATTGGAAAAAGCATATAGAAATAGTTAAATCTAAATTATCTAAATTTACTTACGCCTTGTTTCAACTTAAGCACAGCACAAACACAGAAACAGCACTATCGGCATATTACGCCTATGCATACTCGTGGTTAAGATATGGAGTGATGTTATGGGGGAACAGCGTAAATGCAAGCGAAATATTTGTTATGCAAAAGAAATGTGTTAGAATACTGGCCCATATTGACAATACCGAGAGCTGTAGGTCATATTTTGTCAAATTAAAACTCCTAACTTTACCTTCTATATATATACACGATCTTTGCATATTTGTATTTAAAAATAGTAACATTTTCCCTAAAATAAAAGACACTCATAACGTAAACACACGTCATAAAAATAGATTATATCTGCCACCATCTCGGCTCAAAATGCTTTACCATAGCCCATACCACATGGCAGTAAAAATATTTAACAAATTACCGAAACAAATTAAAGAAGAACCCAAATTCAATATATTTAACAGAAAATTAAAAGAATATCTAACACAAAAATGCTTTTACACGGTCGCAGAATACTTAGAATAAAACATTGGTAAATATGACACTAAGATAGATAAATTACTCATAATCACAGAAATAATACTTACACAAGGAAGCACATTTACATACACTTACACATAACACAACAAACAAATTAATAAAATATACATAACAAAATATAAAAAATAATAAAATACAATATTTAATACAACAAATATAAACAAATAAACTACAATAATTAATAGAAGTAAACAAATAATGGAATTACATATTGATATTAATTAAAATAATTACATATTAGTATAACTATAATAATTACAATTATTGTTTAAAGCTAGTGACTGGATGCTTCTTTTATCCAATGTTAATATGTTGCCGTGCCCTAACCGGGTTTCATGTTGGAACTTATTTACCTCTGTAACACCTAATGTACACATGAATGCAATAAAGAATTTGAGTTTGAGTTTGAGTTTGAGTTAGAATGAATAATCATGCAAGCTAATATACTTTTTATTGTAGTGAACTTTTTAATTCTTTATTGTTATTTTTTTTTTGTTTCTCTGTTATGTCTTACGATTTTCATAAACAAAATATAAGTATTTTAACAAAATCTGGGCAGAATGTTCGCTAACCTTCATGAAAAGTTGATAGCGGAACTGTCTCTTCAGTGATCATCCAACAAAACAAAAAGTCCCAGATTTTCACAAAACAAACCGAGCTATTTTTAGCACCTTAATTTGTGTTGTGTCCCACTGCCGGAAAAGCCAACCTCGTACGCCTACAAATCCTTTATCCTGAGCCTTAAGGGGGTATAAACATTACAAAATATGTCTTTCCCTTCACTTCCAAGATCCCAATTAAACAGTAACACAGCTATTACCCTTCTTTACCCCCGTTTACCCCCATTTACCCCCATAAAAAGCATGACACGAACAAATTACAGTACTCTTAACGTGTCGACAACCACTTATACCATAACGATGGTTGTAACAAAATATTTTCCATACAAAATGGGTTGTCATGGCGGAATGAACTTATTAAGTAAAGTAAGTAATGTAGCCTTGCCACGCCATCTTGTTTGTTCTAAGTTTAAAAAAATATTTTATGGGTATTTTTAGGTTGGGGTAATTTAGGGTGGTTTAACCGACTGTGAGATCAAAAGGAGGGTTTTATTGGGTTATTCTTACCGGTTATTTGATCTAAGCAGAGTCGTGATGGCCCAGTAGTAACGGCCCTGCTTTACGTGTTGTAGGTCGCAGGTTCAAACCCAAGCAGGCGTTTTACTTTGCGCAATTAGTTTCATCACCACTGCTCTCAAAACGGAAACTCGCATGTCTTAGAATAAAAATTTGAAGACATGTGACATCTAGCAACCCGTCTGGGCCTGCATGGTTAATGCCTACTACCTCTATCCAAGAGGACGTCTTTGTCCCGGCAGTAGGAAAATTATATGATACTAGCTTCTGCCCGCGACTTCATCCGCGGAAAAATTTTTGTTTTAACATTAGAAGTAAGTCGAAAAAATACTTTTCTAAAACATAAAACGAAATACGAGGGCGGCACTGAAAATTTCGGGAATCAAGGAAGTGACATAACATTACTATTTAAAAATGTATTTATTGCTTTTCGAAGTATTCTCCGCAAAATTTGACACATTATTTATTACGATGGAACCAATCATTGCAGCAACCATTCCATTCGGAAGTTGGGATCTCCAAAATGGCCGTTTTGTAGGCGTCCACGGCTTCTTCAGGTGATGAAAATCTCTGACCACGCTATTTATTCTTTATTTTAGGGAAAGTATAAAAATCATTAGGGCTTAGGTCGGGGCTGTACGGCGGATGGTCTAATAATTCTATGATATGTTGCTCTAAAAACTCTTTTGTTCTGTGCGCGGTGTGAGAACTCGCATTGTCGTGATGGAGGATGATGCGGCGGTTGCAGTTCTCTTTACGGAGTTCAGAAACGATCTGTGGCAAACAAATGCTAGCATACCATTCTGCATTAACCGTTCTTTGTCCCTCAAGAGGAATAGTCGCAACATGGCCGGTTTTGGTGACAAACGTGGCCACCATTTTTTTTGCAACACTCCGTGAACGAACAATTTTTGTTGGCTTTAACTCATTTTCGAACACCCAAACTCGTGACTGGTTTTTTATTTCGGGTTCGTACGCGTATATCCAGGATTCGTCACCAGATACGATGTTATAAACAGCATTTGAGGATCCTGCGTGGAATCTTTCGAGAGTTCTGACGCACCAAGTAACGCGAGCCGCTTTTTGCTCTTCACAGAGCGAATGCGGTATCCATCGGGGAAACAACTTTTTTACACCTAATTGTTCATGCAAGATTATTTGTATTTGACTCATGCCAATGTCTAAAGTTGCCTGAATTTCGCGGTATGTCACATGTCGATCTTCCTCAATCAGCTTACGCACAGCATCAACGTTTTCTTGGGTGACTGCAGTTTTTGGACGACCGTGACGGGGATCATCACTGAGCTTGACACGTCCGCGTTGAAATTCAGCAAACCAGCGATAAATTGTGGTTTTGGATGGGGCTTCATCACCGAATGCAGAAATCATCCGGTCAACACCCTGTTTTTCTGTTAAACCACTTCGAAAGTCATAATAAATCATCGCTTTTGAATTTTCTCGAGTCAATTCCATTTTCTCAACGACTAAACAAGTTTGACAAAACCTTGTGACAAGACCGAGAATCTTTTTTTAAATAAATAAATGGTATTCGATTTTTAAAACCAAGGAGTTTTCAGTTAAAAAGATTTTAATATGCCAGGAACAATGGAAATATTCCATTCCCGATACTTTTAGTGCAGCCTATGTATAAAAGTTAAAATACAAAAGATAGGAATATGGTGTCGCGGATTTTTTTGTAGAAATAATTAAGGCAAACCGGGTTGCCATACATTGCTTTCAATTTTAAACAACTTTTAGGCAGCGCATGCAAATAATTCTGTTTTCGGAGGTATTTCTTTCCGACTTGCTAGACGAAAGTTGCGATAGCTCGGCTAATTTGTATGATATAAATACATATAATTTATAGCCTATACCTAGCACTCAGGAATAATGTAGCTTTCTATCAGTGAAAAATTTTTGAAATTGGATCATTAGTTCCGGAGGTTACCCCCTACATACAAACTTACAAACTTACAAATTTTACCTCTTTATAATATTATTATTATATATTATATAGTATAGATTAATCTAAGGACTGAATTTTCGACGATATCTACTCAAGAACACGTCTACCCTAATAGTCATCGATTCTACGTCTAATATGACCCGTCCATTGCCACTTCAGCTTGCTAATTCTGAAAGGCAAGACTTCCTTCAATTAAAAAAAAACAGTAGGCAGAACCTACTTAAGTTTTTTTTTGTAAATTTTTGTTTCACTTACCTAAGTACAACATGAATGGAACATTATAGGATCTATTCTGTTAAATGGAGTTTTGTTGTAGCTATTTTTGCTCCATAAAAACTGTAATACTTTGGAACTAAACTGACCTTGGCTATACTAGCGCGAAATCTGCTATGTACAGCCTCAGGCAAACACATGAAGTACCTACCTAAAAATGTTTTATGTACATCTAACATATGGAATTTCCCGAGGCATTGGCGACAACCTTTATTTGGAGCCACGAAAACTGTGGGCGGAATGTTCGAAAGCAAGTACGTGCAATACGTAGTATTGATGAGCAATTCCCCTTTTGCAATCTTATAATACGATCCTTGTTTAGAATTCATGTTGCCAAAATATTACCCTTTCAATCAACTCAGCTTATCGCACTCCACTGCTGGACATAGGCATCTCCCAGGCTGCGCCACAACACCCTGTCCTCTGCATTCTGCATTCAGTCAGTCCCAGCCACCTTCTTAAGGTCATCGGTCCATCATGCTGGGCGGCGTCCCACACTACGCTTGCCGATGCGCGGTCTCCACTCCAGGACTCGTCTGCTCCACCAGCCATCAGTCCTTCGACAAACATGGCCTTCAATTACCCAATTGCCCTTAATGGAAAAAAAAAACAAGTATCCGAGTATCCGTATAAGTATTCTGCTAAATAAAAGCCAGAGTAATCTACGTACTTAAAACGGTATTTTAATTGTTTCGTGAGTACTTTTTATGCCTCTAGCCCTTTTATGTGGGTGGGATTCATAAATACGTAACGTGTTCACACTTTTACTTAATCCGACACCTCCGTAACTAAGTAGCAGTTTGTTTCAAATATTTTCCCTTTAAAATACTTGTAGGGACCAAAGAAATTGTAAGTACAGAAAACAAAAATACCGCAAAATTCTTTTTCAACAAGAAAGAAAGAAGAAAAGAAAGAAAAAACGTTTATTCTGCACAGACAAACAAAACGCACTTTTCTAAAAACAAAATTGCTTAGTAACTAAATATACCCGTACAAACCGGCTAAAAAACCTCGTATTCAGAGCCACGATTGACAATCTGTATCTCGGCCATAGACAATGGATGGACCACTGCACTGACAATTAGTGTCTGTTTACAAACATAATGAACTTATCATTTTATCAACAAAAACTAGAATAACAAAACTAAAAAGTTATTTTTAAAATACAAACATAAAAAAGGCACGAGAAACTAAACTGCCGATTGCAGAGTGATAACTAATATTTATTCTTACAAACTAAACTAACACAATGAAGCCGTGCGTCGCATCTGCGCAAGAACAGGTCGTTGCTCAGCAAAATGCTGTGACCTCAGACGAACCTATCGTCAACAGCGCTGATTTTCAGCAACTACCCCTCGAATGACGTAATGACGTCCCCCTGTGTGACTGAATTATTCGGGTAAGTGTCATATTATTCTTGATTTCCACAGAAACAAATGTGATTCTATCTGCACGTAGTATCTATAAACAAATAATTAATTATAATATTATATTATATATTGATAGTTATCTTGTGTACCTACTTTAATAAAATGCCTATTATCTAACACATCAATTTGTTTTTATATATATTATGGTAATTGTGAATAAGTCAATTTAAAATGCATCATACTATCTAACCACAGTTGGTAAGTACCTATATGTCATGCACCATGGCAATCGCGATGGCGGCCATTTGCATACGCCATGCACTGGGGCATGGCGCTGGCTGACGAATGCCATGCTTTTCTGCCCAAACTTACAAAATTTGCTACTTGGTACAGCCTGACAGTGATTCTCTATTGCATCTACTAACGTTATTATCATTTTAGAACAAAAGAATGTTAATCTAAACCCAAGTGAGCAAATACTATGTTTTCCTTACTGTAGGTATGGATTTCTCTATATATTCTCTATTATATTAAAATAAAAGTTTATAACTATCCATTTATGGTCATCGTATACAAAACATTGTAAAACATTCTAAAAGAGTAACGGTGGAGTTTCTTGCCCATTCTTCTCCACACGAAACTACCTTTTGGAAGGAACGACTAGAATCAATTCTATTTCTTGTTTATTTTGACGTTCAAAAGTGCCTTACTTGTGCCTATTTGAAATAAATGATTTGTCTTTGACTTTGACATCTTAAAAACGTTGACTACTAAATTTGGCCTTTTTTTTTTGGCTAAGGCTAATAAGGCTGGGAAATCATCCAATGACTGCTCCCGCTCTGGGTGGAGTGGAAGGGAGTGTCAGACTCTTACTCTTACTTACCCCTTCATATGCTGACATCTCTTTGAGGCGCGCGTGGAACATATACGCGCCGTACGGTACAGGTCTGGTGCTGATCGGACGGTGAGTCACCCATTACTCACCGTCCGCAGGCAAAACAATGTATATTAGTATAGTGAAAGTACCTAATTACTATACTTGAAAATATTTCATAATGCTTAGCTTTTTCGCAACGAAAGGGTCGGCTTCCAGTTTAACCAGGTGCAGCTGAATACCAGAACCTTACATGGAGCGACTGCCTGGCTGACCTCCACAAGCCAGTAAGTAGCCTGAGAGTCAAACTTACCTTGTTAATACTGGTTGTTAGACATTGGAAATTCTGACTACCCGTAACGACAGTCAAAAAAAGTTTTTTACCAAACAACAACTGACTTCCAAAAAAACACCACAAAGTGGAAAATAATTTTAATTTTGGCAGTCTGTCTTTGGCTTTGTATTTTAGAGTTTTGCCACCGACTTTCGAATTTAAAATTATTTTCCACTTTGTAGATTTTAAGACGTGTATGGTTTTTTCATGGATGCCATATCTACACACATCAAAAGTGTCTAGGGATCAACATATATTTTTGCAATAACTTTTCTCTTGATTGATATTAATTTAAATTTTCTTTAAGGATTCATCAAATAAAGTGTTTTCGTTTGTCACAGTAACGATAAACCAAGTCACCTTTGCATTAATAAAGAAATTTGCCATTTTCCTAATAAAGGGATTTTTGACATTTGAACCACTAACATTAAAGTTCGAAAAAAAGACTGAAATAACAGTTTTCTTTAAAATTTTATTGGGTAACTTAAACAATTAATAATCCGTGTTTCTACCGCGAACACTAACAACACAAGAACATCGGTTTGGCATACTCAAAATGAGTTCATCCAAATCACGCTGTGGAATGGCCGCCCATGTTCGTTGCAACAACAAAAAAAGGTCTTCTTGCAACTGGATACCCTCCATATTCGGCAGAGCTCTTCTCTGTAGCATATCCCATGCATGCTCAATCGGGTTCAAGTCTGGCGACTGAGCAGGCCAGGGCAGGACATTGATGTTAGCTGCGGCGAGAGTCTGTCTTACAACTCTTGCGGTGTGCGGTCGTGCATTATCATGCATTAACTGAAATAAGGGACCGATTTGCACTTGTAGAGGAACGAATGAAGTGAACCTTCATTCCCGAAGACCGCTACGGGTACCACCTATAGCAATGCACAATCGTAGGATTCGATATCAATGGGCTCTTGAACACAGAAATTGGGCAGAAGAACAATGGCGTTTCGTGTGCTTTTCTGATGAGTCTCGTTTTGGTATGAGACCGGATACAAGACGTATACGACACTGGAGAACCCCTGGACGCCAACAGCGATTAAAATCCTGCCAGGAAGTCCATCCTTATAGTGGTGGAACCATCATGGTATGGGCGGGTATTTGGATCGGCGGAAGAACTGAGTTGATTTGGATCAGAGGCAACCTCAACGCTCAAATTTATGCTGAGACGATTGTATCTGACGTCATCGTTCCTAGTAGAAAGGGTCGGCTTCCAGTTTAACCAGGTGCAGCTGAATACCAGAACCTTACATGGAGCGACTGCCTGGCTGACCTCCACAAGCCAGTAAGTAGCCTGAGAGTCAAACTTACCTTGTTAATACTGGTTGTTAGACATTGGAAATTCTGACTACCCGTAACGACAGTCAAAAAAAGTTTTTTACCAAACAACAACTGACTTCCAAAAAAACACCACAAAGTGGAAAATAATTTTAATTTTGGCAGTCTGTCTTTGGCTTTGTATTTTAGAGTTTTGCCACCGACTTTCGAATTTAAAATTATTTTCCACTTTGTAGATTTTAAGACGTGTATGGTTTTTTCATGGATGCCATATCTACACACATCAAAAGTGTCTAGGGATCAACATATATTTTTGCAATAACTTTTCTCTTGATTGATATTAATTTAAATTTTCTTTAAGGATTCATCAAATAAAGTGTTTTCGTTTGTCACAGTAACGATAAACCAAGTCACCTTTGCATTAATAAAGAAATTTGCCATTTTCCTAATAAAGGGATTTTTGATTGTTCTTCTGCCCAATTTCTGTGTTCAAGAGCCCATTGATATCGAATCCTACGATTGTGCATTGCTATAGGTGGTACCCGTAGCGGTCTTCGGGAATGAAGGTTCACTTCATTCGTTCCTCTACAAGTGCAAATCGGTCCCTTATTTCAGTTAATGCATGATAATGCACGACCGCACACCGCAAGAGTTGTAAGACAGACTCTCGCCGCAGCTAACATCAATGTCCTGCCCTGGCCTGCTCAGTCGCCAGACTTGAACCCGATTGAGCATGCATGGGATATGCTACAGAGAAGAGCTCTGCCGAATATGGAGGGTATCCAGTTGCAAGAAGACCTTTTTTTGTTGTTGCAACGAACATGGGCGGCCATTCCACAGCGTGATTTGGATGAACTCATTTTGAGTATGCCAAACCGATGTTCTTGTGTTGTTAGTGTTCGCGGTAGAAACACGGATTATTAATTGTTTAAGTTACCCAATAAAATTTTAAAGAAAACTGTTATTTCAGTCTTTTTTTCGAACTTTAATGTTAGTGGTTCAAATGTCAAAAATCCCTTTATTAGGAAAATGGCAAATTTCTTTATTAATGCAAAGGTGACTTGGTTTATCGTTACTGTGACAAACGAAAACACTTTATTTGATGAATCCTTAAAGAAAATTTAAATTAATATCAATCAAGAGAAAAGTTATTGCAAAAATATATGTTGATCCCTAGACACTTTTGATGTGTGTAGTTAGAACTCCAGCTTTCAAATAAAAAAAATCATAAAAAAATTGGTTCACCCAGTCGAAAGTTAAAAACAAAAAAAAAACAGTCAAATTAAGAACCAGGTGGAGGTTCTAAATCCGGCTGTATTCTTTTTTGAAGTCGATTAAATACTTCGAATCTTCAGAGTTGACAAAACTTCATTTAGTGGCCATGGATAAAGTAAGTACAGAAACCACTTATTTTAAATGATCTATGAACTATATAACATAACATTCTCTTATCTGCGACATTTGTTTCCCGACCTCATACTTGCCCTGTGTTTATTTAGGCACTCATCCTAAGTTAACATTGACACGACAATTTTCATGATAGAGTTCTTGTTCCTCGTTCAATAAAAATAGGAGCATCGTTACATAAATATTGCATGATTTATTTTATTCTGAATGTACAGACGCCAGCATATCAAGCTATTCCAAACTGTCAAATTTTCCCAATTGAAAATGATCTTTAAGTCTTATAGTTATAAAGTTGAAAAACTATCAAAGTTACAGATTGTGGTAACTTGATGTGCTGGCTGTACATACATAACCTACCATGAGGTCAGGCAACTACATTACCGGGGACAATTTTTTTTTTTTAATTCTTGCATTAGCGTGGCAGGAGAGCAGTGGTAACCTCCCAGACTTACGAGTTGTAGGTATTTGGTTCATACCCAGGCAGCCATTTTACTTCGTGTTAAATATTTCATCACCGTTGTGGGTGGAGCGGAAGAGATTGTCAGACTCTTACTGACTAAGACCCATCCCTGTTCCTTCCGTAGCCCTAAGGGTGCCGTGGCAGCGGTAGCCTGGTGTCCTGTTCGGAAAATCCCGCTGAGACCCCAAGGTTGCATCTATACCTAATTATGATTTGGTAAGTCTTATTTTTTTTTTTAATTTTACTTTCAGGAATTTTGCAATTTCATTTCTGCCTCCCAATCTGTTGAGTACAACATTTTCGATATCCTCTACTCGCGTACTTTATAGCTTCGCAGTACCAGTATGATATTATATCTAAAAATATTCTAACATCGTTTCGCGAACATGTTCGTCACACTCGTATAGGTAAATATAAATATCATACGAATCTTTTTTACTTGACTACACATACTAAATGGAAGATCATGTATTCTTACAGGACCTAAGTATCGGCCGGCGTTAGATATTATGCTCATAAGAATCGACCTTTTTATTGTCTACAAAAATTTTTTTTAAAGAATCTAAACTATCCCAAACTGTAAAAAAAAAATCCAATTGCTTAGCTTAGTTCAGCCGCCTATGCCGTCAGGAAAGTAAGACAATACACTGACGTTGATACAGCCCGGTTAGTGTATTTTAGCTATTTTCATAGCGTTATGTCCTATGGCCTTCTGCTGTGGGGCAAAGCCGCAGATATAAATAATATATTCGTTCTTCAAAAACGAGCTGTTCGAGCAATTTACCAGCTAGGTGCCAGAGTATCTCTGAGAGATTTTTTTAAAGAAATTGGTATTCTTACGGTAGCGTCACAATTTATTTTCGCCAACATTTTATATATTAGACAAAATTTACACTTACATTCAGTCAAAAAAGTATCGGGAATGGATGATTTGTTTATGGTTCCAAATTCAAATTTTTGTTTGTTTTAGTTGTTAGATTGGCACAAATGTTTTCCATTTTGGCGCGGAGTTTGAGTTGCATCTGTTATTTATATTAAATACAGTGCTGGTTTTAGTAATATCATATATAGTGTGTATTGCGAATTTCATAATGGACAAAAATATCGAACAAAGAGTTTGTCTTAAATTTTGCATCGCCAATGGAATTTCGTGTTCGGAGTCACTGAAAATGTTACAGAAGGCTTACGGTGAATCGACTTTATCAAAAACTCGTGCTTATGAGTGGTTCAAAGCGTTCAAAAGCGGTCGAGATGTGATGGAAGATTTGCCTCGCTCTGGTAGGCCGTCAACGTCTGCAACTGAAGTTAACATCGCAAAAGTGAAGAAAATAGTGACTGAAAATCCCCATTCAACTCTGAGAGAGATAGCCGCCGAACTTTCTGTATCTCACGAGTCGATCCGTACCATTTTAACTAATCATTTGGGTATGAAACATGTTGCTGCTCGGCTAGTCCCAAAAGATCTGAATTTTCTCCATTAACTCAATCGCATGAAAGTCGCTGAGGACATGCTAGAACGAGTCAGTTCGGACCCAACATTCATGAAACGCATTGTTACTGGTGACGAGACGTGGGTTTACGAGTTTGACATGCAAACTAGTCAACAAGCTTCGAAATGGCGCCTTCCAACTGAACCGAAACCGAAAAAACCACGCCAAAGTCGATCAAAAGTCAAAGTCATGTTGACTGTTTTCTTTGACTATCGCGGTGTTGTGCACTCTGAATTCTTACCGGAAGGTCTAACGGTAAATAAAGAATATTATTTGAGCGTTATGCGGCGTTTAAGAGAGCAAATTCGACGAAAAAGGCCAGATTTGTGGAAAGAAAATTCTTGGATTTTGCACCACGACAATGCGCCTTCGCACAAGGCTATCATTGTGAACGAATTTTTAACCAAACACTCAACAAATACCATCCAGCAACCACCATATTCACCATATATGGCTCCTGCTGACTTTTTTCTTTTTCCTAAACTCAAATTACCACTTCGTGGCACCCGTTTTCAATCGATAGAAGACATAAAGGAGAATTCGCGGCGAGAACTGAACTCAATTCCGGAAGCAGCATTTAAAAAATGTTTTGATGAATGGATTATTCGTTGGCGCAAGTGTATCGTTTCTAAAGGAGCATACTTTGAAGGTGATAAAATAAATTTGGATGAATAACAGACATTTTGTGTATTATCGATCTTTTCCCGGTACTTTCTTGACAGAGTAGTATATACTAAAAACAGTGATATTCACAACATCAATACTAGAAATAAGGATGAACTACGTGCTCCCTTTCATCGGCTTCATAAGGTTCATAACTCATTTGTGGGGCTTGGTATAACCTTTTATAACAAGCTGCCCTCTTCTTTGCTAGAATTGCCTTTTAATACGTTTAAATCTAAAGTAAAATCTATCCTTTGTTCAAAGGCTTACTATACTACCAACGACTACTTAAATGACAAGAATAGTTGGTCGCTGTGATTAACACAAGACAATGTTTATGTTCTTTCTCCAGAATTAGCTTCATAAAATTATTTTTATTATGTATTCAATTCATTGTTTTGGTTGTTTTTTTTTTTTTATTAGCCATTTATTGTTGACATAATCTACTCATTACAATGTTTTTTTTTTAATGAGTTGTATTGCAAAATGTGCTTAGCTAGAGACCTCGACAGTTGATCATATTTATTTATCTTGATCCTAGTTAGTAATCATTAGCAATTAATTGATTGATTTTACTTCGATGGTCCTAGTTTATCATTTGTAACTTCGAGTTACGGCTGTATGGACATAGTACAGCATTGCACATGTAAGCGGGCACGCACTTTTACCTGGAGGCTCTTTTTTTTTCTTTTTAAATTTACGCTTGAGTACAGTCAGTTTTAATGTTTTAATTGGTATATTGACGTGTGCTAGCTGACATGTGGCAAGTGATTGATTTTAATGTGATGTGTTTCGTAATGTTAATTACTTCTCATGCGATAAATGTGTGTAGAGTCAAGTTCTTCCAACTAAACAGACAGCTGTGCTGCTGGGGAGTTTGTTGCGCCACTTCTTCTTCCCAGCTAAAGCACTAGGAAGTGGTGAAGGGTGGGCGTTTTTGGGGGACTGTCTTATGTAACTTTGACCTTCAAAAAGTGCTGATCTTCAGCCTAATTTGAATAAATGACTTTTGATTTGATTTGATTTGATTGAACGTGAACCTTATTCTCTTTTAATACAGTTGAAAATCTATCAAAGAAATTTGAATGAGTCGGGTAGCTTTATGTGCTGGCGTCTGTACAGAGTCCTAAATGCAAGTACTTTAGGCCTCAGGCTTTTTTTTTTTTTTTTTTAAGGCTGGGAAATCATCCAATGACTGCTCCCGCTCTGGGTGGAGCGGAAGGGAGTGTCAGACTCTTACTGACTAAAACCCATCCATGTTCCTTCCGTAGCCCCACGTACCGCGACGTGCTCACCCAAGCACGCGGGGCGGTGGACCTCCAGGAGCTGGGGATCACCGGGGGCCTCAGGCATAGAGTGACGGCAACCGGCGCTCGCATGCTGGAGATCCCCGGTGCGTCGAGTGGCCCCACCGCTGACGCCCTAGCTGAGAAGCTAAGGGCGTCCCTTAACGCGGAGGAGGCTCGAGTCTCCAGGCCCGTGAAATGCGCAGACATGCGTATCATGGGCCTGGACGACTCCGTCACGGAGGGAGAGGTGGTGGCCGCCGTCGTCAGGACGGGCGGGTGTCTCGCCGAACAAGTGAAGGCAGGCACCATACGCCCTGACTTCACGGGTATGCGAACCGTTACGGTTAGCTGCCCCGTGACGGCGGCCAGCAAGATTGTGGAGGGCCGAAGACTCCTGGTGGGCTGGGTTTCAGCACAGGTTAAGCTGCTGGAGCCCAGACCTCTGAGGTGCTTCCGTTGTCACGTGGGGCACCATGTCGGTGTCCAGTGCACCTCAGAGGTGGACCGCAGCACACTGTGCTTCCGCTGCGGTCAGCCCGGACACACGGCCGGCTCGTGTAACGCCGCGCGGCACTGCGTCGCATGTGCGGCCGCTGGCAAGCCGGCCGATCACCGGGCGGGGAGCAAGTCCTGCGCCCCGCCTGCCGGGACCAGGAGGAGAGGTAGGCCCTCCGCCGCCACCCCCACCGTCGCCGCCGCCGCCGCCGCTGCCGCCAATGTTGCCGCCGCCGCCGCCGCCAATGCCACTGCCGAGGGCCCCTCGCAGGGGACCCAGGGGGGAGTCAACATGGAGGAGTGAAGGCCTCAGGCCTAACTTGTCACTGACGATGTTGTACTTCACGTGTACTAACCGTGCCTACACAATATGGCGAAAAAACGTGTCTACCAACAAGCCAAGCCAATCCAAATAACACTGACGGCCGTGCCTATGTAGACACGATTGAAAATACAGACTTTAAAACAAAGCATAATCAGCCTATAATGTTCCACGCGTGACTCAAAGAGATGTCAGCATTTGCAGGGGCCTGCTAGGGCCCAGCCTGTAGGGTGAGTGGGATTGTCCGAAATGGTTACCGCTACCCCGGAACATAAAGGGCTAAGGAAGGAACATGGATGGGTTTTAGTCAGTAAGAGTTTGACACTCCCTTCCTCTCCACCCAGACCGAGAGAATCCATTGGATGATTTCCCACCCAAAAAAAAAGCCTATAATGTTCTTACTGCTGGGACACAGGCATCCTCTCTGTGAGGGAGTGGTTACCCACTACGCGGGCCCAGTGCGGTTTGGTAGAGATGCCGGATTCCCCGCGATGTGTTCTTCAACCGATTTCGGGTACAGAGATGAATCAACAATTTACATAAAGTAACTGACGCTCTTAAAACATAATATGAATATTGTTGTATTGTTTAAATTTGGTGAACACATAAAAATACGGACAGTCGAACATAGAACATTCTCCTTTTTTTGAAGTCGGTTAAAAAGAAAGCGGACAATCGCTTTATTTTTAACTATACAAAACTAGGCATGGTTTAAATAATTAGGGAACAAAGTCAAAGTCAAACCCTTTTTTTTAAATAGGCACAAAAAGGCAAAGTGCCTTTCTTGTGCCTATTTAAAATACGTTAAAATCGTATTTAATAGTAATGTAGTACGTTAATGTTATACGTTAAAGTCGTAGTTAAATAATAGGTACGTATTTAAAACGTTAAAATCAAAATTCAGTTTTAAGATCCATGTTTTAAAATATTCCAATGAACAGGTTCTTTCGTCACAATACATTGAGAGCCGTCGGTGTCTTCATCATATTATTCAGCTCAGGGCTACAGCTGCTATGTTTCATAGACCAATAGATGAGGGACCGTCGTAACTTTGAATAAGACGTGGCATTTTATGACCAACTAAATTCCAAGTTCTGGCAAATCTTAGTTTTATCGGTTTATGGTCACGTAATGTTGTTTTAAAGGAAAGTTGGATGATATCGATTCGAGACGAATTAATTGGAAGAAACTGGTTCAGTCTTAAGGAAAGTAGGTCATATTTTGAAGGAATGGTGACCTATTTTGGGGCATTGTAATAGTGCCAGTGACAAAGTTCATTTAAATATATTACCAATCTTAGAGTAAGAAAATTAAAATTTATTACAAAACTCACGTTTATTTTCGAACCTCAAATTTATAAGAAAATTAAATAAATTACATAATATTATTATGTAATTGTAGGTCGTGGGTTCAAACCTAGGCGGACGCATTTCTTTGTGTATAATTGGACTGCTTTCAAAACAGTGAAAGAAAACATCGTGAGGAAACTGGCATATCCTAGAACCAAAAAAATCGAAGACATCTGACAATCACCAACCCACAATGGGCCCGCGCGGTGCATTACAGTCAACGGCTCTCGAATAAGGTAGCCTGAGTCCCAGTAGTGGGAACAATATAGGCTTCTTAACATACTAACAAACACTATTACATAATTACAAATAACGTTTTCACCTCACAGGCTCGGAAAGAGTCCCTTTGTCATTCGAAATCTGAGCCGAAAATCGCTTTTTGCTCTCTAGCGTGGAAAGAGTTTTTAAAATTCGAATCTTTCTATTTAATAATTTTCTATACTGCCAGTCCACTGAAAATGCATGACACGGTCTAAAATAAAATATGTAATAATACCGCTCACCTTAAAAACTTCCATCACAGTACAGAAATTAAATATTTTGTGAGGATATAATTGTAAAATTGGAATTAATGTTAATAAGTATTCCATTTGATTAAAATATCTGTGACGTCACATTTGAATATGCCATAAAAATACTGTCAAATACCCAATTGTGTAGTAATCTAAGTTTAATTTTTGAAATAAAATAAATACTAATATAATATGTTATTTAATCCTTTGCTTGGCAAAAATAAATATGTATTAAATTAAATTAGTTAGTTATATGTATTAAATTAGTTTTTTTCTTTCATTCTCCTTAGAGGATAAGTAGGATATAGAACAAAATACAGGGTATTTAATTTTAGAGATATTCTATGTAACTCATAAGATACATTGCCAAGTATCTGTTATTTTCTTCACATGAGTCAATGTATCTGAGACGCTCGAACAAAATAAAACTCAAAACACCTGTTTTCTTGCACCTAGCAGTTTCCTCGCTGTGGTGAGGTGAAAAATTGTGTGTTGCGCTCGGCAGCAAAGTTTTTCTGCGTCTCGTACCTTTGAAACCTTCGTTACGCTCAGGATTCTATATTTGAACCACTCGCTTCGCTCATGGTTCAACCCTAGAATCCTTCGCTTACTCAGGTTTCAATAGAAGTACTCGCGCCAAAAATCAACTTTCCAGCCTTGCATAACAAATAACTATTACTACAAAAAAAAAAGGATTGTGTGGTGGTAAAAGTGAAACTTTTTTCACGTTAAAGACATTTGACACTATAGGCGCCGCCATATTGGCCTTGGCTGCTCTGACGAGCGTTTTTCACTTTATCTCTACTCCGCGGCCGACCGTCACGCGACATGCAACACACAGACGAAAAAGTTTCAGACGATGTAATAAAAGTTTCACTTTAAAAATCATTTTATATCCTACTAGCTCTTGCCCGCGACTTCGTCCGCGTGGAGTTTAGCTACATCGCAATATCGGGAGATATTTTTGAGATAATATAGGTGTAGACAGTTTAACAAAATAACCGACGTAATTTTTTAAATTTGCCTAACTGTTTTATTTATGGACCGATTGACAAGAAGCTTACCACATTATATTACTGAAAACCACATCTAAATCGGATAAGCCGTTTCTGAGATTAGTGTGCACAGACAAACAGACAAAATTTTTAACAGTCATCCAATAATATTTTTTCTCCTACGTCTTCCATGTATAGACAGCAATCCGTTACATTTTTAGTATATGTATAGATAGCCACATGGCTATAATAATGATTGTTCCTACTTCGCTTGACTCAAAAATTAAACAAAAAAAACTCTACAAAATCTACACTCTCAACCAATAAAATGATAAGATCTCATAAAACACAGAAGTGTTTTCCCACACAGACCAAAAACGACCTAAAAAAGAATAACTTAGGAGCGCCATCTAGGTAATACAATTAAACTAATTACAGGAAGATTTATTTGGCTACTAAACTCGCTTTAAATTCCTCCTAATGAGAGTGTCTTGAGATTATCTCGGTTGTATCTCTCCGCGGATTGGCGGAATTTACGAACTAACTTCTTTTCGGGGAGTCGAAGGCTTTCGGAAGATTTTCTGCGCGAATAATGGGTTTTTCAGAGTGATTATTAAGGCTCGTTTATGTTTTTGTGGGTTGGAGAAAATTTATGTAGTTGCTTAATTATTATTTTCGGTTTTATAAACTTCACGTGTATACTAATTTATTTACTTTTTTTATAACTGGCCTATACTGTCCCACTGCTGAGTAAAGGCTTCCCCCAAATCCTTCCAGACATCTTTTCATATAACCACCTCGATCCATCCCTTGCGGTATACTTCCAGGTCATCTCTGCACATCTTCCTGGGCCAATTTAGACGGTGCTGTCCATCCTCAGGAGATGTACCTAACGGGTATCATTGAAATAACTCAAGTTTTTCAAACACCGATTATGGTTAGTCTTGGTCGTAGCAGATAAATTAAGATACATATTTAGACTTTTCATCAATGGAGATTTCATCATTTGTTTTGAATTCGTCTCACACTTGAAATTCCTTTTTTGCCCCAAAGTTGGTTCTTTCCGTGGTTGAAAGAATCGTATTTTTTCGTATTAATAAAAACGTTCTAGATTAGTAATTGATTGAGTGCAGGTTTGACGTCATCACATCAACGCCGGCTGTCGCTGAAAATCAGCGCCGTGTGTCTCGCATGGGGTCGAAGCATATCTCCCCACAACTTGCTTTTTTATTTGCTTTTTTTTACTGCGTCATGTTTGCCGCAAATAATAATAATTTTTTTTTCTTTCTTTTTCTATTGCAATCTAGCCTATTAAGGTACTAAGTAATTTAATTCTTACTTAACGACAAGGTAATCTTACCTTACAACTGTTATAAATAAAATCGTCGATCTTAAACGTAGAATATTTTATATTTGTTTTGCTTTACAAATCAGCTTAGCATCAAAAAATATGCCTGTTTTCGTTCAAAAATACAAAATAAAGTAAGCTATCCTGAAAATATACAATTATCGAGATGCGCTTCACTAAATTCACTCATATACAATGGCTGCCAATAATATATTTTTTAATCTAGAGCCTGAAAAAAGTGCTATTGTTGATGGATTGATCAATCTATTTGATGTATGAACTTCGACAACCAATTTATAGTCCGTGGAGGCAAAATTATTAATATTTACCGTCATACTCTTCAGTAAAAATTGGGGAAAATACTGCAATACGTTGGTCAGTGAACTTTTTCCCGAAATTTTCATCCCGTGTGACGCCAGTATTAAAAAAAAATCAATTTTATGAATTTAATAAATAAATAAATAATTGTTAAAACTTTAAATTTCAATAAAATTCTATTAAAATTTACTTTACGATGTCCAAGGGGAAGACAAGAACAATATTCTCGTAATTAAAAAGTTCAAAATCTAGTACAATCTATTCAATGTCAAATACTTTTAAAGTTTAGGAAATCTTCAAGAATTTTTCACAAAATCTCACGAATGCGAAAGTTCTTAAAAATACGGAATTGCCCCATAAGCTTTGACCCTCAATCTTGTTTGACTAAAGTTATATTGACTGCCTCGTTGCTCTAGTAGTCGCAAGTAAGTACTACTGCCGAACAATGAGGCCACTGGATTCAATGGCCTCGGGCAAAGTCATCATCTGCCTAGCCTTTTCCAAACTATGTTGGGGTCGGCGTCCAGTCTAACCGAATGCAGCTGAATACCAGTATTTTACATGGAGCGACTGCCTATCTGACCTCCACAACCCAGTAACTGGGCAATACGATACCCTTTGGTAAGACTGGCTGATTTGGTAAGACGTGTCGGGCAAAGTGTTATTGAGATTTTCCAACAGAAGTTCCCGAGTAGCATGCCGGAGACTAGATTTATGCCCAGTTGATGGCGATAGACTCGCCCCCTATAACATGGGAATTAAACATAACTGGCTCTTCTTCTTTAATGTGGTTAGTGACTAAACTGGTGTCAGAGTTTTTATGCTGCCCATGGGCCTCTGACTTTGCTTCACATGCTGTTGAAAAATATCCCTCAGACATGCTGGTTTCTTCAAAAATTTTTCCTTAACCGATTTTGAAGCAAATGGTAATTTTGAAATACGCACATAAAGAAAGAAAGAAAAAATGTTTATTCAGCACAAACAAGACGCACATTTATAAAAATAAACTAAAAAGTCACTTACTATATCCGTGCAAACCAGCTTAAAATCCTCGTATTTAGAAACATGAAAATCATTGACAGTTAGTGTCTCGGCCATGGACGGATGGATGACCCCAGACAAAAAACTGACAACTTAATCAACATAATATAACAACGTGACATTGCATAATACAACGTACGAGAAACAAAAATGCCGATTGCAGGGTGATAACTCAACCACTGTTTATTTTTACGACTAACACGTTGAAGCCGTGCGTCGCACAGGAATCCGTAAAATCAGAGGTGCGAGGGGTTGGGTGGGGGGTTGAAGTCGAGATCTTTGACTTGGCAGTCCGATGGTCACACCACTAGGCTATCACTGCAACATAACTGGTAAAATGTGGATACACATCAACCTCAATTTTTCGGGGAACATAGGCATGATGTTATTAAAAACATTATTTTCACCATAAATTAAGAATTCAGTAAATCTTCTCCCGACACGTTAATAAATATAAGACCTGTGTACAATAAAATAGCGTGACTCTATTTGTAACGTGTTAATGTTTAATTTGTTTATTTATTTAATCTTGTGTTTTACCTAGTTTCTAAATACTGTAGGCAATAAAACAAAAGTCCAGAAAACTATTACAATAAGCATTTAAATGTTTTGCCCACCGTTATCTCGGCTTTGAATAGCACCATCAGTTCGTTGGCCTACACCATAAAGCCTTACACTCTAACTTGCACCTTCTTTCAAACACGCCAAAGTTGGAATTAGCACTTGTTTGTTTACAAAATTAATTTCATTAAATCACGACCACAAACAATCAAAATTGACCTTTACCTTGACAGAAATAAAACAGAAAATAGTTTGCTCTGCTTCATCCGTGATACAGTCACATAGAAAACCGATAAGGTTACAGGAAATAAAGATTATTCAAAGAAAGCACGCGATGTGTTGACTGATATAACTTGAGCTCTTTGTAGTTAGTATTTCTTCGTCTATGGGGGTCAAGCCGTGTTAATGGCCGATCTATGTAGGTTTTAGTAAATGCATTCGTTTGTTGAATAATAATAATATTCAGGAATGTTTGAAGGTAGCGATTCAATAGGCACAAAAGAGCGAAATCGCTACTAAAAATCATTCATTGAATTTTATTAAAATGAGGGTAGATGTAAGGAAAATCCGCGTATGTACTTGGGCAAATAATTATGCGTAACCAGACGTGAGAAGAGATTTATTATGGTACTAATAACCTGGTTAAGGCCTGTAGGTTCAAATCCAGGCAAGCACCAATATAACTTTTTCAATACATCTGTACTTTCCGAGTTTAAATTGAACATTACTGACATCGAACAAAAACATAACAACCACAACAAAAAATAACAACAACAACAAACTATCAAAATTGGAGTGTACCTACTATAAGTACACCTCTGCTTAACCCTTTGGCGAATACAGGCTGCATATTTTATGTTTATTACTGACACCAGTGATAGAAACATCGTGAGAAAACCTGGACTTATACAGGCTGATATTGAATTGACTATTTGAATTGGTCAAAAATAAAAATGAAATCACATGGAAAATAGCCCTCTCGTCATAAAAACTTCCATCACCCCACAAAAAATAAATATAATGCGGAGATATAATTGTTAAATTGCATTTAATGCTAATAAGTATTACATTTGATTCTAAAATCTTTGACGTCACATTGTCATATTTCATACAAATCACGTACAAATGCCGCATTTTGACGGTTCATAAAAAGTAACGTATTGACTACCCTTTCAAATACTCAATTTCAGGTTTGTTCCGATAGCGAAAGTTGTTCATAATGATGAGTACAATGACCCCTTAGGGGCTGACATGTTCTCACAAGAACAAAAGTCCCTAAAACAAAAGATTAAAAAAAAAAAAAAATTACCCCTTAAAATACTGTCCATGAATTCAATTTCACTCTGTATAATTATTATCTATGAAATTGCTTACTCGTCTTGAGCAAGCGCAGTGATCAAAGTTCGTGTCTTCTCTGTATGATACGAGGTCATTGCCCTGCAGTGGAACAATAATATTATGTTGGTATTAATAATAATCAAGTAAGCTATTAAAACCTTATTTACATAACAACACACACAAGAACCACTAAAATTAAATTAAAATTTCAACACACAGCTTTAACCAAAAGTTTAACGCTCTAAATCCCGCACAGAAACCACAGCCTAAAAATTACAGTCTATAAACAACTTACGTCACATTAACTCACTTCATAAAACGGGAAATTTTAATTAACTATGTACGTTAAGCGACTAATTGGTTATTTTCAAGTTGTAATTGTTTAACTGTACGCGACCGCTTGTAACTAAGATTTGGAATTAAATCGTCGGGTATGTTTTGTTTGTTTGTGTTTTGTTTTTACTAAGGTGAATCACCTCGGATAAGAGCAGTGGCGGCCTAGTAGTATTTGCCCCGACTTAAGAGTTGTAGGTCGTGGGTTCGAACCCATAAATTGAACAAACAAATAATCACAACTTATAGTTAACTTCAGGGCTTCAGTTACTCATTTTTCGTTTTCGTTTCGAAGGCAGCCAGCACATCAAGTTACCACAAAATATCAAATTATCTCAATCGATTTTGATCTTAACAGCCGACGTTATAAAAATACAAGTCTAATATTATTTTATTATCTGATAGACGAACTAAGTGTAATTTCTTTTTGTTTTTGAGAAAGCTTCATCCCTATTGGGCTTGAGCAAATAATCAATTACTTCAAAATAATTTTCTCCTACAACAGAAGCGCGTCAACAAATAAAAAAAACGTTAAAGAAATTAAAAATTGATTTTTTTTGGTACTCCACTGACAGAACTGTCATTCGCGGTAACCAATATCCATCTAGATCTGTCTCGTTTATCATAGCAGGACAATCCTGTCCGCGCCGCCGCCGTAAATGTGTCTCCCCGTTTTATGGAGTGAGCGGACGGTATACACACGTGGGCACACTATGTTGTAGTAATTATTGGTCGATATGAACGTGAGAATATAAATTTAAAAAAATATTATGGTAAGCAGGAACAAGAGCCAGAAGAGCCAGAAGAGCCTTGTTGGTCTAGTGCTACTGCTGAGCATGAGATCCTGAGTTCCATTCCCAGGTCTGGCAAAGTGTTATTGAGTTTTTCCATTACCTGGGTTGCTGGGTATCATATGCCTTAGAAATTTTGCTTCTAGGACATGCTAGGTTCCTCACTATGTTTTGGGAGGAGTGGTGATAAAAAAAATCTAAATAAAGGGTTTTAAACTTACGACATGAAAGTTGGAGCCGTTACCACTGAGTCACTACAACTCTCAGCACTGCTTTGTCAGGCAGTAGAATCATAACAGGCTCTTTGTTTACATATCGTCACTCCTTGTTTCCTGAAGGATTAGGCAGAGAAAATACGCAAAAAAATCAGTTTGCCTAGCCTTTTCCCAACTATGTTGGGGTCGGCTTCCAGTCTAACGGGATGCATCTGAATACCAGTATTTTACATAATATAGTGACTGGCTATCTGGCCTCCACAACCCAGACAGTTACCTACTGGGTAAAACGATACGCCTTGGTCGGACCGATTGGCATACATTCGGGCTTCTGACTACCCGTAACGACTGTCAACGATCCACGACAGCCGAGACCAACGGTTTAACATGCTTTCCGAGGCAAGGAGGAGTCTCCATATGTAAAAATGGTCACTCATCCGCGGACCAACCCCGGATAGCGTAGCTTAACCTGATGGATCGATCCCTGCAGCTGTTATAAATAAGCCACGAGCTCCTTCTCTTAAAAAAATACGCAAAAATTTAATAAGAAAATTGTACTACCCAGCCTAATTCCGTCGGTAAATAAAACGCCACAGCATTACAAAATGCAGTATATCAGCACAACAAACTGTTGCCAGTGTTCCATTATGGAGAAAGACAATAGGGTATCAATCCAGCGGAGTATAATGGCATTGTCGGCTCATCGTCAATCATGGGACGACACCGCTGCAAATGATTCACGGTATATCTATGCTGTTGTTTAGTGTACTAGTTGTTTTTATTGTCTAAGTTGGTACTTTTTTATGCTGTAACATAAATTATAAAGCTTATCCCATCTATAATATAAAAATGAATCACAAAATGTGTTGGTAAGCGCAAATCTCGAGAGCAGCTGAACCGATTTCTCTAATTCTTTTTTTGTTGTGTTTGTTATTGTCAGGAGAAGGTTCTTACATTAAAAAAAAAGTGGGTAGGTAGGGTAGGTAGAGTAGGTAGGAGAGGTTGGTAGGTAGGTTGGTGGGGTAGGAAGGGTAGGTAGGGTAGGTGGGGTAGGAAGGGTAGGTAGGGTAGGTAGGGTAGGTAGGGTAGGTAGGGTAGGTAGGGTAGGTAGGGTAGGTAGGGTAGGTAGGGTAGGTAGGGTAGGTAGAGTAGGTAGGGTAGGTAGGGTAAGTAGGGTAGGTAGGGTAAGTAGGGTAGGTAGGGTAGGTAGGGTAGGTAGGGTAGGTAGGGTAGGTAGGGTAGGTAGGGTAGGTAGGGTAGGTAGGGTAGGTAGGGTAGGTAGGGTAGGTAGGGTAGGTAGGGTAGGTAGGGTAGGTAGGGTAGGTAGGGTAGGTAGGGTAGGTAGGGTAGGTAGGGTAGGTAGGGTAGGTAGGGTAGGTAGGGTAGGTAGGGTAGGTAGGGTAGGTAGGGTAGGTAGGGTAGGTAGGGTAGGTAGGGTAGGTAGGGTAGGTAGGGTAGGTAGGGTAGGTAGGGTAGGTAGGGTAGGTAGGGTAGGTAGGGTAGGTAGGGTAGGTAGGGTAGGTAGGGTAGGTAGGGTAGGTAGGGTAGGTAGGGTAGGTAGGGTAGGTAGGGTAGGTAGGGTAGGTAGGGTAGGTAGGGTAGGTAGGGTAGGTAGGGTAGGTAGGGTAGGTAGGGTAGGTAGGGTAGGTAGGGTAGGTAGGGTAGGTAGGGTAGGTAGGGTAGGTAGGGTAGGTAGGGTAGGTAGGGTAGGTAGGGTAGGTAGGGTAGGTAGGGTAGGTAGGGTAGGTAGGGTAGGTAGGGTAGGTAGGGTAGGTAGGGTAGGTAGGGTAGGTAGGGTAGGTAGGGTAGGTAGGGTAGGTAGGGTAGGTAGGGTAGGTAGGGTAGGTAGGGTAGGTAGGGTAGGTAGGGTAGGTAGGGTAGGTAGGGTAGGTAGGGTAGGTAGGGTAGGTAGGGTAGGTAGGGTAGGTAGGGTAGGTAGGGTAGGTAGGGTAGGTAGGGTAGGTAGGGTAGGTAGGGTAGGTAGGGTAGGTAGGGTAGGTAGGGTAGGTAGGGTAGGTAGGGTAGGTAGGGTAGGTAGGGTAGGTAGGGTAGGTAGGGTAGGTAGGGTAGTTAAGACAGGACAACGCCTGTCGGGTCAGCTAGTATCCATAATAGATTCGAAGATCTTAGACAGTCGCTACGCGTAGTCAGAAGCCCGAATAACTGCCAATCAGTTTGACCATGGAGTATCGTTGTACTCAGTAACTGGGTTGCGAAAATCAGATAAGCACTCGTTACATGTAAAATATTGGTAAACAAATAGTTAGAAAAATGGTGACCCCAATAAAGTTATGAAAAGCCTAGTCAGATGATGATCAATAAAGAGATTCAAGGTATCTAAATATTCTTCAGGGAGTCGAGTATGAGCCCGATAGCAGGGAAACCAATATGGCTGCAAAGTCTTTAAATGTTGCTACGCCGTAACTAACCTGATGACGTCATGGCTACGGCTACGCCTTCGTAGCCTATCCGCTACGTATCGAACTATTGCAATTAATATTTTAATGAGGATAATGGTGTTCTTGGGATTATGTAGCGTCTCTTCTTACAAATGAGTCCTGTTAAATGGTTAGCTGAATTATTATGCAATAATATCAGTTAAAATCTTTTCAATACATAATATATCCACAAACGTAGGTAACTATGAACAAAAAAATTGTGTTCATTCATCGACAATATTTCGACTTGAACTAACATCAGATAATAGTTTGATAAATAAAATAGGTTTTATGTTTTAAAAGGAGTACATATCTCTGAGGAGCTCGTGGTTAAGTAATAACAGCCGCACGGATCGATCCATCAGGTTAAGCTACACTTGCCAGGATTGGTCTGTAGATGTCCATTTTCAGATATCGAGACTCCTCCGTGCCTCGGAAAGCACGTTAAGCCGTAGGTCCCGGCTGTCATTCGTGGATCTTTGACAGTCGTTACGGGTAGTCAGACTCCCGAAAGTCTGACAGCCAGTCTTACCAAGGGGTATCGTATTACCCAGTTAGTGACTGGGTTGTGGAGGTCAGATAGGCAGTCGCTCCATGTAAAATGCTGGTATTCAGCTGCATCCAGTTAGACTGGAAGCCGACCCTAATATATTTGGGAAAAAGCTAAGCAGATTGACATATCTCTCAATATTTTGAGGGTTCAAATTTCGGGGCACTTGATATAAAACATAGATCAAGAGAAAAAGATTCCTTGCCCACCGGCGTGTATTCCAGACGCTAAAAAGGGGTCATTTTTAGAACATAATATATAGGCCTATTAGGGTTCACCTCTCAGGCCGCTTAAAATGGGTTTGGATTTTTCCATTAGGAATTTCTCAGTAGCAGCAGCAGGTTTGCGCTCATTTGATGGCTCGCCCCCCTATCACTTGGGGCTCACACATAACTGGCGAAAGGTGGATATTCCGACTATTGGTACACATCTACCAAACCTGTCTGGAAATTAAGGCGTTATATTGTGTTCTGAACACTAAGTGACCAAGAGTAGGCATTTTAGAGATTGATTCCTACCGAAATTTCTGATTCGCGTCTTAATTAATATATTATATACTAGCCTCCGCCCGCGGCTTCGCCCGCATAATACGTCAAAAAATTACACATAAACCTTCCTCTTGAATCACTCTATCTATTAGAAAAACGCATCAAAATCCGTTGCGTAATTTTAAAGATTTAAGCATACATAGGGATATAGGGACAGAGAAAGCGACTTTGTTTTATACTACGTAGTAATATACACTTTTGAATGTACAACGTGGCAACTAAAAGCCGTGAAAAAATTTCCATTTTTGTACCAGAACTTTCTAAATCTTACTGCTTAATATGTATTACTATTCTTACTTTTTACTAGTATTAATCATGTGAAAAGGAGATTGTTCTACGCCCATACATTGTTCGCCCTGGAGCCAACAGCATAGAAAAAATCATTTTCTATTTGTAAACTTAGTAGCCCATAAGAACAAAGTTTCTTGGCGGACACTTTACAGAAAAGATTTATTTAAAGAAAAGGAACAGATTTTGAGGTTATTTTTAATAAAAGAAAACAAGTAATTCCTTCTAAAATCGCTATTTCTGGTTTCTACAAAGCATTAAACTTCAAATACAGTAAAATATTACCGTAAATACAGTTGTATTATGCCTTTTAGGTACAGTTATTATTTATTGGTTGAAGTTTACTTTAAGCGAAGTCCGTTATCCGTTGTCAAAATGCTAAGGTGTCGTTTAAGCAGATCACAGAATCAGTTATTCGAAGCCAGGTCACGTTGAAAGCAATCCGAATTGTATTCCGTTAAACAGAAACAAAATCAAAAACGCCAAAAGAAATCGCCAAATAGGTAGGTATTCACAACAACACAACACAGGTTCGTCTCGGTGAGACGACCCGACTGACGTAGTGACGTAGAGATGCTCTCTTGACGATCAATAATTGTATATCGATTATCAATGACCACCTATTTAATCTGTGGTTTTAATTTAGTAGACCAAAATGACGGATCAATATGTCAAATGTAAATTAATTTGTTCCGTTTCAAACATAAACACGTTGTTGCTATTATTCAACTTCAATTAAATTAATGCTAAAATAAAATATTTTGTTCCCAACGAACAATGTGTAACGTTTTAGTTTGCGACATTTAAAAATAGAGTTTAAGTACTTAAAAAGTAAAAATATAGCTATTGAAGTCGTCAAATGGTTATGAGAACAATTCACTAGAGTTGCGTCGTAAATGAAATTTCAATCGTTAAATGAGAGATTTTCTGACAAGTGAAAAAACATAGTTCAATAGATGGCGTGGGTAAAAAATACATCTTTGTTTTACTGGCTACTGATAACAAAAATAAGATCCGTCAAAAACCTGAGATAGTGACGTATTTTTTACAAACGCCTCCTTTGAACTAATATTTTCTCACTTGTGAGAAAAACCCTCATTCGACTAGTAAGTACATTTTGTGAGTTTGTTTTGTTCATTATATTTTCTTCATAATCGTTCTAGGCCATATTCATCATAAGTTCCATTAAAATGTTTACGGAACTAATTCCATGAAAAAAATATGCATAAAAAACTTTATGTTGCTCATTTTCAATGTTTTGGAAGTGATAAATATCGAACATCCATTATTTATCACTAGATATTATGGACATCGTCGTCGATATCGATATTTATGTAATATGAACGAGAGCGACACTGTCAAATCTTTTGTGACATTCACATTGACAATTCCTTGAAAGATGGCGAGTTCAGTTGGTAATAAAATCAATGAGGTCACTTTTAAAAACCTATTAAGAATTAAACAGTGTCCGCTTGAATTTATTATTTTTAAAAAGCATATTAAAATATAATTAAAATTAACGTACACGTCAAATGTTTGTTGGTTATAGGGCGGTCTAGAACAATCTCCTTTGGATGGATGTATGTTTTTCACTCAACCACGCCAGAACGACTTAACGGATCTAGATGTGGCATAGAGATAGATTATAGTCTGGAATAGTACTTTCTGTGGGAAAGTTTACGACATCCATGCGGTTGAAGTCGCTGATAGAAGCTAGTTATAACATAAAGTTTAATCGTTTCCCCTTTATAACTTCTTTCCTCCTTTTTATCTAGCAAAGACTTGAAACTATACTTCATCGAGGCAAACGTTCGTTAAACTCGCTGCTGAAACTGATGGATGTTCGGATTGTGCGCGCTGCTCCAGTTGTGACGTCACGAGGATTTGGTGGCGTAAGTTAGAGATCACAGCGGTTTTTATAGACACACACAGTCAAACTCAAAGCTTTAAATATTAGTTACATTATTAATGTTAAAATTAAAGACTGTGTTGTTATTAATGGTTCATTTTATACGAAGATATTATAAATACCATAATGGGCCATAATGTTCCCACTACTGGGACACAGGCTTCATCTCTGTGAGAGAGAATGGGACGTGAACCACCACTCAGCTCACTGCGGGTTCGTGGATGTCACATATCGTCGAATTTTTATTTCTAGGAGATATTGGTTTCTTGACGATGTTTCCCTTGACCGTTTTTAGTGCTGTGATGAAATTAAATACACAAAGTAAAGCGCTTGCCAGGGTTCTAACTCACAACCTCCAACTTCTAAGTCGAGGCCGATACCATTGGGCTAGTAGGGCTCAATCTGCTGGTTATCAAATACTGATTACTTTTTACTGTCTTTGACACTTCTCGGGACCCTGGGGTCTCGGATCTTTTGTAGTAGTATAATAGCGAGTTGGCTTCTTGCCAACTCGCTATTATAAATGTATTATTGAAGGCTAAAGAAAACGGTGGAAGCCTGCCCTGCTTGGGCGGAGCACCGCCGTGTCCTCGTAGAGGCGATTGGCGGCGACCTCACGCGTCCGGCCCTGTTGCAAGCCATGGTCCGGGAGCTACGTGACGACTCCCGGCCACCGTAGACGCAGGCCTGCGGGCGGTGACTAGTGATGATTTCCAAACCTCAAAAAGAAAAAAAAGGTCTGAAGAAAGCCTTGTTTTACTTGAGCGACTTATCTTGAGCCACACGGAGAAGTATCCAAACTTTTGCCGTGCCAGTACGGAACTTGTTGCTCTGAGGGCATTTTCCGCACAAGAGGAACCTCCACGTTCTGTTTCATTGCTCGCTAACTTTCTTTACAAGGAAAAAGTTCGATCAATTAACACGTCACTAGAACTATAGGTATTTCTTTATCGGAAAGTTTTCCGCTTTGTACCACAATCGATGCTCTATCAAAAGGTTCTGTGACGGACTGGCTAGAAAGCTGACGTTGGAGTAAACCACTATTTTTTTTAACATAACTCCATTATCATTATATAGTTTAAAGGAGGGCAAGATACCTAGTAGGCTCCTAGATCCTTGGACAATTGTACTGTACAAATATTAAACATTTTTTAGTTTGTCACGAATATATTTTCTACAAAAATGAAATAATTTAAAGGCAAGGAGATAATTTTAAAAAATGTGTAAAGATCATAAAAATATGTTTTCTAACTCCTAAGTCGAAGTGGCTTCATTAAACAATTGATCACCAAACTTTTTTGTTTTAGTTAGAAAAGTCCAATTTTTAATGGCTATCTTACGGACAATTGCCAGAACTAACTCGAAAACTAATGCCGACTTGCGATCAAAGCACAAGTAAATGCGTCTACCCACGGACAAAACATAATCGTTTTGGCGTTTGATAACACCCACGCTAACTTTACAAACCGGTCTATTCTAACTGAGCTAGCTGAGATTAAAGATAAGCTTTATTTCTTTGATTTTCATCCCCAAAATAACCTTAATTAAACTGAACGTTTATCCATTTTGAGAATTCTCTTAATACTGAGGACGTCAATTCAAATCAAAAACAAAACTATCAAATTAAATTCTGAAAGTATTCTAATATTATAATATATACGCGATAGTGAACTAATTTGTTTGTTTCTTACGCGTTCATACTAAAACCGCTTTTGGATACAGTTTGGCTCATGGCGAGACCATGACTCGAAGAAGGATATAAGCTACTTTTGATCATTTTATCGCAGAAAATCGCTAAACACCTAGTTATTTTATAAAACTCTGTGCTCCCTATAAAATTAGTTTATATTTCCAAGATCTAAAGAGTTTTAACTCTGTTTTGGACCGGTTTCTATTACAATAACATAATAAAAAATAGTCACAGACATTGTACAGTGCGATACAAATTAAAAGTTGCAATGTACGGTTTTATAATTTCTAACGTGATTTTAGTATCGCAGAAAATGGAGTAAAATGTATGGAAATAGGTTCTAACATTACCGTGGACGGAAATTAGACAGAAGCTTCATATAATTCCACACATTTTACTTCCCTGTCGTAGAGGACCATAATATCCTCATGTTAGATGAATACACTGCCGGGTCAGCGGGATTGTTCGAAAGGGTTACCGCTGCCTCAGAATACGCAGAGGTAAGGAAAGAACACTCTGACTGACTAAAACTCATCCAGGGTTTCATATTATTATGAATATTTAGCTTTTAAATGTAAATATGATTAGATTAACATTATATTAATCCAGGTTTTAGTCAGTAAGATTCTAACACTACCTTCCGTCATAATTTGATGATTTTCCACCCTCAAATAAAAAGGAATGTCATACAGATTTCATTAAATAGGATTTGAGACCTGAGTTCCTTTATAAGAACAGGTGGGTGAAACTTTCCAGAAAAACTCAGTGTCCCCTGAGTGATTAGGTACAGAGGCCAGCACATCAAGCTATCCCAATTTCTTTGATAGATTTTCAACTTTATTACAAACGAGTTAGGTTTATGTTCAATAGAGTATGCTCGACAGTTTGGGATATCTTGATGTGCTGGTGAAACCTTTAAATTGTGACGTACTGTCCTTTGGTTTTAAATGAATTTCGACCCGTTCAACCGTTGTTCATCTTAAATACTTTATGTATTATATTTAAGTGCTTCTGGAAGTTTCGAAACTTATAATATAATAAGGCCCGGCCTTTCTGATCATGTTTTCGGCATTTGAATTTGTGTTGTTCTTTTGTTTTGTTACATTACTATCCATTTAATAATCTTTCGTAATAATTTTGAGGTCGTTTTTATATTTCTATACAAATATTATAAAGAGGAAAAGTTTGTGAGTTTGTGAGGTTGTAGGGGGTAATCTCTGGATCTACTGAACCGATTTTGAGAATTGTTTTACCAGGAAGCCATGTTATTTGTGAGTTACGTCTATATTCTATACTAATATTATAAAGAGATTTGTATGTGAATATAGTAACGAATAAATTCAAAAATTACTTAACGGATCTGGATCAAACTTGGCACAAAGATAGATTACAGTTTGAAATAGCATATAAGGTAATCCCGGAAAAATGTACGGTTCCCGCGGGATAATTTCCTACATACACGCGGGCGAAGCCGCTGGCAAAAGCTAGTATGATATCCTACTATATTATATGACGGCGTTTACGTCAAACGTCAGGTTGACAGGACTGTCAATGTCAACCTAGCGAAGCGTCATTGTTGATGGTAGTGCGGGCGGTCATCTTTTAAACTGACTTTTGAACGAGACGGCGCCGCGCACCACGTTTATGACGAATCGCTCAGAATCTTCATCATCACACTATTAAAACACGTCGATTGTGATCTGAAGCCTTTTATTCCTATCTCTGCGCCCACCTACTTACATAATTAGAAGAAGATGAGTTCTCGTGAAGGGCCTTCAGGCCTTCCTGGCTTTTATTTTTCTATCCATGAGACCTCTACAACTAAATGACTAATTTACGACTGATGATCATTCGAATTGTCAACTGCATTTAATA
Source organism: Hyppa rectilinea (assembly GCA_951799385.1). Classification (NCBI taxonomy): domain Eukaryota; kingdom Metazoa; phylum Arthropoda; class Insecta; order Lepidoptera; family Noctuidae; genus Hyppa; species Hyppa rectilinea. The sequence goes on along the minus strand of OX637318.1, from coordinate 16,171,635 downwards.
ATAACAGTTTACAGTGGTCAAAACCTTTTGTGATGTATTGTTTTTATTCTGGGTACATCGTCTTCACATATAATGTTATAAAACATGTATACAAAACATTGTGAAACATTTTAAAAGAGTAACGGTGGAGTTTCTTGCCCATTCTTCTCCACACAAAACTACTTTTTGGAAGGGGCGACTAGAATCAGTTCTATTTCTTGTTCATTTTGACGTTCAAAAGTGCCATTCTTGTGCCTATTTGAAATAAATGTTTTGACTTTGACTTTGACTTTGAAAACCGCCAAGCAGTTTCCAAAACACTTCTTTTATGTTCACCAATGTTAATAGTGAGCGAGAAAACTAAGCTCAAAGAGAACATTAATTCATTCGACAAAATTAGCTCCACATCACCAGTCCCTAAAAATAAATAAAAAGAATGTGGTAAACAAAAAGTTCGCAGCAGTTTAAAACAAGTCTAATGAACTGTTGCGAGTTATGTGGAAATAGTAACGGTTGAGTGACACGTGCCGACTAGAGAAAAGAAGGAAAATAGTTTAACATGAAAAAAGTTGTGGCAAAATACGTGCTAGCGACTCGAAATAAAGGAAATACTCATTTTTTATTTATTTAAACGGTACAGACGCCAGCACATCAAGCTATCCCTGTCAAATTTTCTCAATTAAAAATAAACCTTATGTCTTTGCAATAAAGTTGAAATACTATCAAAGAAATTTGACAGATTGTGGTAACTTGATGTGCTGGCCTCTGTACAACACAAATTACATTCTTTTTCCTTTTCGTGTGGTTAGTGACTAACCTGGTGTTAGAGTTTTTAAGCTGCCCATGGGCTTCTCAATTAGCTTCAAATGCTGTTGAAAAATATATCTGAGGCATGACGGTTTCCCGAAAATGTTTTACTTCACCGGTTTTTAAGCAAGTGATAATTATACAACACGCCATGAATCGAAAAGTAAGTGGTGCGTGCCTTGGGTTCGAACTCGAGACCTAAGTCAGTCAGATGGTCACACCACTAGGCTACCAATTACATTAATTAACATAGTGACATTAAATAATGATAATTATTGTCAATTTTATTGCGTATAATTTAATTAAAACTGACTATTCTATTGATCAGCAAACACATCATTTTCAGGGTTGGCAGTGAGAAGTACGATACGCAGAGGAATCAGCTGTTGTTTTTTGGGAAAACGTTAGTTGTCCAAATTGAGTACTTTTAATGAAAAATGATTTTATACTGCGAAAACATTCCAAACATTTTTCTTAAGCTAATTGTCAGGTTGTTTTAAAATACCTTCTAAAATGTTATAAGTACACAAAAACCAAAACTAAAATCGCTAAAGTTTTAACAAGAAAGCGTCTATGAGAGTGCAGCTAACATCACGTTAGTTAAGCAGAAACACTTAAGCCATTAACTTAACGATGTCCCAAGTTGCACCTCAAAAACACTTAGTTTCAATTTTAAGTTATTCCTCATAGAATAAAGTAAGACAGGAATTTTACGTTAAAAATTCATGCTTAAAAGCTTAACGGATGAAATAAAAGCTTTTGAACTAAAGTCGGACAGGTTAATATCCTGTCGTAGCACGTCTACGGCGGGCGTAGCGGCGTAGCAGAATACTACGAATTTGCTACGACATTTGTATGAAAACATTCGTTGTATGAATACTAATCAGGTTTTCAGTTGTTATGAATCGTACCCAATGTTAAAACATTGTTCATTTTGTACCAAGGTCAGACCTGTCTTCCCAGTTTTAGATAGCAAAAGATACGATTATAGAATTACAATTATTTAGTTATCATTATTTGAAGCCAAATAATTTTCGTTTGACCTTTCATGAGTCTGAGAAGGTCTATTTGGAATAAAAAATAGGTTTGGGTTTTTCCACAAAAATACCCACAGCGATATTTTCGTGAAAAATTTAGAGAACTTGAAAAAATGGCGAAACTTAAACTTGTTTGGTTATTAAGTCATTAACTGCCACGCAGCAGACACAATAGAAAAACTATTGTTCGCGGTCACCGGTGACCGCGTTGGCGTCAAACAAGGTCATACATCTAAGTACCGTATCATTTTGTTTTTTAAAATTTGATACGTACGAAAGGTACGGGATTTGAAGGATCAAAGTTATAATCATAATATCACGCCTTTTTTCACCAAAGGTTTAGGCAGAGGTGTACCTACAGTACACACTCATTTGAAAAATCACTCTTAAATTTATGCTTCAATTCTTTTAAAGACAGACAGGTCATTTAAGGATCATTTAAAGAGACTAGAACAAAAAGCAAATAATGTATTCCGGCTTATAAAAACCACATAAATAAAAAACCTAATCCAATAAAACACAAAAAAAGCAACGAGAAACAGGAATTCTAAAATAACAATTTTGCAGTACATAAAACTGGTAGAAAATATACGAAGGCGTGAGCCAAGATGTTTTTATCTTTGAAAAATAAAACGACTTCCATTGTGTGGGGCATAATAGAATTTCGAATAGGTGTACTTACACGATGCGGGCATGAAACGATTCCGCGACGTGTACAATTATAGATTGTAAAGGGGGCTCGAGATTATTACTGTTAGCAGGTACCTGTAGGAATGGAGTTCTTTTATTGTTATTCGATTCGTTCTTACGAGTGATAAAGTTAAGAAAAGAGTTCTGTATGTGGCAGAGCTTGTTGCTTTTAACAAGCTAAACTGATGTTCCAATTTAAATTCCTAAGTTGAATGCGTGCATTGACTGGACAGGCTACTCAATCTGGATGGTTCTTTCCTCAAAGACCATTTCAGACACCAACCTATAGTGCATTTTTCTTACGTTGTATCATTTGGTAAACAAATGTCGAGACTAATATTAAGATTTCTAGGTAATGTATGTGTCTCTGAAGTATGTTTTTCTATAATTTATGCCTTTTGTGTAATACACAAAGATAAAGACGATTATGTTTAACTTAAACTGTATGATTTATACGAAGAATCATAATTTTCGTCCCGTGTTTGTTTACCAAATTGGACACTTTAAAAGAAATACACTAAACATGGTTTTCACATGATCTGAGCAAGACTTCAAAAGAGACTGTGATCTTCGAGTTTGTTTTGGCCTTTCTACTCTGAGTAGTCAGATAGAAAACGCCGACCTAATCTAAATTTTAAAATATTATTGGCATGTAAAAGTGTTTATGAAAACCTATTTACCAACCTTTTATCATTAATAAACGGGTTGTTGTTAATTTTGTCTTGATGCGGACTGAATTCGGCTTAAAATAGGAGCGGCGACGTAATAGAAAAGCCAATATGGCGGACGTAATGTTGATTGTGTTTAAACTACCCAATAAGGTTTTTCGTAATCGATTTTGAAGAAATAAGTTGTATTTTATGACATTTTCGACTGCCTACGAGTGTTATAAAAGTCTGCGTAAGAGATAGTTACACAAAATATGATCACATTAATTGTATGTTGCATTAGAAAAATTAGTTACGAACCCAATTCAGGTCACGACAGCTATAAATGTCTAGCTTATTAAAATTATGCTTATCAATGTCCAATAAATTTTAATTGTACAGCCTCTTAAAAAATATGGAGGGTAATGCCTTATCTCAGTCTGCATAATATAAGAGTCAGCGAAGGGAACTAATTAGGTACTTTAGCCGAGAGAGGATAGGTTGAATTTATTATTTATTACGTTTAAGTTTATGTGTTAGCATACAGTAGGTTATTTTATTTATTAGGGCCTCTACTTATCTTGGTATTACTTTTCGTTAATTAGTGTGTTTTGTAGGTATTCGGAGTGAAGGCGTGTTGGTTTAAAGGGAGCATGAGTAACGTTCGGTTTCTGACGGTAATCAATATTTGGTTTTTGCGCTTTTGTTTCGTTGATAAAAATCAATCTGCTGTTGGGTAGGCTTTCAGTCTAACCGGATGCAGCTGAACACCAGTATTTTACATGGAGCTACTGCCCATCTGACCTCCAAAACCCAGTCACGTTGTACTACGATACCCTTAGTCAGACTGCTGGGCATCTGACGATCAGTAACAACTATCAAAGATGACAGCGGGGATCAACGGCTTATCGTATTTTCCGAGGCACCCGTCGAGTATAAGTAAGTTACTAAAAAATAAAACATTTTAGTGAATAATATGTTACTTTTAAATCAATTGTACAACTATTCGCTTACCATCAGTTAAGATAGAGTGTAAAGGCAATCCTACAAAGTAATAAAGTAAATGATCGTGTTTTTACCCGACTGTTTGCAAGGAGGGTTGCGTTTTCTTAAATGATGATGACCTAAGTAATCATTTGAAAGACGTGGAAGCTGGAATTTTAGGGCTAAATATTTATTACCCTGTGCGACTTATAATTGAATAAGACACACAGGAGGAGCTTGTGGCTAAGTAATAACAGCCGCACAGGTCGATTCATCAGGTTAAGCTACGCTTGCCGGGGTTGGCCGTGGATGGGTGACCATATTTACATACCAAGACTCCTCCGTGCCTCGGAATGCACGTTAAGCCGTTGGTCCCGGCTGTCATTAAAATTTGTCCATCTTTGGCAGTCGTTACGGGTTGTCAGAAGCCCGAAAATCTGGCAGCCAAAGGGTATATATTATTTCCCAGTTACTGGGTTGTGGAGGTCTGATAGGCAGTCGCTCCATGTAAAATACTGGTATTCACCTGCATCTGATTAGACTGGAAGTCGACCTTAACATAGTTGAGAAAAGGCTAGGAAGATTGATTTTTGTGCGTCTTATAATTGAATAACGTAATGCAAGTTTTTTATAAACGTTTTGGTGTCAGCATGCCGGATCATACACATTGTTTTACAAACAAATAGAACTTCCCCTAACCTCATTATTCAGGGCACATACTTAGAGCGAGGGCAAACCTGTCGACGCGCATTTCTTAAGCTGACATCTTTATTTATTGGGTACATACCACAACAAATTGTTCGGATGGGAAGGAATCCTGATCAGTACTTTGCTGGTTAAGCATTGATGAAAAATACTGACGTACATTGTTTTCTAGGGGTTTTTTTTTGAGGGTCACAATCATCAAATTATCTTTTCCGCACTGGGTGGAGCGGAAGGGAGTGTCAGACTCTTTATGACTAAAACCCATCCATGTTCCTTCCTTAGCCCTTTATCTTCCAGGGTAGCGGTAACCCTTCCGGACAATCCCGCTGATTATTTCCTAGGGGTGCTACACACATGTTCAAAGTCAGCACAATTCGGAAAAGCTGGGTGGATAGATTAAATATGTAGATCTAAGGTCGGGAAATGAACCGGAGTTACCGACTTAGCTTGCAGAGGAAGCGAACTGATGTGGCCGTGGGCTGGCCATGTTTGTGGAAGAACCGAAGGCTGGTGTAGCAGACGAGACTTGGTACAGCGACCGCGTATTGGTAAGCGTAGTGGGGCACGCCTCCAGATAAATGGACTGATGACATTAAACTGTTTAAGGTCATACTTGCGACCCTGTCTCCACCCTGTCTCCTCCGTCTTCCGCATCCAGATTGGATGCGGAAGACGGAGGAGACAGGGTGGTGTGGTGCAGCGCAGCAGAGCTGTATTCATATTAGGTACTTTCAATTTGGTCAAGACGTTCATTAAAATTCAAAAAAATATTTAGTAGCGCAATGCTTGTATCAGTTAGTAATAATAGTAATAATATCCTTGGACATTTCACACAACGCCATATAGTCCCAAGCTAAGGAACCTAATGCTTGTGTTATGGTAACGAGATGGCTGATAAACTACTTATATACATTCTTTTTGTAAAAACATACATATTATAGGTAAAAAAACACCTGACCAGACCTGGAACAAATACTTGTAGGTCGTACAAATATTTTTTCCGTGCGGGATTCGAACCCGCGACATGCTGCCCAGCAGTCAATCGCTCAAACACTGCGCCAACCGTGTCGTCAATTGTAAGTCTTCAATGAATGGCAAAATTTGTATTTCAATATTGTTGCATTTAATAATTGAAAGTGCTGTATGGCATTCGATTTTGCTCTTGAACGTTCCAGAAACGGTAACCGTGTAAATGGGCCTTTATTAGCTTTATTAATTTTCCTCATTTATCGGCGAATTAGTGTCGAATACGACTGGCGAAATGTGGGTGTACTATTGGTACAGAGGCCAGCACATCAAGTTACCGCAATCTGTCAAATTTCTTTAATCGTTTTTCAACCCTATTACAAAAGCTTAATGTTCATGTTCAATTGGGAAATTTAGACAGTTAGGGATAGCTTAATGTCCTGTATATTTCTGCCTAACCCTTCTAATGTTATATTGTTGTTGATTTTATTATCTGTTATAGTTTTGTTATCTACTAATCAAAGTACTCTTTTTATTTAATTTTGATTTGAAACGCTAAGTTTTTATGCATTTCGATTGCAAATCTATGAACAAAAAGTCGTCAAAGACATGCCTCCAAATCGTTATACAGCAAAGCTATTCATTTTAAACACAGACAGACAACTCCAAGCTCCGATATATATTTTTCAACTGAAGCCGTCTAGAAACTAGGTAGGATTTAATTATACTGCTCACTGGAAGTACTAAGGGATTCAATTTTAAAATTTAATATGCAAAAGCTTTTATGTTTCTCGTTTTCGCTCTTTCGGAAGATTAACACATTTTTTTTTCGCTCTGAATGTTTGACTGTGGTTATTTTATTATGTTTTATTTATAATCAGCGGACATTAAAGGAAAACTTAGAAGCAAGTGTCACCTAGATTTAGAATGTTACAGAAATTGTTCAGAATTAAATCAATAACTTGAGTGTAATCACTAAACAATTGCGACAACGTGTTAAAAATAATAGTAAAAAACATTATTAAAAACTTCTAATTAACTAAAAATCACTACCTTAATAAAACTATAAACAAAACAATAGTAGTATTTTTTTTATAAAATTTTTTTTACTATTATATTTTAAAACATTTATTTTAATGAGCATGTATTGTCATCCGAACTAAACGTGTTACTAAAATTCCAGCTCAATCGGTTGAAGATAACTACTTTAAAATTAAGTTGCAAGATTTGACCCGAAAAAAAAAGCTTGTAAAATACATAATCGCGAGCTCTCCTAATGCCAAAGAAGGTTAACGCACATACATTCTTCAAACACACACTTAATAAATTAATAACAAAACAAAAACCACATTTTAAGCTGTTTCTCGCGAGCCCTTAATTACGGTCTTCAGAACCCTCCTATTTGTTACGAGTGTTAGTTAAAAAGGGATATAAATAATTAATCACCTGTCCACAGTTTTAACTAAAAGAATGACCAAGGGTTTTTTTTCAAAGTAATGCCTGGCAAAGTCCAGGGGAAATTTTTCAAAGCAATTTTTGGTGAGTTCGACGGAAAAGGGGAATGATGACAGATTTGATTAATTAGGGAACTGGGGTTCTATGGTGTATTTACTTTTATATATACGTACTTATAACACGGAACGTATTTGTTTATTTATCCCAGTACTCGATTACAGACACGTGTATTGAGTGTGACAACCTATACGAATGGTGGGAACCAACATGTGTATCATTATTTTTTGGTGTGGCACGAGTAATAAATGTATATTAGGTACACTAAACACATAATCTTCTGATAGTACAAATTTTAATATCATCTTTGTGAAACTCTGTATTATGACACAATATTATGTAAATCAGGTTAAGCTACGGTTGCCGTGGTTGGTCCGGGGTGGTGGGTGACCATCTTTACACATCGAGACTCCTCCGTGCCTCGGAAAGTCTGACAGCCAGTCTTACCAAGGGGTATCGCATTACCCAGTCACTGACTGGGTTGTGGAGGTCAGATATGCAGTCGCTCCATGTAAAATACTGGAATTTCTTTATCATTATTATTATGAAGAACGCTTTCCTTATAATAATTATCTACTTCCATCAGAGCTAACTCTCGTCAATCAATCAATCTGCCTATCCATTTCCCAACTACGTTGGGGTTGGCGTCTAGACATACCAAAAACCACTTTACATGGAGCAACGGTCTATCTGACCTCCACAACACAGTTACTGGGTAAGACGATAATACCTCTTGGTAATACTGGTGGGTAGGTACTGTAGCCTAGGTTGAAACCTTCTGTTGAACCTGGCTGGTTGGTTAGAAAGTAACTGACAACATTCAACCTTTCAAAATGATGGAATATTTTGATTGTGTTTTATAAGAGGAATGAATAGGGGAGGCTGTCAGTAGCCGTGCTGCTGGACAGATGTATTCTTTAAAAGTAATTATAGCTGCTGCCCGTGTTTTTCTATTTGTAGGCTAGAAATCTCAACAACACAACTCACTAAACGAGCTCTACCTCTGAGAGCTCTCTAAGTGAAGGCCCATATGGTCTTCACAGTACCTTCTCAATATTGTTTGTAGTATTATAGTATTTAGTTTTGAATGGTTACTTACCACAATTAAGTGAAACAATTCGACGAGAGTAATTCTTAAGTAGGTCTTTTTTTCGCCAATCAACAATGCATGTAAACATATGCACATATTTTAAAGGTATTGTATCCAGTTGAAATGAAAGACATGTGTGACTTTTTCGCTTGATTTCCAACCCCAGAAACACAACGGTAATCCTCTTCGTGTAAAATTGCCGTAGTTAAGTGTCAAAGTTTGGTAGGACGCCTTCCAACTGATCATTCTAAATAACCTTGAACGTGCTACTTGAATGACATAACATCACGCATGTTTCTTCAATGGGTTTGGCAGAGGTTTACATATTAAATCATACTCACATTCAACCAGTTATAATAAAATTTAGCTCAATGTAAATGGAGGATTGTCTATTGCAATCAAGCGGACATACATCCAGACTATAGGCCAGCTTTTCCCAAAGTGTTCGATAACGCCCCCTTGTGGGCACTGTAGACTTAAAGGGGGGCAGTAAAAAAATGGTGGCGTTAAGTAGAGGCTTTTTTTGTGGCTGGGAAATCATCCTCTCATGACATGAACATGACTTCTCCCGCTCTGGGTGGAGCGGAAGGGAGTGTCAGACTTAGGGGGCGATTTGTAGTTTGGGGGTTTCTATGTAGGTGAAAAAATGAGGCCGCTAAAAAATAATTTATCCTCAAAGTGAGCAGTAGTTAGAATAAGATTGGAAACCCCTGCTCTAGGCTTCTACAGACAAATTCTAGACGGAAAAACTAAATACCACTTTCCCCGACCTGGCAATTGATCTTCATGCCCAGCAATAGCGCTTGTGACTATTAGACCAATGAGACTACTTAGATATTCACAATTATTTACACAACCTCCTCTTAGGCCACGTCTACCTATAGTGCCTCAATTCCATTAGGCTTATGACGAAGTGCTCGCATTACCGCGCCTATAAGCCTAACTATCGCAAATTCACTGGGATTATCTGACCACAACGCGGTAGTGAAATAGGTCGGGTCTAACCACTGCCTTCCGATTGGGAATCTGATTTCTATTTGCAGGACTGTTAACCAGTATATGTAAGTAGGATTGATTGGGTATGTAAAGTACAATAAATATTTGATTTGGATTTTCATTCGATTTTCGACTGTATTTGTTTTTGATGCTTATATAAGTTATCTTGCTGCTCCCTAACAGGGTCATATACAGTCACAAGCAAAAACATGTATACAGTTATCTAGTTTCAAAAGCGGTTTTCTCCTAAATTATTAAATGAAATAGTATTTTTTCACATACATTGCATTTTCGAATCCGTAGATTTACCTACACTTTCGTATCTCAAAATTTAAACAGTTATTTTACGAGAAAATCGCTTCTAAATTTTGCTCGGTGTGGACATATTGGTGCTCGTGACTGTACTCACTAGTTTTAAACCTTGCGTGCAAATACGGTTGTGTACATTGTGCAATCAAATAAACTATAAAATGAATAAAAAATAAATAAATGCTATCCAGTAGGTATTTTATAAACTGATCAAATACATACCAAACCAAAGATAGTGGGTGTAAATTTAAGTAAATAAATAAAAGCATCGATTTTCGGTGGTTTGAAAGCCATTGTAAATCAACCCTAAACGGTGATTTTTAAGGTTCAAATAAATGAAAATCGAAGCCTTTACAAGCTCATTTTCTTGACCGTCTGTCACAAAGGTTTTACTTCAAGATCAATGCAGCGTTGGAATTTGAATGTTATCAACAATATGCTGTTTCGATGACGCACGCACAGACGACAGTCAAATCTTATGGGTTCAATTCGTTCTTAGATAAACCAAAAGTTTGAATTGACATCATTATTCTGAAAGTCTAGGCAGTCGCTCCATGTAAAATACTGGTATTCAGCTGCATCCGGTTAGACTGGAAGCAGGCTCCAACATAGTTGCGAAAAGGCTAGGCAGATGATGAATCTGAAAGTCTGATTGTAAGTCCTTTATCCTTGTATTTTAGTTGAAAGTTGATCTCGAACTTGACAAACCGAGAACACGGGCAGCTGAAAGTGTTCCACACTTAAACACTAGATACTTAGGTACTACACCCGTCAAGTCAAGCACGATGGTAAACCCTTTTCTGGTAGCGAGCTAAGGACCTTTTAAGCTCCTTTGTCTGCACCAGATTTTGCCTGGGACTTCGTTCACACCACATTCTTACCCACTGTGTATCGAATAATTGAAATTTTCAAGTGCACTTCTACACCTTTTAAGGCACCTACATAGGTTTTGATGTACAGGCACACACAAAACTGATATACTACTATACACTTGTCAAAATTCATGACTTATTTTACCGTGATGTAATCTTTAAAACTTTGAGAACCATTTCATTATTTTATGTAGAGGTTCGAAAATGCTATGTTAACATTAACATCATAATAGTTCCATAAATAATTTAGGAAAGCATTTAAATTTGTGTGTATAATCAATAATCATACATAATTTATGTACTTGCCTGTCACTATACAGGCGTTTAAATAAATAACTAAATAAAATTATTTAATCACAAGGTTTCTGTTTTTTCGTGTAGACTTGAGTCTTATTATTCATTAATATAATTTATTTATTTATAAAAATAAAAATCTGATCTTTTTCTTAATCGCAAAAAGCTTGTCAGTTTGTGTGTATGTGTATTTGTTTAAGATGCACATTGATCGTTTAGTCAATGAGTCACGAAACTATAGTGACGTCATTTCATTTTTCATATTCTTTTCACCTACTTTTCATTTGGTATATATAGGTGGATGAGATTCGATATGACATCCTGGGTACAAGATTAGGTCATCTACAAACTTAATAATATTCCATATTCCACCCGGTCTGTTATGAGCACGAATCTCGAGATTGTCAGGAGATTACCCGGTTCGATTACCCGGTTGACAAAGAAGCAACCAATTAGCCGGTTGAACCGGGTAAATATGGCGGAGGGTAACAAGAATGTTATAGTCGCTCGCGTAGTGAAGTAGGGTGACTGTGTTCCTGGCATAAATAATTTATTGTTGGAAAAAAAGTTTGTATAAAAAATAAAAAAAAGCAAAATGAGGAGAAATTTTCAGCATCTGTATCCATAAATGTCATTTAAGTAATGGTTGATGTGGTTTTGTTAGATTAAGGAGGTTTTATATGCAACCTTTTTGCATGTATATTATGTTTGTATATGTAGAATAAACAACGAGTTTATAATATAGTCTGTATCGATGGATGACGTTTAAGCTCTTTTTACGGCCGGAGCAGCGAAGTAAGTAAATGAACAAACAGATTACAATGCTGTGGTGGTGCACTTTCTTTGTTTCTGGGTCAAATCGTGCCATGGACCAAAGTGATTGTTTGACACTGAATGTAAGGATATATAAGTATATGTATAATTTTTTTTTAATTTTTTTTGCCTTAACATTTTTACTAGAAGTTGCATTTTCTTTGCTATTGGTAATATTCTCCCACTGGTTTTTTACCCATCAATACCTGTGTCAACCCCTTTACTCTCACGACGTTCATGTGTCCTACCTACTATCAAAATAGTTTTAAGTCAGAAAGTTATATGTTTAAGAAAATAAGGTAGGTAAGGCAGGTTAGTCACTAACCACATGAAAGTAGAGAGAGAGATAGAAGAAAATAACAAAGAATATTATGGAAATACAAAGCAATGTGCAAAGTCTGTGTGTGTGTGTGTGTGTGAGCAAAGTATCATAGCATTATTCCCGCAGCAGCCCGCAGTCTAGATTCGTGCCCGGTTGATGGCAATAGGCTCGCTCACATGGGACTCAAACTAAACTAAAAAAAAACATAAGTTCGGTACTGTTGGGCCTTGGTGAAACCTTGTGTAGAACCTAGCTAGGTTAGAAAATAACTGGCAGTATTCGACCTTTCAAAACGATGGAATATTTTGATACGTTTTATAAAAGAAATGAATGAGGACTGTCAGTAGCCGTGCTACTGAACACATATATTCTTTAAAAGTAATATAATTCAATAGCTGCTGCTCGTGTGTTTCTATTTGTATGATTGAAATCCCTACACACTACACGAGCTCTACCACTAAGAGCTCCCTAAGTGAAGGCTCTTCTGGTATTCACAGCTGTACACTCCTCTGTCTAACCTTTCAAGAAGTACCTACACGCGTGACACTATGTTTATTAAACAAATATCCTAAAATTCCTTAAGAATTCAGTGTCATAACAGTCACCTCCATCTAGCATCTACAAAAGATTCCTTACCCTTGTGCTATGACGCGCTATTTTTGTATTATTTACATCAAATACACTGAATTGGCAGAATGAATATTAGAGCGAAGTTAACTATATATGGACGTGGGGAGAAGTCATCATGAGGACGACAAGAAGTCATAAGTGATCCTAAATAAATATGTTTGTTTGTTACACTTGCGCGCTAAATCGGCTGAACCGATTTGAATGAAATTTGGCACATGGGTAGACCACCTGGAGAAGGACATAGGCTACATTTCATTCTGAATCATAGAAGAATTCTTAGGTAATCTTGCTATATACAGGCATGCCTAAATTGGAAAACCAGTAACTCATTATTTTTTTACTAGAGATGTTTGGAGAAATGTTTTTAGTAAGATGATGGAACGGCCCCTAATGTCTGTAACACCATGTTAATTCCTAGCACGGAAGAGGGTGTTGCTCCAATGTCCACTGGAATAACTATTGTTAACCGTCAAATGTCAATCATGATGTAGTTTAAGTTATGCTGTACAAAGTTTGTTTTTTGACATAAATATTTATTATTAGTATCTATACTTATATTATAAAGCTGAAGAGTTTGTTTGTATGAACGCGCTAATCTCTGGAACTACTCATCCGAATTGAAAAACACTTTTTGTGTTGGATAGTCCATTTATCGAGAAAGGCTATAGACAACATCACGCTACAATTAATAGGAGCCGAGCTGCGGTGAAACCACGCAGGAGCGTTTTTAAAATATTTATATTGTAACTGTTATAATAAAAATATTTAAAAAAACCACGAGACCATCGGGGCTGTCCGCACGAGAGTAGTATCTTTAATGGCTATCGTGTTACCCATTGAAAAAGTTGTTGAAATCCGATGGGCAGACACTCCATGCGAAATATCTGTATCTGGTATATTGTGTTCAAGTACAGTCGCAAGCTCATAAAGTTATACCAAACTGTCAAATTACTCCAAACGATTTTGAACCTTACAACGTTGTTAATTAAGTTCAAAATTAATTGAAAATATTTGACAGTTTGATAGCACGGATCGATCCATCAAGTTAAGCGACGCTGACAAAGGTAGGTCCGTGGATGGGTGACAATCTTTACATATCACGACTTCTCCAAGCCTCGGAAAGCACGTTAAGCCATTGGTCCTAGCTGCCATTCGTGGATCTTTGACAGTCGTTACGGGTACTCAGAAGCCCGAAAGTCTGACAGCTAGTCTTACCAAGGGGTACCGTATTACCCAGTTACTGACTGGGTTGTGGAGGTCTGATACCCAGTCGCTCCATGTAAAATACTGGTATTCAGCTGCATCCGGTTGGACTGGAAGCCGACCCCAACATAGTTGCGAAAAGGTTAGGCAGATTGGAGTTGTCCAAGAATCCCACCTGAGCAGGTTTTCCTTACTTCGGCCAACCTGGATCCGGAGTCTGTTTAAAGATTTGGAGCGTATATGTGGTGCTGTTCCACTTACAATGGGGCACTTAATATCGTGTCCTGAGTGTCTTGCCGTATGCACGTTACAGGAACTGATGGACGCTAGTTATGGCGCCAAACACGTAGCCGAATTCTGGGCCGAGTACATTTAGATTGCCATCGACACGCTAAGAAGAAGATTTACAAGAGGTCATTGTTTTGCAAGGGTTTAGAAGCTACAAACTCAGCTCAAAGAACCTTCTAATAACTACATCCATACACTCAACACACACCACCAACAATTTACATTAAGAACAAAACTAAAAGTACTTACATTCGTATGTTATTAATAAGCCGTGTTTCAAGTAAATTAAACAGAAGGTGTTAAACTCAAGGCCCGCAATATGTACCCGCCGACAAAGGTCAGGTATTAAAGGTCCAAGAATCCAGAATATTCACACAATTACAGTACCCGTGTTATAGTGCCCCTGCTAAATTATTTACATGTTATACGCAGGCTACATACGATTTTAGACCTTGGTATGTGGAGGGTGGGTTTAAGCTTGAGTAGAGGATGATTAATAAAATTTTGTTGTGTGAAAAAAAGGTTTTTTTTTTGTATTGGGATTTGTTTTTGTTTTCTGAATGTTATAATATTATGACGTTTTATAAACTGTGGACTCTGCTGTCTATTGACACTGTGTTAAAGCATGTCATGTAGTTATTTTTTGTTTACGTGGTTCCAGCAAAATATAGGTACTAAGGTTACATGCAATAAGCGACCTCATGTCGTACAGGCTGATAGGAAATTAACTCGGGGTGCATTCGATCTTTCAAGCGAATTTAAAATTAATTTGAAATAAGAATTAATAGGTTTCCTATTAGAAAAAAAACCGTGTTAGAATAAGCGCCCGCGCCGGGCGTATGCAGGTTAATATATTAATTCAAACTTTTCGCATTAAAAAAGGGTACAAAGGTAGACTTAATGCCGTATGCATTCTCTACTAGTTACTTAATGATAATAAAGAGATTAGATGCAAGTGCTTTTGTTGAGAGGAACAATGACAGAAAACACACATACTTACTTACTAGAGTACGTAAGTACAGAGGCCAGCACATCAAGTTACCATAATCTGTCAAATTTCTTTGATAGTATTTCAACTTTATTGCAAAGACATAAGGTTTTGAATTGAAAAAAAAATTACAGTTAGGGATAGCTTGATGTGCTGGCGTCTGTACGTCTCTGACATATTACAGTTTAAGCACCTGTGTCTAGCCAAAAGTTTAGAGGAGAAAATAACAGAAAACATAATAACACACACATATTATACTTACTATAGTACATTTCTCCGAGATAAACTGATAAAAAATAATAAAGTAGCTTCTGCTCGCGTCTTCGCCTTCGTGGATGTCGGAAATTGTTACAAAACTGGAGTTTAAAAAAGAAGGATCCCTATTTTTTTAATATAATTTAGCCCCTCGGGGATAGTGTAGCTTCCCAACAGTGAAATATTTTTTCAAATCGGTTCATTTTTTTTTGGAGTATATTCAATGCCAACAATCAAATCTTTCCTCTTTATAGTAATAGTATAGATCTACATCCTTTATAATTTCTCCGCCCCCACGCTATACAGCTAGCACTCTACAAGAGTTACAGTTCCTAGCAGTAAAGAAAAAAGAATTGAAAAACGAAACAAATAAAAAAAAAAAAAAGACCTGTGCGAGGACAAAAAGCTCCAAAGAAAGTGCTGATAATGTTTTTTTTTTGATGAGGGTGGGAAATTATCAAATGACTCCTCCTGCTCTGGGTGGAGCGGAAGGGAGTGTCAGACTCTTACTGACTAAAACCCATCCATGTTCTTTCCTTAGCCCTTTATGTTCCGGGGTAGCTGTAACCCATTTCGGACAGTGCCGCTTAAAACACCAGCGGCAAACGTGTTTTGCCAATTAAATAAAGGTGTTAAAAATTTCACTTGCTCACTCAAAAAGATATAAGTCTGAACAAGTAAAGTTTCTACCTATTAATAAACTATCTCCGTTATTTAACCTTTAGAACGCCAGAGCATAAACCCACGCGCGTGTCCTCCACGCCAAATTTCCCAAGATCCATGTTGTCTTTTAATTTTGTTTCATGTCATTAAATACGTACGAGAGCTTCAATTTTAAAATATCTATATAAACACTTACGAGAGTAATGCTTTAATTGTTTATTTCGTGTTATAGTGTTGTTGCCATTGTCACATATTTGTGTCGTTGGCGTACAGGGCATGCACTAGCTAGTCACGTATATGTGACAATGGCGTTCAAAAGGTTAAATTAATATTTTCCACAACTCGTAAAAAGTCACACCATTATACTGATTTATTGAAACCCACATTAACAATAGCCCACTTGGCTTATATCCATAATTGTATCTTCATATGAGGACAACGAGAAACCTAGTCCTTTTCAGTGACATCACACAGCAGATGGGCGCGACAAACCTATTATTTTATGGGCTCTGGCACGGAACACATACGCAAATAATGTTGCACTCAATGCATATAGCGGTGGGTATTTGGGACAGTATGACGGTAGGTCAGATAGACTGCATTCTGTTAAGGCTGTAGTTTTTATAGTCAACTAGCTTTTGCCCGCGACTTCGTTCGCGTGTACAAATTCAAGTCTCTAGGTCCAGCGGTTTGGGCTGTGCGTTATAGATATATATCACCCAGTCAGTCAGTTTACCATTTATTATATAGATTGAGTGAAACAGGTCACAAAGTTAACACGTACACTCCATTAGGTAGACACAATAATTAAACAACGGGATCGTGTAAAACAATGTAACCAATAATGTTATAAGAATTTAAAAAAAACAGGATTGACTGACCCCGGGTTCGAACCCAAGACCTCTGGCGCAGCAGTAGCGCGGCCACTAGACCATTGAGGCATTTAATAAAAACGTGTCAAATACAATTCCTGTTAAGCCAACATGTGACTCGCGTAGTGCGGCCAAGGCTCAAGATTAACAAAAAAAATCTTTCCTAAAATAGAACAAAAGAAACAAAACGTTTGCACATGTAATAAAATAAAAGCAAAAACAACAGCAGCTAACGTTTACTTTATGTTAGCGTCCATCATATTGGATGACCTCCGTGGGTAGCAAGTTGTAGGGAATTACATCAATCCAATTTGAGGAACGGCTCACATTACGGACATTCCGAGATCTAGAAATAAGGGAAGGGTGTGAGTTACAGGCGGCAGCGAGTGCGATAAGAGGAGCGGTTTGTAACCATAAACCTTCACTAAACTAAACGTTTTGCTCGTCCAATCCAACGTGTCGTTTGCTCCACCAGAGACGCCCTAAGCAGAGGTTAGTTTTTAAGTATTAAATCCTGGCTGGTTTTATTTTATTGAGGCATCCACAAGCAAGCCCGGTTATTTTGCAGCCAGCCAGCGAGGCTGAATTGCTAGATGCCATACACAAAAAAAAACCGTTTAAGGGCGAAGATTAAAATTATCTTTCATTTTTTTGCATTTTGCAGGTCAAAATCAGGACACGGTGGAGCATACCAGTATTTTTACAAGGAACGACTGCCTATCTGTCCTCCACAACCCAGTTACTGGGTAAACTGACCCCTTGGTAGACTGGCAGTCAGATTTTCGGTCATATGACTACCCGTAAAAGATGCACAAATGACAGCCGGGACCATCGACTTTACGTGCTTTCCAAGGTACGGAGGAGACTCGGAATGTAAAGATGGTCATCTATCCACGGCCAACCACAGCAAGCGTAGCTTAAGCCGATGGATCAACCTGTGCAGCTGTTATTACTTAGACACGAGCTCCTCCATAAATTATCACTGTCACATCAAACTCAAACTCAAAGTATTTATTTCAAATTAACCAATTACAGGCACTTTTGAATTGTCAAGGTGTCGGTCAGTCAGAGAGATGAAGCTAGTTCATCAAAATCGCTCTCCGCTTTCAACTAACACGATTCTTCAAAACATGGAGACGTCGGAATAAAAATGAAATGTTACGCAGTAAAATCTAAGATGGCGGCCTATAGTCCGCGAGCGGTGACAATGCGCGCCCCTCACATAAAATTGAGACATTCCGGCTCTTCTACTGCTTCATACAGATTGGGATTTTGAAAACAATCTAATGTAGATACAAGAGAAAGTTTCACTTTATTATCATCATGAGCCTTCAAACATTTTCTGCTGGATGTACAATTTGGCGACAGCAATACGGCAATAATGAAAATACTGACATAACAGTACATAGGAGTTATTTCTTTGAAATTATCAAATAAGCATCGAATTGCAAAAAAAAACGTAATAGTGCGCCCACTATGGTTTTTATCGTTATCAGCCAGTCGATTCTGTAAAAATCTCACCGTGATAACTAAGGTGAAATAAGCTGTCCTTCCAACTAATGCCAGGGATTGACACTATTGACAACTCACTTTTAATTCACTTCCTGCACCTACGTTTTCACGAAGAGATTTGTACAGACGCCAGCACATCAAGCTATCCCTAACTATCAAATTTTCTCAATTAAAAATGAACATTATATCTTTGCAATAAAGTTGAAATACTATCAAAGAAATTTGACAGATTGTGGTAACTTGATGTGCTGGCCTCTGTACAAAATAGCAATACAGTTATACTAAATTTCACACATCGCATTAGTTCCCCTTTCCCCTCCATATACTCGTATTTCCAAAATTAGACCATTTTAGGCTGTTAACCGCCAATGGGTACAACCGATACTGATCAAGTATCAATGTTATCAGGTTAAATGCAACAATCATTGCCATGTACGGATTAATGTGCGTATTGTATAACTATAATTTGCTTACAAATCGGTGATGGAAAACATCGTGAGGAAACCAGCATGTTTGAGAGATATTCTCAACTGCATGTAAAGCTAAGTCAGACACCAGGTTAGTCACTAACCACACGAAAAGAAGGAGGAGATTGTCATTTGAAAAGTGGAAGGGCGGTTACGGTAATACTGAAATACCTATTATCTAGCCATGATAGCAAACTGGAAGTGAGAGCTTTGTTAGTCCCCCCCACAAAGTGACTAGTAGTAGAACGCTAACTGCTAATTCCACTAATAAAACTGAACGCGGTCAACACATATAACACATGGTGAATGAGGACTTGAATGATGACAGTGATATTGAAAGGGAGCGAAGAGCGTTGTCGATCCGATGTAATATGCTGGCCCGTAGGTTTGCACGATGTACTAGAGAAGTGAAACTTACTGTGTTCAAGGCATTTTGCCAGTCTTTCTACACGTACAGCCTATGGGTTAGACATACGCAGAGGGCCTACAACGCTCTAAGAGTTCAATATAATAACGGTTTTAGGGTTCTGTAGCGCATCAGGGATGTTTGCGGAAGCAAATACAGATATCTTTCACGATATTATGCGAAAAAGGACAGCATCCCTGATGCAGAGGATTCGAGGGAGCACCAACAGCATTTTAAAGGTGATAGCGGGAAAGCCAGATTGCCCCTTCCTGCGGCACTGGACCTGTATGCACAGCTATAGGTCTGGTGCAGCGGGAAGCGGACATAATTCTTTTTTTTTTTTCTTGTCTTAGTTTTTATTAAAAATGTTACTAACAACGATATGAATCCTTCGAATATTCGAAATAATAAATAATAATAATAAACGGCGTTTGAGACCCTGTCAGTTCCAACATAGAATTTAAGGGCTGTCAAAGCCCTGAAACCGGGTTTACGTGCCGATCGTGTTTATTTTTTGTTGATGAAATTCGCCCTAAATCTCGAAAACTTTGATGCTAATCTATATTTCATTTCTTTCAAATGTTAAAGTTTTGTGCACGAAATTAGACAGCTCTTAAAGGCCTCTTTACAAGAAATTAAATCATAAATGAGGCGCTTTAGTATTGAGAGGTCGGTTAAAACTTCTTTGTTCTTGTTTTGTCAAGGTTCCCTTTCTTATATGTTTCATGAATTTAGGTTCCACGCTTAACAATATGTACCTACTTAAGTATTGTTGTTAAGTTGCTCAACTCATTATACTTTATGTTTGATCAAAACAATGCTAAGTGCTTATACCCCTATCTGATCCACTATTTAGATATCAATATCATTAAGAACTAGGCTCAGAACGATTTGTGAATACTCTATTTGTTTCGTCAATGATTAAAGTTAGCGCACATAGTCTGAGGACTGTTTTAACATAGAAAACACCGGTCAACTATGAGTCCGACTCGCACACGAAGGGTTCGTACAGAGGCACATCAAGTTACCACAATCTGTCAAATTTCTTTGATAGTATTTCAACTTTATTGCAAAGTCATAAGGTTCATTTTTAATTGAGAAAATTTGACAGTTAGGGATAGCTTGATGTGCTGGCTTCTGTACCATTATTTATAAAAAACGGCAAAATAGATCTTTTAAAGTTTGTTGTATGAGAGCCCTATAATATTTATTTTATTCTTTCTTTTAGTATTTTCTGTTACAGCGGTGACAGAAATACATCATCTATGAAATTTCAACCGTCTAACTATCACGGTTCATGAGATAGATCCTGGTGACAGACGGACAAACGGACAGCGGAGTCTTAGTAATAGAGTCCTGTTTCATCCTTTGGGTACGAAACCCTAAAAAAAGGTCATAATACCCAAAACCTACCAAAAAAAAACCAACCACCACTCCTACCCATCCCATAAGCGAAAATGAGCACGATAAAAAAGAAAATCTTGGACAATAGTCAGCAATAAAAAAGAATTGAGACATCCCCTTAATTCTTTCAACGTTAACAGGCCCTCGTAGACTGAAGGCACAGAAATTTATACTGTAAATTTAAACATTCCTTTTGTTTTAAAGGAAAAAGGCCAAGTTACTGAGATTAAGTTCGGATGATATTAGCTTTTTAGATAGGAAATTGGAATTGGCCTTTTGTAAGGACTTTCAAACCTAAGGCTCGTCGTCCACGACGCTAAACAAAAGAAACGCGTAACAAACTCCAATAATTAAATCAATATTTTTTTTTTCAATAAACCAATTATTAGCTTAGAATGTTGCCACGACTGGAACTCTTCTCTGTGTGAGAGAGAGTAGGTCATTATCCACCAGGCTTGTCCAGTAGATAGATGTCACATGTCTTGGAATTTTTGGTTCTAGATCATGCTGGATTCCTCACAATGTGTTCCATCACCATTTTGAGAACAGTGGTAATGAAACAGTTTACACATAGTAAAGCTTCTGGGCTTGAACCTAAAACCCATAACCCGTAAGTGGTGGCTGTTACCAATGGGTCACCACTGCTAGCTGAATCTTACCATTGAGAAGACTATAATAATAATATCCTTGGACATTTCACACAACGCCATATAGTCCCAAGCTAAGCAACCTAATGCTTGTGTTATGGTAATGAGATGACTAATAAACTATATATATACTTTTTTTTGTAAATACATACATATTATTATAAATAGAAAAACACCCAGACCCGGAACAAATACTTGCAGGTCGTACAAATATTTGTTCCGTGCAGGAATCGAACCCGCGATATGCTGCCCAGCAGTCAATCGCTCAACCACTGCGCCAACCGTGTCGTCATCATAGAAGTATTAGTATTATATTTCAATGGTGACACGACGTGACTTAAGGGTCATTAACTAGTTCATGATTGGCAAGTGTGCCATTGAATCATCTACCAACTGCTGTAAAATTCTGGCTACTAATCGATTATTTGAGTTTGGAACTAGTTTTGAGTAGCGTAGTGGACGGCAGGCCTTACGACGGATGATTTTGAAAAGAGAATGATAAATAATGAAATGGTAAGTACTACTTTGTGTGTATTTTTTCTAATTATAATTTTGTATTGATTAATTGAATAGTACATTTGTGTGTTGAGAGTTTGATATTGGTTGTTGAAGTGGTATAAGTTTATTTTCGTAGAAATACAGTTCCTCGTTAAAACAGTTCACCGGAAAATCATCAACTATATTTATTTCTGCCTACCAAAATTGCTATGTTTCAGTAAGGAAAGCATTCGTGCTTATAAAATTACAGGCACGTGAGATATTTCGACTTCGTTTCTAAGCCAACAACGCATCACTAATCTTAGATGTTCGTGCCCAGGCTGCGAAAATGATAAAAAAACAACTTTTTACAAGGTTCTAGCGTTTTCGTCGCTATTTTGATGATCACTGTTATAAATAGGCAAAGAATACAATTTTTGATGCGAATTTTTATATCATCAAATGGCTCTCGCGCTTTGAAAAAACGCTACATATTCTCAACAACACCATTATCCTCATTAAAATATTAAAAGCATATAGCGGATAGGCTACGAAAGCGTAGCGGCGTAGCTATGACGTCATCAGGTTAGCTACGGCGTAGTAACTTTCAAAGAATGTATTGTCGGCCATATTGGTTACCTTGCTCTCGGACGCAGATTCGACTCCCTTTTTTTGATGATGTGACATCGTCAAATGACTCCTCCCGCGCTCTGGGTGGATTGAAAGGGAGTGTCAGGCGTTTTGGAGATTGATTCTTTGACAATTCAAAAGTGCCTGCAAATGATGAAATTGAAATATTTGTTTGAGTTTTGAGGTTTCAAGTTTGACTTTTCTTTGTGCCCGGTTGATATCAATAGGCTCGGCTTACATAGGACTTATACATAGTTAAATAGCTAAATACCTGCTACGGGAATCTCTGCCTTTCCTTCTAGCAAACAAGGCGTGATGTCATGTAAGTTTGATTTTAAGATGAATTTGTACTTGCCCATTGAAACACCAGTTTTTTTTTTCAAATAATATTAATATGAAATTTCCAGTCATAGGATAACCTTCTCTTCTCGCCACATACTACAACTCTTTTTTCTTTGAAGTTGTACAAAAAAACCCAGCTCAGCTAAGCTTAGAACAAAATGTTCACTAGGCGAGGACAGTGAGCTACAAAAGTGTTGTATTTTTGTGAGGTCTGAATCGTTTTAGTTCATTCGTTCAGTGTCGTGTCTAATGGATTGTGAGTAGAGGCGCTCGCGTGTGCGGATCTGTCTGTATTTCTGATTTTGGTCTAAGGAAGGAGAGTTAAGCGGATAATAGCAAATAATAGCTTTGTTTAGAAGGGATAGTAATTTACTTCAAAAACCCTTTTTCATTCCAGTGCTTAAAATTTTTGAAAATGCATGGCTAAACGACAAAAAAAAAACGCAATAAACGTGGCTGAAATATCATAATGAAAACTATTGCCATCAATTGCCATTGTATGTATGTTCCGCAGATATCCTACTGGTTCCGATGGCATTTCCTTAACTATGTATCATCTAATAGTTAGTAGTTCGATCAATTTAAACATCCGAGGGTACAAAAATTCGCACCCAGCTCAAAGTTAGTAGGATTGTTCAAAACACCATTATAACTGAAATTAAAAATCATCAAAAGTTACAAAAACGGGTTTGCCGCGATTTTCAGAAAAACGGTAAGTTTTATCATAAATGTTGTTCAGACAAAAACTGTACCTACACCTTATAATTTTCCATTAAAAAATTGTAGTTTCACTCCTATAATTTGGCCGGACTATAGAGAGGAAAGAATAAAAGCTGTTTGAGAAATAAGATCGTTTATATGCCAACAAACTGATTTTTCAATAGAAAATAAACAAATATTCTAGGGAGATTTTTAGGGTTATTTCAAATCGTAGACCTTACATTAGCATTCTTTGTTCAAAATAAGTAAAACAACATCCAACAGATAATTATTTCCAGCTATTAATAACTAAGAGAGGTAATAAATAAAAGAGGTTTCATGATCCCAATAAAGTTTCAGAGAAAATCTTCACCAGTTCAGCTGGGAAAAACTAAAGTTTTCCATAATTTTATTAGAATGTTAAACACAATTACACGCTATATCTCATCCCTTATATCCCACTACTAAGTTTGCAATGCCCTACTAAACACTTGCCAACTTTTTATAGCACTTACCTCAATCTCTATCACAACGCAACAGATACTATTTTCGCTTAACCCAGAGTCAAATGCAGTTTGTAATCGCTGCATTATCTAGTTCTTAAATACGATGAAAATGTCTTGTTGGGCACAAAATTCCGTTGGAAAAACTTACAAGCTGAGTCAGCGTTTTATATAAATAAGGGAGTGAATATGCTTATTCGAGCTGGAAAATGCTGATTTTTTTCAGGTAAAATATTGTGTGAACTGCGGTTAAGTGTAAGTCATACGCCTAGAGACGTAAGGGATTAACTGGCTTCTTGTATGTTAAACCTTACTACATTTATTTCCTCCATGAGTAAAGTTACACATAAACAGAGTTGATACGACAATGGAGCTTTCCTTTAAACTGTCTACTACTATATTCAAGCTCTGTATCAAAAATCAATTAAATAGGAGCAGTAGTTTAGTCGCAAATGATTTTTAAAGTTATTGCCCCGTTTCAACACGATGTATCTTTCCTAGCAGCTGATTATGTTTATACGTATAGGTCATTCACCTTAAAACGATAAATCTTAGCATGACCTACGATGCGTTATTACGTTATTTTTATTTATAAAGGGTGGTTGTGTTTTACTCGAATTTGTAAGCTATTTAGTTTGTATGAAAAAAAAGATACTCATTTTGGAGCTTTTTATTTTTATGGCGTAAAGTAAAAAAAGTACAAGTAAATGTACTAAACACGTATAGTATTAGTCGTGCAATTTAATGCCGCTCTGTCATCTCAACTCTGTATACAAGTGGATAAGCCCACCGTTGTGTCGCCGGTGTGTTGTGTCTGATCATTGATACCATAATTTATAGATTTTAACAGTTTCGGTTATATTTCATTCGGAAACAATACGTATAAATATGACATTAATTTACCGTTTATTAACAATAATTATGATGTATGTATTATAAAAGTACCCATATTACTGTTATTTTGTAAAATCAGTTACCGCCAGCAATTAAGCAATTAAATGGAAATATGTTTAAATATACATTGACTAAAACGTTAATTGATAATGTATTTTAAAACTTTTTTAAAGTTTTTTGATAAAAAGTAATATTTGCAAGTACAGTCGCCAGCAAATAAAGTTACTATAAACTGTCTTTTCTCAATCGATTTTTAACTTAACACTCAACGTTTTAGGGCTTTAAATCGTTTGGAGAAATTTGACAGTATGGTATAAGTTGATGCGCTAGTGACAGTACCTAATTTCTTATACTATTGTATATCCGACTGTTGTTGTATGTTTATTTATAAGATCTTAATGTACATAGTTATGCAATAAATATATCTTTATCTTCAAATGTTTCACTAAGATTTGCTATGCGAAGAAATTTGAGTCGCCAGTACATCAAGTTACCACAAACTGACAAATTTTCTCAATCAATTGAACATAGCCTTGAACATTTTAAGATTTAAAGACATTTGTAGAAATTTAACAGTTTAGTATAACTTGATGTGCTCGTACTCTGCCCAACCTTACGGGGAAACAAGGCGAGATGTTATGATATGTTATATAGGCACAGCTACATTGTTCGTTTCATATTTTCATACAAAAACATTCCCCATTTGGGTTGAAATTAAAGTTTATTATCATTAGCATAACCTAAAAACAGAGCCAAAATTGCCCATAAAATATCCTTTTTATTTTTTACAACCTTTTTTCGCCCCTGCAAAATATAAAAATGAAAGCAAGTAGGTATTGTACAACCTACTTTGTTTAAAATATATTCTGGGTTTTCCTTAATCCGAACTCTTTCTGTGTTCTTGTCAAGGTAAAGATTTATAATTATAGTGAAAACTAATATAATCTCCGTGTCTCGGAAAGCAAGGTAGTCAGAAGCCCGAAAGTCTTACAGCCAGCCTTACCAAGAGTATCGTATTTTCCAGTTACTGACTGGGTTGTGGAGGTCAGATAGGCAGTCGCCCCATATAAAATACTGGTATTCAGCTGCATCCGGTTAGACTGGAAGCCGACCCCAATATAGTTGTGAAAAGGCTAGACAGATTGATGGATTGAACTGATATGTTGGCACTGTAGATAATTACATAACATCACGCCTTGTTTTGCTGAAGGATTAGGCAAAGATGCAAATAAATAGATTGTATAGATTGTGCTTTTTGTGTCTGTTTGTGTGACTTATTATATTTCCTAAACTACACAATGGATTTTGATACAGTTTGCACTATCATGTAGGACATTAATTTCGGAAACTTTATTGGGAACAACATTAACAATTAAAATTGATTCAGAGCTAAAATCTCGTTTTTTGACATGTGACCATTTTACATTGGTGCGATACAGGGCGGGTCTGATAAGTTTTATTGGAGGAATAAATATGGCAGTTTGACAGCTTTTCAATAGAAAACAATTTCAAACCGCTAATACTATTCTTCAGATAAAAGTTATCCAGCGATGAATGATCCAGCCCTTGGAAAAAATCTTACATAATCTTAAAAAAAGAAAGAATCTTAAAAATCAACATCTTTGTAAACAAAGCTAAGTAAAAAATCACAAATCTAAGCTTTCCTTTAACAAAAATGTGCTCAATCAAATCCTTTAGACCACCCCACTGCATTTGGCAAACAAATTCTGTCGGTTAGAAGACATTCTGAAAAGAAACTGTGAGGTTGGTGTCCTCAGGTCGTGGAGGTCAGAACCCTGACCCCGCTGGAGTACTGTTTCTTTTTTCTAGTAATTACTAACAGTGTTAATGACAAAAGCAGATAAAGAGACACAGTAGGTTTAGTTTGATAGATATTTATTAACTTTACTCAAAATTTGAAATAACTGTCAACGGAGGGCAAGTCGCTTGGGACGTCTTTTCGCACTATTAATTATTGGCCTTTAGATAAATTTAACTTCATCATGAGTTGTAAACAAAGATTAGAGAGGAAAGCACTATCACTACATAGTATAAAGCAAAGTCGCTTTCTCTGTCCCTATATCCCTATGTATGCTTAAATCTTTAAACCTGCGCAAATAAATTGGAGGCGGTTTTTTTTAATAGATAGAGTGATTCAAGAGGAAAGTTTATGTGTATAATTTGTCGACATATTTTGCGGGCAAAGCCGCGGGTGGAAGCTAGTTTAGCATAAAAAAAGGAGACGTTGTCAAGTCGACACAATTTTATTTATTGATTGTTTTTCTCAATACTCAATACATTTATTCTAATAAATAATATTAAATCTAATCAGAGAAAAACTTTTGTAATATCGTTTTAACCTACTGATAATTTTGTACTGTAACAGAAGTCGTGCATTTTTTCTTTATATTGAAACCCTAAGCTTATTAGTATTGGGAAAAAACTATTTTTTTTGCAAGAAAGAAAAACAATTCTTTTTCTTTGTTATCTCTCACTGCATTGCCAATCCAGCTGTCTAGTTATAAATTGGTCTCATGTTTTTTTACGTCTAATAGATATGCTACGAAGCAAATATATCTTGAAAAGTTTGAGCTTAAAAGAGATTGAGGGTTAGTTTTGTTGGGTTAATTGATAAATTAATTAGTTGGTTTGTTTTGATGAGAGGCATCTATTTTAAATAATAATATATACAATTATAACAATTTTATTTTATTCATTATTTTGCTATAATATTTTTTTTTTACATTCCAATTTGTTTTTAAAGTATTTATTTTAAGTTTTTATCTCTTGAATTATTATTATATTTTAATATTTGTTATTAGTTTTAATGTCATTACTAACATAAGTTTTTCATAAGTATTTGTGTAAAAATAAAATTGTTTTAGGATCTTGGACATCTGAAATAAATGAATACTTATCTATATCTATCTATATCTATATCTATACATATAATAAAATTGTAGAAAAGGGGTGTCTGTACAATGGAAGTATATACAAAAAAGTAGCAGGGGTTGTTATTATATCGATGCCGACCCCGAAATTGTAATTAATTTTTTTTTTGTCTGTTTGTCTGTTTGTCTGTTTGTCTGTTTGTCGGTTTGTCTGTTTGTCTGTGTGTTTGTGCACGCTAATATCAGAAACAGCTAATTAGATTTAGATGCGGTTCACTAATATGTTGTAGTGAGCTTCACTTAACATTTAGAGTTTATTTCATGTCAATCGGTTCACAAATAAAAAAGTTATGTCAATTTAAAGAATCACGGCGAACATTTGTTACACACACGCCTCGCGCCTGCGCGTCTGTGGCTATATAAAGCGCGCTAAGAGCCGCACTGTTCTTTCCGTCGTTCCGTCCTCGCCGTCGAGGCCCATCGTGACGACCCTGTTCATCCCCATCCCCCCGACCCTTGCTCGAGCCAGCCCGCGTTGCCGCTGAGCCAGTAGTTTTAAATACCCCCGATCCAGCTGCCCCTTGCTGTCCTCCCCCAGCGACGCCCTAAGCCGAGGTCCGTACCCCACAGGGGGTGCCCTTAGCGTGTAGTCGCTTAGTTTATAAGTCTTTATAAACTTACAAACTAAGCGACTACACAATCCCTGGCTGGAGGCTACAATTCTTTTGTGGCATACACAGGCAAGTCCGGTTAAGCAGGTAGACAACCCTATGGTTGAACATTGAATATATGTACAGAAACAGTAATGGAGCACGAATCCAAAAAAAAAAATGTCTGTTTGTTTGCCGCAAGACCAACTAAGCTATAAGAGATAAAAAAATGATACAATAGCAAAAATTGTTCCACGACATGAGCATTTCCTGCTGAAAGAATAAATTTGAAGATTTGGAACACCTGATGTGGAACTGCAAGACCCCAGCTACACTATAGTAAATATTGAAATGACGTTATAGAAAGAGTTGTTCAGCCTGATGAGCACTCTCTGTTGACGTGTAAAAATTGAAGATCTGAAACACCTGTTGTAGAATTCCAAGCGCTCAGCTGCAGTATAACATTTATAGTATGAATGACGTTTTAGCAAAAGGTGTTCAATCTGATGAGCACTCTCTGTTGACTTATAAAAATCGAAGATCTGGAACACCTGTTGTGGAACTCCAAGAGCCCAGCTACACCATAACACATATAGGAATGACGTCTTAGCAAAAGTTGTTCGGTCTGATGGGCATTTCCTGTTGACTTATAAAAATCGAAGATCAGAAACATCTGATGTGGAAATCAAAGCTATCACTAATTTTACTGTATGAGTATAAAATAACATAAGCTGGGAGTACCTACACGCCATGCAGGTGGTAACACTTTAGAACTGATTTTCGATGACGATGGTGTATCATTGCAAATTTGACTCTATTGGCTTTTATTCTATCGTATAAATACGCCTTCGGGCTTATCTTCGTGACATGATAGCCTACCCGATAACGCAGGGGAGCAGTCTTTTTAATTGAGATTTTAATTGATCAGGTATTCTTCACAATAAAACTATAACCATGCCTAGAAAGAGGTCAAATCTTTCCCAATGTTCCAAGAGAGCTAAAAGATTGAGGATCATAAGATCCCAAGAATCTACCGCAGAGCGTCAGGAGAGACTTGATGCTGTTCGAGTTCGAGACTCGCTGCTGCAACTCGCTCCGTGGAAACCTCTTCGGATCGCGAAGCACGCCTGCGCTCTCAGCGTATTCATTAGGTCTCTAGAGAATATGATGCGCGACTGACCGCTGATAGTGAACGTCATGTATTGTCTCGCGAGTCGGAGACGTTCATGGAAAAAGAATTACGCTTGAGTTCCAAGCGTATCTACGCATCGACTTCTAGGTCTCTAGAGACAAGTGGGGAACGTGATGCGCGACTGACCGCTAATCGTGAACGCCACCCATTGTCTCGCGAGTTGGAGACGTTCACGGATAGAGCATTGCGCTTGAATTTTTTTTTAAATAACATAAAATATGGCAACCCGTCGTCGCTGGCATAAGCAACAGGATTCGCGAACGAAGTCGCGGGTAGAAGCTAGTATAATTATAAATACATTATTATTTCAGCCTGTGACTAACCCACCGTCAAAATTTAAGGGAAAGGCTTTTTAGATGGGGAAGAAAGAAGTATTTATTAACCACCAGTTTTTTTCAGTCTCATTTATTTTTGTCCGAGTTTTCAATTCAACACATATGCAGTTTAAAAAAAAATGTTGCCTGTTAACCTCCGGGCTACCACAATTTCTATAATCATACCAGCCAAAAAATTCGAATAAAAGATAATAATAATCCGCTGTTATGAAAACAGCTTATACCCACCTGAACGTTAAATATAGCACTGAGAAACGCGAGCAAAAGATTATTTTAATCTCAGCCGAAAATACATTTTCACCCAGATTTTTATACCTAAAATTCGGATCCAACCCTCGGTACCTCCCTACCACAGAATAGAGAAGTATAGAAGGTCAGATTCGCGCACACATAGAAACGCTTCACGGACAGTGACGTAAGCGTTCTCGCAACTGGCATTTGTTTTAGAACGTCGTGCGTACACGTCTATGTGTGCGTGCGCCGGTTTTCACCAGTTATACGGACCCGACCTTCTGTGACTATTTCTTTAGTGTTAGTCCCCCTACTTAGGCGACGCCTTATCACGACTTTCCGGTACAGTGAGCATTTCGTAATTAGCAGTATAATTATTTACCGTTGGAAATATACGAGCTAAATGTTTGGTAAAAAGTGTATCTTTGGTAGTGGCGGATAAAAATTTGCTCTGACTGAATTCGAATGGGGATGTTTTTGCTGGCTTTTTTAAAAGAGAAACTAAGCGAGAAAACTTTAATGTTTTTTTTTTTTTGAGTTGTGAATTAATAAGTGTTCTGGTTTTTCAATTACGAATTTCTCAGAAGGAGCATAGAATCTGCATTTGTTTTCGTCTGATGGTAACAGGCTCCCCCTATTACATGGGACTTAAAACATAATTGGCAAAATGTGGGTGCACCTTCCATGGGTTCACTTTTGTCTAACCCTTCGGGGGAATACAGCGGCTTGTTATGTATGTAGATATAAATAACTATCAATATTAATGGCAACCGCGTACCAAACGACGTAGCGTTGGAAGGTCTCCCATACGGTGGACCGATAACCTGTTCAAGACTGCAGGAATCCGCTGGATGCGAGAAACACAGAACTAGTCGATGAAACGCTGCATGGAAATGCATATGTCCAGCAGCGTCTTTCAGCCGAAAGCATGCTTTTAGTTTGTATAGTACTCATGATAGTCAACCACTTTGTCCATGGGACCAACTCTGAAATGTGAAAAAAATATCAGCTGTTCCATACATTTTGACGAATTATGCAAACAAAATATACTTAACAGCTGATCATTTTACACGCTTTATATTAGCTTCACTTGTATGTATGTTTGTAACCGACTCATTTGGAAGCGATTTTGACTCACTTTAAACGGCCAGATTTCTTTCAAACTTTGTAGATTTATCGAGGACCGATGACAATACATTTGTTTTTTAGTTTTTTTAATTTTCGTTATTTCAGGTAAGTTCCATAGTCAAATAGGTTCATTTTCATGAGTATAGTACCCCCTGAAAGTATGTCCCTCGATTAACTTAACACACTGTATAGTGCTGGGATCAGAACTCATGTTCTGATGATATTATCTATTTTCAAAATTCACAAACTGAGATTATACCTAGGTAATAAAAATCGCGAGACACGAATGTGATAAAGTCATAAAGATAATGTAAAGTACTAACTGCTGCCAGCGGCTTCACTCGTTGTCCCTAATTCTTTTTCTCAAAGAAAAATAGCCTTAGTTACCACTTATAACATGAGCCAATCCAGCTGTCTAGTTATAAATTGGTCTCATGTTTTTTTACGTCTAATAGATATGCTACGAAGCAAATATATCTTGAAAAGTTTGAGCTTAAAAGAGATTGAGGGTTAGTTTTGTTGGGTTAATTGATAAATTAATTAGTTGGTTTGTTTTGATGAGAGGCATCTATTTTAAATAATAATATATACAATTATAACAATTTTATTTTATTCATTATTTTGCTATAATATTTTTTTTTTACATTCCAATTTGTTTTTAAAGTATTTATTTTAAGTTTTTATCTCTTGAATTATTATTATATTTTAATATTTGTTATTAGTTTTAATGTCATTACTAACATAAGTTTTTCATAAGTATTTGTGTAAAAATAAAATTGTTTTAGGATCTTGGACATCTGAAATAAATGAATACTTATCTATATCTATCTATATCTATATCTATACATATAATAAAATTGTAGAAAAGGGGTGTCTGTACAATGGAAGTATATACAAAAAAGTAGCAGGGGTTGTTATTATATCGATGCCGACCCCGAAATTGTAATTAATTTTTTTTTTGTCTGTTTGTCTGTTTGTCTGTTTGTCTGTTTGTCGGTTTGTCTGTTTGTCTGTGTGTTTGTGCACGCTAATATCAGAAACAGCTAATTAGATTTAGATGCGGTTCACTAATATGTTGTAGTGAGCTTCACTTAACATTTAGAGTTTATTTCATGTCAATCGGTTCACAAATAAAAAAGTTATGTCAATTTAAAGAATCACGGCGAACATTTGTTACACACACGCCTCGCGCCTGCGCGTCTGTGGCTATATAAAGCGCGCTAAGAGCCGCACTGTTCTTTCCGTCGTTCCGTCCTCGCCGTCGAGGCCCATCGTGACGACCCTGTTCATCCCCATCCCCCCGACCCTTGCTCGAGCCAGCCCGCGTTGCCGCTGAGCCAGTAGTTTTAAATACCCCCGATCCAGCTGCCCCTTGCTGTCCTCCCCCAGCGACGCCCTAAGCCGAGGTCCGTACCCCACAGGGGGTGCCCTTAGCGTGTAGTCGCTTAGTTTATAAGTCTTTATAAACTTACAAACTAAGCGACTACACAATCCCTGGCTGGAGGCTACAATTCTTTTGTGGCATACACAGGCAAGTCCGGTTAAGCAGGTAGACAACCCTATGGTTGAACATTGAATATATGTACAGAAACAGTAATGGAGCACGAATCCAAAAAAAAAAATGTCTGTTTGTTTGCCGCAAGACCAACTAAGCTATAAGAGATAAAAAAATGATACAATAGCAAAAATTGTTCCACGACATGAGCATTTCCTGCTGAAAGAATAAATTTGAAGATTTGGAACACCTGATGTGGAACTGCAAGACCCCAGCTACACTATAGTAAATATTGAAATGACGTTATAGAAAGAGTTGTTCAGCCTGATGAGCACTCTCTGTTGACGTGTAAAAATTGAAGATCTGAAACACCTGTTGTAGAATTCCAAGCGCTCAGCTGCAGTATAACATTTATAGTATGAATGACGTTTTAGCAAAAGGTGTTCAATCTGATGAGCACTCTCTGTTGACTTATAAAAATCGAAGATCTGGAACACCTGTTGTGGAACTCCAAGAGCCCAGCTACACCATAACACATATAGGAATGACGTCTTAGCAAAAGTTGTTCGGTCTGATGGGCATTTCCTGTTGACTTATAAAAATCGAAGATCAGAAACATCTGATGTGGAAATCAAAGCTATCACTAATTTTACTGTATGAGTATAAAATAACATAAGCTGGGAGTACCTACACGCCATGCAGGTGGTAACACTTTAGAACTGATTTTCGATGACGATGGTGTATCATTGCAAATTTGACTCTATTGGCTTTTATTCTATCGTATAAATACGCCTTCGGGCTTATCTTCGTGACATGATAGCCTACCCGATAACGCAGGGGAGCAGTCTTTTTAATTGAGATTTTAATTGATCAGGTATTCTTCACAATAAAACTATAACCATGCCTAGAAAGAGGTCAAATCTTTCCCAATGTTCCAAGAGAGCTAAAAGATTGAGGATCATAAGATCCCAAGAATCTACCGCAGAGCGTCAGGAGAGACTTGATGCTGTTCGAGTTCGAGACTCGCTGCTGCAACTCGCTCCGTGGAAACCTCTTCGGATCGCGAAGCACGCCTGCGCTCTCAGCGTATTCATTAGGTCTCTAGAGAATATGATGCGCGACTGACCGCTGATAGTGAACGTCATGTATTGTCTCGCGAGTCGGAGACGTTCATGGAAAAAGAATTACGCTTGAGTTCCAAGCGTATCTACGCATCGACTTCTAGGTCTCTAGAGACAAGTGGGGAACGTGATGCGCGACTGACCGCTAATCGTGAACGCCACCCATTGTCTCGCGAGTTGGAGACGTTCACGGATAGAGCATTGCGCTTGAATTTTTTTTTAAATAACATAAAATATGGCAACCCGTCGTCGCTGGCATAAGCAACAGGATTCGCGAACGAAGTCGCGGGTAGAAGCTAGTATAATTATAAATACATTATTATTTCAGCCTGTGACTAACCCACCGTCAAAATTTAAGGGAAAGGCTTTTTAGATGGGGAAGAAAGAAGTATTTATTAACCACCAGTTTTTTTCAGTCTCATTTATTTTTGTCCGAGTTTTCAATTCAACACATATGCAGTTTAAAAAAAAATGTTGCCTGTTAACCTCCGGGCTACCACAATTTCTATAATCATACCAGCCAAAAAATTCGAATAAAAGATAATAATAATCCGCTGTTATGAAAACAGCTTATACCCACCTGAACGTTAAATATAGCACTGAGAAACGCGAGCAAAAGATTATTTTAATCTCAGCCGAAAATACATTTTCACCCAGATTTTTATACCTAAAATTCGGATCCAACCCTCGGTACCTCCCTACCACAGAATAGAGAAGTATAGAAGGTCAGATTCGCGCACACATAGAAACGCTTCACGGACAGTGACGTAAGCGTTCTCGCAACTGGCATTTGTTTTAGAACGTCGTGCGTACACGTCTATGTGTGCGTGCGCCGGTTTTCACCAGTTATACGGACCCGACCTTCTGTGACTATTTCTTTAGTGTTAGTCCCCCTACTTAGGCGACGCCTTATCACGACTTTCCGGTACAGTGAGCATTTCGTAATTAGCAGTATAATTATTTACCGTTGGAAATATACGAGCTAAATGTTTGGTAAAAAGTGTATCTTTGGTAGTGGCGGATAAAAATTTGCTCTGACTGAATTCGAATGGGGATGTTTTTGCTGGCTTTTTTAAAAGAGAAACTAAGCGAGAAAACTTTAATGTTTTTTTTTTTTTGAGTTGTGAATTAATAAGTGTTCTGGTTTTTCAATTACGAATTTCTCAGAAGGAGCATAGAATCTGCATTTGTTTTCGTCTGATGGTAACAGGCTCCCCCTATTACATGGGACTTAAAACATAATTGGCAAAATGTGGGTGCACCTTCCATGGGTTCACTTTTGTCTAACCCTTCGGGGGAATACAGCGGCTTGTTATGTATGTAGATATAAATAACTATCAATATTAATGGCAACCGCGTACCAAACGACGTAGCGTTGGAAGGTCTCCCATACGGTGGACCGATAACCTGTTCAAGACTGCAGGAATCCGCTGGATGCGAGAAACACAGAACTAGTCGATGAAACGCTGCATGGAAATGCATATGTCCAGCAGCGTCTTTCAGCCGAAAGCATGCTTTTAGTTTGTATAGTACTCATGATAGTCAACCACTTTGTCCATGGGACCAACTCTGAAATGTGAAAAAAATATCAGCTGTTCCATACATTTTGACGAATTATGCAAACAAAATATACTTAACAGCTGATCATTTTACACGCTTTATATTAGCTTCACTTGTATGTATGTTTGTAACCGACTCATTTGGAAGCGATTTTGACTCACTTTAAACGGCCAGATTTCTTTCAAACTTTGTAGATTTATCGAGGACCGATGACAATACATTTGTTTTTTAGTTTTTTTAATTTTCGTTATTTCAGGTAAGTTCCATAGTCAAATAGGTTCATTTTCATGAGTATAGTACCCCCTGAAAGTATGTCCCTCGATTAACTTAACACACTGTATAGTGCTGGGATCAGAACTCATGTTCTGATGATATTATCTATTTTCAAAATTCACAAACTGAGATTATACCTAGGTAATAAAAATCGCGAGACACGAATGTGATAAAGTCATAAAGATAATGTAAAGTACTAACTGCTGCCAGCGGCTTCACTCGTTGTCCCTAATTCTTTTTCTCAAAGAAAAATAGCCTTAGTTACCACTTATAACATGAGCCAAAGTCCCGTCAAAATCGCTCGGTAGATTAGCCGCAACAAACAGATAGGCAGACAAAAATGTTGGAAATATTTTTTTTCACCTCACAGGCTCGGAAAGAGTCTGTTTTTCATTCGAAATCTGAGCCGAAAATAGATTTTTGCTCTCTAGCGTGGAAAGAGTTTTTAAAATTCGAACCTTTCTATTTAATAATTTTCTATACTGCCAGTCCACTGAAAATGCATGACACGGTCTAAAATAAAATATTAAATAATACCGCTCACCTTTAAAACTTCCATCAAAGAACAGAAATTAAATATTTTGCGAGGATATAATTGTAAAATTGGAATTAATGTTAATAAGTATTCCATTTGATTAAAAAAATCTGTGACGTCACATTTGAATATGCCATAAAAATACTACCCTGTCAAATACCCAATTGTGTAGTAATTTAAGTTTAATTTTTTAAATAAAATAAATACTAATATAATATGTTATTTAATCCTTTGCTTGGCAAAAATAAATATGTATTAAATTAAATTAGTTAGTTATTTGTATTAAATTAGTTATTTTCTTTCATTCTCCTTAGAGGACAAGTAGGATATAGAACAAAATACAGGGTATTTAATTTTGGAGATATTCTATGTAACTTATAAGATACATTGCCAAGTATCTGTTATTTTCTTCACATGAGTCAATGTATCTGAGACGCTCGAACAAAATAAAACTCAACAACACCTGTTTTCTTGCACCTAGCAGTTTCCTCGCTGTAGTGAGGTGAAAAATTGTGTGTTGCGCTCGGCAGCAAAGCTTTTCTGCGTCTCGTACCTTTGAAACCTTCGTTACGCTCAGGATTCTATATTTGAACCACTCGCTTCGCTCATGGTTCAACCCTAGAATCCTTCGCTTACTCAGGTTTCAATAGAAGTACTCGCGCCAAAAATCAACTTTCCAGCCTTGCATAACAAATAACTATTGTTATAAGTACCGTTTATACCTTCCATGTCGGGTAAGTACCAAAATAACTGTAGATTTGATGATCAAGGGTCTCAAAAACATAATTTAAAACTAGTATATCAATCTGCCTAGCCTCTTCCCAACTATGTTGGGGTCGGCTTCCAGTCTAACCGGATGCAGCTGAATACCAATATTAACATGGAGCGACTGGGCACAACCCAGTAACTGGGCAATACGATACCCCGTGGTAACACTGGTGGCTGTCAAACTTTCGGGCTTCTGACAAACAGACACTACAATTTTATTTATTTGTATGTATGTATGTACCTAAAGATAATGTGAATCGAATCGAATTTTCATTAGTATCGAAAATGGTTCGAACACACATCTCTCTCGATTTAATCTCGTGCGTTTCAACTGCTATTGATTGTTTCTGATTGGGACCAAGGTTTGGTAGCTGTTTGATTAAAGTTAATTAGAGTTGAGATAGTTAGGAAGTTGGTCCATCCTAACTACTTTCCTAAGGCATGTTGCGTATTGTGCAAACTCTATGTTCAGAGGTAGACTATCAAGCAATGATAGCCTATTAGTGTGACCGTTGGACTGTCTATTCTTAGGCCTCGAGTTAGTTAGTCTCTGACTTTTCGGATTCATGTGGGTATCGTATGATTATCACTTGCTTTAAAAAAATTGTGGATGAAAAAATCGTTAGGAAACCGCCTGAGAGATATTTCTCAACAGCATGTGAAGCTAAGTCAGAGGAACATAGGCAGCTTAAAAATTCTGATACTAGATTAGTCACTAACCACAAGAAAAGAAGAAGAAACAGTTATTTTTAAGTCCCATGTAATAGGGGGCGAGCCTATCGCCATAAACCGGGCATACATTTTGTCGCCGGCCTGCTACTCTGTATGTATGAGAGATATTTCTCAACAGCATGTGAAGTAAGTCAGAGGCCCATGGGCAGCATAAACACTCTGACACCAGATTAGTTACTAATCACACGAAGAAAGAAAGCGGTAGAATTGAATAATTTACTATTAAAATAATTAGCTTCTACCCGTGACTTTGTTCGCGTGGTATAGCGGATACTTACGTAAGTAAACTGTAACTAATTGGTTCATTGATTGACAGGTCTATCATCGCATACCTCCAGATTGTTCTAACGTTTAGCTCTCAGATAGTTATTATGACGTCATATATTATTGTTATGCGATGATAGACCTGTCAATCAATGAACCAATTAGTTACAGTTTCCTTTAATTAAACTGAAGAATATTCGAGTAGAGAAAGTAAGTTAGTTGTCACGTATATCAAAGATTTTGATGTTAATAGAAAGTCAAGAATTTATTTATTTATTTATTTATTTATTAGGGACAAAAAACAGTTACATGCCACAAAATACAGGAAAATACTTAAACTAAAATTTAACAAGCACGTAACCAACACCATTGTCCACGTTTTAACTAAAGGTTAGAAGTGCTAAAGACATAAAAAAGAAAAATTTAAAACAATAGTCGTTGCCACAATAATGTGCTGTGTTACTTAGCTTAGCTTAATTTAACCTAAAGTACTCACTAAACAAAGTATCCAGAGCCATTTTCTTAAATGCTTGCTTAGATAGACAAAATATATCCAGCTCAACAAAATGCGTGTTGTAAGAATCAACAAGGCGACGAAGAGGTGCTCGTTCCCCAGCGTTAGTCCTGCATATGTCTGTATGGAATAGTTGAGGGACGCACACCCCCCTTCGAATAACACTTCTGGGTACCTTGTAACACAATTTGTTTGTTAGGTCAATACAATCAAATTTGTTACTGCATATGCCGTGCAGTGTCATGACATCAAGTAACAGCCGCCTTGATTTTAAATCCAGTACGCCGTACCGTTTCAATAGCTGCACGTAAGGAACCTTTGATCGGAAGCACTTAAAGTTCATAGACCGTAAGAACTTCTTCTGTACCCTTTCAATTCTAGTGCCATATTTGTCGTAGAAAGGGTTCCAGATCGGGACAGCGTATTCTAACTGGGATCGTACCAAAGTCTTATAAAGCAGTAAGAACGTAGAGGGCCGCACAAAGTCACGTGACGATCTCATGACGAAACCATACATCTGATACGCCTTGTTTACTATATTGTCAACGTGTTTGTCGAAGTGCAAACTGGCATCCAGTGTGACACCTAAGTCACGAACCAAACTAACTACATTTAAGAGAGCGTTATTAATTGAATAATTAAAATTTATTTTAATTCGTTTTTTGGTAAATGAGATGGCATGACATTTAGGCAGACTGAGAAAGAGCTTATTGTTGTTACAGTATGTATATAATCGATCTAGGTCCATTTGAAGAAGTAGACAGTCTTGTATATTCTTGCAGGATCTGTAAATTTTTATATCATCTGCATACATTAAAAACTTTGAGTTGATAAAACATTGTTTAATGTCGTTAATAAATATAATGAAGAGAAGAGGGCCTAAAATGGATCCCTGTGGTACGCCAGATGTAACAACTATAGGGTCCGACTCATAACCATTGATAACAATTTTTTGGGACCTATTATAAATATATGACACAAACCATCTAAGCAAATTACCACGTATTCCGTTGAAAGCTATTTTTTCTAAAAGCAGTGTATGGTCCACCTTGTCAAAAGCCTTTTGAAAGTCTGTGTACACAGCGTCCACTTGAACATTTTGATCCAATTTTTCAAACAAGTAGTTGGTAAATACTAACAGATTAGTTGCGGTTGAACGACGTTTGACAAAACCGTGTTGCTCGGGTAAAATAAGTTGATGAATGTGGGGGTACAAGCCGCCATGCACAAGACGCTCAAAAACCTTAGACAAAGTAGAGAGGATAGAGATGGGGCGATAGTTCTCTACATTATTCTTATCACCACTCTTATAAACAGGGGTTATAAATGCACGTTTCCAAATTGCAGGAAAAACACCCTCGCGTAGACATTTATTGAAAATTATATGTAACGCAGTACACAGGCTACCACATGTTCTTATAAAAAAGCTAGGTGGTAAGCCATCGGGTCCAGCCCCTTTAGAGGAATCTAAAGATTTTAAAGCCGCGCGTACAACTTCCATGGATAAACACATATCGGCAATGCAAGACGAACCATTTTCATAGTGATCGGGTGGTTGCCAGTTAACAGGGTCCAAAGTTGAGGGTTCGTAGACAGAAGAAAAGAAAGATGAAAATAGATTGCAAATATGTGTGGGGTCATCTGAAGAAACATTTCTGAAATACATACTGGCAGGATAGTTAGCTTTTCCTTTTCTAGATGAGATATAGGACCAGAAATGCTTTATGTTCTTAGGGATACTATCTTCGACCGAATCAATATACGTCCGATAACATTTAAGTAATTCTTCGTGGAAAAGCTTGCGATAGTTAGAAAATTTAAAGTAGTCAGATTGATTATTGTACTTCTTCCATCTTATCCAAGCCCGTTCTTTTGTTTTGAAGAAGAAGAAAGAAAGAAAAACTGTTTATTCTGCACAAACAAAACGCACATCTATACAAAGAAGTTAAAGAGTCATTAAATAAACCCGTGCAAAGCAGCTAAT
Organism: Hyppa rectilinea; assembly: GCA_951799385.1. NCBI lineage: Eukaryota > Metazoa > Arthropoda > Insecta > Lepidoptera > Noctuidae > Hyppa > Hyppa rectilinea. Next base: position 16,131,059 of record OX637318.1, on the reverse strand, counting down.
AAAACAATAATATTATTATACCAATTAATATTTTTATTAACCGGGCTTGCCTGTGGATGCCTCAATAAATAAAGGCCTCCAGCCAGGGCTTAAAAAATTTACAAACTTAATGGCTACACGCTAAGGGCATCGCCTGTGGGGTACGGACCTCAGCTTAGGGCGTTGCTGTGGGAGGACAGCAAGAGACAGACTGAATCGGATGAGAAATAACCTTTCCTGATTTGTTTTTGTCGTCAGTCAGCTGTAAACCAGTAGAACCTACCTAGATTACATTATATTTCTGCATTATCAGCATTTTCCTACTTCAGGTAGTGAAGCTCCAAGAAGAACCCAGCATCATCTATCAGGTTATTAATTAATTTGCCACTCGGTATCTGTCGGCCACAATTGATTTCGAATTACCGTTCATCATTATCGTTCATGATGAGATATTTTCGTACAATTTGTACGTTTGTATTTTTACGTTTGTGCGAATTGCTCATTTTTGGTGTCCTTGTGATTGTGAAAATGTCGGGATGTATTTGTTGCTTTATTAGTACAAATGTGCTGATTTTATTTCTAGTTGACTGTGGATTTGTAACCTGTAAAATGGAATTTTTAAGGCGTCAGACTTAAAGCGTAGGCAAATGCGCTCGTTTCATCATAGACTTCTTCTATCGCCTTCCATATGGCGTCATCGACATAAATAGCAGGGCCGTTCAATAATAAATATATGATGGCGATAAGACTTCATTCATTCACCGAAATGCCTGTAATTAATTATCAATGGTTGTAGGAAAACATCGTAAGGAAACCGGCATGCTTGAGAGATATTTCTCAACAGCATGTGATGCTAAGTCAGAGGCCCATGGGCAGCATTAAAACCCTGACACCAGGTTAGTCACTAACCACACGAAGAAGAAGAAGAATGGTTGTACTTTAGCCAAACAGCATTCGTGGTAACAGCCGTGAGTTTTGAGATGTAAGTCGTAGAATTAAGCCTAGACGGTGAAGAGAAACTTCGTGAGGAAAGGAAACCGGCAAGTTCTAGAACTAAAAATTCGAAGATATCTACCAACCCGCAGTGGGCCTGTCTGGTGGGTTATGGCCTCTCACCGAGAGGAAGCCTGTGTCCAAGCAATGGGAAATTATAGGCTGATTATGCTATGTAGGTACAGACTTTAGCCATGGTCAGCGGGATTACCAGAAAGGTTTACCGCTACCCTGGAACACAAAGGGCTAAAGAAGGAACATGGTTTAGTTTTAGTCAGTAAGAGACTGACACTCCGTTCCATCCAGAGCGGGAGAAGTCATTTGATGATTTTCCATCCTAAAAAAAATCCTTAGCCATAAATTAAAAAAAAAAACATACATCTGAGGTTTAATTTAAACATACTTATGGTTAATCGGAGAAAGATTAACCTTGGTCCACGAAAATTGGTCCTTAAATCTTTGGTCCACGAAAGGAGAGCAGAGTAAATAGGTTGATAAATAGAGTTCAAGTACAGTCTCCTTCAGGCCATACACTAACAAATCAATAATTATACATAACATAGTTCGTTAACCCATGTATAAAATACAGCCCAACCTCCTATAGTTGTCACAATCTTCTTCATACTCTATACATCTCATGGGTTTTTCCTAACATCAAAACTTTGCCCTGGAACTAAGAATATTATTATTTTGGATGTGATCTTTATGGACCTTGTCCAAAGGCTCACCTTTTCTTCATCATTTTGAGGTTTTGGTTTACGCACTCAGTTCTTAGGCGGACCATTGTGCGTGGGCCATGGCGGCCTTGGGTGGTTATTCCAGCCAGCCCACCACTCTCCAGAAGTTAATCACGTCTCCTGGCCTGTGTAGTACATCTGTGAAAGATCTGGGTTTTCAGAGTGTCTGTGTCCTGATCAAATCATCCAATGACTGCTCCCGCTCTGGGTCGTGCGGAAGGGAGTGTCAGACTCTTACTGACTAAAACCCATCCATGTTCCTTCCGTAGCCCTTTATGTTCCGGGGTAGCGGTAACCCTTTCGGACAATCCCGCTTACCCGGCAGGCTTGGCCCTGAGGGGCCCCTTCATAATGCTGACATCTCTTTGAGGCACGCGTGGAACATAATATACGCGCCGTACGGCACGGGTCTGGTGCTGATTGGACGGTGAGTCACCCATTACTAACCGCCCGCAGGCCCGCGCCTACGGTGGCCGGGAGTCGTCACGTGGCTCCCGACGCCCGGGGCGTCGCGGCGGCTGGGACGGGAGGACCTTTCTCTCTCCCATCCCGCCACCTCCTTCGCGAGCATAATTTTTTCGCAGAAGGAGGTGACTGCCTCCCACTCCCTCTCGCCCCGGACCATGGCTTGCACCAGGGCCGGGCGCGAGAGGTCGCCGCCGCCGATCGCCTCTACGAGGACCGGGCGGTGCTCCGCCAAAGCGGGGCAGGTTTGCACCGTGTGCTCTACCGTGTCCTCTGGGCGATCCTCGCAGTGGTGACACCCGGGCGTTTCCTCCCACCTGATGATGTGCAGGAACCTCCCGAAACATCCATGTCCGGTGAGGACCTGCGTCAGGCGGTAGGTGAGGGCGCCGTGACGCCTCTCTAGCCACTCCTCAAAGAGGGGCCTTACCGCCACTATCGTAGCGTGCCCTGCGCTGGGTTGCGACAGTCGCTGATTCCAGGCCGCCATGAGATCGCGCCGGAGGTCCATCCACTTCGCCGCAATTTGCTGCGGAAACGGAGTTTCCCCCCGGCTTAGTACCTCCGCGCGCCACTCGAACAGGCGCGCGAGGACTATCGCCTCCAGATCCCACGGCGGCAGTCCGGCAAGGAGGCTTGCCGCCTCGCCCGAGATCGTGCGGTACCCTCGGATAAGCCGAATGGCTACCACCTTTTGGGGCGCGTTCATTGCGGCGGCGAGCCGCCCACTATCTGAACGCGCCCCAAAAGGTAGCCATTCGGCTTATCCGGGGGTACCGCACGATCTCGGGCGAGGCGGCAAGCCTCCTTGCCGGACCAAACCACACCGGGGCCCCGTAAAGGGCCATGGACCGCACGACTCCCACGTAAAGCCTCCGGCAGGAGGCGTTTGGCCCCCTCAAATTGGGCAAGAGCCGCTTGAAGGCGGCCCCAGTCCGTTCCAGCTTGGGAGCCAAACGCCGGAAGTGCTCCACGAAATTCCATCGACTGTCGAGGACCAGACCTAGGTATTTCATCGTGGTCTCGACGCAGATGTGAACCCCTCCTACCGTAAGTTGGGATCCCGATGGTGGCCTATTCCGAGGCCCATGAAAGGACATGGCCTCGGATTTGTGCAATGCCACCTCGAGACCCAACTGCCGGATCCTCTCAATGACTGTCGCAACCCCGCGTGTCATCGCGTCGGCCGCCGCCTGATGCGACCTCCCCTGCGCCAGGACCAGCGTGTCGTCAGCGTAGCAAACTACGCTGACGCCGTCAGGGAGGTCGGCCCGCAGCACCCAGTCGTAACCGATGTCCCACAGGAACGGCCCCAGAACCGATCCCTGTGGGACACCGCACGACATACTCAAAGAGGCTTACCATTTGCATTGGGAACAAATCTCAAATCGAAAAAAAAAAGAGCTGTTCTATTCATTATGCGATTTCTTGTGTGTTCCCATAGTAAAAGTTGTACATAGTGATGAGTACAATGACCCCTTAAAATATTGCCCATTCAATTTCACCCTGTATAGTAACTAAACTTGCGGGATGAGTAGTGACTTGCTTTTTCATTATTAACAGCTTTTTTTAAATCGCCCTAGTCATTGTTTTAGGTTTTTGCTTCGATATGATAGAGTTGCTTTTTAGTTCTAAAGGTTAAAGACACAATTGCTATCGATAAAACCATTTGAATTAAAAATACACCATTTCTATGCTATGATAACTTAACATTTTCGACAATTTATTTTATGAGAATAAATCTCTAGAAAATATTACTGAAATAAATTAAATAGATAAAAAACCTTCTTTTAAATTATATAGGACCTAAACAAATAATGGATTCAATACCTAGAAAATATTACTTTAAAATTAGACTTTAATTCGTATGGCGTCATATTAAAATTCCACGTTCATAGAAGTCACATTACGGGTCGTCAGAAGCCCGAAAAATCTGAAGATTTTTATAGTGATATCTGATATGATCTCCGTGCCTCGGAAAGCACGTTAAGCCGTTTGGTCCCGGCTGTCAGTTGTGCATCTTTGACAGTCGTTACGGGTCGTCAGAAGCCCGAAAAATCTGTCAACCAGCCTTACCAAGGGGTATCGTATTGCCTAGATACTGGGTTGTGGAGTTCAGATATGCAGTCGCTCCATGTAAAATACTGGAATTCAGCTGCATGCGGTACGACTGGAAGCCGACCCCAACATAGTTGGGAAAAGGCTGGGCAGATGATGATGTTCATAGAAGTCACATCAGCATTTGCCATTATTTCACCTCATTTTATCTAAAATCGGGGTAACTAACAAATTAACTTTTTTATTTCATCTGTATTTAGGTACTTTCTAAGTTTATGCTGGATATCACTGACATCGATGAATGAAAACATCGTTAGGATACCGTTTTTTTGTTTACGTGGGGACCCTTCCAATAGCGCCCGGGTTTTGGGGATAAGACTGGAGGGTGTGGGAATTTCACCTCGCTAAAACTCACCCGGTGGTCACCAAGTGCACATGTAAGTGGCAAAGGAACCAAAATACTATTTCGGAACCCCCTCAGTGTAATGCCTTCTGACAGGCATTACACTGACTGACTCTGGGAAGACCATAAAGGGGTTTCCGGAAACTTGGAAATTGTGCATGTGGTCAAGTGGCACCAATAACTGGACGCCATCTCTCCAGAGGCATCGTAATCTGAACTAATATGCCATTTACCAGATCATTATCAACCGGGTCAGCAGGATTGTCTGAAAGGGTTACCGCTACCCTGGAACATAATGGGCTAAGGAACGAACATGGATGGATATTAGTCTCTGACACTCCCTTCCGCTCCACCCAGAGCGGGAGGATCATTTGATAACTACCCACCCCCATCCAAAAAATAAAGTTCATTATCAAAAATTTCTTTGGAGCGTTTTGGCCTCGCACAGGTCTTTTTTTATCGTGTTGTATTCTTTTTTTTATCTGTTGCGTGTCGCGAATAAAATATTTTTCTTTCATTTTTTGCGGATAAAGTTGCGGACACAACCTAAAATAACAAATGCCATATCCATCCAACATGTCCATGGCTCCCAGGTTGTGTCCACCAGCCAGACACATTAATCCAATGCTGTTTGCATTGTGCCTTTATTATGCGAGAGGCGTCTGTACGTCTGTCCGTGTAGTAATACAAGCAAGACCATAATAATATGCCGATGGAGATTTATTCTGTTTTTGTTTGTTTACTTGGAAGATTATGTGGGGTAGGGTTGAAACTCTTGAATGTTATTCTAGTCCTTGTAAAATTAAATGTTTTAAGTTAAGTAGGTATTGGTCGGAATTATGTTTGTAGAACGTTGTCTCAAGTGCTTGATATCCTGGGTTCGAACTCCGGGCAAGGTGTTCTTGGGATTTTTCACTAAATATTTATTACTTATTTTTTTCAATATCAGCATGGAGTCTAGATTTGTATACGGTGAATAGCAAAAAGTTAGTTCGCTATTACAAAATATGGTATAAAACATACCTAACTTACAAAATTTCGATAATTTGCAGACACCTCTAGTCTTTTTTTTTTTTTGAGGGTGTGAAATCATCAAATGACCCCTCTCGCTCTGGGTGAAGCGGAAGGGAGTGTCAGACTCTTACTTACTAAAAGCCATCCATATTCCTTCCTTAGCCCTTAATGTTCTGGGGTAGCAGTAACCCTCTTCTTAGAATTCAGACTCTTGGTGTAATGGATAGATAAGACTCAATAACTTTCTATTAAAAAGGCTTCCCATTCATAAAACCATTTTACTCCATAAAAGAGGGGCCACAAAATATACGGAAGCTAATAGAAACAAGTGCCAAACTATGTCTTTAAGGGGCAACGCACACCACAAACTTTTTGTGCGACCGAGTCTGCGACCAACAAGTCTGCGAAGTTTTGTCTTTGCCTCACAGGCATTCTACCCGTCACGCATGTTACTGCATTTAATTCAATGATGTCCGTGTATCCAGATATTCATAGCGAATTTCACCAATGAAACTGAACGCGATTCGCTTCGATAAGCGGCTGCCAGGTCAATATTTCCTGTGAAAATTGACACTGACAAGTCTTGAACTCGCCAGGTCAATATTTCCTGTGAAAATTGACACTGACAAGTCTTGAACTCGGTGTCAAAGTCAAATCATTTATTTTAAATAGGCACAAGAAAGGCACTTTTGAACGTCAAAATGAACCAGAAATAGAATTGATTCTAGTCGCCCCTTACAAAAGGTAGTATGCTGATCGCGTTCAATTTTATTGGTGGAATTGGAAATAAATCCCTATTTAACATTAGGTGTTTTTTTTTAAATCCCCATGCTTTACAAAAAACATATGCAAGCGACAGAAAAGGTAAAGAAAAGACGATATATGACAAAACTGCGACTCAAAAACTGAATTTGCGATTCTGCGTTCAAACTTAAACTACCGGCAAGAATATGTGTCTTCGCATAAATTCATCACACTGCATTACACCAAATATTGGGCCAAGGTCGATGGTGTTTGCCAAATACTGGTGCCCATAAATATGTAAGTCTGTATCAAAATTGTTACTTATTCCTTAACATTTTCCTGTTAGCACAAACTTTGTGTGCAAAGAACTTTTGTAATGACAGCCATGACGTATTCTAGTTTTTTTCTCCTTTGACGACTTGTTTTATGTATTGTTTACGTTTTCCTTGAGTTGCAGGAAATTCGTAAATGATGAAGCGAAGTTTGTATGGCAAACAGGTTTGTAGGGATAGTTACGAAAAAAAGTAGTTCGTGAACTGGGTCATTCTATATCTTTATATATTATAGTGACTGATATATGACTTGCTAAATGTTTATTTTGCCGTAGTAGGCAGTATATTTCTTAAAAGTTCCTTTTTATGTCATATAAATTTACATAAAAATGTTAAAAATTAAGTAAGAAAAAATTTAATAGTAAAAACATCATGCCTTATCCCTCCGATAGGTTAGGCAGATGTATACCTATATTGCACACACGTTTCCTCGTTGGTGTAGTGGTCTTAAATGCTACTGCTGAGCTGCACTGGGTTCGATTCCCGGGTCGGGCCAAGTGCTATTGGGTGTATGCATCTGGAATCGCGCTCAGTAGTAGCCCGAAGTAACATAAATAATCTTATGTAATTTATTTAAAAAAAAATGGTATACAATGATATTAAAATAAAATGATAACGGCACATTTTAACTAGCAAAAAATGTACCAGAGTTTTTAAAAATGTTACAACTTGCATCAAAATATTTTATGCACAGATGAAATATTTTAACCTTTAATAACTGACACAATTAAAAAGCAATTGTGTCTCGCGTAGATCCGCGTTCCAGCATGGGTTAAACTTTATAAGCAAAGAACATTATAAAATATTGATTTGTAGTCTTTCCTATAATTTCTTCCCCGTAACGAGGTACATCTTGTTGCCACATCATTATTCTCATCTTGTGTAAAATTTGTACGGATCTCACCGCATCAAGTTACACCAAACTGTAATTTTTTTCCAAATGATTTTAATCTTTAAAACGTTCAATGTTAAGTTCTAAATCGATTGAGAAAATTTGGAAGTTTGTGGTAACTTGATGTGCTGGCGACTGTACCTAGTAGCTAAAGTGAGGTCTTATAACCAGCTCCGCAGAATAAGTGAACAGTCTCAGTACAAAAGACTTAAAAATATAGTGTTATCTAGGAGCCCTGTCATGTCTAGATTAAATGGGCCAATGTCGTTGCAATTTCATTACAACAACGCTGAAAATGAGGTCTATATTCGCGTTCCGTCGTCCGAATTGGCTACTGTTTTGTCTAAACTAAAGCGTGGCATAAAAACTCTTATTAGGAAACAATATCACGCCAGTTTTCTTCAAACGTACATACGTTACCGTACGGACATAAGGTGTCCGAGCCTAGTTCACCCACCTTCAGCCAGTTGTATTTTAATCTTATAATTGCTTGTTATAAAAAGTAAACATACCATCACGCCTGCAATCCTTGAAGAGTTGGGTAGAGATGTACCTATTATATAGTACACCTACTTTTCACCAGTTGCGTTTAAGAAGCCCTAATATCTAAGAGCTCTATCGGTAGCCAATGTATCGCTCGCTGCTAAATACATTTATGTATTTGAGTCGTGCGTTGTAACATCGAACTCTGGTTACCATAATACATATTTAATGTGGAGTTAACTGTGGGCTCTTTCAGTGTGGACATAATATTTTCCAAGAGACCGTATTTCACAGCGTATTTTGGATAATTTTTAATAAGTAGTAATTAGCGAGATTCAGCCAATTGTTTAGATTCTGGCAAAGTAGAATCACCATATTAGAGATCGTTTTGTAACAGGGAAGCAAACAGTCGTCGTCGTCGTTAGAAGAGTGTCTATGGAGTTTCTTGGCCGTTCTCCTCTATAGGGATCTACTGCTTTGAAATGGGCAACTAGCTTCATCTTTCTAACTGACCGACCCCTTGACAATTCAAAAGTGCCTGTAATTGGTTTATTTGAAATAAATGCTTTGAGTTTGAAGGAGGTTGTATAATCCTTGTTCAACTGGCCTTCATCTTTCTGACCTTGAAAATTCAAAAGTGCCTGTAATTGGTTTATTTGAAGTAAACGCTTTGTTTGAGTTTGGAGAAGGTTGTATAGTCCTTATTTTTCGTTTTACAACGGTAATAAAATATGGATGAGCTAGAGATTATACTCTGAACAGAGGCCAAATGATTTGAAATTATTTTCTAATATGGACTCCAAACTGTTTTAGGAAAGCTCTAGAGTCATATATAAGCAACCCCTCAGCAAGGTGATAGCAGAATTAAATGCCGGGTATATGTCGAATATAGACAACTGTAAGTAAATACACTACACCACCTTTTTTTTGAGGGTGGGAAATCATCAAAAGACCCCCCCCCCCCCTCCTCTCTGGGTGGAGCGGAAGGGAATGTCAGACTCTTACAGACTAAACCCCATTCATGTTCCTTCCTTAGCCCTTTATGGGGTAGCGGTAACCCTTTCGAACAATCCCGCTGAACACTACACCACTTGCGACGGCTATGTTTATACACCTAAATAAAAAACACCCTAGTTTTAAAATACAGAAATTCACAACGAATTCTACATAAACTCACAGAGCATCTAAAGCACTAACTTTTACAAAACTAACAACAACAAAAAGAGCCAGTATCTTATCTCGACAATAAAAACAAAATTCCGCTGCGAGTCTTCGCTGAATGCAAATCAAGTATCCAGCGTTAGAACCCAGCTTGATATATATAAACTTATTGCATATTTTTGCATATAAGCTACAATGTATTAAATTATATTAAAGTCTTTTGAAGAAAATGGGTCAGGGAAGCAAATTTGATGCTAAAACGTGGCTTGGGAAGATCGCAGCGCGACAGAGATATACGGTTAAGGATGAATTATGGTGATGCAAAGAGGTTTATACTTCGTACTGGTTAAATCTGCGGTCTATATTTTGGAAACATTAATAACATCATGCCTGTATTTCTCGGACGGATATGCAGAAGCATGGCATGGTCATGTAATTAAGCAGACTTTGAGTTTGTACTAAAAATCTCATAACAGAAAAGGCCACTCATCACTTTTAGGTTTGCGCCCTGGACTCTACAGCACTGCTTCTTACGACTATTAAGAAAAAAGAAGCCGTCGCATAAAAAAAATACCTTCCTCCATTATACATGGTCCAGAAAAATTATGTCATCCAGCATTACTTGATGAGGATCCGACACTTAAGGTGTAGATGAAAGGCCCATATCGTGCCCTAAAAATGTTCTAATCAGGACCTCAAACCTCATTTCACATCTTAAAAGCAAGTGCAGACCCTCTCCACGATGTATTTCAATTCGAAACGCAATCAAGGATAAAACAAAAGAGCTGGATCACAAACGACACTTAATTACTTTCAACAAGGTCTTCGCTATAAGTGTGTAATTGTGTTTAATATTGTACCCGTCGTTGGCCATGAACTAGATGGATACAGAAGGTTAGGTGCCAAGCCAGTAGGGAGTGGACATCTCTTAGCTAGCACGGCTCTTTTAAAATTTCATTTAATTTTGAATTAAATTAACACTCTCCCTGCCATGGGAACCGCCGGCGACCCCCAAAAAATTTTGTCCAGCAGGCCAAAGCACATTTTTTAATACTTTTATTTGCAGGCCATAGGGTCCGCCGGCAGCCCCCACTTTTTTTTTGTTCGGTACGCTGCATCTATGTACCTATAGTTTTATTCTCCACGCCAATCATAATAATAAGCAGTTAGACGCCGGCGACCCGCACGGCCAGGCGATTGTCATTTTTCCCGCGCTTTTTCATCGATAACAAATCTAAATCGCTTTTTCAATATGTCGGACGACTCTGACTTAGATCCTAACTTCTATCTTGAAACCTACAGCAATTGCGGACTATAATAGGCACAAATGTTCAATTGATCTTTCCGATCAACTGGGTGGTTACTCTAACCCATCACGTCGTAACATTCGTTGGTTTCAAAAACTTGCAATAGAATTGTTACTGAACACCACTGTCATAAATGCTTACCTTGTCTATAAGACACATAAAAAAATTAATTCCAAACGCTATACCATTACAAAATTCAGGGAACAGTTATGCACCCAGTTACTAGGTTTATGTCAGTAACGCTCCAGTGGGGCAGAGATAAGAGAACCCGGTGAGCATAAGTTCGGAAAAATCCTTTAGCTGACCATCGTAATCGGATTGTGCGTCGTAAGTGCATACACTGTTACGAACAACTAAGATTGCAAGGTAAAACAAGTGTTGACGCCAAGAAACAAACTAAAAAAACTAACACCGTCTGCCTTACTTGCCCATCGAATCCCAGCGTTTGTGCCTCGTGTTTTGCGACTATTCATACAAAAAAGTAATTTTTACGACATTATAATTACTTTTTGTCATAAAAACTTTAAATAAATACGTAAATATTCATATTATGATTATTTTTTTTACCTCACTTTCAAGTCTCATAGCAACTCAATTATTGGTCCTATTGACTTGCTTCTTTTTTTATTTTTTAGCTAAGTTTCGTGTACACGCACGAGAAGTTTCACATTTTCCATAACAGCACGCCAATAGTTGTAAAAATTATTTTAATTCGGGAGGTCAGGGCGGATCCCACGGCGTCTTAAAATATTTTTTTTTGACCCGCCGGCGGCTCCCACGGCCTCTTGTAATAATTTTAACTTTTGACTCACGGCGTTCACAATCAACAAATTTGGGACCCGTCGGCGACCTCTATGGCCTCCTGAACTTCAAAAGCTTTATATATTGTCGGCAGGGAGAGTGTTAAAGGCACTACTTTAAAATTTTCTACATCTTCTTCTTTTCGTGTGGTTAATGACTAACCTAGTGTCAGAGTTTTTATGCTGCCCATGGGCCTCTGACTTAACTTCACATGCTGTTGTGAAATACCTCTCAGGCATGCCGGTTTCCTCACGATGTTTTCCTTCACCGATTTTTAAACAAGTGATAATTATACAATAGACACATGAATCCATTAAATCAGAGGTACGCATCTCTTACGCCTTGGGTTCGAACTCGAGACCTGTGACATAATAACAACTTACTACACTTAAATTAAATGGCTATCTAACTAACTATATACAAATAAATACAAAAACAGAAAAGACATTACACGCACATTTTGAATTGTTTTTTTTTAATCTTTTAATTATAGACGCTTTTTTACGTTCTGCTTCGTTCTCACATGTATATTTCAAAATGAATGATGCAACCCAGATTCTGTTACCATATTTTGATTTAAAAGAGTGTCCATGGAGTTTCATGCCCGTTCTTCTACATAGGTACTCGTACCTACTGCTTTGGAATGGGCAACTAGCTTCATTTTTCTCACTAACCCCTTGACAATTCAAAAGTGCCTGTTATTGGTTTATTTGAAATAAATGCTTTGAGTTTGAGTTTGAAATAGGGTGTAAGAAACACTGAGGCTGTTACTACGTATTCAGTACATGATATTGGACCCACCAGGGTTGATATCAAAACAAAAGCTGGAGGTCTACAATCATGTGCTGAACTCATGGTAACAGTTTGTGCGTCGTTGTTCCTTACACCGTGTGTAACATCTTCTAGTCCTTTATCTATATTGGGGTTGGTGCAACACTTTTTCTTCGATTCTCTCCTGTCAATCGTCAGGCTTCACTCTTTGCCTTTTCACACAATCTTCTTCTTTGGTTATCTGCTCCATTCATGGACAATTTTATTTCTCTATGTCAAATACGTTCCATCCTACCTCATCACATCCTTATACCAAGATAAATGATTCGAATAGAACCTAATTTGAATTCAAATTTCTTACTGTACCCAGTTCCGTCACTCCTCAGATACATCTTATGCTCAGCTCTTACGCAGCGAACAAATACGCAAACACACATACGTTTGACTTTGCTGTACGTTGGTACAGTAAGCGTTAAAAGTGGATAAGCACGTTAAGACTTACGTGTCTATAAATGCATGCGTCTGTTTTTTGCCTGTTTTACGAAGCTAGCCTTCTGTTCAATCTATATCGTGCTCTGGCGTTCTCGAAAAAGAGTCTAAGACGTTCTCAGCAAAATTGTTCCATCTAGAGCTCATTCTTAGAATATTGAATGTCTTTAAAATAATCATCTCGAGTAACTCTTCAGTTATGAGAAACTTTAAAGGTCAAGTTTCTACGTTTCATACATTTCATAACCAATTCCAGTTTTCTAAATATCATAATATTATCTTTTATGTAGAGTATTACCTGGTTTCAGGATCAAGATGGATAGAATACTGTTTCTTATGTCCGCCGCAGGAGACGCCCCGGGCGTCGGGAACCACGTGACGACTCCCGGCTACCATAGGCGCGGCCCTGCGGACGGTGAGTAATGGGTGACTCACCGTCCGATCAGCACCAGACCCGTGCCGTACGGCGCGTATAATTATGTTCCACGCGCACCTCAAAGAGATGTCAGCATATGAAGGGGCCCCTCAGGGCCAAGCCTGCCGGGTAAGCGGGATTGTCCGAAAGGGTTACCGCTACCCCGGAACATAAAGGGCTACGGAAGGAACATGGATGGGTTTAAGTCAGTAACAGTCTGACACTCCTTTCCACTCCACCCAGAGCGGGAGCAGTCATGGGATGATTTCCCAGCCTGAAAAAAAAAAAAAAAAAAAAAAAGAGGCCAGCACATCAACTTATCCCAACCTGTCAACTCTTTGATAGTTTTCCAACTTTATTCCAAAAGAATAAGGCTCATTTTCAATTGCGAAAATTTGGCAGTTTGGGATAGCTTGATGTGCTGGCGACTGTACAGTCAACAGCAAAAGTAGATGATGAAAATCAGAAATTCGATTCTAAAGAACGGAGTTTGCGTCAGACCTGTGTGGCGTCAGAGTGATTCAAAAGTTTGTGATTGGAAATTATACCAAACATTTACTACTAGTACAGCTGCCATATATTCGTGAACACCGTTTATTAGTATTGAATTTCTGATTTTGATCATCTACTTTTGCTGTTGACTGTACATCATAAAAAGCAAGCAACAAAGATTTTATGGGTAGGACAAATGAAGTATTAATTAACTTGATAGGTCTCGAGTTCGAACCCAAGGTCTCTGATTTTACGGATTCATGTGCGCATTGTATAACTATCACTTGCGTAAAAATCGGTGAAGGAAAACATCGTGAAGAAACCAGCATGTCTTAGAGGTAATTCTCAAACCATATAAAGCTAAATCAGCGGCTCATGAGCAGCATAAAAACTCTAACACCAGGTTAGTCACTGAAGAAGAGGAACTAACTTCATGTACCGGTAAGGAGTTAAACTAATATATAGGTGTAAAACTGCTGCATAAAAAAGAATACCAACGTTGTTTCTTAACTAACTTCATGTACCGGTAAGGAGTTAAACTAATATATAGGTGTAAAACTGCTGCATAAAAAAGAATACCAACGTTGTTTTGAAAAAAATACAACAAGAAAAAAAAAACCATAAAAGTGGTCGTCAAATGCGGATCTATCGTTATTGTAAACGAAAATCTATTAGCAAGTCTATTTCTTAGAAGGTTTCCCGAGAAAGGAGAGGGTTCTTTAATATTTATAAGAATGTAAGAAGTGTGTTAACAATCGTACTAAGACGCCATGTCTACCGTCTATAACTCTAAAAGGATTAATTCCTTCCAGTTTAGTACCTACTAACTCTAAGTACAGCGATTACTGAGAGTTACCATTCTTTTATATTGTCTCTTTTAGGAGATAGCTTAAAAGATACACAATAAACTGGAAACTTTTAATAATGTGCACAACCTGACCGTGAAGATTTTATGATCAAATTGTCATAAATATAAAAACATAATTATAAGTTAAAGTTGTTCTTAGTGTCTCTTTCTATGACCGCGTAGATCTTTTAGACTTTGCAAACGGATTTTGATGCCGGATTTACCATGATGTGGAGAATGATTTCCGGAAACTCAAAGCCTGATGTTTTGTAGAAAAACAGTGCCGAAAAGGGGGTCGCTAGTACTTTTATAAAATCATAAGGCCCGATCACGCGCGACCAAGGGGTCTAGACAAGTGGTTCACTCCATGTCGATTCGATTTCGAAAATTGTTGATCTACCAATTCGTTATCTCAGCGATTTGGATTGTCAAGAACGCCAATTATCAACGCATTTGTATGGGTATATTGATCAAGTTTCGTTACACAATTTGACATTATCTAAAAAACGAAGAAAACGATTGATCACGTGAGATTTCGAAAGCTTGTACCAATTGCATACATTTCGAATTTATCTAATTTCGTTTTTGTTAATGAAAACGAGAGTTTGTCTAGGCCCCCAGACACTTAAATAATACTGTGGAATGTTTACAATTCTTTAACAATCAAATCGACACGTATACACCACTTAGCTACGCAACAAGAGCTCCACTTTTATATAAAATAGGATGATAGCATGTCGTGTCATTAAACCAGCATGCATTTGAAATACCTTCTAATCACGGCATTTCTTCTCAACGGTAGAAGCAGACATTTCATTTCTAAAGTAAGAAATAAATTCCACTACCCCATCCAAGTTCACTTAGTTTCTAATAATACACCCAGAATTTAAAGCCATAGGATACACGATTTGCATACCTACTTAGTAAGATTAATGCCGTTATTTCTCGCTGTTCTGTTCACTACAATAGCGAGAATATTATAGCGGTGTCCATGCATTTTATTCTTTGTGTTAAGTGATCTCGTGTCGACACGAGTAGCATGAGTATCGCTCGTTGTGGTAAAAGATTAGTTGGTCAGCAAGGACGGTAGCCGAGACTATGCACGCCGGAAGAATAAAAGTATGCTTCCTGTCGAGAAGTTGTCAATGCACTCGGATGAGGTTTTTGGGTTCGCCCGCATAATATGTCGACAAATTATACACATAAATCTTCCTCTTGAATCACTCTATCTATTTAAAAAATCCGTTGCGTAGTTTTAAAGATAGAAGAAAGAAGCATACATAGGGATATAGGGACAGAGAAAGCGACTTTGTTTTATACTATGTAGTGTTCGACGACACGGTTGGCGCAGTGGTTGAGCGATTGACTGCTGCGCACTATGTCGCGGGTTCGATTCCCGCACGGAACAAATATTTGTACGACCTGCAAGTATTTGTTACGAGTCTGGGTGTTTTTCTATCTATAATATTATGTATGTATTTACAAAAAAAAAAAAATGTATTTATGTAGTATATCAGCCATCTCGTTACCATAACACAAGCATTAGGTTGCTTAGCTTGGGACGATATGGCGTTGTGTGAAATGACAAAAAAAAAGTGATAATGGAAGTGTGCCTAAGACGGTAAACATACATATTCAGTCTATAATGTTCCCACTGCTGAGACACTCTCCTCCTCTCTAAAAGTGTCTTTAAGAGAGGAGTGGGCCATAATCTACCACGCGGGCCCAGTGCGTGTTGGTGGATGTCACATGTCTTCGAATTTTATGGTTCTAGGACATGCCGGTTTCCTTACGATGTTTTCTTTCACCGTTTTGGGAGCAGTGGTGATGAAATTAAATACACAAAGTAAAGCGCCTGCTTGGGGTCGAACTCTTGACCTTCAACTGGTAAGTCAAGGTCACCACTGCTCTAGACGTTAACCAACTTAAATCACTTAGATACTACGTTGAATTTCCATGCTAGAGCCCATTTTCACAAAAAGTTTCGGCACCAGTCGAAAATTTCTTTAGTCAAACATTGAAAAAGAAAATCACAAACGCCCATCAAATACATTTCATTTCACTGTGTCACCTTATCACACTGAAGGCAACGCTACAAACAATTTGAGCACATAATCATTTTAGCCGACACCGCTGGCGTTAAAAAGCTACCACAATCGACGTTCACGCGCCGGCGAACGCTTTCCGTCGGGTCTTAACGAGTCCCCGCGAGAATTATTCCTTTCCTTATATCTTTTGGCTTGTTAAGGTGGTTTCAGACTGCAGTCTGCAAAACTCTGCGGAATATTCCTTTTTGTTGAATGTCGAAGTTTGGTTTTTGAAAGAAAGAAAAAAATACGTTTATTTGCTGCATAAATGACGCAAAAAGGGCATCGCTCAGTGCAATGCTGCAACCCTATGCGAGATAGCGATACAGCCCCGGCGCTGGTTTTCAGCGTTGACGTTATGACGTCAAATCAGTGCAGCATTTAATAAGAAAATCATTAAAATATTTCGTTCCGAAGGTATTATATAAAATAATATAGGTAATATTTAGAATGGCAACTTTCCATTTTACTAGTTACAGTAATTGCTACATGATTTTTATATGATTTTAATTAACTTTACGACGATTTCTAGCTGACTGACGAACCATGTAAACAATACTTTGGCAATTTTTTTTTCACCTTATTTAAACATAATCTTGCAGTTGTGCCGACAGTAGGACCTATATTATTGTTAAACGTGTGTTTATTTAATTATTACATATTAAAAAAAAACGCAATATTTGACCAGTGTAGGTACATGTACAATCAAACCTTATGTCCGAAGCAATAAGGTTGAAATCAAACACCAATGTTCGCGATAGTAAATAATAATATCTTAAAACAAAAAAGTAGATTGTTTAAAAAAAAAAGTATCAGGCAAAACCAAAAAATCAGCCAGTATGAAAATAAACCTACGATAGCCTCATACCATAAAGGAGTACATAAAAACGCGACTGAATTTTAGATTTCAGGCAATCCAGTTAGGTACATATCGATTGCCCATAACCGTAGTAAGAGCATGGCAATTTGGAAGCTGAGTCGTTATGGTTGAAGACAGGATCCCTTGTATTAGATAGTAGTAACTATGTCTGATCGGAATTAATCGGAATTGTTCGGGAATTGCTACGTCGAGTGTCTTGTTTGAGTCTAGGGAACAAGCGCGGTGAGAGGTTGAATGCTAATGTGGGAATTACGGAGAAAAGGTGGTTCTTTGTAAAAGGAGTTTATAAACAAGAAATAATTCTGTTTCAGCGTCAGTGCGTTAAATCAATCTGCCTAGCCTTTTCCCAGCTATGTTGGAGTTGACTTCCAGTGTAACTAGTATTTCACATGGAGTGACGGCCTATCTGATCTCCACAACCCAATTAGTAACTGGGTAATACGGTAAGACTGGCCGTCAGACTTCTGGCTTCGGGCTTCTGACTACCCGTAACGACTGACAAAGATCCACGAATGACTGCTAGGGACCAACGATATGTAAAGATGGTCACCCATCCACAGACCAACCCCGGCAAGCGCAGCTTAACCTGATGGATTAATCCGTGCAGCTGTTATTTACTGTTCAATATACCCAAAAATAAAATTTGTGACAAGTAACGTTTTATAGCATTGTTAGCTTTACATTTAGGTCTTAGATATCCTAGAGGTTTGAAAGACCATAATAAAGTCAAATTGGTATGGCTAGGTATTTAGAGTTAAAAATAACATGTTTTTTTTTCTAAATACTTTGGTTATGTGTTATGTAGTTTAGTAATTAAGGATTACCACTGCAAATGAGGTGATCAGGGGGCCAACACCAGTGTCAATTGCTCCGTGTCGTGTGATCAATTGTCGATTTCGAAAATTGGTGATCGAACAATTCGTTATCTCGGCGATTCGGATGGTCAAGAACGTGATTTGTCAACACATTTGAATGGGAATATTGATCAAGTTTCGTTACACAACTTGACATTGTCTAGCACTTAGCGATCGAAAACGATTGATCACGTGACATTTCGAAAGGTTATGCGTTCGTATCGTTTCGTTAATAAAATTGTGACTGTCTAGGCATACAGAAGATTATGTCGACATGTGACTTTGTCTAGTCCCTCATAAGATTGTGTCGCTTGATAAAAATCCATCCAGGAATTTTATTTCAAGCACACGTTTTCTAAGCTTGCAAGCCCTTTGTTTTCCGTCAAGCCTTGAATAGACTCAGTGACATTAAGCTTCAATAAGATTTAGCATTTCCTCTTTTATTTTTCACAAAAAAATATATACGCCCATAAAACGCACATAAAGTTCGTGTGAAATATCTCTTACAGCGTCGCGGGTCTTATCAACATTTTCTTCTCTGGATGAATGAAGACAATGGTTGGATTTCATGAATAATTACATTTAGAGATTTGTTATAGTCTCTGGATCACTGCTTGTTAATTATTAAGCTACGTTTTGTTTATAGTTAAGCTGAATCGGGATGTTTATTATGTGAGGCGCTAGATCGTCTCATGAAGTTTTTAGCAAAAAGTCACAATCAAAAGTTATTTTTTTTTTACAATTGGTCACATATTACATGAACGAATGAGAATAAAATACGTTTTCAATAAATTGAGTAGGTATTTAACAATTAGGTCATTATCATCATCTGCTTAGCCTTGCCCCAACTAAATTGGAGTAGGCTTCCTGTCTAACCTCAAACAGCTGAGTAGGTGCTAATATTTTACATGGAGCGACTGCCTATCTGACCTCCACAACCCAGTTACTTGTATTTATGGCTTGATATTGTACCCGATTCTCCTTGATAAGACTGATAAACACCAAGGTACTATGTTTATAGGAGTACTAGTTGCTGCTCGCGGTTCTGCTCGCGTCAATGTTGAAATTTTTCATCTCCTATTTCACCGCTTTACGGAGAGAGTTTCCTAAAATCACCTCTTAGCTGACGTCTTCTATTCATAATCGACCACTGAGCCAAATTTTATTTTGGTTAGTTTAGAAGTTTTTGTGATTTCGTGTTTAATCAGTGAGTGAGTGAATGTACGAATGAGTGACCCTTTCGATTTGATAAATGAGTGCATCAATTCTGGTTCGATCTCACGACATCTTATTCGCAATATGCAGCTCTATTAAGTACTAAAAGACAGTGGCTTATTTCAAAATTGACTGTCATTTTACTAAACTACTTAATAAACCAACGAACCAACAAATAAAGTAGTAATCCATTTAAATTTTAATCTATCCATTAATTCATTTAAATATCTTAATCCATCTCACCTAGAGCGCTGGGAAATATCTAGATAACAAAATTAAAGTACAGTTAAAACAGTATCCAACTAACTGAAACAAATCCTTAGTAAACAATAGTATAATTAATCGTTCCTTTATGAAGCAGTCTTTCTAATTACATTATTATATAGGTACTGCGACAATGTTGATTCAAATGTTTCACTGAGAATTTAAATTTTGTTTCATAATTATTTATTGGCGACATGGTTGGCGCAGCGGTTGAGCCATTGACTGCTGCGCAGCATGGCTCGGGTTCGATTCCCGCACGGAACAAATATTTGTACGACCTGCAAGTATTTGTTCCGGGTCTGGGTGTTTTTCTATCTATAATATTATGTATATATTTGCAAAAAAAAAAAATGTATATTAGTAATTTATCAGCCATCTCGTTACCATAACACAAGCATTAGGTTGCTATGCTTGGGACCATATGGAGTTGTGTGAAATGTCAAAGGATATTATTATTATTATCAGATTCTGAATGTGTGCCCTAATTTTTAATAGGTTAAGA
Source organism: Hyppa rectilinea (assembly GCA_951799385.1). NCBI lineage: Eukaryota > Metazoa > Arthropoda > Insecta > Lepidoptera > Noctuidae > Hyppa > Hyppa rectilinea. The sequence continues at coordinate 16,110,874 of OX637318.1, read as the reverse complement.
CATCATCATCATCAGCATTTCGTCCACTGCTGGTCATCCTCCGCCCGAACATCGCCCCTTCAACCGGATCTGTGTTTCTCATTCTGCGGTTTCCACATCACTAGGTCATCAGTCCACTTTGAGAGAGGCCTTCCAATGCTACGGGTAGTTGTACATTCGTCACAAAGTAAATTCGTCACAAAAAAAATTGTGTAAATTCGTCACAATTCCCAATATATTAATTTTGTTTATTTAAATTTCGTCACATAGTTTAAATCAACAACGTAATCAAAAAAATAAATAAACAAGAAGTAGAATACAAATGATGCATTGCGTTGCAGTAAACGTGAATTATTGTTATGAAAAAAATAATTATAATAATTTACGCTTACAAATTTATCTTAAGTGAATGATTTAAATCAATAATTTTGGTTGCTGTCGCTGCTTTATTAATAAAATATTTTAAATGAGAATTTGTGACGAATTAACGCCTGTTTTTAACACGAGTGATGAATTTACTTTCAATGTATGGATGTTTCAAAATATGACGAATTTACTTTGTGACGAATTTACAACAACCCGCTGCTACGTCTTCAGTGGGACTTTATTAGGGATACTCCCTCCAACCTCCAACATTCGATATACGGGCCGAAATAGGCGGCTGCGGACCTAGCTCCCTTGGCCATCTTATTTTATGGTCCGCAAGTGCTTCTTGATCTCCTACAAATTGTCATGTGTGCCTCTGATTGCCCTCTCCAGTTTTGGGCTTGCGCGAAACACACAATTGCAGACTACAAAGAGAATCATCAATACCGCAAAGAAGAAGTACATAACCCTTTTTTTTACCACCCTGGGTGGAGCGGAAGGAAGTGTCAGACTCTTACTAATTACTAAAACCCATCCATATTCCTTCCTTAGCCCTTTATGTTCCGGGGAAGAGAACAATCCTACAAGAAAATCTCTGTATTTTAATTAATTTATTTTTCATTAGATACATATACCTACCACAAATGTTAGATTTTTATTTTTCCAACACTTCTGAACATATAACAACTGAAATAAAACATCCAATATGTTACTTTCTTCCGACAATTATCGTCAATCACAGGCTCCTTAATTAAATAGATTAATTTAATTACTCGAATCTGAGATTACGGCTCTCCTTCGTCATTCGTCCTTCGTCTTTCGTCCTTCGTCATTCGGCCTTCAGATATCATCGTGTTGTTTTCTCAATTTTTTGGAAAATTAATTACGACTGTTATTTTGTGATGGATTGTTTGTTTATGTTGAGCCTGAAATGTGTGCTGGTGATATATTTGATGCATAAGATACAATATGCATGATTTCAGGGGATTTTGTAACAATAAATAAAGTTAGATAGATTGATAGGAGCACAAATAACTAATCGTTGAGCTCTTTCGTCCTGAGTTGAGTTGCACGATTAATAACAAAAGCGTCCTATGACTGGACAGGCCCACTCAATCTGTTTGGTTCTTTTCTCAACATACCATTTCAGATACCAATCTACTTGGTCTTCACAGGATCTGACCAAGATTATTCGGCCTTTCTTGCCAGAGTCTAGTCATATAAGAAACGCTGACCTCATTTAATCGATTGCACATTTTGTATTTTCATTCACATACTTTAATAGAAAGTGTGTTAAATTATCATTTCCTAGTACAGAAATCGTACTTTATAACCAAAGAAAGAGAAGATGGCTTTAATATTTTTAATTATTTTACTGTATTTTATCACAAATATTTTTGAATAAGTAATTATGGTAAAATACAATTAAAAATATATATATTCTGGCGTAAATATTTATTCCGTAAGTTGTTTTATGAGATAAAATGTTTTTGTTATTTTCATGAATTTTATTTCTACTCTTAATCCTACTACTATTATAAAGGCGAAAGTTTGTAAGTATGGATGTATGGATGTTTGTTACTCTTTCACGTAAAAACTACTGTATAGATTTGGATGAAATTTGACACAGAGATGGTTTATATCCTGGATTAACACATAGGATATTTTTTATCCCGGTAGAACATTCCTGTGGGATAATTTCCGACCTCCACGCGAGCGAAGCCGCGGGCAGAAGCTAGTATTAGTATAGATTAATAATAATTTAAATATCCTCATCGTTTATAATTATAACTAAATCTAAGGGGCCTCTGCGAGTTGGTTTCGGCTCCTCGTATGCCTTCCAAAGGTCCGGGATCCATGGATCCCGAGATATGCCTAAGACAAATATATAATATTAAGAGTAGAAATAAAATTCATGAAAATAACAAAAACATTTTATCTCATAAAACAACTTACGGAATAAATATTTACGCCAGAATATATATATTTTTAATTGTATTTTACCATAATTACTTATTCAAAAATATTTGTGATAAAATACAGTAAAATAATTAAAAATATTAAAGCCATCTTCTTTAATAGAAAGTGTGTTAAATTATCATTTCCTAGTACAGAAATCGTACTTTATAACCAAAGAAAGAGAAGATGGCTTTAATATTTTTAATTATTTTACTGTATTTTATCACAAATATTTTTGAATAAGTAATTATGGTAAAATACAATTAAAAATATATATATTCTGGCGTAAATATTTATTCCGTAAGTTGTTTTATGAGATAAAATGTTTTTGTTATTTTCATGAATTTTATTTCTACTCTTAATATTATATATTTGTCTTAGGCATATCTCGGGATCCATGGATCCCGGACCTTTGGAAGGCATACGAGGAGCCGAAACCAACTCGCAGAGGCCCCTTAGATTTAGTTATAATTATAAACGATGAGGATATTTAAATTATTATTAGTAGGATTATAAAGAGGAAAGATTTGATTTCTTGTTTGTTTGTTTGAAATGAATAGGCTCCGAACCGACTGGACCGATTTAAAAAATTCTTTCACCGTTGGAAAGCTTAGTTTTCTAGGAGTAACATAGACTTTTTATCCCGGGAAAAATAACGGGTCCCACGGGAAAGACCACGGGAGCGAAGCCGCGGGCAAAGTGCTGGTAGAATATATATTTAATTATCTTATTGAATAACGATATTTTTCTGCCCAATATAATCCAAAAATACCTTAATAAAAGTGAAAAAGAATCAGCATAGAAAAAATCCCACAACACTTTCACAAACCGACCTTTCTAAACGCTTTATAACTTCTTCAAACAACGAACAAAATTAGGGACACGTTGTCAGTAAAGGAGATTGTTCTACGCCCATACATTGTTCGCCCTGGAGCCAACAGCGTAGAAAAAATCATTTTCTATTTGTAAACTGCCCTTATTAGCCCATAAGAACAAAGTTTCTTGACGGACACTTTAGAGAAAAGATTTATTTAAAGAAAAGGAACCGATTTTGAGGTTATTTTTAATAAAAGAAAACGTAAGTAATTCCTTCTAAAATCGCTATTTCTGGTTTCTACAAAGCATTAAACTTCAAATACAGTAAAATATGACCGTACATACAGTTGTATTATGCCTTTTAGGTAGTTATTATTTATTGGTTGAAGTTTACTTTAAGCGAAGTCCGTTGTCCGTTGTCAAAATGCTAAGGCGTCGTTTAAGCAGATCACAGAATCAGTTATTCGAAGCCAGGTCACGTTGAAAGCAATCCAAATTGTAGTCCGTTAAACAGAAACAAAATCAAAAACGCCAAAAGAAATCGCCAAATAGGTACATAGTTACAACAACACAACACAGCCACAGGTTCGTCTCGGTGAGACGCTCCGACTGACGTAGTGACGTAGAGATGCTCTCTCGAAGATCAATAATTGTATATCGATTATCAATGACCACCTATTTAATCTGTGGTTTTAATTTAGTAGACCAAAATGATAGATCAATATGTCAAAAGTAAATTAATTTGTTCCGTTTCAAACATAAACACGTTTTTGCTATGATTCTACTTCGATTAAATTAATGCTAAAATAATAAAATATTTTGTTCCCAACGAACAATGTGTAACGTTTTAGTTTGCGACATTTAAAAATAGAGTTTAAGTACTTAAAAAGTAAAAATATGGCTATTGAAGTCGTGAAATGGTTATGAGAATAATTCACTAGAGTTGCGTCGTAAATGGAATTTCAATCGTGAAATGGGAGATTTTTTGACAAGTGAAAAAACATAGTTCATTAGATGGCGTGGGTAAAAAATACGTCTTTGTTTTACTGGCTACTGATAACAAAAACAAGATCCGTAAATAAGAAAGCTTATTTGATGTCAAAAACCTGAGACAGTGACGTATTTTTTACCAACGCCTCTTTTAAACTAATATTTTCTCACTTGTGAGAAAATCCCTCATTCGACTAGTAAGTACATTTTGTGAGTTTGTTTTGTTCATTATATTTTCATCATAATCGTGCTAGGCCATATTCATCATAAGTTCCATTAAAATGTTCACGAAACTAATTCCATGAAAAAAATATGCATGAAAAACTTTTATGTTGCACATTTTCAATGTTTTGTGATAAATATCGAACATCAATTATTTATCACTAGATATTATGGACATCGTCGTCGATATCGATATTTATGTAATATGAGCGAGAGCGACACTGTCAAATCTTTTGTGATATTCACATTGACAATTCCTTGAAAGATGGCGAGTTCAGTTGGTAATAAAATCAATGAGGTCACTCTTAAAAACCTATTAAGAATTAAACAGTGTCCGCTTGAATTTATTATTTTTAAAAAGCATATTAAAATATAATTAAAATTAACGTACACGTCAAATGTTTGTTGGTTATAGGGCGGTCTAGAACAATCTCCTTTGTATAGCGTCTGAATTGCCTCTAAACATGGCAGGTACGTACGGGTATCTGGCAGGTACGTACAGGGATCTGGCAGGTTGCCAGTCTATTGGACGCCTAACATTATTACGAGGGAACAGCAAATTGGTTTCAAAACACTGCTCGCGTTTATAGACAAACAATTTGTACTTGTAAATTTTACTGTTTCATGTTTTTTGGATCATGCTACTCGTAGCTTGGAAGCTTAAAAAATGGGTTCAAAACCTAATATTGGAAAACTATTTAAGTATAAGTACTAAGTGTATCTTAAAGTCAGCGGGATTGTCCGAAAGTGTTACCACTCGGAACATGTAGGGTTAAAGAAGGAACATGGATATCTATCAAATGACTCCTCCCGCTCTGGGTGGAGTGGAAGGGAGTGTCAGACTCTTACTGACTACCACCCATCCATGTTCTATCCTTAGTCCTTTATGTTCCGGGGTAGCGATACCGATACGGGGGAGCTATACCCTTTCGGGTGGGTGAAAGACCAAATTGAAAGAAAAGTTGATAGAAAATCTTGGATGAAAAACGCGCAGAATCATAGAGAATCAGAGAAAAGAAAGAAGGCCTATAAAGCAGTGACTAATTCCTAACTGACATAATGATGCTGAAGTTTGTGACTTCAGCTTTACCTACTTACTAAATAATTATTTTGTAAAAACCCCATATTAATTCAATGTGTTTATAGTGTATACGGTGTCCATCCTCTTGAATCATCACTAAGTCGCCTTAAGCAAGCAAGGTGCTATTTGTTTTAATCCCAAGCCGCACGGACAATATACGCCTACGACCACGGTTGAATACTACGCTAGCTAGGTTACGTCGTATTTCTATAGTCTATGTAGGTTCTATCCGCACAATACTTGCACGTAGCTATACTGTATACTGTTCTTGCGTATATACAGGCTGTACCCGAATACGTGCCATTCCTTTCGGCCACGCAAACTGCAGGCTACTGATATACAGTGTGTTAGGTTAAACGAGCGACAGACTATACTCATAAAAATGAACAACTTTGTGTATGGAACTATACCTGAAATCATGAAAAAAAAATCTGCTGTTCAGTACATTTATTTTCACATAATTTGTCCAAGTGTATGGAACAGCTGATATTTTTTTTTCACATTTCAGAGTTGGTCCCATGGACAAAGTTGTTGATTTCCATGAGTACTAAACAATTTGAAAGTATGTCCCTCGTTTAACCTACAACACTGTAGAATTGATGCATGAGATTCTAAAAACAACAGGAGGTAGTGACATAATTTGTGCTGAAAACGGTTGTGGTCATGGTGTTAGCATTCAGTGTCGTGAGGAATAATGTGAGTATGTATGACTTCAAAAAAGGGAAAAGAAAAGAAATGATTGATGAATTTTATGTACACAGGCCAGCACATTAAGCTACCCCAACCTGTTAAATTTCTTTGATAGATTTTCAACTTTATTACAAAAGAATAAGGTTCATGTTCAATTGGGAATGTTTAACAGTTTGGGATAGCTTAATGTGCGGGTGTCTGCAAAAACAAATTCAGATTTTGACAGGAGGTTAAAAATACCGTGTCGGTTTGGGTACCTAAAGCTAAATAAAGCTAACGAATATTCTGAAACACCCTATATAAGTATACGGGGACATGCAGGGTGTATAGACATACAGGTAGTAAAACATCGGTGTGTATTGAGGCTACCCATCCTTTGATCCAGTGGTCGAGAACTAAATATTTGAGTCTGAACCTGACACCAATACTGAAGTCTAACAAGGGAAGATGTAGGTCAGTACGGAGCAATGTTTGTTAATGTTAAAATACTCTACTGAAAATACATGAATGAGTAAATGAAACCGTTCAAAATGACATAGTGTAGTGTGTCTATTTAGTAGTTCTGTAAACTGTAGGTATTCGTTTCTCCACAAATGCGCGAAAGGCTTTATTTTGGTGATGAGCCAGTGTAGTGATGTATTCAATTTTATTGTGGAATCAATAGGAGTAGGTAAAAGTAAATAGACTTTAATCCTAGGTAGTTAACATGGCTTAAATATATATTTTAGAATTTATTTCTTTTATTAATAAGTACAAGATTATAGGATCTTAACTTAAGAACTATCCCCGCAAAACCTTATATCTGTCTATTTTTGTTATACAGAGCAATAATAATCGGCCTATATTGTTCCCCGTGTGGGCCATAATCCACCAAGCAGGCCCAGTGCGGGTTGGACACAAACAAAAAAAAAACAAAAATTGGCATTTGTTTATCCCCAAGTCGACAAATACCAATTATTGTTTTTTTGCGTATCGGGCAGTTACCACTCGGCCACCACTGCCTCAAATGTTCATGTTTCTTCCAAATACCCAACCAGCTTTAATGAAATACTATTTACGTACACATTACGTAAACTAGACTACCTCCCGACCTTTGAAATACCAAAATGTCATAACGATTATGGTGACAGAGTATGGAATGTCAGTCTCGCCCGAATACTAAACAAGTTGCCAAAACACATAGCTTGTAAACTGGAAAACAAAAATAAAAGGCAGACCTATAACATATTCAAGCGACATTTAATGAATTGTAATCGAATAGCAAATCCTTAACTGTAAAATCTTTTCTATTTTTGTTTAAGATTAAGTTAAGAATTGTATAAAACTGTATTTTAATTGAAATAAACAGCTTTTATTATTATTATTATTTTGTATTTTAAACGTAGTAACCTACACGACAGCCATATTTTAATGAACTAACAAAATTAGAATATTCAAATAAATAGAACATACTTTAATTCAAAGGGTCTCGTTCAGAATATTACAGTTACAATAACCGGAACTCGTATAGTTTCCAACTCGTTCTATTAATGTTATAATTGGTAAAGTTTGACTAGGACTCTTTTTGGGCAGAAAGAGAAAGCTTTGTAGGATTATATCCCGTACTAACTTTATGATATTGATGTATGATGTGCCTAGAAAGTTAAATAAGGGTACTTGATTGAGCACTTAACTGTTTACACGATGTCTATTTCATTTGTTTGTCTAATGTTTTGAGTGCTAATTACGTTGTTTAATTGTTTTATTACGGTGTTGATTGTAATCAAAACGCGAAGTTCATGTGAACGACCAAAATAAGACTGGCTGTTTATATTTACTTTTGCGTGTGTCGAAATTAAGAAGTTAATTGGTTTGTTTTGAATTTGACTTGTCATCTTTTTGTAAGTAGAAGCGTTTGTCGGAATCAGCAATTATAATGGTAGAATTAGCTTACCACTATAGTTAGTAGGATTTTTATCTGTTTTTTTTTTATGGATGGGAAATCATTAAAGACTCCTTCCACTCTGGGTGGAGCGAAAGGGAGTGTCAGACTCTTACTGACTAAAATCCTATCACTGTTCCTTCCTTAGCCTTTTGTGTTCCGGGACAGCAGTAACCCTTTCGGACAATTCATCCAGCAGGCATCGACTAATAGTCTGCGTTCTCAAATAACCGTCAAAGCGACGTTGACAAAGATGTATTTTTTGTAAAAGTGTCGCAAATAATTACAGAACCTCTTTTGTACTCCCTCTTTACGTCACTTCAGCAAAACATCTGCCACGGTTTTGCAAACTGGGTGCACTTCTAACTGGTTCGATTCATCCAATCATGAATTTTTAGTACATTTTTGAAGAACAGCAAATCTAATTGAAGTTTTCGGCTTGAATTGGCAGAACACGTTCTGAATGTGTAAATTTTCAGTCTAGTCACTTCATAGACAAACAGACGGATAGACAATATTTAACCTATGTTCAGGCACAATAGAAGGTCAAGTTACCCCAATCTGTCAAATTTATTTGATAAGTGTTCAACTTTATTACAAAAGCATAAGGTTCATTTTCAATTGGGAAAATTTGACAGTTTGGGATAGTTTGATGTTCTGGCTGTACATAAAGTGATTTTCTTTTTAAATCTTTAATCTTATCTACCGTAGAAACAACAAAAACAACGTGAAGCAAAGACGCGCCCCTTTTACAGATTATATAATAAAATAAATGTTCGTGCCAGCTTAGGGAGCCATGATAGGGTCGCATTAGCATTCTGATTACATACATAATCTACAACCCTTATACATTCAGTGTACACCTTGATAACGATGACTTAAGGGTGATATTATTTATATTTAGTGGTTGTTAAGTCCTTTTGTAAATGATGGTGTTTTTGTTTTAGTAAGGTTGTGTTTGTAAGCTTGAGCAAGGTTTCCTTAGAAATAAAAGATAATTTTTTATTATATAATATACTAGCTGACCCGACAGACGTTGTCCTGTCTTAACTGTGATACCTACCCTACCTACCTACCTACCCTACCTACCTAGCTACCTACCCTACCTACCTACCTGCCTACCTACCCTACCTACCTAGCTACCTACCCTACCTACCCTACCTACCCTACCTACCCTACCTACCCTAGCTACCCTACCTACCCTACCTACCCACCCTACCTACCCTACCTACCCTACCTACCTACCCTACCTACCTACCTACCCTACCTACCTACCCTACCTACCTACCCTACATACCTACCCTACCTACCTACCTACCCTACCCTACCTACCTACCTACCTACCTACCTACCCTATAGGAGGTAAATCAGCAGCTGAACGAAAAAAAAAAAAATGTACCTATTCTGCTATTCAGGGCGGAGACAAATCCAACGAAACAAAAACCATGAAAAGTGGTCCAGCAGATCTCGAGTTATAACGAAGGGAACAAACCCGTCTTTCTTTTATATATATAGATTATATAATATTTGATTTTTGTTATTTTTACGGCAGAGTTAGACGTAATGCGTGTTGAAAATCGAATATTTATTAAAATAGTAAGTATCTATTTTAACTTCATATATCAGCAGCTCTTAAACGCGGTTCAGATAATCTTATTGGAGTAAAATACAGGGGTTTAAAGATAAAGACGTCTTTAGGTTTCGATATAAAACGTAGCAATCTGTGACGTAGTATCATTAAATTAAATTTTGCTAAAAAGCAGTGATAGCCGAGTGGTGTAAAGTGAAGCAAAGTCAGAAGCCCACAGGCAGCATAAAAACTCTGACACCACGATAGTCAATAACCACATGAATACGAAAGAAAGAATCATCTTTTGCTAAACCAATTTAAATAAAGAAATTGCATGCATACCTAATAACATCTAGAACCACCTTCATAATTCTCACATTTTAATATTAAACTTTAAAATCAAAAGCACTAAGCTTTATCAGTTAAATTTAAGCCAATATTCCATGGTCACTACTAAATCTTTGGGCAGACAATCTGGAATTTCAAAAAGCCTTACCTACCCACTTTGAACATAATTCATAGTGTTATAGATCACACAAATCCAGTGTAACAAGCTCATACTTTAATGAATTGCTCTCCAGAGAATAACTTTACTTCGGAGAGAAGATTTGGATTTTCAGAAGTGTACTGCAAAGATAGTGTTAGAAAAATTATCTGAGAATTTAGTGTTGAACCATTTGGGTAGATTGTTCGGTTTTGAGAGTATTTCTTATATGGATTTACAATTCGGTATAGGTTATTTGGTATTTTCATTGCTGTACTAATATTTAGCTTAAGCTTTTTGCTTATTCTTGGCATAAGCATAATCAGCCTACATTGTTCCCACTGCTGGGACGCGGTCCTCCTCTCGGTGAGAAGGAATGGGCCATAAAGCACCACGCGGGCCCAATGCGGTGGATAACTATTTTACTATTATAAAAAATGTCCTTGTCAAATTCATACCGCGTTTTCTATGTTAAACTTTAAAAAATATCTTTTGTATTCTAACATCAAATTTTAATACGACACGTACCTATGTATTCATAATTAGGAGTTGGATAATTTATAATTTTATTAATAAGTTAGGGATGATGCATAGGCTTAAAAAACATATCTTTTCCGTCCGTATTTCCATAATAAAAAAATATTAGACACGTATTTTTTGCTTTATCACGTTACCATTCATATATTCATATATCATGTTAAAATTCCTCAGATAAAACAGATTATAGTTGGAAATGGGAGCTCACATACGTGCCCATACGTGTGAAAACGCATTAAAAAGATGTAGCCAACATTAAAAAAGATAAGAGTACATGTAATTATTATAGATGTGATGAAAAAAAAAAATTAGCTAAAATTTAGGTAGCGAGCTCGCTACGTCACAAGTTAGTATAAGATCTAGATACCAGTGACGTCATGCCTCATTTTAACTCAATGTATCCCAATTAAAAAAAGAATCTCATGTATAATAATTACATGTACTCTTATCTTTTTTAATGTTGGCTACAACTTTTTAATGCGTTTTCAGTCTAGATTAATCCTAAAAGCTGAGTATTATAAAATACCCATTTGCATTAAATAAATGAAAGCTTCATAAAATGGTAGGTTCATTAAAAAGCACATATGAGGTTTGTTTTACTTCAACTTTTATTATTAATCAGGTAGTTACTATGCATTTATTGAAGGAAGAGGGTTTAAATTTTGTAAAATTTTGAGTTTAAATTATTGCCGATCGTCATTTTATGTTAACGTAAAATAAATAAATAACTTCCATACCGAACTGAACCTTTCAATTAAAATGTATCGGGGCCTATCAAGACCCATCTAATCCCTTTATTTTTCTCTCTTCTTTTAAACCTCTTATCAATAATTTCTGGCATTTTTTTTTACCCAAAATCTTTTCATGTTGTCAAGAAAGAGTAATTAATATAATCTCCATCTTTTATCTTAGGGCACAGATGTTGCTGTGAATGGGGCCCCGTTTTAGTAATTAGAAGAGCGTGAATGAGATTTGGTTATGAATGGGCTCCGGGCCCCGAGATATCGTATTTTGTTTTGGTAACGGTAAATTAGATATATTTTTGCTGTAAGCAAAATTGTTTTTAATAAAATTATTTGCTGTGTCATGCTCTGATGTGTATTTAGGTATAAATATTTCTTTTTTTTCTTTTTATCAGCCATGAATCGCCCATTAGTTTGGTTTTTAATACCATAGCAAATTGCGCATTGGGTTAAATTTCCTGGTTTTATTAGGCGCTGGTAAGTTGAAGTTAAAAGAAAATAACTATGATTGTGTATTATAGATATGTGAGAGCAAAGTAAAACTCAAAATATTTATTTCAAATAGACCAACAACAGATACATTTGTATTGTTAAGGGGTCGGTCAACCAGGAAGTGGAATAGGTACCTGTGGAGAAGAATGGTCAAGCAACTCCGTATTTACCAACACCATAGGTTTCTTTAATCACTATTGCTATTTTATTATTATTTATTCGCATTTTTTAATGCGAGATGCTTATTATAGGCAAATTTTGAACATCATTTCTTGCGTTAAATCTCGAAGTTAACGTCTTCGTGAAACCATTTTCTACCAAAAGATTTCCGCTTACGAAACCCATTAAATAGAAAAATTAATGTCCCAGCAAATGAATTCGATTCACTGAATCGCAAACGAATAAACAACACACTATTTATTTCTTTCACATCTGCATACAAATGAATACTCGAATCTGTGTGCGATAAATTGTGACAATAGTCACAAATTGTCACAATAGTATCAAATTAACAATATCGTGCGTACAGTATCTTTCCCTAAGTTATTTACGAATCGTACGTGATGGAAATTGTTAACAATTTATTACTATTCGTTTGTTTTGAATGGGATTTAGATGCTAATGTGAATAGTGGACGTGATCGCCATTAATTTTATGGGATTGTTTTTATTTTTAAACTTATTAGGGGTGAGTTTATTGGGCACGCCACGATAGTATCAGTAAGAGGAGTGGCTAGAGAGGCGTCACGGCGCCCTCACCTACCGCCTGACGCAGGTCGTCACCGGACATGGATGTTTCGGGAGGTTCCTGCACATAATCAGGCGGGAGGAAACGCAGTGTGTCACCACTGTGAGGATCGTCCAGAGGACACGGTGGAGATTTGCCCCGCTTGAGCGGAGCCTAGTACTGGGAAATTTCCAAAAAATCTTCAAATATTTAACCTTACCTGACAATCAAACTCGAAACCTACGAAAAGAACATACGTAGAAAAAAAATTACTATGTATGTTGTCGCCGTGTGCCAATGCGAACACGTATTTAATGCAACAAAACTTTTAGCCAGAAACTTTTTTAAGAAAATAAAGAGACAACGTTTAACTTGGCAACTGCAGCATCCACATTAACATTATAATGCTGCAACAATAAAAAGAACTCACGCATTTTGCAACTCAATTTTGAAGTTGAACAAAAATGGAGAGATCCAGTTTCAACCGGTTCAAACTGGAACATTTGCGTAGTAATAACACATGTTAACGAAAAACTGTTCGTTTGTAATGGAGTATATAGCAACAGGTCGCCTGTTAGATAGGAATATAACACTATTTTATTTAAATTGGCCTGTTCGTAGCAAATGAGTATAATGCACTATGCATGTATCTGACTCTACTTTTTTTTAGGGTGGGAAATCATCAAATGACCCCGCCCGCTCTGGGTGGAGCGGAAGGGAGTGTCAGACTCTTACTGACTAAAACCCATCCATGTTCCTTCCTTAGCCCTTTATGTTTCGGGGTAGCGGTAACCCTTTCGGACAATCCGCTTACTCTGACTGTACTTAGTTTTACTTTTTCGACGTCTTAATTACAACCATGTAATTTTCTAAAAGTCATGCTTATTTTGTGTCAAAATTAATCAAAATCAATTCGTCAGTTTAGGCTTGAAGACATTGCAAAGATAAGCATAATCAACCTATAATGTTCTGCTAGGACACAGGCCTCCTCTCTGTGAGAGGGAGAGGGCCGTTGTTCATCTCGCGGGCTTAGGGCGGGTTTTGCGGCTATTTTTGGCAGTAGGAAATACCGGTTTTCCTCACGATGTTTTCCTTCGCCGTTTTTTAAAGCAATAGTGGTGCAATTATATACACAAAGTAATGGTAGTAAGTAGGGTTTGAACTCACGACCTACAACTCATAAGTTGAAGCCACTGGGCCACCAGTGCTCCAAAGATAAGCTTGGATGTATGTATAATGTACCTACATTTTATACGCAAATATTTTTGTTTCCGGAAACCGTATGTACGAATTGAGCCTATCGAAAAGACACATTCTTTCATGCTTATATGTAGATAACTTTCAAATATTCGTGTACCCAAACGTACCTGAACTGGCAATAGGTATTTAGAACCCTGACCTAGTGAATCTCTTTTCCACTCTCGTCAGCTTACAGAGTACAAACAAAGTAAAAAAGAATGTTATTTTCTGCCTAAACAAACCTTTTAGAGTAACCCCAATCTGTTGAAAGTTTTTCTGTCTGAACATACCATCCTTTTAGCTACGAAATTCCGTTTGGAATTAAAAAATTGTTTCCTTCAAGTGAACACTAAAAATTTCGATGTAAAAGACTTTTATATAGCCGAGAGCAATAAACCGTTTTAGAATATTCTGGAAACCTTCGACATAGGAAAAGATATTTTGTGAACTGGTGAATACTCTACCACTTATTCGAAATTGAGCTAGTTCTTTGTATATACGAAGTTATTTCTGCTTTTAGTTTAAACTAGGAAGCCGCTTCTGCTTCGCACGATTTTAAGACTTTACAAAACATCCAAATTTCTTTATTATTCATATCATTATTATTCCACAATGTTTTCAAGGTTTTGATAATAGGGCACAGGAAATGTAATTTAAAAAAATTAAAAACAGGAATAATTATTTAACGTAATTGAAAAAATAAGTGTGGTAATAATGGTTATTAAATTTATTTAAACATTTAATAATTATAGACATCATTTTGATACATTCATTATGGAAAATATAAGTATACCGTAGGTAGGTATGATTATCTAAATAACTAACTTTGTATGGTAAGTATATAAATGTAAGTTATGTAATATAAGTGTTAGGCTGATTAACCTTTTGAAAATTATGATTTATAATTTTACATTGTTTTTTTTATATTTAAAATTAATATATTACTACTTTATTTAGTTATGGTAAAATATCCATAACAGAACATATTTATGAATTACTAGTTTTTCCCACCAAACTAGTTTTTCCAAATTATCCCACTGGTACCAGGAAAAAAACCTATCCAACTTGCTATTCCAGACTCATCAGACACCGATCTATCTTTCTATCCAGATTATATAATATATAGATCCATCCTCACTAACTTTCACGTTTTTAATAATAGTAGGATAGGATTATTAATTTCGATGAACGAGGATTGTGATTTTGTGAAAAGTATGCCATCAGCATTAATCCTTAAGCGGGATTGTCCGAAAGGGTTACCGCTACCCCGGAACATAAAGGGCTAAGGAAGGAACATGGATGGGTTTTAGTTAATAAGAGTCTGATCCTCCATTCCGCTCCACCCAGAGCGGGAGAAGTCATTGGATGATTTCCCAGCCTTAAAAAAAAAGCATTAATCCTATTTCCCATCCAAAATATAGTTGGCCATTACATATTTTCGCGTAATATAACCATCCATGTGAAGGCTTCAGCGGTCTATTGAGCGTGTGGTATCTCAGTGTAGATAGATACAAATTCAGGGCATTCCACTGAGATACCCTCAGTGGAATGCCCCGAATTTGTATCTACTCCAACCGAATTATTGTGGCTCCCACATTAGGGTGGAGGAGCTCAAAGGATATACGTAATAACATTATTTTAGTCGTAAATAATTCATCCTTATGTTATAGACGAATTAGGTGTTATAACTTAATATTAGGATGAACTATAACTTAATTTATTGGGTAGAAAATACAATATACAAACTAAAACTTAAAAAAATATAATATGGATACGCAGTGCGAGTAGGACTCGTTCACGTAGGGTTCCGTACCATTCTCTATAAAGTTAAAAAATCAGGTTTGTTTTATGATAAACAGAATAAAATAAATAGTCAAACTCCCCTTTGACTATTTATTTTATTCTGTTTTTAGTATTAGTTGTTATAGCGTTCAACAAAAATACATCATCTGCGAAAATTTGAACTGTCTAGCTATCACGGTTCATGAGATACAGCCTCGTGACAGACGGACGGACAGACGGACAGCAGAGTTTTAGTATAAGGGGTACCTTTTGGGTACGAAAAAAGAGAAATAGCTGATCGGGTATAAAAAAAATAATTCGTTCTCATCGCTGTCTGCTGGAAATGTGTCCAAAAGGCTGGCATCGTTGGCATGTTGGATTTCAGAGCGGATTCTTTGACCAAAAAATTGCATGAATGAAAAGAATTAGGAATTAATTATATTACAGCCCGGAAACCTGGATTTGTGCTCGTTTGATGGCAATAGGCTCGCCCCTATTACATGGGACTCAAACATTACTGGGGAAATGTGGAGCTTCTATAGATAGACTTCTAAAGTCTGACACTCCCTTCCACTCCACCCAGAGCGGGAGGAGTTATTTGATTATTTCCGACCCTCAAAAACGGGTTAACTCTGCCTACAGCCATTACAGGCGAGATGTTACTTTATGTTATGTTTTAAACCCTTTTTTTTTTTTTTTTTGAAGGCTGGGAAATCATCCAATGACTGCTCCCGCTCTGGGTGGAGCGGAAGGGAGTGTCAGACTCTTACTGACTAAAACCCATCCATGTTCCTTCCGTAGCCCTTTATGTTCCGGGGTAGCGGTAACCCTTTCGGACAATCCCGCTTACCCGGCAGGCTTGGCCCTGAAGGGTATGCGTATGTCTGCTGTCAGCATATGAAGGAACTGAATGCGCGCGTGGAACATATACGCGCCGTCCGGCACGGGTCTGGTGCTGATCGGACGGTGAGTCACCCATTACTCACCGTCCGCAGGCCCGCGCCTACGGTGGCCGGGAGTCGTCACGTGGCTGCCGACGCCCGGGGCGTCTCCTGCGGCGGCTGGGACGGGAGGACCTTTCTCTCTCCCATCTCGCCACCTCCTTCGCGATGTGTGACACCTACAGCTAAATATTAATCACGTTTCCACTCGAAACATTACATAGAACACAAACAAACGAGTTCAGAGGTTAGCAAAAACTTGTATATAACTAAACTGAAGTGGAATTACAGCAAGTTGTGCTGAACGTACTGTTACTGTAAAGTGTTTGAGTTGGCATCCACTTTAAGATAGATGGAGCCAGCACCTTTTGGTGTTGGTAAAGCAAAGATTTAACTATATTGCGTAAGTTTTTGGTTCAATTTAGTGCATTAAGTTCGAGCTCCTAAGTAAAGTTAGCTTTAAGAACTCGAATTTGTTTTAATATGCAAAGTCAAGGAGCTCTTGGCTAAGTAATAACAGCGGCACGGTCGATCCATAAGGTTAAGCTACACTTGCCGGGGTCGGTTTGTGGATGGGTGACCATCTTTACATACTGAGATTCTTCTGTGCCTCGGAAAGCACGTTAAGCTGTTGGTTCCGGTTATTTGTGTATCTTTGACAGTCGTTAACGGGTCGTTAGAAGCCCGCAAATCTGGCAGCCAGTCTTATCAAGGGGTGTCGTATTACCCAGTTACTGGGTTGTGGAGGTCAGATAGGCAGTCGCTTAATGTAAAATACTGGTATTCAGCTGCATCCGGTTAGACTGGACGCCGACCCCAACATATTTTGGAAAAGGTTAGGCAGATTGATTGATGCAAAGTCAAGGAGCTTCTAAATTAAAAAGATGAGAAACTGACTAGGTATATATTTTGTAGTTTCTGCTAATTGGTTGGTTAGGTTAGTACTTAAACATTTGCGTATACTAAAATGTCAATGCACTTGAGTCCTTGGAATGTTTTGCTTGTTCTTCTCCATAGGAATCTACTTGCTGCTTTAAAATGGAAAACCAGCGTTATCTTTCTGAATGACCGACTCCTTGAAAATAGGGACGGAAATGATGACAGGGTAAAAACAAAGAAAATATATATTTAGTCCGTCAGCCAGATAATAAACACATAATTACTTACTCACTTATTTTTTTTGTTATCATAATAATAAAAAAATATTTAGAATGAGCGCGTTAAAGTTGGGCGTGGGGGCGCGCTACGTCACCACTCAGTATAAAATCTACAAGGAAGTGACGTCATGCCACAATACACAATGTATCAACAACCTTTAAACTACAAAAAAAAAAAATACGTGTCCAATATATTTAATAATCTGGCTGATGGACAAATAAACATATTTTAGTAGTCAAGTGGCTGTAAATGGTTTAAATGAAACAAATGCTTTGAGTTTGAGTTCGACCTAAAATGAAGAAAGCAAAATACCAAATTCATCATCCTTCCAAAAAGCAAATAAGAAATTCAAATTTATTTACCGCCATCTGTGCCCGAAACTTCGGAGTTTACTTCACATGTTGAATAAGAGATGGCGTTACAAATTCATAAGCTCCGCTCATGTTTTATTCAAAAATAAATAAGTAGATAAAGTTTATTTAAACTCATCCGGTGTTTAAACGACGGAGACAGCAGTTAAGTATGCGAAACTGAGACAAAACTATTCGTTTATCAGCTCAGGAGTTGGTTGGGATGGATTTTTATGGTTTAAGTTATGAACTATGGGAAAATGTTACATAGTATTCTCGCCTTACTTTTGATTTTGTAAAAAGAAGTGCAGCTGTAAACTCTCTCAACTTCTGTTATTAACGTCATATAACATGACGCCTTGTTCTTCTTCTTTTCGTGTGGTTAGTGACTAACCTGGTGTCAGAGTTTTAATGCTGCCCATGGGCCTCTGACTTAGCATCACATACTGTTGAGAAATATCTCTCAGGCATGCCGGTTTCCTCACGATGTTTGCCTTGTTTCTCCGAAGGGTTAAGAAGAAGTATACCACATTTCTGTTTATGTTTAAGTCCCATGTAAAACGGGGGAGCCTATTGCCTTCATCCGGCCATCCTCCATACTCTGCGCTGCTACTGAAAAATTCATAATCGAGAAACCCTAATAACATTATGTCCGACCTGCGAATCGAACCCAGGATCAGCAGTAGCGCTTGCGACCAATAGACAGTTGCAGTCCGAGTTTAATATTGTTAATAACCTCCAAATCTACCTTGTTTCGCAACTGAAATAATGATATCTAAATAACGTTATTAATCGGCCCGTTCTATGAACATTTCTCTCTTTCTGTTCTCTGAAAACCTGACATGCAGATGCTTTCATGCGTGACGAATCTTCAGTGAGTCCAACGCACTTTTCTGAATTCTTAACCTTTTGATCGCGAGAGCATAAACGTACGCGCGAGTCCTCCACGCCAAGCTACAAATTTATTTCTCCTTGTTATCATGAATTTCTCAATATCTATGGTGTCTTTTAATTTGTTTCATGTCATTAAATACGTACAGAGCTTCAATTTTTAAGATATCCATATAAACACACAAAAGTAATGATTTAATTGTTTATTTCGTGTTGATAGTGTACCGCATTGTCACATATTTGTGTCGTCGGCGTACAGGGCATGCGCTTGTTTGTCACGTATATGTGACATTGGCGTTCAAAAGATTAACTTAATTTGATAAGTACCAAGAGCTATTCTCGAATCGTCGTTTATCCGAAGGGAAAAAAGGCAATCACTTCGTTTTAGCAAAAGGATTGAAGATCAAT
Organism: Hyppa rectilinea; assembly: GCA_951799385.1. NCBI lineage: Eukaryota > Metazoa > Arthropoda > Insecta > Lepidoptera > Noctuidae > Hyppa > Hyppa rectilinea. Next base: position 16,091,529 of record OX637318.1, on the reverse strand, counting down.
GTATCATCATGAGCCTATAGTAGTCCACTGCTGAACATAGGCCACTTCAAATACACGCTACGCTATTCAGCTCGATTCTTGGCAACACTCATCCAGTTTCTACCCGACATTGTCGCTTCGCTGATCACAGTATACCTCGAAAATTGTTATAAATTGTAAATAACTGGTCTTTATAGAAAAATCCTCAACCTTTAGGTAGATACAGCCAAGGAAATTTATTGTTAAACAAAGTGATTACCTCAATTTGCCCTGTTATAACCATTTCATGAAACTGTCAAAAAATTATATTATATTTGAATTAATGGTCAAAATTTACCTGCTTTAATTAAGCAAAGTGACACCCTACCTCAATTTGCCGTGTTATAACCATTTCATGCAGCTGTCAAAGAATGACAGTTCTGATTTGAATAAACGGTCAGTTTAAGTTGGTAGTAAATTGGCGTAGCAATTGATTTCCCTAACAACACCCGATATTCCGTACCTATATACCTACACAAACAGCTTGTGACTTAAGCCACATCCGAAGCAGCATTTTAAGCAGCAACTTGGCTAGTTTATCGCTTGATGGAAGTAGAATGAAGTGCATAAGTGTTTACAAAAGAGGCTTAAAACTTTATTTCATTAAAATATTTGTGATAGCTTGAAGTTTCAGGAGTTTTTCTTGGTTGGAAATCTGCAGTCTGGTGGGAAGTCTTCGGGAAAATGGTTTTTGAATTTTAAGACTGGTGTTTGCATTTTACGTGCGTTCCACATTAAAGGGTTACCGTTGCCGCGGAACACAAAGGGCTAAGAAAGGATCATGGAGGGGTTTAAGTCGGTGAGAGTCTGACACTCCCTTCTGCTCCACCCAGAGTGGGAGGAGTCATTTGATGAAATGCAATCCTGATAAAAAAAGAGTACAATCCCCGCACGAAACATATAATTGTACTATGGATGATGTATGTTCCACGCGCGCCTCAAAGAGATGACAGCATACGAAGGGGCCCAAGGGCCAAGACTGCCGGGTAAGCGGGATTGTCCGAAAGGGTTACCGGTACCCCGGAACATAAAGGGCTAAGGAAGGAACATGGATGGGTTTTAGTCAGTAAGAGTCTGACACTCCCTTCCGCTCCACCCAGAGCGGGAGAAGTCATTGGATGATTTCCCAGTCTAAAAAAAAACACAATCGTTGCGTTATCCATTTTATTCACTTAATTTATACAAATAAAAATACAGCATCCGTATATTTGTGTTCCCAAAAATAAAAAGTAGTCGATCGACTTGAAATTTTGACAGGTCATTTTATTTTTATCCAAGACATATTTTGTATCCCAAAGTCCACGTCCAGTACCAGTTGTAGGAGGTAGGTAGGGTACACACGTACATAGGTGCGCTGAAGGTACTTAGTAGTACCTGCGCGAAGCCAGTATAGGTAAAGCTTATTTATGGTACTAAATACGTGATTTTAAATATACTTTAACGAATATGACTAGAATGCTTTCGACGTAGCGCAGTTTTTAATCAAAATTATAAATCAAGAACCATAGACACAATCAAGAACCACTTTTTATTGCTATAAAGTAAAATACGAAGTGCAAACTTCCGATTACTTAATAAAACAAGTTTTATAAGACTAGCTCTTAGCTGATTATATCTCTCTCCACATCTCGGGAATCGCTGAGACAATAATTAAGTTTGAAAACTGAAACTCTCTCACGGTGAACGAACTTTCGTTTATACTACGTATTTCTGTAGATAAGTAGTGTATTGACGTCGATTCATCAGTTGAAACTACTATTGCCGTTGTTGGCCGTGGATGGGTGACCATCTTTACATGCCGAGACTCCTCCGTGTCTCAGAAAGCACGTTAAGCGGTTGGTCCCGGCTGTTATTTGTGCATCTTTGACAGTCATTACGGGTCGTCAGAAGCACGAAAATCTGACAGCCAGTTTTACCAAGGAGTATCGTAATACCCTGTTACTGGGCTGTAGAGGTCAGATAGGCAGTTGCTCCATCTAAAATATTGGAAGCCAAGCCCTACATAGTTAGGAAAAGGTTGAATACCCACACTACACTGGCCTGACCTCTATAACCCAGTAAATGCGTAATACGGTACCCCTTGGTCAGACTGCTAGTCAGACTGGGCTTTTGACGATCCGCAACGACTGTCAAAGATCCACGAATGACAGCCGGGGCCAATGACTTAACGCACTCTCGAAGACACGGAGGAGTCTCAGTAAGTCAATATGTATAATATCAACCATCCACTAACCAACCCCGGCAAGCGCAGCTTAACCTGATCGATCCACCCATACGGCTGTCATTACTGAGCATCGAGCTGTTAGCAAAGTAAGTAAGGTATATAACAAATGGCTAGTCTCTTAATTTATTACTGTTTACTTGCCAACTAGAGTAGCACCATATTGTGCTATTCTTACTTGCTTAGGTACAGAGGCCAGCACATCAAGTTACCACAATCTGTCAAATTTCTTTGATAGTATTTCAACTTTATTACAAAGACATAAGGTTCATTTTTAATTGCGAAAATTTGACAGTTAGGGATAACTTGATGTGCTGACGTTATCGTCAACGGGATTGTCTGACAAGCTACTGCTGTCCCAAAACACAAAGGGCTAAGGAAGAAACATTTATGGGTTTTAGTCAGTAAGAGTCTGACACTCCCTTCCAACTCTACCCAGAGCGGGAGGAGTTACAAGATGATTTCCCACCCTCAAAAAAGTAAAACAAAAAGATTCATACTATCATAGTAGGCAATATAGGTCACCTCAGAGCGCCTATCAAAATTTATCGCAAGAATTGATCGAAACGTTTTGAAATACCTGAATTATTCATGAAAGGTAGTGGATAATTTTCGTCCAAGTTTCTAACTAGCGTGCACTAGGGATCTATAGTTTAGTTTGTGTACTTATACTGTAATCTGATTTGCTAGTGACGCCTTCTCCTTGTTTTCTGAGATATGGGTTCATGTACTTGTGTAGAACACGGAACATAACGTCATGACTGAATTCCCTTGAGGGGATGGCAGGAGACTATAGTACAAGATCTACATTCCGTGAGATATGTCTCATATCTATGTATATGTAATAAGTAGTAGGGGCAAGCATTCTTCCATCCACAAGATAAGACGAGAAGAAGAAGACAAAGAGAACATGAGTATGAGAAATTAATAATCTTAACTTATTTCCGTATTTCCTGAACGGTTTCGCATAAAGTTGGGTGTACATTTAATGAATTATGTTTTTTCATATACAGTGAAACTTGGTTAAGTGGGACCTGGATAAGTGAGAAACCTCCATAACTGGAACTCATGCTGAGGTCCCAACACTTTGGCACTGAATTGCCTGTTAGTGAGACGAAGCAAACCTCTATATCTGGGATTTGTTCCTTCCATTTTGTCGTCATAGTTACCGACTGCGAGTGAATTTTATATGCATTTAACCTCTAAATAATTAAGATAAAAATTATGTATAATATTTACATAATACTTTATTTTATTTAATACTCGCACCTCTATAACTAAAATAACCTGACCTCTAAATGAGACAGATATTTATTTATACCTGGATATCTGAGACACTGGGTAAGTGGTATACCTCTATTAAGTGACACAAATTTGCAGGTCCCTTGATGTCTTACTTAACCAGGTTTCACTGTAATTAGGGGGCGAACCTATTGCCATCAATCGGGTACAAATACTGGTAAGTTTTTAATGGAAAAATCCAAAAACTTTGTCCGGAGGATTGATCCCAGGACCATTTGTCATGAACAGTCCAGCTAGCCAAAATAGACCCAAGAGCCTAGTAAATGATGAAAATAATATAATATCATCTCTAACAAGGTCGTGTAGAATATTCTCCGTATTATGTAATAAATGACATCACTCGTGTTTTCCTGAAGAGTTGGCCAGAAGTGTACCTACCTATTTAGTACACACGCACTACTCTAGTTATGTTTAAGTCCCATGTAAAAGGGGCGCCCCTGCTGCTACTTAGAAATTCCTGATTAAAAACCCAATGACACTGCCCGACTTATTAAATACTGCATAGATTAGTAGTAAGCCAAATATCATCACTTGTGTAACTATTAACGAGGAGCTCGTGGCTAAGTTATAACAGCCGCACAGATCGATCCATCAGGTTAAGCTACGCTTGCCGGGGTTTGTCTGTGGATGGGTGACCATCTTCGGATATCGAGCTTCCTCCGTGCCTCGGAAAGCACGATAAGCCGTTGGTCCCGGCTGTCATTCGTGGATCTTCGACAGTCGTTACGGGTAGTCAGAAGCCTGAAAGTCTGTCAGACGGTCTTACCAAGGGGTATCGTAGTACTGTAGAAGGTTGTTCGAATGCCGTCAGATTATTACCTGCCATGTTTAACTTAAGGTTTCACTCAGGCTCTACAGTACCCAGTTAGTGTCTGGGTTGTTGAGGTCAGATACGCAGTCGCTCCATGTATATTTAGCTGCATCCGGTTAGACTGGAAGCCGACCCTAATATAGTTGGGAAAAGGCTAGGCAGATTGATTTTAGAACTATTAACGAAATGCACGTAATTTCAACAAACTTTGCGACTGAAGTTTTAGCATTAATAGCTCCAAATTGCACACATGCATACGAAAGTACTAATTGTAACTGGGGAAATGGGTTCTGAGCTCCGTTAGCTATGCTACGTGGAGTTCTTAAAACGATTTTACTTCTTAAAGTTGCATGATTAAGTAGTTTTCCTTATGATAACTTAGATTGCTTGAAACAACAACGTAATGCAGGCATTTGCGATCACATTTAGCCTACGATTGACATAAGTTAACATAAATACGCTACTAGAATGTCACATTGTTAAAACCTGTTAGAGCCTTTGGTGTTTTTAGGTTATAACTATGTATCTATCAAAATCTCACTGATGTTGAGACACTTAATGTGAAACCAACAGGTTTATCCTAGTACAGTCGCCATCACATCAAGTTTCGAAAAACTGTCATATTTCACAATCGTTTTTGAACTTAACTACCAGTGCGTTAAGGTTTCAAATCATTTGGAGAAATTTGACAGTTTGGTGTTACTTGATGCGCTGGCGACCGTCCAAGTATCTTACAATATACGTTACTTTGTAAGTTATTTCTCAGACTTTAATGTCAATATTTTACCTTTTTAATAAAAAAACAAAAGTTTTATACCTTTTTGCAATGTACAGGTCAGTATCAGGTTGTGCGTTGATCAAAATATGATTTGCGACCGTAATTAATATGCATTAACATAATTGTAATCATTTCAATACAACTCTCTAAGTACTCAATTGAATAACTATTTCATGAAATTGTAACATTTTTGTTCAATTCTGAATCACAAAGTTTTATCGATTTCCATGATTTAAATTCTACAAATACATGTTTTTTTATGGTTGCAAATTCTGTTTTGATCAACACACAACCAAAAACTGACCTAAAAATTTAAATAAACGTCAGAAAAGTTTGATTTCGCGGGTTTCCTCAACATATTCCATTAACACTAAAAGTTAAAAAGTTTCAACCCTGAACTACATATCACGACATCGATCCTAGGTATCTTATGTCTAGGTATTTTAACTCCGCTGGAAAACAAAAAACAAAAGCGGTAATGTATTGCACTAACGTCTTTTTTAAGCGCTGAAAGCAATGTACGGTCAGGATCGTTAGTACTGGCCGCAAAAAATAAATTTTAAGCTTTATACAATTTTGTTGAATCGCTCTGGGAATTAAGAATTGTAGATTGTTACTGGTCAGTACTTGCGATTAAGCTTTCCTGCATCCTCTGGGGTATCATTAGTGGTCATTACGGTATAATACTGAGGAAGGGAGAGTGTGCAAAAAAATACCTTTAATGCACTTTGTGGTAGGAATGAGATTACGTTTGGTTGAATTGTTTTTTTTTTGTATCCGTGGTACTTGGTTCATCGAGTTAGTAAGTGCAATTTAAAGTTATATTTACCCTTTTGAACGCCAGAGAAGAAACGCACGCGCGTGCCCTCCACGCCAAGCTACAAATTTATTTCTTCTTGTTATGGCTTGAATTTTGCAATATCCGTGGTGTTTTTTTAATTTACTTCATGTCATTAAATACGTACGAGAGCTTAAATTTTTAAGATACATGATAATATAAGCAGTCACAAAAGTAATAATTTGATTGTTTATTTCGTGTTGTAGTGTTGCTGCCATTGTCACATATTTGTGCCGTTGGCGTACGCGCTTGGGTATGCGCTTGCTTGTCACTTATATGCGACTATGGCGTTCAAAAGATTAAAACCTTATAGCGGTCAAAACTAACATTGGGTTAAGTGATTAGGTATAATATTTGAAGTAGAATTCGATTAAATTTCATTTAAAGTGACTATCCACTTTCCAAAATTGTTTTCAGGAAAATTGTTGGAATGTTCAGCTATTAAAAAAAATGACGCATCTACTGTCACCTGATAGAAATTTGAACAGTTCATTGTACGATAAAAGAAGAAACAAAATTCAGTCCTGAAAAATTTCCACGCGCACGCCGCAACGTCACGGTGTAGGTACGCAAAAAATAAATAAAATAAAAAAATAACAACAACGGAAAAAACTCGAACGATATTCAACTACACATTTTTCCGTGCCATTTACTTCGTCGGATATATGAGAGCAAAAAACGGTCAAGCGCGAGTCGAGCACGAACAAAGCGGGGATATGGTGTGCATCAAGAGTTCTTTTTTTTATAACTGGCAAGCGACACTTCGCGTGATGTAACACTTCAGCCGCTTCATTAGGTTTAAAAATGGAATAGGTGTTGAGATGAGGAAAACATACTTTGATCGACACCTGGAAATAATCATACAGGTAGTAATGAGAAAAAAATCGCAAAGGACTCGAAAGCTTTATTAAACGACGTGTGTACGTGTTTGCTTTTCATTTGTAACTCAAAATATGTGTTGTAATCTAAATAGGTATCGCATATTGGATAAAATTTCCAATAAAAGTGAAATTATATTAGTACTTAAAGATTAAATTTTAGGCTTTTTTTTTTTTTTTTTTAAGGCTGGGAAATCATCCAATGACTGCTCCCGCTCTGGGTGTAGCGGAAGGGAGTGTCAGACTCTTACTGACTAAAACCCATCCATGTTCCTTCCGTAGCCCTTTATGTTCCGGGGTAGCGGTAACCCTTTCGGACAATCCCGCTTACCCGGCAGGCTTGGCCCTGAGGGGCCCCTTCATATGCTGACATCTCTTTGAGGCGCGCGTGGAACATATACGCGCCGTACGGCACGGGTCTGGTGCTGATCGGACGGTGAGTCACCCATTACTCACCGTCCGCAGGCCCGCGCCTACGGTGGCCGGGAGTCGTCACGTGGCTCCCGACGCCCGGAGCGTCTCCCGCGGCGGCTGGGACGGGAGGACCTTTCTCTCTCCCATCCCGCCACCTCCTTCGCGAGCATGACTTTTTCGCAGAAGGAGGTGACTGCCTCCCACTCCCTCTCGCCCCGGACCATGGCTTGCACCAGGGCCGGGCGCGAGAGATCGCCGCCGCCGATCGCCTCTACGAGGACACGGCGGTGCTCCGCCCAAGCGGGGCAGGTTTGCACCGTGTGCTCTACCGTGTCCTCTGGGCGATCCTCGCAGTGGTGACACCCGGGCGTTTCCTCCCGCCTGATGATGTGCAGGAACCTCCCGAAACATCCATGTCCGGTGAGGACCTGCGTCAGGCGGAAGGTGAGGGCGCCGTGACGCCTCTCTAGCCACTCCTCAAAGAGGGGCCTTACCGCCACTATCGTGGCGTGCCCTGCGCTGGGTTGCGACAGTCGCTGATTCCAGGCCGCCATGAGATCGCGCCGGAGGTCCGTCCGCTCCACCGCAATTTGCTGCGGAAACGGAGTTTCCCCCCGGCTTAGTACCTCCGCGCGCCACTCGTTCAGGCGCGCGAGGACTATCACCTCCAGATCCCACGGCGGCAGTCCGGCAAGGAGGCTTGCCGCCTCGCCCGAGATCGTGCGGTACCCCCGGATTAGCCGAATGGCTACCACCTTTTGGGGCGCGTTCAGGTAGTGGGCGGCTCGCCGCCGCAATGAACGCGCCCACACCGGGGCCCCGTAAAGGGCCATGGACCGCACGACTCCCGCGTAAAGCCTCCGGCAGGAGGCGTTTGGCCCCCTCAAATTGGGCAAGAGCCGCTTTAAGGCGGCCCCAGTCCATTCCAGCTTGGGGGCCAAACGTCGGAAATGCTCCACGAAATTCCATCGGCTGTCGAGGACCAGACCTAGGTATTTCATTGTGGTCTCGACGCCGATGTGAACCCCTCCTACCGTGAGTTGGGATCCCGATGGTGGCCTATTCCGAGGCCCATGAAAGGACATGGCCTCGGATTTGTGCAATGCCACCTCGAGACCCAACTGCCGGATCCTCTCAACGACTATCGCAACCCCGCGTGTCATCGCGTCGGCCGCCGCCTGATGCGACCTTCCCTGCGCCAAGACCAGCGTGTCGTCAGCGTAACAAATTACGCTGACGCCGTCAGGGAGGTCGGCCCGCAGCACCCAGTCGTAGCCGATGTCCCACAGGTGCGGCCCCAGAACCGATCCCTGTGGGACACCGCACGACATCTCTCGCCGGTTCCATTCCCCATCGCGACCGGGGTAGATGACGGCTCTGTCCGTCAGGTACGCCCCGACTATTCGACGGAGTAAATTTTAGGCTCACGAAATAGCTCAAAACGTGTTTCCGTTCCTTCTCTTGTGCCACAGCACAAGAGAAGGAACGGCTAATATGCTTTTCATCAAGCACGGCAATATAATTAATATTATTTGGTTATTGAGTTGCTTTTTTGAAACTTTTTCCTATTTCATGGTGACACGAATCGTATGCACCACAAATTTTTGATATTAGTCATTTTAGCACGGGTACCTACTGCTCTGGAATGGGCAAAGAGCTTCATCTTTCTGACTGACCGACCCTTTGACAATTATTCAAAAGTGCCTGTAATTGGTTTATTTACGTTGAGTTTGAGTTCTTCGTCAACATATTTTTTTATCTATGACAACCCCAAAATTATTTCACCCAGATTTCCACCTCATACTTTAATAGCAACCCTACAATCCTAGGACATGTTTCGAACGCTTTTGTCGCGTCATAAATCGGGCACATGTTCTCGCTGGCCAAAAATAACACTATAAAACATTAATGCTCCAATGCCACTACGGAACCTAGGCTATGGATGGAATTCGCGGCTTTTCGATGGGAATAAAGGCGTGACGGTTGGCGTACAGAGGTTTTAATTTGATTTCGTATAACGGTTTATAAGTTTTTTTGTTGGGTTTTGTTTTAGTATACTTTTTTAAATGATGGTTGTTATGCAGTGCGAGCAACATAGTAATTATGCTGTAGTGTATTACTGTTCGTCTCTAAATAGCCTTGGTGCTTAAGCCTGCCGGGTAAGCGGGACTGTCCGAAAGGGTTACCGCTACCCCGGAACATAAAGGGCTAAAGAAGGAACATGAATGGGTTTTAGTCTATAAAAATCGGACACTCCCTTCCGCTCCACCCAGAGCGGGAGGAGTCATTCGATGATTACCCACCATCAAGAAAAAAAAAAGTTGTCTTCGACTTTGTTCCTGATGTTGGTAAGTATTTTTGTTTCTATTTAACATGGACCAAAGCTATTCGGAGGAACTATCGTAAACCGAACCACACGCCGATACAGAAATGTGTTGCGTGTGTTTGGTATTTTGTGTGAGAATAAAAAAGCTCCCGCAGAAGCGCGATGCGACGCCGCCGCCGCCAGCCGCAATGCGATTGTGGTACAACAATTTTCATGATAATTCATAGAAATTGTTGTACCAGTATCGCATCGCATCGTCGCGTCGCGCCTGTCTGCGGGAGCTTTAATAGAATTTAAACAGTTATGTATGTGCTTTTTTTTTTTGAGGGTGGGAAATCATCAGATTGATTCCTCCCGCTCTTGGTGGAGCGAAATGGTCTGTGTGGAGCGGAAGGAAGTTATGTAGGTTTTGTACTATATTAAATTTAATATAGTACAACGCCTACATAAATAAATACGTTAACCTAAACATACAAAATGGCGGTGTTTCTTGCGGTTGGTGTTTTTATTTGATGACAGAATTAAATTGCTTTTGATTTTAATATTTTCCAATAAATAAAACTCAATGGGTGATAAAGTAAAGTACGATTTGGATTTACATCAATCAAGAAATCAACTTAATGTCAGTAGAAATAAAACATGATAATTATTATTATTAAACAATAATTGTACGTCGATACACATCCAAGCAAAGAATCAATGCGTTTAGTGTTAAGCAAGTTTGTCATACATTTATAACCGTAATTTCAATGACGAATCCAAATGAGAAAAAAGAAAACTAAATTTGAAAACCTTCAGTAAAGTAGCAAAACAAATAATCCAAGTAGGTACTAATACAATCGGCACACACACATGTGTAAACTTTAACATAATTATGAGACAAACATACAGAAGTTCAAGTGAAACAAACTAAGCGCTTTGTTTGAACACACCTGCATCCCATTTCTATTAACATCTGTACAATCATATTCTGTGGTTTTGCTTGCGTTTTGTGCTTTTTAGGAAAATTTAGCTAGCTTCTGCCCGCGGCTTCGCCCGCGTGGATTTTGGAAATTAACACACGGGAATGTACTAACAGGATAAAAAGAATTCTATGTGTTAATCCAGGCTATAATTATTTGCGGACGGTGAGTAATGGGTGACTCACCGTCCGATCAGCACCAGACCCGTGCCGTACGGCGCGTATATGTTCCACGCGCGCCTCAAAGAGATGTCAGCATATGAAGGGGCCCCTCAGGGCCAAGCCTGCCGGGTAAGTGGGATTGTCCGAAAGGGTTACCGCTACCCTGGAACATAAAGGGCTACGGAAGGAACATGGATGGGTTTTAGTCAGTAAGAGTCTGACACTCCCTTCCGCTCCACCCAGAGCGGGAGCAGTCATTGGATGATTTCCCAGCCTTAAATAAAAAAAAGGCTATAATTATTTACCTCTAGAAAAAATTGAATTTCGTGGCACTATCCGCGGCGCTTTCCCCTTCAGTAGATTTTTCAATTTGTGATGGCAACCACCTGGGGGACAGCATCTCACAGCATTCCAATTATTGTATGAGTCATTAAATGATTAACAGAGTAAACAGCACATGTTCAAAAAAAAAGATGTGGGTATTTATGCTATCTATTATGTGTATGTATTTACAAAAAAAAAAAGTTTATAAGTAGTTTATCAGCCATCTCGTTACCATAACACAAGCAATTAGGTTGCTTAGCTTGAGATTATATGGCGTTGTGTGAAATTTCCAAGGATATTATATATTATTAAAGGGTTTTTTTGAGGGTGGGTAATCATCACTATCGGAAATCAGCTCTGACGCAGCAAGATGCCCTTCTTTTGTGAGTGTGAAATCATTAGGTGACCCCTCCCGCTCTGGATGGAACGGAAGAGAGTGTCAAACTCTTGCTAACTAAAACCCATCCTTGTTCCTTCCTTGGTCCTTTATGCTCCAGGATAGCGGTAGCCCTTACGGACACTCCCGTTGACCCGGCAGGATATTAAATGGTGTGGTACAGATCATGAAACTGAGCTAGTTCTTCCATGGAAGCAACAGTAATGGCGAAATTGTTTCCGATTGTTTGCGAATTGTTCCTGTAGAGCAATACCCATTAAGTTTTCATAGAAATTGTTCTACTACAGTCGCGTCGCGCTGTAAAAATCTGTTTTCGACTCTCTCTTATTCTTTTAAATTTAAAATAAGCCTCAACGACATCGACAGACAGAATAATTTCACGTATTTCTTGTTAAAAACATTCTAAGTAGTTGTTGACGCTGTAAGCCGTTTACGTCAGAAACAAACTACCGCCCACAGATTTTGTATTATGTGACATATTTATTATTTACGAACTCTGTAGTTTCTTAGTGTACCTATTTCTATTATTCATAATAATGTATGAAATGGGAGGGGACCGCTGTGAACAGGAAAAGTTCCCAAAAGACTGGCAGCATTGCCGCGTTGTATGGCAATACTGATTCTTTGACCAAAAATATTAAAAAAAAAAAACTTGTTTTGTGACCTACCTACCGTTCATAGCCGTAAATAAAAATAAAAGAGGTTGAACCAATAAAATAATAAAGATGTTTTTATTACATTGTCAGGTATCAATTTTATTTTCACGTAGCTTTAATTAAAGCTTAGTAGGCAGACAAGTGTTGTGTTTAACGTAACGGGACTTAAAGATAACATCAAATTAACAAATACGTATTAATTAGTTTATATTTTTAATAAATGTAAGTTAATCTTATAATTTTATACGAGTCAATGCCCCTTAGTTTCGAAGACACGAGAAAGCGGGACTGCAAAACAATATTTTTAATGCGAATAAATCCTTCAAGAAGTCTTCTGTTGTCCAATTGAGTTTACCTTATCTTGGCTTTCTCTCTATGCAAACATATAAAATGAAAAATAATGTTTGTCAAGGGACCGATGCCCGGAGCAGACAAGTCCTGGAGTGGAGACCGCGTATCGCCAAGCGTAGTGTGGGACTACGACCTGCTAGATAGACCGATGACCTTAAGAAGCCGAACCGCAGCCTGGAAGAGGCTTGTGCTCAGCTGTGGGCTGCGGCAGGCTGAGTTGATTGACTGAAATATCCTCAGAACTCTAAAAACAACAAGACCATAGATTTCTTCGTCAACATATTTGTTAACAAAAAACTTGTAGCCTTATACAGTCTAATTACCTAGTAAAATAAACTCGAGAGAAAAGTAAAAAAAAAGGCTCAAAATAAACTTATTTGTATTTTTTCTTAATTTCGTCGTTTGATTCATTAACTTTGCTTCTTGGGGTAGGATGAATGAATACTCCAACAATGGTTGAATTCAAATACCTCTGTTTGCAAAAAGTATTTTTAAACCCATTGTCAGATCTTTTGGCTCATTATAACAGGCGTATTTATCGAAGGTTCAGCAGCGCTTGCCCCGAGAAGTTTGTGGATGGGTGACGTGGTGTGATAAACTGTACTATTAATTAATTAATTTATACACCTCACCAGGTAAAACATGTACGGACCTACCTACTCAACTAAGATCTTGCATGCTTAATTAGTATGTAAACGCGTGTTTTTGACAAATAAATTATCTTTATCTTCTTTGTAAATGTTTTAATAATTGAATGTTGAATGTATGTGATGTGGCAGTACTTTGTTAATAAAATAAATCCACAAGATAAACTCTAATTTACTACCTAAGGAGACTGAGGTAGTATGAGTTGATGAAACTCTCACGAAGATGGGGTGGTAATTATCTACCGCTTGTTGTGCCACACAAGTTTCAGACAAAGGGCTATTTTAGTACGCCTGTATATGTTTAACCAGTCAACTCTCACCACCTTACCTATTGTAGCGTTGCCACATAATTATTGAAACTTCTTGGTCGTTATTTGTACAGACGCAAGTGCATCTAGCTATCCCAAACTGCCTAATATTCCCAATTGAACATGAACCTTATCTTCCTGTAATAAAATTTAAAATCTATCTAAGAAAGTTGACAGATTAGGGTAGCTTGATGACCTCTGTAGGCTCTGTACAACTCTGTTTGTCTGTCTTTAGTTCTGTTTGACAAATGACATGTTGGAATTTTAAGTCCTTTGTGAAAAGCGAAATAAGAAAAAATACATAGATTGCCAAACATAACAGTCCAAATGATGACCAAGAAGTTTTAATATGGCAACGCTACACTATAAACTGTCGCTGAATATCAGCGCTGTGGCCCTGTCTCGCATGGATTCGAAGCATTATGCTGAGCGATGGCCGCTTTGCGCGGATGTGACGCATATTTCCCCACAACTTGCTTTTTTGCTGTTTGTTTTTTTAAAGTGAAACTTTTATTACACCGGCTCAAACTTTTTCGTCTGTGTGTTGCATGTCGCGTGACGGTCGGCCGCGGAGTAGGGATAAAGTGAAAGGCGCTCGTAAGAGCAGCCAAAGCCAATATGGCGGCGCCTATAGTGTCAAATGTCTTTAATGTGAATAAAGTTTCACTTTTACCGTGGTTTCATAAAACCACACAATCCTTTTTCTTACTGCGTCACGTTTGCCGCAAATAAACGAATTTCTTCTTCCTTCCTTGTGCTGTTGTTATTCATTGTTAGACTAGTCAAGATAAGTTAATTTATTTGCTCAAACATGATTGTGGAGACATACAGGAATAAAATCGTGGTGCATGCTTTAGTGGTTCAGACTTACCAATACAACTCTCTTAGTTACATTGCTCTCCAGTCATTTTTCCATGAAATATTCATTCCATACCGTATTATGAACTTGAGAATTGTATTGATGATTTTGATGAAAGAAGAAAGAAACAAAAATATTTTTCACCTCACAGGCTCGGAAAGAGTCTGTTTATCATTTGAAATCTGAGCCCAAAATCGCTTTTTGCTCTCTAGCGTAGAAAGAGTTTTTAAAATTCGAACCTTTCTATTTAATAATTTTCTATACTGCCAGTCCACTGAAAATGCATAACACGGTCTAAAATAAAACCTTAAAAACTTCCATCACAGTACAGAAATTAAATATTTTGCGAGGATATAATTGTAAAATTGGAATGAAAGTTAATAAGTATTCCATTTGATTAAAAAAATCTGTGACGTCACATTTAAATATGCCATAAAAATACTACCCTGTCAAATACCCAATTGTGTAGTAATTTAAGTTTATTTTTTTAAATAAAATAAATACTAATATAATATGTTATTTAATCCTTTGCTTGGCAAAAATAAATATGTATTAAAATAAATTAGTTCGTTATTTGTATTAAATTAGTTTTTTTCTTTCATTCTCCTTAGAGGACAAATAGGATATATATGTAGAACAAAATACAGGGTATTTAATTTTGGAGATATTCTATGTAACTCATAAGATACATTGCCAAGCTTGTATCTGTTATTTTCTTCACATGAGTCAATGTATCTGAGACGCTCGAACAAAATAAAACTCAACATTAACACCTGTTTTCTTGCACCTAGCAGTTTCCTCGCTGTAGTGAGGTGAAAAATTGTGTGTTGCGCTCGGCAGCAAAGCTTTTCTGCGTCTCGTACCTTTGAAACCTTCGTTACGCTCAGGATTCTATATTTGAACCACTCGCTTCGCTCATGGTTCAACCCTAGAATCCTTCGCTTACTCAGGTTTCAATAGAAGTACTCGCGCCAAAAATCAACTTTCCAGCCTTGCATAACAAATAACTATTATTCTTGACACGCTCAGAAAATGCACAGACAAAATTATAAACAAACGGAAGTATAAATGGTATTAAAAGTTAAGGCAAAACCAAAAAGATTAAAAAAAACAGACTGTGCGAAGCCAAAAAGGCCCCTATCTGAAAATGATGCTGCGATATTTAAGAAAAAACAGTTCTATATTCGTACTTGTTACGGGCGAAAATCATATTTAGATCAACATAAAACTAAATACTGACCTGCGAATTGTAAAAAACGTTAGACAATTTTAATTTAGAGGGCTTACAAGGGGCATTCCTTAAGCTCAGCTTTCTTTGTTTCGTCCAACATCTGTCAAACAAAATCGTCCATATTATACGACCGTCTGAAATTCGATTCCACTGAAAACAGGAACTCGTATAAAGACTCGAGAAAGTCGACGACTTGTAGAAATTTAATTTGTGCGTGAAATTGAAATGGAAATTTTATAACATTGTCCCTAGAGTTTATAAGTCTGATGATTCTTTAACTTTAAGACAATCAAATGTCACTTATAGGACAAAAGCATAAGTGTAATTAGCCTATATTAGCCCACTGTTGGGGCACAGGCCTCCTGATCCTGTCTAGTATCTGAGTGGCAGTTGGTGAAGTGACGCCGTGGGATCTGGAGGCGATAGTCCTCGCGCGCCTGTTCGAGTGGCGCGCGGAGGTACTAAGCCGGGGGGAAACTCCGTTTCCGCAGCAAATTGCGGTGGAGCGGACGGACCTCCGGCGCGATCTCATGGCGGCCTGGAATCAGCGACTGTCGCAACCCAGCGCAGGGCACGCCACGATAGTGGCGGTAAGGCCCCTCTTTGAGGAGTGGCTAGAGAGGCGTCACGGCGCCCTCACCTACCGCCTGACGCAGGTCCTCACCGGACATGGATGTTTCGGGAGGTTCCTGCACATCATCAGGCGGGAGGAAACGCCCGGGTGTCACCACTGCGAGGATTGCCCAGAGGACACGGTAGAGCACACGGTGCAAACCTCCCCCGCATGGGCAGAGCACCGCCGTGTCCTCGTAGAGGCGATCGGCGGCGGCGACCTCTCGCGCCCGGCCCTGGTGCAAGCCATGGTCCGGGGCGAGAGGGAGTGGGAGGCAGTCACCTCCTTCTGCGAAAAAGTTATGCTCGCGAAGGAGGTGGCGGGATGGGAGAGAGAAAGGTCCTCCCGTCCCAGCCGCCGCAGGAGACGCCCCGGGCGTCGGGAGCCACGTGACGACTCCCGGCCACCGTAGGCGCGGGCCTGCGGACGGTGAGTAATGGGTGACTCACCGTCCGATCAGCACCAGACCCGTGCCGTACGGCGCGTATATGTTCCACGCGCGCCTCAAAGAGATGTCAGCATATGAAGGGGCCCCTCAGGGCCAAGCCTGCCGGGTAAGCGGGATTGTCCGAAAGGGTTACCGCTACCCCGGAACAGCTACCCCGGCTACGGAAGGAACATGGATGGGTTTTAGTCAGTAAGAGTCTGACACTCCCTTCCGCTCCACCCAGAGCGGGAGCAGTCATTGGATGATTTCCCAGCCATAAAAAAAAAAAAAAAAAAGTAGATGAAGTGAATGGAGTGGGCCATAATACACCATGCTGGCCCAGTGTGGGTTTCTGAATGCCACATGTCTTCGAATTTGTGGTTATAGGACATAATTATGTTTCCTTCTCCCTTTTTGTGATGAAATTTACTACAGTCATCATCTGCCGAGCCTTTTGCCAACTACGTTAGGGTCGGCTTTTAGTCTAACCGGATGCAGCTGAATACCAGTATTTTACATGGAGCAACTGCCTGTCTTACCTCCACAACCCAGTGACCGGGTAATACGATACCCCTTGGTAAGGCTGGCTGTAAGATTTTGGGGCTTCTGACGACCTGTAACGACTGTCAAATATGCACAAATGACAGCTGCTTTCCGAGGCGCGGAGGAGTCTCGGTATGTAAAGATGGTCACCCAATAATTACAGTGATGGCTATAAATAAATCTCGAAAAGACAATTTAACTGACTGACAATGAGAAACAAGCTTAAATAGTAAAGATGAATTAATTTAAAACACTCAGTTAATTAGTGACTATAATGCCAACAAACTATAAACAATTTAGCTGCTACCAGAGGCTTCACCAGTGTGGTTGTCGGGAATTATCCCAACGAAACGTGGTAATACGTTACCTACGTAGTAGATAAAAAGTACAAAAAGTAAAAGTAATAAAAAGTATAAAAAGTATCCTATGTGTCAATCGAGGTCATAAACTACCACTGTGCCAAGTTTCATCCAGATCCGTTCAGCCGTTTGAGCGTGAAGGACCGACAAACATGCAAACTCACACACACACACTCACAAACTTTCACCTTTATAATATTAGTGTGATTATATTAAGTATATATAAGTGTGATAGATGCGTTAAGCGAAAAAGCTGAGATTCAAAAAATGGTCTGATTGACACAAAATTAATTGTGTTTATTTACAGAAAAATAAACCCATTCACTTAAGAGACGATCTCTGAAGGCGCTAATACATATCCCCATACAATTTTCAGCTGAAAATATACCCAGTAAATCGCACTCCATATGACTTTTAAAGTACGCATAATCACTAACGAAGAAAAGTAAAAAAATCCTACCCATTCCATCCAAACAGTCGTCTTTTTATCACTCAAAGTTGAAGCTAACATGGTATTGTAATTTCCCATGGGAGCTCTCGTTATGATGACGTCAGTAATGGCCCAGCCTCATGATTTAAGTAATTTATAGCTCAAGGGTATTGATGTTGAGTAAATAAGGATATTATGACGGTGGTCCGGTTTTTGCAATTTTCTTTAATATGGAGATTATGTCTTTTTGTTGTATTTTTTCCTCGTCGTTTGTGAAAAAAGGTTGTTAAAAGTTTTTCAATGGGAGTTTTCTTTTTTAATTTTTCGTGGTGTTTGGCATTGCTTTATCTATACTTAATAATATTATAAAGAGGTAAAATTTTTAAGTTTGTATGTAGGGGGTAATCTCCGGAACCAATGATCCGATTTCAAAATTTTTTTCACCAATAGAAAGCTACATTATTGCTGAGTGCTATAGGCTGTATGCTGGTGTATAAATTATATTTATATCATACATATTAGCCGAGCTATCGCAATTTTAGTCTAGCAAGTCGGAAAGAAATACCTGTGAAAACAAAATTATTTGCATGCGCTGCCTAAACAGTTACAGTATATCGCAATTTTCCGCGGACGAAGTCGCGGGCAGAAGCTAGTTTTATATAAGGTGTTAACCTAAAATCGCGAAAATATATGAGTTGTTCCATACATTTAAGCACATGTATCTCAATAAAAGTTATGGAACAGATCATATTTTTTTCGCGGTATCAGGGATCATCCCATAGTTGTTCGTAACGAAGAGTACAATGCTCCCACGAAATTCTTAGAGTTAATTTTTTAACACCTTATAACCTTACCGTAACATAACAATCACACAAATCTTGTTATCCCAAAAGGGTTAGGCAGAGTTGTACCCGGTTACGTAGTACGCCAGTTATGTTTGAGAATCATGGAATATGGGGCGCGTCAATTTTCACCAGTCGGGCACAAATCCAGACTTAGAGCTGCTACTGACAAAATTCCAAACGTAATTTATTTAGGATACTTACAAAGGCGTTGTACAGCTAACCAAAAGATAATTAAATGAACACGAATAATATAACACGAGAGATTGGCAGAATTGACACAGTAGAAATAATTTAAAGATAAGTACAACTTTTAATTATCTTTCTATGAAACAGGCCTTTGTAAATGAATAGTTTGGGGACATAGACACTTGTTTCCATTATTTTGTGAATAGTTATCAAATAGCTGCTACTTGCACCTATAGACAGATGCTTCCAACTGCGGCAAACATTCAAACTCAAACTCAAAGCATTTATTTCAAATAAACCAATTAAAGGCACTTTTGAATTGTCAAGGGGTCGGTCAGTCAGAAAGATGAAGCTAGTTGCCCATTCCAAAGCAGTAGGTACCTATGGAGAAGAACGGGCAAGAAACTCCATGGACACTCTTTTAAATCAAAATATGTTTACAAAAAATTATTTTTAAATAAAAAACAAAAACCGACTTCAAAACCTTAATAAACACTAAAAACTTAAAAATAATATTAAATTGAATAAGTACAATCAAGAATTATTAACCTAAATAACCTTACCTAAATTTTATGTACACTATATTTTACAATTTAAAAATTTTTGGAGTCGGTGCCAAGCCTGCACTCACAAAATATTAACCTAAAAAAAAAAGAACAATAGCAGCAAAAAAACAAAACAAACTGAAAAAAAAAATTACAACACAAAACAGAATATCAACTGAAGAAGACAGAGTTGTTTTGAAAACGGTACAATGCCATCTATCGAGCACTGACTAAAATTTTTAACAGCTTTGTAAAAAAATCTGTACCTAATCATATGAAATTAATTTACTCTCGTAAGCTATTGTAATAAAAATTAAGGGAAAATATTTTATGGTCATATTAGATGCACTTGGCTTGGCACCGACTCCAAAAATTTTTAAATTGTAAAATATAGTGTACATAAAATTTAGGTAAGGTTATTTAGGTTAATAATTCTTGATTGTACTTATTCAATTTAATATTATTTTTAAGTTTTTAGTGTTTATTAAGGTTTTGAAGTCGGTTTTTGTTTTTTATTTAAAAATAATTTTATTTTCTAGTTTTTAGTTTAAGTTTGTACATAGTTCATAGTTTTGGAGTTTCTTTTTCAATTTTTTAAACTAGAAAGAAAATTCATTTTGTTTAATATGGGTAGGCCTACTAAACGCGCTGCTCAAATGAGACAACGCCGTTTGGAAGAAAGTAACGACGAAAGGAAAGAACGTTTAAAGAAAAGAAGGGAAAGAAATACTAGAAACATTTCAAATGAGAGTGATGAGCAGCGAGCGTATAGACTTACTCAGAAGAGAGCAAACACGAAATTATCAAGGTTTAATGAAAGTCCAGAAAGTCGTGCTCAGCGGCTCAGTTTGATTCGTGAAAGATTATCAAACGAGACTCAAGAGCAACATTCTCATCGTCTTGATTTAATTCATGAACGTTTGTCTCACGAGACCGAGGGAGGAGCAACGTGCTCATCGTGTCGGTTTAATTCATGAACGTTTGTCTGACGAGACCGAGGGAGGAGCAACGTGCTCATCGTGTCGGTTTCATTTATGAACGCTTGTCTCACGGAACCGAGGAGCAACGTGCTCATCGTGTCGGTTTGATTCAGGAGCGCTTATCACAGAAAACCGAGGAGCAAAGTTACCGTCGTCTATCTGCCGAATCCAAAGCGACTCGATTAGATATTATGCGACAAGCTAGTCGTAATCGTAGGGAGGTATCATCAGTAAATGATTTTGAACAGGCTATTAACATTTTCGCTGATATGCCATGCTATTTGTTATAAAGCTTACAGTACGTTAATACCCGAAGAATTGGAGCGTCTGGGTAAAATCGTAACATGCTCTCGCTGTCAAAACAATATAAGGAAACGAAAAATTTCACCAGCAGCTTTCTGGAATAAAATGACAGTTGCGACTATACCTCAGGAGCTAACTAATTTTCAAAAATTGGAAGAACAATTTTTATGCCTTGTTGTGCCGTTTCTTAAAATAATGAAGCTACAAAACCGTTTCTCTCAAGATTGGTTCAAGGGACAAGTTACACATACCTACACAACAAATCTACAACTGTAAAAAATTTTTGATGTAACAATGATAAATTACACCTTTACTGTATTATTGTTACAATTTAAAGCGCCCTTAAAAGTGAACTGGCGTAATGTTATGTTATGGTATGTCGTAAACTATGCATACACAAGCAATCGCAGCAATCGCGAGGCATGTGCTGTCGTTTTTTGAAGATTTCTATCGTCTATGGTTAGTCCATCACCTCCTGACCTGATGATCACGAGACCAAAATGACAAACGCCCTTTCAAACATCAGTTACAAAATCAGTCGATGCCTTCTCCTTACTGTTAAGGAGTTGTACCTTCCATAATCAGCTCAGCTACATGAGGTGATAATTACCATACGCAAGTACTTAAATTACTTCATAAGATTGGCGAAAAACGGTGTGTAAGCCCATAAAATTTGAGGGTTGCCCTCGATTTCTCCAGGATCCAATCATCAGATCTTAACTTGGTGACTATGGGACCACTTCAGAAGTATCTCCTTTCGAACAAAAAAAGAATTTTGAAAATCGGTCCACAATTGGCGGAGTAATCGCGTAACAAACACACAAAAAAAAAAAAAAAAACATACCGTCGAATTTATAACCTCCTCCTTTTTTGAAGTCGGTTAAAAAGTACAAAAAGTAAAAGACGATAAAAAGTATCCTATGTGTCAATCGAGGTCATAAACTACCTCTGTGCCAAGTTTCATCCAGATCCGTTAAGCCGTTTGAGCGTGAAAGACGGACAAACATAAAAACTCACAAACACACACACTCACAAACTTTCACCTTTATAATATTAGTGTGATTATATTAAGTATAAATATAAGTGTGATAGATGCGTTAAGCGAAGAAGATTCAAAAAATGGTCTGATTGACACAAAATTAATTGTGTTTATTTACAGAAAAATAAACCCATTCACTTAAGAGACGATCTCTAAAGGCGCTAATACACATCCCCATACAATTTTCAGCTGAAAATATACCCAGTAAATCGCACTCCATATGACTTTTAAAGTACGCATAATCACTAACGAAGAAAAGTAAAAAAATCCTACCCATTCCATCCAAACAGTCGTCTTTTTATCACTCAAAGTTGAAGCTAACATGGTATTGTAATTTCCCATGGGAGCTCTCGTTATGATGACGTCAGTAATGGCCCAGCCTCATGATTTAAGTAATTTATAGCTCAAGGGTATTGATGTTGAGTAAATAAGGATATTATGACGGTGGTCCGGTTTTTGCAATTTTCTTTAATATGGAGATTATGTCTTTTTGTTGTATTTTTTCCTCGTCGTTTGTGAAAAAAGGTTGTTAAAAGTTTTTCAATGGGAGTTTTCTTTTTTAATTTTTCGTGGTGTTTGGCATTGCTTTATTTTATATAAGGTGTTAACCTAAAATCGCGAAAATATATGAGTTGTTCCATACATTTATGCACATGTATCTCAATAAAAGTTATGGAACAGATCACGGATGGATTATGGTGGATGGATAGTGATGTTGAGAAAATAAATAAATAAATTAATATTTTTTTCGCGGTATCAGGGTTCATGCCATAGTAAAAGTTGTTCGTAACGAAGAGTACAATGCTCCCACGAAATTCTTAGAGTTAATTTTTTAACACCTTATATAACATAACATCACAATCACACAAATCTTGTTATCCTAAAAGGGTTAGGCAGAGTTGTACCCGGTTACGTAGTTCGCCAGTTATGTTTGAGAATCATGGAATATGGGGCGCGTCAATTTTCACCAGTCGGGCACAAATCCAGACTTAGAGCTGCTACTGACAAAATTCCAAATGTAATTTATTTAGGATACTTACAAAGGCGTTGTACAGCTAACCAAAAGATAATTAAATGAACACGAATAATAAAACACGAGAAATTGGCAGAATTGACACAATAGAAATAATTTAAAGATAAGTACAACTTTTAATTATCTTTCTTTATGCAACAGGCCTTTGTAAATGAATAGTTTGGGCACATAGACACTTGTTTCCATTATTTTGTGAATAGTTATCAAATAGCTGCTACTTGCACCTATAGATAGATGCTTCCAACTGCGGCAAACATTAATTCCTGAAACCTAAGAAATTCGAAGGAAGGGATAAATTCAAAAGCCTGTGGAAAAAAATATATTTGTAGCGGCATCGACAACGCCACGCGCGTGTCAGTTCCCATGAACTACGCGTCACACAGATGCCACGCAAAATCCTACATCGCGCAAGCAAAGTTTACCGCACGACTAGCATATTTATTTACAACATACCGACATCAATCGTCGGACTCAACCCAGTCTGGTTCGAGCTTTATTATTAGTTATTTCCAAATCTTTTCATTCATCACAAACCGTCTTTTTTTAGAAGCTCGCCAGTATTTCCCTTACCATAATTGCATCTACTAACACCTCAATCAGCAATACATTTTAAACAAGCCATACCATTGAACATTGAACAGGACAATCTTACCCCATTCCAACAATTTGCTTCCAAACCCATTTGTAAAGCCTGAAAACATATTCTCCTGAAAATGCAAAGCACTGAAATAGCATGAATAAAATTTGCTCCAATTGTAAGTTTATACGCGAAAAATGAGACTTAAAAAGGAAAAACGATTTCGGAATGGAGATTACAATGTAAGAAGTTATTCGTGTTGGGCTATGGAATAAGCGGGGAATTTGATGCTTCTTTTTCGTGTCGTTCCCGCTTTGGCACGACTAAATTTCATCTTGTTGGGCCAAAACTTCACCACGGCGTCCTCCTCGGTGGCAGCGCAAAGATCACTTTTGTTTCATGTTTTTGGG
Source organism: Hyppa rectilinea (assembly GCA_951799385.1). Taxonomy (NCBI): domain Eukaryota; kingdom Metazoa; phylum Arthropoda; class Insecta; order Lepidoptera; family Noctuidae; genus Hyppa; species Hyppa rectilinea. Next base: position 16,067,757 of record OX637318.1, on the reverse strand, counting down.
CACAGAGTGGCCCTCTGTGCCCAAAAATATGTGTGTTAGCAGGTGGAGCATAGTTTTCACTCGCCAGCGCAGTCTAAGTGACTTATCCTTTCACCACGAACCGGTCATTCTTAAGACTTCCCTTCTGATTTTCTACTTTCATGTTGCCATGGTACATCTACATAAATGTATGCAACTGGCTCATACCATGGCAATAAATTTACACCATCGAGGTTCTTTTAGCTGACAGTCTAATGTATAGTCGAACTCGTAAGGTTGAATATCTCTTGCGCGTATGAAAACATTTGAAGGTCTATTTTGCCTTTGTGACAGACGGTTACAACTAAAAGCAGTTTCCTAGAAAACCGACACCACCTCTTCATATCATGATAATGATGGTAGCGGGGGAAATCTCTGACGGAAAACCCAATAACAATTTTCTCGACTTGGGAATCAAATTCAGGACAGTAGCTCTTGAGACCACAGGACTAACGAGCCAGTATCACTAAGATAGAGTTAACCACTGTCCGCTAGTTTCCTACCCACATCTATGCAAAACAAGTATGATTTTTTCTCATATTTATTCGATCTGGCACATTGCCCGGTGTTGTGAAGCCGCTGCATCACAGCCTGTACCATACATTACTAGTATCACGTATAATAAGTATGTCAGGGCTATTCCGGGGAGATTGAATGTGTGGGAGGAAGATTGGTATAGATTAGATAAGAGATCTGTGGCTTGGACTTATAGGGAAGTGGAAAGTGAACAAGAACCAGACGCATAAAAATACGACGATCATGAGCAACAAGAGCCGACTGTTTTACCGTTTGTAGGCTTTTTTGGGAACTACAAAGTTTAAATTCATATCGAAAAAAATACATAAAATGATAAGGGGTTACAGGCACTTAAGGCTATTCAACCTCGTCTACAAGATGCCCTGAAGATGACTATGCACTTGTGATGCCTCTAGTATCAAAGATAAGCAGCCCAGCGTTGATCACAAACAAAAGGTCGCATTTAGAATTAAGTATTGTTAATTTATTTTATATCTTATTGAATGCTGCATGGAATGACATCATCACGTTAACGCCGGCTAACACTTAACCAGCCGTGGGGCTCTGGCTCACATAGAGTCGCAGCATTATGCTGAGTGATGACCGTCTTCTCTGGTCATTTTCGTGTGTGTTCTTTTGTTTTGCAGTAAACCACAGAAAATAAACGTATTTTCGTTCAAAAACATTTCAAAAGAAAAGAAGGAAGCTACGCTTTTGTCAAAAGTTATTTTTAGAATTCGTGTACATTTTGCCAAGTCTAAGACAACAAACTTTGCTCTCTATTGTATTCAAAACACCGTTGGAATACTTTCGCCAACTTACATCACATAAGCCGCCTTGATCTCCAAGTTTCTACGTAATTATATTAACCGGATTCCGCCGGTTTTCAGCGGTTCTCACTGGTAATCTCCGGTTTATACAGACTCTAGAGTTTCGTGGCTATATTTGTTTTAATTTTATGACTAACTCAAGGTTGACGAGATGCCTGTTTTTACTGGTTTTGAAGTAAATGTTGAAGAAAATCTTCACTTTTACAATGTAAGGTTGTTTACACCCTGACTGAAAAATCCCCCAGACAAAAGTTTTTTTCAATTTGTGGCATAAACATAATATTACACATTCCTTACGTTTATCCCATGGCTGAACGGTGAATATGCTGCAGGTTGAAACACTAGGAGCATGTTGTCCGAGTGCCCAGGCGTTGGTCGACTCTTCACAAGATCTGTCTTGTGAAGAGTCGACCAACATCTTACCAAGGGGTATCGTATTACCCAGTTTCTGGGTAGTTCTATACGACCCAATTACTGGAAGTCAGATAGGCTGTCGCTCCATGTAAAATACTGGTACTCAGCTGCATCCGGTTAGACTGGAAGCCGACCCCAACATAGTTGGGAAAAGGCTTGGCAGATTGATTTTGATTAGTTAATATTGAAATAATACCTGCTCTTTGATGGTTAGCCCCCTGATACTGTTTCCATCGAAGCTTAAAAACTTAGTGACGTCAAAGACTATTTTCGAGGCAAAGTTAATTCATCCTCCGTTATTTTTTATTCTATAAGACGTTAATTTAAACGTTACAAGGTGTAATTAATACCTTTGAATAAATATTTTTAACAAGCGTACCCGATGGCAATTCTCAAATGACGAAACTCGATACAAAATGACATACCCTATTTAACCACTTTAAGGGATGAGGGATGAATGAGGCGGCCGCTTGCCTCCGTTTTTACGTGGGGAACGACGTCGGGGATCAATGCACCTCGGAGGTGGAGCAATAGCCTTTCTTCTATGATTACCTTCGACCTATTCTAGTGCTCATGTTTCGAGACCTAGCGGTTTAGGATGTCTATGAGTGAATTTTAGAATTTTCTAAATAGATTCTAAACGGTCAGACTGGAAGCTGGCCACAAAATAGTTAGAAAAAGCTAGATGTTGATTTATTGGATAGCTGACTATTAACTATTTTGATGGCTCTTTCGTTCTTAGCGTGAAAGAGAGAGATAACACTCTCTATGTTTAGCTTAGTATGCTATTTTTCTATCCATTATAATAATTATCGCGAGTTTCCAGTTCAACGCTGACTAACTAACCGTTTAGATTCTGCTTCCCGGGATAACGTTACGTGGTTTTATTATAACTATAATAATGGTCAGATAACGTTAAGGTTTACGATACGATTCATAGAGCACGGAATCGCTGAGTAGACACTATCTGGTAGTTAAATTCGTGGTGCTGAAATTGCGCTGAGCGCACATCTTATGTCATAGAAGTTATTCAAAGCTGACAGTTTTTATACGTCTCTTCAGCCGTTGTTCGAGTATATGGTGACACGCTTGGTTTTTATTGAAAGTGTTGACAAGTTCTAGTAGCACCGAGTTGTTTTCTTGGACTGTGATGTAATCCATTAAACATTTTATAAAAATTTAGAAAAAAATAGCAGTTTTTGCTAATTTTGTTCTTGCACTTTTTGAAGATAACGCAGTACATAAATAAACTTAATTTTAGTATGTTTGTAACGGAATACATCGTTACTCTATAGTAGCTTGAACTCGCAACTTCGCTCGCGTCGTGTAATAATAAAATTCAAATTAATAATAATCTCTTGAACTTTATTGTTGTTTTCCTCGTAAGTATTACTTTTTTCAGGATATAAGGTACCTTATGTCCATTTTTGTGTACCTGAAAACGTGTATGCAAAATTTCAGCATGATCGGTTCAGTGGTTTAGGCGTGAAAAGGTAACAACAAACAAACTTCCTACTTACTTTCGTGTTATTTTATAATAATAGTTAGAATTGTACTGTTTCATGAATACAATTTCAAAACTAAAAATATAATAAGTTACAAATAATTGAATTTGTATACATTATATTTTCTTCAAACAAACTCCGCTAAACTAAGTTAACAGGTGTTTCCACATGTGTCTCAAAAAACTAGAGAACACAAATGTATACATGCATTTTACGGATTCTGTTGGATAAAGGATAGTACCGAATTTCGTTCTATATGTGGATACGGAAGGAACTGATTTGAACACAAGCTTTCGACAAGGAATTGTTTTGTGTAGCAAATTTTAGTTACTGTGACGTAACGATAGATCTAGCTGCCCTGTACAATATGACGTGGGTTCTATGATGTATGTACGTAAAACTGTCAAATTTTTCCAAATTATTTTGAACCTCAAAGCGTTGATAGATAAGTTCAAAATCGATTGAAAAAAAATGACAGTTTGTGGTAACTCGATGTGTTGGCGACTGTACATTAATTAACTGGTTCATGTATGACTAGCTTCTGCCCGCGACTTCGTCCGCGGAAAATTACGATATACTGTAACTGTTTAGACAGCGCATGCAAATAATTCTGTTGTCGGAGGTATTTCTTTCCGACTTTCCAACTTGCTAGACGGGCTAATATTTATGATATAAATATAATTTATAGCCTATAGCACTCAGGAATAGTGTAGCTTTCTATCAGTGAAAAAATTTTTGAAATTGGATCATTAGTTCCGGAGATTACCCCCTACGTACAAATTTACAAATTTTACCGCTTTATAATATTAGTATAGATATAGTAATTACCGAAGGGCGTTCCCTAAGCGGTAATACTATAGCGTACATAGTGCTTCACAAAAAAAATGAGAGTGTATAAACGCTTCAAATAATAACAGGACTAGCACCATTAATACATTGCTCTTAATATGAACAGAGGCCAGCACATGAAGCTACCCCAATCAGTCAAATTTCTTTGATAGATTTTCAACTTTATTACAAAAGCATAAGATTCATTTTCTATTGGGAGCATTTGTCAGTTTGGGATAGCTTGATATGATGGCTTTTGCCCGTGACTTCTATCGTGCGGAAATCTTAAGATGAAAGAAAATACGTTTATTTGCGGCAAACATGGCGCAGTAAAAAAAAAAGGAACTTGGAAGCATACCACAATAAACTAAATTATCAGACACATTTTTATAAAACTTCCGTTTACTACGTTTATAGCTTTGGTAGCAACAAAAACGAAATAAAAATTGACTTCCCAACAAGTTTATTATAATACTAGCTTCTGCCCGCGACTTCGTACGCGGACCCTGTCGCTGATGCCAGCGACAACGGGGTCGCCATTTATGTTATTTTTTATCATTTTTCCCATTTAAATCTTTTATCACACGGAGCTTTAGTTTTATTTCATTGCAACAACCACCAAAACATACAGTCCAATTGTCATCGTTTTCATTTTGGTAACCGCATTATTATGTTCCCCACGTGTCTCTAGAGACCTAGAAGTCAATGCGTAGATACGGTTGGAACTCAAGCACAATTCTCTATCCGTGAACGTCTCCGACTCGGGAGACAGTACATGACGTTCATCAGCGGTCAGTCGCACATCATGTGCCCCACGTGTCTCTAGAGACCTAGAAGTCGATGCGTAGATACGCTTGGAACTCAAGCGTAATTCTCTTTCCGTGAACGTCTCTAACTCGCGAGACAATACATGACGTTCACGATCAGCGGTCAGTCACGCATCATATTCTTCACTGGTCTCTAGAGACCTAATGAATATCTACGCTGAGAACGCAGGCGTGCTTCGCGACCCGAAGAGGTTTCCACGAAGCGAGTTATAGCCTAATGTTCTCGAACAGCATCAAGTCTCTCCTGACGGTCTTCGGTAGATTCTTGGGATCTTATGATCCTCAATCTTTTAGCTCTCTTGGAACATTGGGAAAGATTTGACCTCTTCCTAGGCATGGTCATAGTTTTATTGTGAAGATCAATAAAAATCTAAATTAAAATGACTGCTCCCCTGCGTTACCGGGTAGGCTACCGTGACACGAAGATAAATGGATAAGGAAGTTAAACACTCAAATAACATAAGCCCGAAGGCATATTCATACGATAAAATAAAAAAATAAATAGGAGTTTTGGCCAGTAGAGTCAAATTTTCAATGATATACCATCGTCATCGAAAATCAGTCCTAAACTTTTACCGCCTTCACCGCGTGCAGGTACTCCCAGTTTATGTTATTTTATAATTACACAGTAAAATAAGTGATAGCTTTGATTTCCACATCAGATGTTTCTGATCTTCAATTTTAATAAGTCAACAGGAAATGCCCATCAGATTGAACAACTTTTGCTTAGACTTCATTCCTATATGTGTTGTTGTAGCTAGGCTCTTGGAGTTCCACAACAGGTGTTCCAGATCTTCGATTTTTACAAGTCAACAGAGAGTGCTCATCAGATTGAACAACTTTTGCTAAGACGTCATTCCTATATGTGTTATGGTGTAGCTAGGCTCTTGGAGTTCCACAACAGGTGTTCCAGATCTTCGATTTTTATAAGTCAACAGAAAATGCCCATCAGACCGAACAACTTTTGCTAAGACGTCATTCCTATATGCTCTTGGAGTTCCACAACAGGTCTTCCAGATCTTCGATTTTTATAAGTCAACAGGAAATACCCGCCAGACTGAACAACTTTTGCTAAGACGTCATTCCTATATGTGTTATGGTGTAGCTAGGCTCTTGGAGTTCCAAAACAGGTGTTCCAGATCTTTAATTTTTATACGTCAACAGAGAGTGCTCCTCAGGCTGAACAACTTTTGCTAAGACGTCATTCCTATATATGTATGTTATAGTGCAGCTGGGCTCTTGGAGTTCCACATCAGGTGTTCCAGATCTTCAAATTTATTCTCTCAGCAGAAAATGCTCATCACGTGGAACAATTTTTGCTATGGTATCATTTTTGTATCTCTTATAGTTTAGCTGGTCTGTTGCGGTTCTGCATCAGGTGTTCAAGTTTCCAAGATAAATTATAGCCTATATGTTGCCCAGACTTAATACCTATACAACAAAAAAAAATCATTCCAATCCGTCCAGTAGTTCCGAAGATTAGCGTGTACAAACAAACAGACAAACAGACAAACAGACAATTTTTTTTTTTTGGATTCGTGCTCTATTACTGTTTCTAAACCCCCCTCAATTATTATTTTTTTAATATATTCAATGTACAGACACAGTTTTTTTACTGTTTTATTATATGTATAGATATAGATAGATGAATAGGTTACCGGTAAAAAGAAACGCCCCTTCTTTAATTGACATTCTAAATACAGGGTTTTTGTTTTAAACTGAGACATTATGGAGAATTCGTAATTATTATGAGGAACGAGGCAATATTATCAGTACGTACAAGTCATTCTTACATTTAAGGTAGATAGTGTTCGAACGCGCGTCCTATAAAGAGTGTTACAAGTGGACATCATTTAAAAAATATCAGTTGTTTCATACATTTTAAACGTGCAGGCATTGCATTTTTTTGTATATAACAATAGTTTCTTTTTAAATAACTGGCGAATAATTTCACAGCTGTTTCAGAATCATGTGTTGAATTCGTGGTAATAGTATATTTATGTGGGTCGATGTAAACGTTGTATTTGTAAAGTAATTCCCTGGCTAATATAAATAATAATTATACTAAAATATATTAAAAATTAGATCACACACAGACGCGACGGGACTCGACGATGTTTGAAGGGGCCATTAGTTTCGCACTTCGCAGCGCGCCATCCCGAGACGCATAGTGAAGTCGCGCGTCTTAGTCAGTAAGAGTCTGACACTCCCTCCCGCTCCACCCAGAGCGGAAGAGGTCACCTAATAATTTCCCATCCTCAAAAAAAGGGCATCGTGCAGCGCCACTCTTGCGCTCCACACTCCGGTGAAGCACTGTTGCGTAGTGGTGCATTCCGCTCAAGGCGCAGCGCAGCGCGACGGCGACGCCGCAGGACAATTTCGAATTATCTCAATAAAATGTGTACCTTTTTGTGTAGTAAATAAAGTTATATTTTGTATCACACACGTCACGTCACGTCTGGGCGTGAACTAAATCTTTACTCCTCTCAACCACATGTCAAAACCTAAATTAAATACTTAGATAAAATAATTAACAAAATGCCAAGACACAACGTGACTCAGCAATTCATTGCTTTTAAAAATGGATGGCGTTATAATATTGTTTTTATTATGAAAGAAGCTAATAATGGAATAATAAATTAAATGAAACATTACATGCATAGGCCGTTACGATGATTAAATTGCGTGACATGGAGCCAGTAAGATAGAGGTAGATAAGTTATAGTAAAGTAGGTACATCTATCGAAGATTATATTAGGTAAAGTACCTAGATTCAGCTGTCTTAGAATAGAAGCATAAACGAAAACTCCAAAGTAAAATTATTTGCTGAGGTTTTCTATACATCCTCATCCTTAATTTATTTGTGCTAGGGAGTTTGTTACGTCATTTCCACTAATAAGTGGCGTTTTTAGGGGACTGTCTTTGTCATGACTTATGTAATTTTGACTCAATTTGAACACCTGATTTCTGGTTTCATTACCGTTTCTGGCAACATTAAGGCATGAATTTCCTTTGCAGTATTTTGTTTTTTACTTCTCTTCATTTTTGTCCAAATGAGCTTTAATGAAATAATATGCTTAAAATGATAAAATAATATATTTATAAAATTACATTTTGAAAACTAAAGGGTAGGGAAATAACCTAAGCCACACGCTAAGCTTAGCTTAGCTTCTTGAAGCTAAATTATTGACATTGATAATTCAATTTACAAATTAAAATAATACACGCACACTTATGTCTGAACAACTAAGTTATGGCTCGTATTTCCCCAGTAATTTATGAACCTCTGAACGATACGGTACCAGCAAACGAACGAAATTAAATTAACAATTAATTGAACGACTATAAGTAATCAAGTTGATAGTACAAAGTGCTTGACCTTTTAACTGTAAAATTAATATCACAGTGAGTCCAGAAGCCATTTAACGTCAAGTTATAAAAAGAGACAGTATGAAAATAAAAGTTAATACTAAAAAGACGAAGGATACTTTCTATACCTTGGTGCCTCTAAATTGCCTGTTAAGAGTTTTCAATTTATCATGTATCTACCGCAATGGGACTCAATTGAAGGTGTCATGGTCCCTGACAAGGAATATCATCTACGTCTTGATTTTTGGATTTGTGAATTTCTTCTTTTTACTCAACAAGATTGAACGGTTGGATATTATCAGAAACAATACAAACTTCACGTTTTCTGACGCCATTCAAATTTCCTATTTGATCGGATATTTTGAATATACCATCGACTTGATCTATGTTTACAAATATGGACGAGATCTTCTCTTGAAGTACTTCAAACGCTTCGAACATATCGACCAGATTCTGGGCATGACTTACTACGATGAAATTAGAAGGATTATCCTAAAAAACTCTGGATTTTGTATGATGGTTTTTGTTGTGACTTCTATTATTGACTATGCCAGCTGGCTCGAATGCTTTGGTTGGCTTTCTCCGACTTTGTACTCTTTGGATTACTTTTATTTTTTTCTAAATACGCTTACGCTACTTGACGCTTTATCTCATGTTGTTCAATTAGAACATCGTCTGAAACTAATTAAAGATCTTCTTCAGGTACGTTTTACTTAAGTTTTTATCGTTGCTTAACAATGTTTATTTGACCTGCATTTTTTAATAGTTTTAGAATTTATTTTTTAAAATCACCGATTACATTATTATTGTGTTCTATGTGACAGTCGGTCTTAGTTATATACATACTCCGTATTTCTATAATTTTTACCAACACTTAACTTTTGTCTGAAGATAAGATCTTTCCTACAGCAGAAAAACAAATAACTTTGATTACAAAACGTTTCTTTCCAACAGGGCTACTACAACTCGCCCAATAGTACAATGAACATTTATGATGACGATAACAAATCCTGGGTTTTGAGAACAGAGACTGAAAGCATCCGTGTAGAATCTTTGAAAACTCTCAGCCATGGCCAGTTCATTGAAGTCGTTGGATTCAATCGATGCTACCTTCTTCTGCTTGAGCAAACCGATTACATTAACTCCAAGTTTGGCTTTCGGGTGAGCAACTTTAATTGAATTGTATCACTGATTCAGATGGACGGATTGCATCATGAACGAAGGATGGATTGTGTGAAAGATGATACGGCTACGAAGGGACTGACTACCGAGATGACAACTAATAGAGAAGTATGGAAGAAAAAGACGCCACGAAAGTGCGCCGACCCCAAATAAATTGGGATAAGGGCAGGAGAATGATGATCACTGATTCAGAATTGGTTTAAACTTCTAATCATTATTATATGAACCGGTAAAGCCGCAAAAAAAACAAATGATTTTAATTAACATTTTGATAGAATAAACGTATCTAACAGTATGTTAACAGTCTCTTAGTTAGTTATCTTAATCCATCTCATTTTACAGGTTTTAATATATTGCGTAAATCTTCTCGTTAATATGATCAACTTGTTGAACATAGCCATCAGGCTCATCACTGGATCAATGGTAAGAGTTTATCACTACATAGTATAAAGCAAAGTCGCTCCCCGCGTCCTAATGTCTGTGTGTATCTATAAAACTACACAACGGATTTTGATGCAGTTTGTTTTTTAATAGATAAAGTGATTCAAGAGGAAGGTTGCTGTGTATTATTTATCGACATATTATGCGGGCGAAGCCGCGGGCAGAAGCTAGTATTTTAATAATTAATAGTGTAGAGGCCAGTACACCAAGCTACCCCAATTTCTTTGATAGATTTTCAACTTTATTAAAAAGGGACATGAGTTCAATTGAGAATATTTGACAGTTTGGGATAGCTTGCTATGCTAGCGTCTGTACCTTCTATGTGAGCTTCGCCGCAGTCAGGTAAAATAGGGCTAAGACCTTAAAACCCTTCAGTTTCCTGGTTTTTATCCTGTATACTTCTACAGGTAGCACCAAATGGCATGTGCCGGTTTGCATCAATATCCAGCTTAATCAGATTGATGGGCTGGGCTATAGTAGCCGTTATCAAGGTGTACCGATGCGAGAGTACCTACAGGCAATGCGAGAGGATTTTGGAAACCATTGATCTTATGCTTGTTAATAAGACTAATTGTGAGTATTTAAATATTGGTAACTATGATGAAATACATTTGCTTTACGAGTATAATAACATTTTTATTCCTCTAATCATCTTTGCAGTATTTTATCTGAATCTTTCTGAGGTGCCTTATCTGTTTATTTTCAAAGATGACCAGTGGTTGTAGTTATTGTATTATTGTTTTTATTGTATTTGTCGGCTTTCACCTTGCCTTCTACCTTTTAATTTAACTGGGCCCACAATTACCGCTCTTTTTCTTATCTCCCTTTTTTATTTATCCCTCAACACAGCATTATACAAATTCGGCACCTACTGGTCTCCTATTCATTTCTTCAACCAACGAATATACGATAAAAAAATTACCACCTAATCACAAAGAATCTTCATCTTGTTCACAGCTGCGAGTCTGGCGACGAAGCTGGCTAACTTTCGAAACCTGTTGATCACCAGACCTATCAAGTTTCACGCTATTCGTTTCTTTACTATTGAATATGCCTTTCTGGTTTCTCTTGGCTCTACCGTGGTCACATATACCGTTATTATGATGCAGAGCATAAAATGATGAAGGATGATGGGAATCAGAACTACTTTGACTCTGGTCTGATTGAACTAAATAGCTTGTACTTTTTTTATGATTACTTTTCTTTGGGAACTCTTTTGAACTAACCCGCGAACCTGCAAGAAAAACAGTTATTATACTTGCGTTTCTTTGTCACAGTGACTTATACCTCATTGTCCCACGTGTACATACCTTTTTATTCTGGGTGGGAAATCATCAAATGACTCCTCCCGCTCTGGGTGGAGGGGAAGGGAGTGTCAGACTCTTACTGACTAAAACCCATTAATGTTCCTTCCTTAGCCTTTTATGATCCGGGTTTGGGTAACCCTTTCCGACAATCCCGCTTAACGAGTATATACCTAAGTAATTTTTACATCGTTTACGCACCTATTTTTATTTTTATTTAAAGAATAAACTACTTGCTTGCATTTATTATGGCTTTTTAAAATTTCACCTCGAATATATTTTTGTGTGTAATTTAAATAACGATGTCTTATTTTGTTTTTGATTATATTTTACTAGTTTTTCCTTTTTATAAACTATTTAACAAAGAATAAACAAATGCAGTCTGTTTTTTTTTTATGCAAAAGCTGTCAAACTGCCATATTTATTCCTCCGATAAAATTCAACTGAAGATTGAAATGTCAGGCCTTAGACTGTGGAGAGATAAAGGATGGTGGTAAACGTAAAAGCTACAGAGCTTTTACGTTTATCTTCTCTTTGTGACACTATATATGTATTGGATTCCCCTGATAAAATTAATTGGATAAACGTTATATTTATTTCGTTGGAATGCTTTGACTGTCAAAGCATTCCCTTCTGGGTAAATATTTCCGTGTATTGTTTGTGACAAAATTATCGTATTCATCATCATTCTCCTGCCCTTATCCCAATTTATTTGGGGTCGGCGCAACATGTCTTTTTCTTCCATACTTCTCTATTAGTCGTCATCTCGGTAGTCACGCCCTTACTAGCCATAATATCATCTTTCACACAATCCATCCACCGTTTCTTTGGTCTCCCCTTGTATAGCCATCCACATTCATGCTCACAACTTTCCTGACAAAATTATCGTATTATAGTAATAATATTTTTCGATATTTTACTTGTATGCGGTCGACACCACATCGAGTTATATCAAACTGTTTCAAAAACCTCCAAATGATTTAAAACCTTAAAACATTAACTAATAAGGTCAAAATCGACTGAGAAAAGAGAGTTTGTGGTAACTTGATGTGCCGGCGACTGCACTGGACATTGTTAGCAGGACTATGAAACATTTCAGAATAAAAAGGGTGTATTTTACACAATATTTTGTGCATCTTTGACAGTCGTTACGGACGTCGTCAGAAGCCCGAAAATCTGACAGCCAGTCTTACCAAGGGGTATCGTATTACCCAGTTACTGGGTTGTGGAGGTCAGATATGCAGTCGCTTTATGTAAAATACTGGTATTCATTTGCATCCGGTTAGACTAGAAGCCGACCCCAATATAGTTGGGACAAGGCGAGGCAGATTTGTTTTTACACAATATACCCAACGTTTTTACGGGTAATCCGAAACTTAAGTCCAATTTCCCTAAGCAACCAAATGCTTGTGTTATAATATGGTAACGAGATGGGTGATAGACTACTTATACATTTTTTTTTGTAAATACGTACATATTATAGAAAGACAAAAACCCAGACCCGGAACAAATACTTGTAGGTCCTACAAATATTTGTTCCGTGCGGGAATCGAACCCGCCACATGCTTCGCACCAGTCAATCGCTCAACCACTGCGCCAATTGTGTTGTCACTGTCATTATTTATATGGAATTTTTAAACTGACAGCCCTCAAACAGGGTTTAAGTATGCTGATCGCTTTCCTTGTCGGTGGTAAAAATCGTTCTTAATAAAAAACTAACTAAATAGTTTTTACCAATAGGTACATAAGCATCGCCAGCGCACCGAGGCATAACAAACTGTCAAATTTCTCCAAATTATTTTGCTCCTTAAAACGTTTATGTTAAGTTCAAAATCGATTGAGAGTAATTTTGACAGTTTTTGGTAACATGATGTGCAAGGCCTCTGTACATAAGCATCAATTTCGCCAATAACGTTGCAAAGCTCCGATCGTTAGTAACAAACATTAATTACTTTCGCAATAAAGGAACTAATCTAAAGGAAATTAACGGGACTTTGTTCAAATTACAATTAATTTTATATGCAAGTAATTTGAGAGGAGATCGCGATCGTCTGACAATGCGTGCTGTGGCGTTATTAATGACTTGCCACACGTTACTGGAGTGAACACGACAAACAATAAAAGTTACTTTCCTACTAAAATTCAAATGCATAAATTTAAGTCGTCGCGCGTCATTTGTTTGTATCATGTGAAGCTAAGTCAGAGGCCTATGGGCAGCATTAAAACTCGGACACCAGGTTAGTCACTAACCACACGAAAATAAGAAGAGATTTTAACAAAAACACAAAATAAAATCACACCAACAACGATGTCCTAGGTCAAAATAATAATTGAGTATTTTTTTTTAATTCACAATAGTCTCGCGCTTGACCACTATTAAAACAAATCGGAAATCGCGAAAAAAAAACAAAACTCGTCAAAATATAGGGAACAGCTGTTTCCATAGTGATGTTGTTCATAATGATGAGTACAATGGCCCCTTAAAATAATGCCCATGAATTCAATTTCACCCTGTATAATATTTCACAACTGGCATTATTATTATATCCTGCAGCATTTATATTTTTATTACCAACTCGTCAATACCGTCAGACACTTACCTATCCACTGTAAATTCTTAAACGTCGTGAAAAACTTCAACCACAATTTTTATACACAATTCCAATGTACCCTCCATAGCCCGTCACACCCTTTATTCTAACCCTCATTTGGCTAGTGCATCGTCACTATCACACAGAGTGCAATACTCATTAATATTACATTAGTAGATACGTTGCACAACACTGGATCATCATTATATACGTTGGGGGATCTCATTGTATATACGTACCTCCGTATCTATCTGATAATGCCTGTTGGCGTAGCATAACTCTTTTTTTTTTGAGAAAGAAAGAATATAGTTTTTTTGCGGCAATGCAGTAAAAACAAGCAATAAAAACAAGATGTGGGGAAATATGCGTCACGTCCGCGCAAACGACCACCCAATTCAGCATAATGCTGAATTGAATTCATCAAATGACTCCTTCCTGCTCTTGGTGGAGCGGAAAGGAGTGTCTTACTGAGACTCTTACTTACTAAAACCCATCCATGTTCCTTCCTTAGCCCTTTATGTTCCGGGGTAGCAGTAACCCTTTCGGACGATCCCGCTTACCATAGCATCACTCTGCGATACGTGTTGATCTAGGCTTTGAAAACTTCGCTTCAGTTAGGATGTAGATTGATTTCATCTTTCAAAGTTCTTTCTTTTTCGTGTGGTTAGTAACTAATCTAGTGTCAGACTTAGCTTCACATGCTATTGAGAAATATCTCTCAAGCACGCCGGTTTCCTCACAATTTTTTCTATCACCATTTTTAAGCAAGTGATAATTATACAATACTCACAAGAATCCGAAAACATAACTGAGTTAAAAAAAAAACAAATTAAACATTTAAAAACCCCCAACGCGAAAATGAAAGCCGAATATTTAAAAAGGCTAAAATAATACCTCGGCGGCTGTAATGTCGTGGCTATAGCTTAAGTCAGACCCTTTATTTGGTTGTCCCCGGCGTGAAATAATAGCCGTCGGATCAAAAAATTCGTTTACATTGCTGTCAATAGGAAAAATTACCAAAAGGCTGGCAGCATTGCCACATTGTATGGCAATGCAGATTCTTTGACCAAAAAATAGGCCAGCCCTCTAGTCACATGAAGAGACAATTAAGCACTTGTCCATGTCTCGATGAATCGAAAACATAGTGAGGACCCCTTAGCCCAATTTTTCAACCCCAAACGGCCCGAACATATAAGTCCCGATAAGATTGGCGTACTTTCCTAAATAATGTTTCAGTGACGTCATTCACTGCTCTTCCAGGGAACCGTTGGTTAACTTGGTAATTCGGTCTGTTATTTCAAATTCCGTTACAACTTTTCTAAGAATAGATTAGCTTGTTTAACAATAAACATTGTACAAACGAACTCTTGAGTGAAAATCGACGGTTCGAGAGGACTTTGGACTTTGACTTTTGGGTTTCGTTTTCTAGAAGGCCTGACAGCTACCCTTGTACAGTTATTTCATTCCATAAAAGAACAGAAACATGATTTAAGAGCAATGTAAGAGCAAAATTGAATATTCAACTGGCGAAATGTGGGTGTACTAAGTAGGTAAATCTCTGTCTTCGGGGAAAACAGTTGATGTTACAGTTTTTATCACGCATTTACATACACACACGCATACAAGCACCAACTACACGCACCTCACACTTTCTTTATTCACTTACTGCAAGATGCGATGTTTAAATTTAATTTTAAGTTTTGTTGTTCATGTAGCTTAACTTTTCCTTTCGTAGGACATTATGTTTCATTGCAGTTTTCTCTTTTTTATGAAACACGATGAAAGAGACTGGCCTCTACGACACAGGGAATCCTTGTGTGGAGACCAGGAATCTGATTTAATTATATATGTACTTTTCTGAACAATAAAGATTATTATTATCTCGAGAAGGAATGCCCGCTTTACTTGTGGTAACCAAGTGTGTAAACACGCTGTGAATGTGTGCGTGAAGATGTATGACGTCAGCACATAAGAAACACACACAAACTTCCAACTTTGCCCTCATCTCGGACGGTACCGAGAGCACCTGATCTGACACATACATTCACAGCGTGCACACTTGGTAACCACAAGTCAAGCGCGCGTCGCTTCATGCATAAGTAAAAAAAATACTAAGCCCTTTACAGGTCTCCCAAAGTGATAATGCGCATAGAAATCTTCGCCACTGTTCGGCAACGGTCGTATTCCCCGAGCGTCGGAAGACATATGTATACTATGTATAGAGTGGCTAAGTGCATTTTCTTCATGCATAATTTAGTAGAATTATGTGTTTTGTGCTAAAAGAGATGAATAGAATAGAATATTTTTATTTGCGTTGAAACATGGTACAATAATGGTGTTAATAATAAGGTTATGTTCTACATGTCTCGCCAGTGACTGGCATACAAATATTTTATAGAAAACAACTTAATAATTACGTAGCATTAATTATAACAGTGTTGTCAGACCAAATGTGATGAATATTGATTTATCAGTAACGAATTTGATTCAATAATTATTCCTAAATCTATTTGTTTATTTATGCATGTGTATCTTTCTATACGTGAAAATGTTATAATATTTACCTATTTTACAAAATAAACTATTTAAACTTTGAAAGTTGAAATTAAATTCACCTTTGAAAACAAAACCAAGAAGGGTGTGTAATAGCAGCTCTATATAATTCCACATAGAGAGAACACGTGCAGTCACCACCAATATATAAAAACGACTGACGGACCTTTGACTGACCGCCGACCGCCGCCGACCGCCTCGATTATGTACACATGATTTTGACTCTTATTTCTTTTGAACAAGGTGCAAAATGCAAGTGCATAGTTTAGGACTGGAACGATTCAACGATTCGGGTGTTTCCGGGAATACGACAATTAGCGAAGATCTGCATGTGGATTTATAATTTGGGAGTACTGTACTAATAAACGTATTATATTAAGTGAATAGTTGCACACCGATTTCTCTCTTTCAGTTGTCACAAATTTGACTTTTGTAAGAAGAAGACAAAGCGTTGTGTAACTCTACAGACGCCATACAACGTTTATTAGTAAGTATTTTTACAACGATGAAGGGCAAATTTCACCTAAGAATAAGAATAAGAATAATTTATTTGTCAAACACGCGTATACATAAACTGATCAATCAGACATGCAAGGTATTGAATTAAAATAATGTTGTGAGCGTCCATGTTTTGCCAATAATGGCGTACAAATTTTGTAAGTATGTATAAAAAAGATTACATTTAATTGAATTTTACACTATTAGTCATTCTAAATTTAATTACAAAATACAAAACAAATAGATAATAATTGATGTCAAGATAATAAAGTATAAGTCCTATATTAAATTCAAAATAAAATAAATTGTGTCCAGAATATTCATTATTACGCAGTTATATAGAATTAATAAAAAGTCAATTTATATAAAAAAAAAACAAAAAATTACATTATTCAATTATTATTCTTAACTATATACATTTAGTCGAAGTCGGAATAGAAAAGTCCTACGAAACTGAACGCGATTATCACATATAAACCACGTTTAAGAACTGTCAGTGTCAAAATTCCCCAACAATGATGACACTGACAGCTGTTGAACGCGGTTTAGATGTGCTGATCGAGTTCAGTTATATTGGTGAAATTCCCCCTAGTATCAACAAAATTGGTAAGAACTTTTCGTTAGCGTATGTCATTGACTATGTCAATAATTTTTTTTGACTTTCCATCATCTTTACCGCTGTAAGAATGATAAAGACCAATGATGAAAAAGGCCTTTTTTTGAGGGTAGGAAATTAACAAATGACTCCTCTCGCTCTGGGTGGAGCGGAAGGGAGTGTCAGACTCTTGCTGAGTAAAACCCATCCACGTTCCTTCCTTAGCCTTAGCCCTTTATGTTCCGGGGCAGCGGTAACCCTTTCGGACAATCCCGCTTACCCATGAGAAAGGCCTAAGAACAGTCAGTCGATTCTGTAAAAATCTTACCGTGAATATGTACGTGAAGTGAGCTCGTCGCGACACCTAAAGTGGGTGATAGACGTACGAGCTTTAAGTACGCGGTTTTTAAGATCGCAAACTTACTCGACTCGATGTCGGTGACACACAAGAAGCTGGCTCACACTGTATTACCATATCATCGACGGAAGAAGCTTTCTGTTATTTAGGAATTGTATCTTTATCCCTCCTAGTGCATCTGCATGAACTGACGAAAAAAATTGGCGGCTGACGGCTCGCAGTACTGCCACACGTACGAGCCGAGACGAGCTACGAGTAAAATTTCAAAACAGTTGGATCGGCGGCGAACTTGCGCGGCAATTTTAAAGTACGCGTTTTTAAGGTGACACACAGGCGAAAATGGTCGTCGAGACACAAGTCCGCGTACTTACTATCATCTACTAGCATCCACTCTATCATCCACTTAAGGATTGACACAATTGACAGCTCACTATAAACTCACTTCACCTGCGTTATCACCGTGAGATGGATACAGAATAGCACCACTGTTCTTTTTTTCACGTAATTTTCATCATTGACATCGTAACATGATCACAGATCATATGTCACTAAAGGTACCGAAAGCATTGTACATTAAATCGGTAAACAAACATGTGTAACAATGTATGCTCAAATAAGAGCTGAATTTCGAGTAAATAAGATGATATTAACACGAAAACGAGCAGCGATCGAGCGCCGACTGTTATAACCAGTGATTTTGTATGGTGACGCTCAGAACACGGTATGTACAACGAAAATATTTATTAAAAGGTGCAGCTCACGGTTCCGCCAGCATCAATGTTAGAAATACCTACTTTAGGGAGGAAATTTCCTAAAATCTGAAACAGGATTTAATTAGGACATAATTTAGGTCCAGCAGTTGTTGAGATTTCGTGATAAATCAGGGAGTGAATGTATGAATCGTTCGCTTTTATATTTATTTTAGAAACATAATTAATTAAAACCGTGTATCCGTGTACATAATTAAACCCTATATCTATACAGTGCGTTAGGTTAAACGAGGGATATACTTTCATTGTATATAGAAGTTATTATTTAAATTAAAGTCCTTGGTGTTTTTTTTGTCATTGAGCTGAAAGGCTACATGTAATATTAGTAGCGGCGGTGGCGGCTTTTAGTGTTTAGCTCACTAAGTGCCAATTTCACCGATAACACTGAACGTGACCACATATCTAAACCGGGCTCAAGACCTGTCACTGTCAATATTCCATAGAAAATAATGACACTGACAGTCCTAAACGGGGTTTACGTGCTGATTGCGTTTAGTTCCATTGGAAAAATTCACCCATACTTAGAAAAAGTTTTGGCTTTTTTATAGTAGCTATTTATCTACATCTACATGCGATGCGATTAACTAGCACTTTACTTAATAAAAACATTAACACAAAAATATTACTATTACACACACAATATTATGTTTTCACTTCCGGCAGATACTTTTACCGCGTTATTTTCTTCATCAAACGAGAGCGGATCGGACGAGAAAACCGAATTTAAAATGGGGTCTCCAAAGTTTATACACGCTCATACATGTGTATAACACATATACCTAGGAATTAGCTTTCATTATACATTCTTTCAAGATTGCAATACTTCTTTGACGTCTGTACTTGAACAACTAAAACTAAACTACCACTAAAACAGACGTTTTAGTGCTATTTTTTAATATTACTTCAGTGTGAAAATGAGACGCAGCTATACAGGAGGTATAGCTCCATCTCTTTTACACTGTGAAGTAATTTTTAAATAATACCTACTAATTAAAGAGGTGGTGGTTGTACCCCTGTTGTTTAAAAAAAACAATGTGTAGGTAAGTACGTAGGTACAGACCACAGTGTATGTAAGGTAAACGTACCAATACTCGTCGTGTTTTGAAATTCACACAAGTCAAATATTTCAGATACCATTACCTATTGTTAAAACTCTGTTTTGTTATTTTAAGTGTGCAATATGTTACCAAAAATCGGCTATTGTGTGTGTGAATGTTAGGTATTGATGTTTTTAAACATATAGGTAGCCAGATATATAGAACGATTTTTGTACCTTAGTTACATTTGCGGCCAAACAAATAATTAAAACCGATCCTACTGCACGCTGTATCAGTGACCCTATAACTTAAAATAAAGAATAAGAAAGATAATACGTTTAATTGCGCTTACTTAGCTTTTGCAAAAAAAAACAAACTTACCTAAACTTTTAAGTTCGTTCTTTGAGTCCTCAAAAGTTTAAAGTTAGAAGCATCAGAATACTTCAAAGTTTATCCTAACGTTGTGCGGGTTGTGCGAATTATCAATTTGTATTTTTGCCCATTATTGCCACCTATAGCCTACACGCAATGGTCCACCTAAAGGACTATTATAATATGCAAAACCCAAATCCACTATTTAGCCACGAGTCCAGGTAAAGAAAGAAAGAAAGGAAATACATTTCAGCATAGACTAAAAGGCATGCAACACAACGCATGAAAAAAGGAAAACAATAAAAAAATGCAAAGAAGGAATCGCAGTTAGCAAGGAAGTGTGCCTCGCGGCTGCGCTTTTTTTTTAAGACTGGAAAACATCCAATGACTTCTCCATTCCATGTTCTTTCCTTAGCCCTTTATGTTCCGGGGTAGCGGTAACCCTTTCTGACAATCCCGCCGGCAGGCTTGGCCCTGAGGGGCCCCTTCATATGCTGACATATCATTGCGGGGCGCGCGTGGAACATATACGCGCCGTCCGGCACGGGCGGCGGGTATATGTTCCGGTGTGGTGCGGGTGGTGCTGATCGGACGGTGAGTCACCCATTACGCACCGCAGGCCCGCGCCTACGGTGGCCGGGAGTCGTCACGTCGTCCCGACGCCCGGGGCGTCTCCCGCGGCGGCTGGGACGGGAGGACCTTTCTCTCTCCCATCATGCCACCTCCTTCGGGAGCATGACTCTTTCGCAGGAGGTGACTGCCTCCCAGTCCCTCTCGCCCCGGACCATGGCTTGCACCAGGGCCGGGCGCGAGAGGTCGCCGCCACCAATCGCCTCTACGAGGACACGGCGGTGCTCCGCCCATGCGGGGCAGGCTTGCACCGTGAGCTCTACCGTGTCCTCTGGGCGATCCCTGCAGTGGTGACACCCGGGCGTTTCCTCCCGCCTGATGATGTGCAGGAACCTCCTCGCGGCTGCGCTAAAATGTCCCGTTCAGCAAAAATTTCAGAATCTACAACTAGTGCCTGATGCTAGTAGATAAGTACTGTATAGAACTGTCTGCATTCGAGCTTTCAAAATGATTGGAATAGTCTGCAAGTGACGTCTTAGGTATCCACCAACACGCAGTTGGCCCGCGTTGTAAATTACGGCCCTCTCCCTCTCGAAGAGAGAAGGCCTGTGTTCCAGCAGTGCTGCATTATGTGTGTACATTATAGAGGCTGATTATGTGTCTTAAGTATAAAGTTATTACGTATGAATTGTTAGAAGGCGCGCTACGGAATAGATGTATCTAAAAAGTAATAAACGTTTCACCGTTACTCTCCTTATAAACTTATTTTCGAGCACGCCACCTCTGGTGCTCAAGAGTGAAGACCCTCTCAGGCTTTGCAGTACCATAAAATGCGACAAAATATTTTCATCATAATCCTATACAGCGCGTCCAATGTTCTACCCCATATTGTATGGACAAAGTAATTACATAAACCCTCTTTACCCACTATTAACTAAAACAAAGTTCCTTCTTCGGGGCTCGGCGTCAAGTGTCAATCTGTTTGATTAGGATGAGGATAATGGTCAGTGTGTATTGTTTTGTTTGAGTAAAGCCTGATTAAAACCTTCAGTGCCAATGATATTACAAAAAGTAATAAGAGAACCTTCGCGAGAGATGATACGTAGGTAGCATACGTATTAAGGTGTATGCTGTCAGTGCCACTAATTAGTAGGCAAAATGGGAGCCTTTTTTTAAGGGCGGACATCATCAGATGACGTCTCCCGCTCTGGGTGGAGCGGAAGGGAGTGTCAGACTCTTACTGACTAAAACCCATCCATGTTCCTTCCTTAGCCAGAAAGGGTTACCCTTTCTGACAGTCCCGCTGAAAATTGGCAGCCTAAGGTAGGTATTTCATACAACTCTCAAAATAATATCAGAAGTGATTTGAAAACACTTGTATGTTATGTTCAAATCATTCAAAATAACACGAAAAGTTTGTATTTTTAATGTTTTTAAATTTATTAGACCTAAAATTCAGCGTGAACACCAGTATTCGCTGACACAGCAATTAGGTCCTTAGGTGACAGGGCATGCGGTACAAGATAGAATGTGGAGAGACGCCGCGCCGTATACACATCAGAGATCTGGGCCGTCCATGAACCTCCACTTGTGGAGGTTGCCCTTACTGCTACTGAAATCACTATTTAAGATACATTGTTAAAAAACGATTTAAAAAAAATGGTCTTTATTTGATAAATGTTGGTTTACTTTTTTCATACAATTATATCCAGTGACACATTTTCTACATAAGAAAGAAGAATGGAAAATGTAATTCTATTTTGCCTCAGTACCCAGGACACAATATTCACACAAAATGAACAAAAAAACCTTAAAACTTGAACTGTGTGCCTCCATCAAAAGCCTAAATACGTTCCTTTTGATACTATATCACTACATAGGCTTCATCCTATGTCCGGCGGAGCGTCCACAAAACCGTTATAACCTGGTTTAACAAAGAGGGTGTGATTTCACAAACGTTGAGGGATTTACTGATTCTGTACATCGGAGTTCCAATCGAGATGCGAGCGTGGCTGGAGCGAGCTTTGAAAGAATATAGGATCGAATTCTATGCTCACAAAGAATTTTTATTGAAATGTTGCTAGGTTGTAGATATTTTTTGGGAGTTGTTGATTTTTGTTATTGTATTTAAAGATCGCGTGTGTTAGTTACAATCACTTCTCTAAGCGAGTAACGTGAGTGACGGCTCTGTCTTTTCTTTTTGTGTGGTTTGTGACTTACCTGGTGTCAAGATTTTTATGCGGCCCCTGACTTAGCTTCACACGCTGATGAGAAATATCTCTCAGACATGCTGGTTTCCCTCGCGATGTTTTCCTTGATCGATTTTGAAACAAGTGATAATTATACAATACGCACATGAATCCGTAAAATCAAAAGTCCGTGTCTTGGGTTCGAACTCGAGACTTGTGACTTGTCAGTCCGACGGTCACAACACTATGCTATCAGTGCTGTCGCTTGCCACCTAGAAATGGGTGGTCAATTTGTTTAAGGAAGAGGTTAACACAATCGAATTACTCTTCAAACTGTTAATAAAGTACCAAGTGGATTTGATTATTATTTTCCTATTTGACCATCATCATGAAAATGAGCAACTACTGATCATAAGAATCCAAATAACTACAGAATAATTTCCACAACGTGCATCGCAGATAACTTGCAGCAAGTCTATTCTGTAAAAACCTCACTGTGAGAACTTTGGTGATGTGAGCTTGAAGTGAACTATCGTTATATAGCGCATTTTTCTTTAGTTGTCTCATTTGGTAAACAAATAATAATAATTCTAAATTCTCTTTTTTTTTAAATAATTCATGCCTTATGTGTATTATTCAAAGTTCAAGACGTTAATGCTTAAGTGTTTGATTGATACGAAAAATCAGAATTTTCGTCCCATGATTGTTTACCAAATTGGACACTGTAAAAGAAATACACTATACCAGATTATAGGAATTAACACTACCGACAAGTCAATTCGTGTTCATTTCACCTATGTTTCTACGGTACGATTTTTACTTAGTAGAGTATATATATGGGATATAGGATGTGCTACAGACCACCAAAACTGAACAACTTTTACTATGGGAACAAGTTTCAGTTACACCCTGTATAACTCTGTTGCCATCCTTTTACCAGTACAAATAACCATCAAGTCGAAAGTCGAAAGTAAACTAGCTCACAAAATAATAAAAACAAAACCTTTATTTCTCATTATTCACATCCAAACAACTGGAAGTTCATAAAGAACCAATATCTTTTCTCTTGCGTACAATCGAATTAACCCTCGCTAAGAACAATAGAGGGATCAAAACAAAGTACAATAATTCATTCTGTTGTTTGTCTTAGCAAAAACTAGGACGCAGATATCAACGAGAGTGACTGTAGTTCAATGTTTTATTAGGATAGTTTCTTGGTTTCAGCTTTTAAACCGGAATATGACTGGCGGTAAGCCAAGAAAGGGGAAAGATTTGTCAGTGGAAAGATTTTCAGAAGGTATCGTTTGCTGGCAAAGTCCCGGTTGGCAATAAGGGGACATAGGTAGATAGTAGGTTTAATTGTACACTAAAATTTAACCAAGCAAAAACAATCACATTCATATTATAACGCAAAAGTTTGTGATTGTTTGTTACTTCTTCACGCTCAAACGGCTGAACGGATCTGGATTTTGGCAAAGATAATATATTAGAGTCTAGAATAGCACATAAAATACAATAATAATAGTTATTTGTTATGCAAGGCTGGAAAGTTGATTTTTGGCGCGAGTACTTCTATTGAAACCTGAGTAAGCGAAGGATTCTAGGATTGAACCATGAGCGAAGCGAGTGGTTCAAATATAGAATCGGTTTCAAAGGTAAGAGACGCAGAAAAGCTTTGCTGCCGAGCGCAACACACAATTTTTCACCTCACTACAGCGAGGAAACTGCTAGGTGCAAGAAAACAGGTGTTATATGTTGAGTTTTATTTTGTTCGAGCGTCTCAGATACATTGACTCGTGTGAAGAAAATAACAGATACTTGGCAATGTATCTTATGAGTTACATAGAATATCTCCAAAATTAAATACCATGTATTTTGTTCTATATCCTACATGTCCTCTAAGAAGAATGAAAGAAAAAAACTAACTTAATACAAATAACTAACTAATTTAATTTAATACATATTAATTTTTTCCAAGCAAAGGATTAAATAACATATTATATTAGTATTTATTTTATTTAAAAAATTAAACTTAAATTACTACACAATTGGGTATTTGACAGGGTAGTATTTTTATGGCATATTCTAATGTGACGTCACAGATTTTTTAAATCAAATGGAATACTTATTAACATTAATTCCAATTTTACAATTATATCCTCGCAAAATATTTAATTTCTGTACTGTGATGGAAGTTTTTAAGGTTAGCGGTATTATTTAATATTTTATTTTAGACCGTTTTGAATGCATTTTCAGTGGACTGGCAGTATAGAAAATTATTAAATAGAAAGGTTCGAATTTTAAAAACTCTTTCCACGCTAGAGAGCAAAAATCGATTTTCGGCTCAGATTTCAAATGACAAACAGACTCTTTCCGAGCCTGTGAGGTGAAAATATTTTTTTCTTTCGTTTTTTATCCCGTGGTATAGTTTCCGACATCCACGCGGGCGAAGCCGCTAACAAAAGCTAGTATAATACAAATACCATTAGATATAAAATATAGCCCATAATAGTTACCTAGGCTGAATTAACCTTAGCCCTGTCAAACGCCATCGCAAGTTTAACTTCAAAAATAATTATTTTTTTCCAAAAGACAAGAAAATTGAATTGAAAATTACATTTTGGTTAATCCGGAGGATCTAGGTTATACTTTGGCCTTCTCATTTCTCAATCATGCGGCGCCAATTATTTCGGCCTTGTACATCATCCTTCGAAAATCTTATCGCGGCGCCATTTATTTTAGTCTTGTGCGTCATCCTCCAAAAGTCTCATCTCGCTAATGTCCTTTAAGACCTTCATCATCCATGTGGTTTGAGGTCCTTTCCTTCCTTTCCTCTTTACCTTTTCTTTGTACTGCCTTGGAAAGACACTTTTCCAAGGCATTTTCTCGTCCGGAAGTTGTAGCGTCTTCTTACTGAGCGAGACTGTCTGAAGGCTGACGGCCGCTGCCCCGGAACACACAGGGCTAAGGAACATGGATGGTTTTTAGTCAGTAAAAGTCTGACACTCCCTTCCGCTCCACCCACAGCGGGAGTGGTAATTTTATGATTACCCATCATTAAAAAAAACCTCTTATTGCGTTATATGGATTTTCAATAAACCTTGTTTTATTTTAGCATTCATATGAGGTGGTTTACCATACGATAAAAGCTTTCCTTTATTAATACTATACTTAATTATACTAACTCTTTTTTATGTTCTGAAAGCAATTTTTATTCTACGAAGTGATAAAAAAGAATACAATGCTCTTTATTATATGCATCATAAAAATTACAGGAGTAATCATTGTAGAAATTTTAAGTAGGGTTTTATCACTAGAAGCGATTTTATAGACCACCTTTGTATGGATTAAAGGGAAAAGCAAAGACACTACTTACGTAGACAGAAGATACGTAAGTCAAATCATTTATTTTAAGAAAGGCACTTTTGAACCTTTGACTAAAATAAATAGAATTGATTTTAGTCGCACCTTCCAAAAGGTAGTTTCGTATGGAGAAGAATGGGCAAGAAACTCCACCGTTACTCTTTTAACGTAGGAAGATAAATGTGTTTTATTGTTGCTGACAGTGAACCATTTACGTATACAATTAATACATAAAGCATATACCTATATCAATGAAAAATCTTTAACCAGATTTCATAAACAAAATACCTCTCACCTTTACAAACCCATGACCACCCTACAGATATTACCTGTTTATTCATTCATAAAATAATTCTATTGAGAGTCCACAAACTTCACTAATTAATTATATTTTATGGCGTTGCTAACGGCAGTTTAATTAGGTCGCCAGTGCGTTGGCAAGACCGTGAAAAATTGCACGCCACACCTTATCTGATGTCTGTGTACGTTTGGCTGGACTTTTGATAAATTAACTTTGTTAAGGTCTGTGATTTGGATCTAGAGAATTTCTTATAGCTGGGATGGCGAACCAATGGCACGCGTACCATTGACGGCACGTAACTACATAATTTTGGCACGGCATCACTTTCAAGGATTGAAGTACCTTAGTCATCTACTTTGCAACAGCAACAGTTGCACTTATTTGTTGTTTCACATTCAGACTGTTAATGTTGATACCACTCTAACAAAAAACAGGTATTATTGTGTTTTTTTCCAGTACTCACTAATAAAAGATTATTTGTTGGCACACCATAGCCACATTCAATATTTATTGCGAAAAAATGGCAAGTAGATTTGTAGAGGTTTGCCATCCCTGTCTTATAGCGTAACATTTTATAGGGCGTGACTGTCTGAAGGGAGACGGAATTAATTGAGGTCTTTTCATGATTATCATCATCCATACTATGTATAATATTATCAATTCGAAAGTAACTGCCTGTCTGTATGTCACCTGTTCACGCCTAAACCACTGAGTGGATTACGATAAAATTTGGCAGAGAGATAGATTGCATCCCGGGGAAGGACATAGGCTCTCAAAAATATCTCCTGATATTACGATATAACCGAACTCCACGCGAACGAAGTCGATGGCAAAAGCTAGTTTTCAATTAATACTAGCGACCCGTCCCCGTTTTGCACGGGTGCAATGTAGTCTTTCACCCGACTACTTTGCATACATACCTACTACTACTACGCACTACTGCCAGTTTAACTATACGTATACCTATATATACCTAAATATGTGAGCACCATGTAACACACTTAAGTATGACATACTTAAGTTTACCTGCCATTACTGTATGTGTTTTCTTTTCACCTTTTGTGGTGTAGTGTTTTTTATTCCGGGTGCATCGTCTTCACATAATTATAATGTTATAATTTATGTATACAAAACATTGTAAACATTTTAAAAGAGTAACGGTGGAGTTTCTTGCCCATTCTTTTCCACACGAAACTACCTTTTGGAAGGGGCGACTAGAATCAGTTCTATTTCTTGTTCATTTTGACGTTCAAAAGTGCCTTACTTGTGCCTATTTGAAATAACTGATTTGACTTTGACGACCTTTCACATGAATCATTTTATCTATCGCACTAAAAGCGCAAAAAATACGCGTTGCGTAGTTTTTAAAGATCAAAGCAGACAGATGGCGGGGAGCAGCTTTGTTTTATACTATGTAGAGATGATACTGCTTCAAAGCTAAAGTTCAATACTATTTCAAAGTTAAAGTCATAGGATATCAGGCAAACAGTATATCAAGACAAAAGATTGACCTAAATTTAGACATGGACAAAAAAGTACATTCCATATACACATACATAGTTAATAACATTGTATATTAAAAATAGGAAAATGAATTTATACGTAGTTTTCAACCTCTCTGAACTCGTCAGATTTTATTTCAAAATATTTAGTAATGAAAGATGAATTCAAAGTACCGTTTGTCAACGTCCGCCATAATGGACCACAAAGAAAGATAAATATACTAATGTGCGTTCCATACCATGCATACTACTTGTAGACATGTGATGTGGACGACAAAATGCACATATTAGGAACATTTTATTCTTACGAAACTGTCTTCATTGGTATCGGTTGCATGCGTAAGATAGTTTTATTTTTATATTTCACACGAAAAAAAAACATAGAACGGAACGCGTTTACTTGTTTGACAATATGCATTGTTTATGTCGAATGTCAATGTGTAATGAAATTCTTCATTGTGTACCTTCTGTGTTTGCGTTTTTGCCATTATTTCCTATTTTGACCCCTGCTATTTCTACGGACTGATACCTTCTACCACTCAATTACCTTGCTATTAACACTGGTTGTTTTGTGGATCAATATGAGGTGCAGCAACTGCGGAATAGCCATGCAAAGGTTGCAGAGGCATCTCATAGCCTCGCTTTCCAAATTAACTTACAGTGCATCTTATTTTCAGTTGCCTATGGATATATTTATCCATCATCCATGCTTATTATTATTAAATACCGAAGCTGGTGAACACGAGAGACTACTGGGGCATAACATGGTTTGCGTTGGTGGTGGCAATTTATGTTATTTATGTAGCAAAATATTTTTATTTATTTCCTCTAATAAACAAATAATTATTTTTACTCTTTTGATTTATCTTGTGCGTCTCTTGTTTATAGTTAATTGAACTATTAAAAAAATAAGGGTAACCTGTAAAAATGTACTGTAAAGAAAACCATTAGTTTCGAATATACTAAACTTATACCAAACTGTCCTTGGTCTAGTGGTCGCAAGCGCTATTGCTGAGCATGAGGTCCTGAGTTCGATTCCCAGATCGAGCAACGTGATATGGGGTTTATTCATCAGGAGTTTCTCAGTAGCAACCCGGAATCTGGATTTGTTCGCGGTTGATGGCATTTAGCTCGCCGCCTATTACATGGGACTCAATTTAACTGCTGTGAAATGTGCTTGTACCATAGGTATACCTCTGACCAACTCTTCGGGAAATATGCAGGCGCGATGTTCTGTTAGTTATTATTATCACATTTTTCTAGACAGACTATCCAGTGTCATAAAAATGTTAATCAATATGCAGTTTAAAATCGTTCATTTAGGTAGCACTTTGTTTAAATGCTTCATAATACTAAAACCATATCAGTTATACGTAACTAGTTGACCGGCGCAACTTCGTCTGCGTCACAATTTTCATTACTGCTCCGCTCCTTTTTCCATTTTAAAATCGGACCAGTTGTTCCCGAGATTAACGCGTTCAAGCAAACAATAAACTCTTCAGTTTTATTTATTAGTATAGATAATAATTATAATTCGCTATACTGTTCACCATTTTAAAGCGCCTTTAAGTTTTTAATAGCTAAATTATAATCTATACACCTTATTGCTAGTGATCTGATTTGATGAGCGGTTTAATGAAACTATTTTTGTCTAGTCTGTTGTAATGACAAGTTCTCTGAGTTTTCTATTTATAACAATTTAATGAGCAAATATTCACGAATATAAAACACTAAAAATCATTGGTGTACACTAAATTCTATAACTATGCCGACGTCCTCACAAAACTGGCCATGTCCTTTCCAGCTTAACTAGCTACTTCAAAACACTAAAAGTCTATTCTCTAAAAATCGACCTACTGGTTCTGGTCCTTTTACCACTTTCGTTTTACTTCACTATAAATTAATCTGCCTAGCGTTTTCCCGTCTACGTTGGGGTCGGTTTCCAGTCTAACCGGATGCAACTGAATATCAGTTTTTTACACAGAGTGACTGCAGTATCTGACCTCCACAACCCAGTCAGTAACTTTATTACGTTATACCTTGGCAAGACTGGCTGTCAGACTTTAGGGCTTCAGACGACCCGTAACGACTATCAAAGATCCACGAATGACAGGCTGGCATCAGGCTGCCTGCAAACTCAAACTCAAAGTATTTATTTCAAATAAACCAATTACAGGCACTTTTGAATTGTCAAGGGGCCGGTCAGTCAGAAAGATGAAGCTAGGTGCCCATTCCAAAGCAGTAGTGCCCATGCCTAGCCAGGCAGGCAGGACCAACGACTTACACGTGTTTTGGTCTTGGTATTTAAAGATGGCCCCCCCATTTCGTTTTACTTCTCTTAATTACAATTTTCGCTCATAAC
Organism: Hyppa rectilinea; assembly: GCA_951799385.1. Lineage (NCBI taxonomy): Eukaryota > Metazoa > Arthropoda > Insecta > Lepidoptera > Noctuidae > Hyppa > Hyppa rectilinea. Next base: position 16,037,462 of record OX637318.1, on the reverse strand, counting down.
AAAAATTCACTTAGTAATTATTAAGTAGCGATAATTGAAACCCACACATTAGTTCATCACATTTGTACCTACAGATGATATACATACACCATTAATAAACAAAAGCGTTCCCTCTACGAACGATAAACCTTTTCCGTAATGACTGAAACAACTTACTTGGAAAGATTCATGACATACGGAAAAAGAGTAGCCCGAACATAACACACGTTCGTATGAAACACCGACAAACAAAACTTGCTTAGGGCTTTTATCACTGACCTTTTCTGGAGCTCCTGAAATCTCATTCAATCCTTCCTTCATCTGTCAAATAACATAGGTATCTAATGTTTCGGTAATACAAAAGGTATGTTAACATGCTATTTAGGTTTTATATGCATATAGCTATGAAAAAAAATCGGTTGTAATGGTACGGGCATCAGGGAAGCCCAATTTTTTCAAGCCAGCCAGTCTTTCCAAGGTGTATCGTATTGCCCAGTTACTGGGTTGTCGAGGTCAGATAGGCAGTAACTCCATGTAAAATACTGGTATTCAGCTGCATCCGGTTAGACTGGAAGCCGACCCCAACATGGTTGGGAAAAAGCTAGGCAGATGAGGCAGGTAGGTATATTTATATTTTGCAAATACCTACTTACTATGCCTTCTAACTAAAGACTGTAGTTATAGTAGACTGTGTATCATACATATATGATAACGATGCTAACAGTTTCAGTAAGCCTTTATCATATAAAAACAAGTTTTTCCTTATTATTTCAGAATTTCCTTCCACTCGACGGCTTCCAGCGCGGGAGTTGGATTCACAAAGTAATGAATTTATATTTTTGCTGTTTTATCAAAGCGGGGTATTAAAACCAACTTCAATTAATTTTATTATTGTTGTGTGGTTATCTGAGCACTACAAAATGATATTAATCTTAACTTTGAAAATATTTATAAGAAGCAATGAGTGAGAACTTTTATAACCGGTATTACACGATGTCACTTGTCACGGGTCGTCAGAAGACCAAAAATCTGACAGCTAGTCTTACCAAGGGGTATCGTATTGCCCAGTTACTGAGTTGTAGAGGTCAGATAGGCAGTCGGTCCATGTAAATACTGGTATTCAGCTGCATCCGGTTAGACTAGAAACTGACCCCAACATAGTTGGGAAAAGGCAAGGCAGATGATTTCACGATGTCACTTAATAATATTGTGCAATTTATTTAATCGCCGTTGCTCTCAAAACGGCGAATGGAAACATCGTGAGGCAATGTTCTGAAACCAAAATTTCGAAGACATGTGACATCTCTCACAGAGAGGACGTCTGTGTTCCACCAGTGGGAACGTATAGGCTGAATAAGCAATTATGCTGTGGTAACTTAATTGCCTATGGCAAAAGTTGAAACAAAAAAATGTGTGCGTGTACTAGCGTACACTCGTAAGAAGTGAAACTTCTTTATGACGTTATTTTTCAAAAAATAATTTACTATATGCAACTTGACAGAAATTGGTTAAATAAAGTTAAATTAGATAAAGTTATTGTTGTTGTTATTGTAATACCAATCCCTACTCCGCTGGAGAAAGTATACTTCGAATCACGCGTGGTAGGGATAAGAAGAAGATGGCGCGTAACGGAAAAATGTGACGCGTAACGAAAAATTTATTTCCAACCCCGATAAAGAAGTTTCACTTCAAAAATAAAAATTGCACCGTTTCAACAGTGTTCAGACGATGCAAGTCGACTTGCTTCAGTTTTATTATTATGTTAGACACTTCGGCTTTAGACTGACGTCATAGAAGACGTGAGTTCAATCAATTTTCGAGTGAAACCAATACCCACAATTACTATTACCTATTTTTTATCAGTTTCCGTAGAAAAAGTACCGGATTGTCCGAAAGGGTTACCGCTACCCAGGAACATAAAGGGCTAAGGAAGGAACTTGTATGGGTTTTAATCAGTAAGAGTCTGACACTCTCGTCCGCTCCACCCAGAGTGAGAGGGGGTCATTTTATGATTTCCCACCCTCAAAAAAAAAACCCTTACCTCGTGTTCAAACTCCCGACACACCGCTATCTCGTCTCATTATATACCATCCCTAATTGATTCCAGTCAGCCCAACGTAATTCATCTTATAACAAATTGTATTGCCCCGAAGGGTCAGTCCCTTACCATTCTCTGCCCTAAGACATATGTTAACGTCATTATATTACTACCAATTGAGCTGAAGGAATCAAGGAAAGCTCTGGGTTTCATTTTGTGAGAAAATATTTATCATAATTTGGTAAGGGATGTTTCAATATTTGTTATTGCTAACCTTTTCCTGTGTAAGTCGAAATGGTCTGTAGGTATTTTAGTTCACAATTTGCGAACTTGCAATCAGGCATTATGTGCCTATATTATGTAGAAACGGAAATGACTTATAACCAACTTCATGTGGATTGATAAGTACCTATAGTGTATTTCTTTTACAGTGTCCAATTTGGTAAACCAACACGGGACGAAAATTCTGATTTTTCGTATCAATCAAACACTTTGAGTTAAGCATAAACGTCTTGAACTTTGAATAATACACTTAAGGCATGAATTATTTTTTAAAAATGCTTCAGAGACACATACATTACCTAGAAATCTTAATATTAGTCGCGACATTTGTTTACCAAATGAGGCAACTAAAGAAAAATACACTATAGTTGAATGTCCTTATCCACCTAATGCAGTGATTGACATTACTGACTGCTCACTTTAAACACACTTCACCTACGTCTTCATGGTGATATTTTTACAGAATAGCACTACAGATCTGGTAGCGTCGTGTGGCGGGACGTTGAGTTCCCTTAAATAGGGCTGAGTTATACGGTGACTGATCTATGGTTGCCATCATGATCCATTCATCATGATCATGGTTAGGACAGGTCAACTTGTAGCTGTAATAGCTCATTCTTTCCCTTTCTTCAAAAGTCTTACAATTCAGGGCCTTTCAGATAAGGCCCTGCATTGTAAGACTCACATAAAAATTTAATGTTAGGAGTTTAAAATCGACCATGAACACTAACTTTTTTTCAGGATTTCTTCTCAGGGATCAGTCAGATACGAAATGCCGGCGCTATCTAGTTTTAAAACAATGACGTGTAAAATTGTTAATTATTTGAACGCGAAAATTAACTTTAAATTCGGTGTTTTTGGTTTTGTATCTTAGTTTTTTACCATCGACTTCCGAATTGAAAGTTATTATTACCTATAGGTACACTGTTTTGCTTTTTTTTGGAAGTTGTATTTTTTTGTTTTCAGTTTTTTGAAAAAATCTTTTTATTTTTCACTTATTATCTATACATATAATAAAACAGTAAAAAAACTGTGTCTGTGCATTGAATATATTAAAAAAATAATAATTGAGGGGGGTTTAGAAACAGTAATAGAGCATGAATCCAAAAAAAAATTTTTGTCTGTTTGTCTGTAGGTATGTCTGTTTGTCTGTCCGTCTGTTTGTCTGTCCGTCTGTTTGTCTGTTTGTCTGTTTGTTTGTACACGCTAATCTTCGGAACTACTGGACGGATTGAAATGTTTTTTTTTTGTTGTATAGGTATTAAGTCTGAGCAACATATAGGCTATAATTTATCTTGGAAACTTGAACTTTAATGCAGAACCGCAACAGACCAGCTAAACTATAAGAGATACAAAAATGATAGCATAGCAAAAATTGTTCCACGTGATGAGCATTTTCTGCTGAGAGAATAAATTTGAAGATCTGGAACACCTGATGTGGAACTCCAAGAGCCCAGCTACACTATAACATATATAGGAATGACGTCTTAGCAAAAGTTGTTCAGCCGGATAAGCACTCTCTGTTGACGTATAAAAATTGAAGATCTGGAACACCTGTTGTAAAACTCCAAGAGCCTAGCTACACCATAACACATATAGGCATGACGTCTTAGCAAAAGTGGTTCAGTCTGATGAGCACTCTCTGTTGACGTATAAAAATTGAAGATCTGGAACACCTGTTGTGGAACTCCAAGAGCCTAGCTACACCATAACACATATAGGCATGACGTCTTAGCAAAAGTGGTTCAGTCTGATGAGCATTTCCTGTTGACTTATATAAATCGAAGATCTGGAACACCTGTTGTGGAACTCCAAGAGCCTAGCTACAACATAACACATATAGGAATGACGTCTAAGCAAAAGTTGTTCAATCTGATGGGCATTTCCTGTTGACTTATAAAAATCGAAGATCAGAAACATCTGATGTGGAAATCAAAGCTATCACTAATTTTACTGTGTAATTATAAAATAACATAAACTGGGAGTACCTGCACGCGGTGAAGGCGGTAACAGTTAAGGACTGATTTTCGATGTCGATGGTATAGCATTGAAAATGTGACTCTACTGGCCAAAACTCCTATTTATTGCCTTCGGGCTTATGTTGTTTGAGTGTTTAATTTTCTTTTCCATGTATCTTCGTGACACGGTAGCCTACCCGGTAACGCAGGGGAGCAGTCATTTTAATTTAGATTTTTATTGATCAGGTATCTTCAGAATAAAACTATGACCATGCCTAGAAAGAGGTCAAATCTTTCCCAATGTTTCAAGAGAGCTAAAAGATTGAGGATCATAAGATCCCAAGAATCTACCGAAGAGCGTCAGAAGAGACTTGATGCTGTTCGAGAACATTAGGCTGCAACTCGCTACGAGGAAACCCCGTTCGGGTCGCGAAGCACGCCTGCGTTCTCAGCGTATTCATTAGGTCTCTAGAGACCAGTCAAGAATATGATGCGCGAATTACCGCTGATCGTGAACGTCATGTCGTCTCGCGAGTCGGAGACGTTCACGGATATAGAATTGTGCTTGAGTTCCAACCGTATCTACGCATTGACTTCTAGGTCTCTAGAGACAATTAGTGGGGAATATAATAATGCGGTTACCAAAATGAAAACGATGACAAATGGACTGTATGTTTTGGTGGTTGTTGGAATGAAATAAAACTAAAGCTCAGTGTGATAAAAGATTTAAATGGGGAAAAATGATAAAAAATAACATAAATGGCGACCCCGTTGTCGCTGGCATAAGCAACAGGGTCCGCGTACGAAGTCGCGGGCAGAAGCTAGTATCTAATAAATGTGTGGTGGTACCCCACACATATTCGAATACTAATCTAGTACACTAACGGTTGTGTAAATAACAGTGACGACAAGTCTATAATATCATCAGTGAGAAATATATGACATGTATTGAAAAGCTTCATTTACCAACTAAATAAAGAATCTTTAAAATCGGTTGACAATTTACAAAGTAAACAACATACACAAAACATGGACATAACTATTGAAAAAAAATACATAGGTACATAACAGACGAATGCAAAACCTCCTTCTATTTTGAAGTCGACACAAATCCTAAGTTACATGTCTTCAGTACGGCAACAAAGACATCTTTAAATATTGGAAATCAACACAGATTACCCCCTCATAAAACCCAGCTTTACTCGACGCTAATGCAATTTTCTCAAATACACCTCATTACCTTTTACAAATACTGCCACGGAATGAGTAGAAAAACGTTAAATTTAACAGACTTCATTATGGAAATCCCCATCCAATTATAGTAATTATCATAATCCACAAAGCGAGCTTGTCTTCTAATATTGGACGAAATAATCGCATAACACATTTTTCCTCGTCATTTTTGGATTTAGGATTCTTTCACATTGGTAATGTTGATTTCTTTTTAAATTAAAACTCAAATGACAATTCAAAAGTGCCTGTAATTGGTTTATTTAAAATAAATACTTTGAGTTTGAGTTTGAATTAATTAATGGCTATTGGCTTGTTACTGTTACGTGGAGCAAATCTGTACTAATATTATAAAACTGAAGAGTTTGTTTGTTTGAACGCGCTAATCTCTGGAACTACTGGTCCGAATTGAAAAATTATCTTTGTGTTGGATAGTCCATTTATCGAGGAAGGCTATAGGCTATGTAACATCACGTTACGACCAGTAGGAGCCGAGCAGCGGGTTAAACCCCGCGGTAGCAGCTAGTATTGCGATATAGCTCCACATCCATAGCCTGCTGCCGTATCGTCGAGGAGTTACGTGGTCTTCATTCATTTTTGAAGAGTTTTGTTGAGAGTAATATTAGTCTGACAACTCTGTTAGAATTAATGCTTTTTAATTATAGTTGTTTTCTTTAAAATATTTGTATGCCAGTCACTGGCGAGGCATGTAGAACATAACCCTAGTATAACACCATTATTGTCCCATGTTTCAACGCAAATAGAAATATTCTATTCACCTCATAACCTGCCATCTGTATCTTCTGTGTTGGTCTGTCACCGCAAGTTGTATGTAGAAATAAAATGGAGAACTGTAAAACTGTTACTGCTTTTTATTTTGTACGATGTGGTTCATAGATAATAATATACCTTTTTATGAATATGCCCAATGCAATGGCTAAAATATAAAAAAAATTAGGTATCTGTGTAATTGTTAAAAAAAGCATTTGTACACCTCACCAGGTAAAACATGTACGGACCTACCTACTTAACTAAGATCTTGCATGCTTAATTTGTATGTAAACGCATGTTTTTGACAAATAAACTATCTTTATCTTTGTTAGGTAACTTTAACATAAGAAAGTAAAATATTCCAACAAGAAATGCGCATTAATACCATAACGTGCTATATACATAAACAATTAAAAAAAATCTTACGAGCCAACCTACCTAGCCTATAGAATATAAAATTTCCCGGCCTCCCAGTATGTGTGCAGCCTTAGAACACGTTCGTACTACTCATAATGAAGACGCTTGGAATCAATTAGTGAGGCCGTTGAGATAAGTGTCAGTCGCCACGTTATGAAGGTATGTGTGGGGTGCATGTAGGTATCTCTGTGTTATGAAGATGTTTAAGTGGGAAAATGTTCACATAGGACCTTTTCCACCACCAGAAAAGGTCCTATGTGAACATTTTGCTGCGGCTGTTTCCTCTTACATAATATTTTATAAAAACTATTGGTTACTATTACTATCAAAGTGCGGCATTGTCAGGCCGTTTCGTATTCGAAACGGCCGTACGCCATAAAAATAGGTTAAACTTACCAAGTTCAAAGCCAATGACATTAGTCATGTCAATGAAAATATATAATAAATTACCAGAAATAATCAACCTTTTGAACGCCTAAACGACGCGAATGTTTCGGGAGGTTCCTGCTCATTATCAGGCAGGAAGAAATGCCCGGGTGTCACCATTGTGAGGATCGTCCGTAGGACATGAAGGAGCATACGGTGGAGGTCTGCCCCGCTTAGGTGGAGCACTGCAATGTTTTTGTAGCGGCGATCGGATGCGGCGGCGACCTCTCGCGTCTGGCCCTGGTTCAATCTATAGTCTCGAGCGAGGAGTGGGAGGCAGTCACCTCCTTCTGCGAAGCAGTTATGATAACGAAGCAGGAGACGGGATGGTTGAGGGGCTGAGCCTCATGTCCCGGCCGCTGCGTGAAATGCTCCGCCGCTATCCGATCAGAACCAGACCCATGCCGGGCGGCACGTTCTTGTTCCACGCGCTCGTTAAAGAGATGCCGAGGCCGGGCCTGCGGGGTCAGCGGAATTGTCCGACATGACTGTTATACAAGATGAAGGTATGTCCATATATTCAGTTACATTCAAGATAATTGCTTTCATTTTGACAGTTCAACGACATTCATTGTGTTTTAATAAGTTCTTGGCAAGAATATTTTTTCGAGCATATTAAGAAGCAATAGATTAGTAGGTAATATCCTTTAAACCATTCAGGTTGTAATTGATAGTGTTACGCAGTTAAGGTGCTTTATGGTATCTGACCACGACCCACAAAAAATCACTACCAAACTCTTTTCCATAATAAATATTATCTCCGTGAAAATACCTAATTACAAAACATCAATTTCCTCAAGCCCTCTCTTGCGGTGTGAGGACCTCTATCGAGCACCGTAGAGGTACTCCAACACGAAGGAGTTTGGAATCAATTAGTGGAACCTGTTGACTGCTTAGTGAACTATGTAGATACTCTGTCAAAGTCAAAGTCAAAACATTTATTTCAAATAGGCACAAGAATGGCACTTTTGAACGTCAAAATGAACAAGAAATAGAACTGATTCTAGTCGCCCCTTCCAAAAAGTAGTTTCGTGTGGAGAAGAATGGGCAAGAAACTCCACCGTTACTCTTTTAAAATGTTTCACAATGTTTTGCATACATGTATTATAACATTATATGTGAAGACGATGTACCCAGAATAAAAACAATACATCACAAAAGGTGAAAAAAACACATGTAGCAGTGGCAAGTAAACTTAATTATGTCATAAGTGCATGGTGCTCACATATTTACAAACATTCTAAAAGTTAATAATAATAAATTAATCAATGTGTGAGAAGTTATTCCAATATAATAAAATAATATGATACAAATTACCTAATTTACTTAGCAACCAGTTTGATTTTGTCTAGACACTAGATTGTCCTGTGGAGCAGGACCAGCATGTTTCCAAGCATCCTTATCTTTGATATAATCATCTAATTTGTAATAAGCTTGTTTTGCAAAGTGTACTTTTAATATGAGTTTTAAATTTTCTTTCATTTAATTGCAGTATGTCACAAGGTATTTTGTTGTAACATTTAACACAGAACCCCATAAAAGATGTATACTTTTGACAATCGAAAAAATGGTTGAATTATTTTATCTTTATTTCTAGTATTAAAATTATGCCTATCACTTATTTTGTTAAAAAGATGTCTATTTTTTCTTACATACATAATATTTTCATAAATGAATTGGCATAAAGGTACTGTCATAATATTAATCCTTTTAAATAGTTCCCTAAGTGATTCGCGACCACGAAGATTGTAAATAGCCCTGATCGCTCGCTTTTGCAAAATAAAAATGGATTCAATGTCAGCAGCCCGACCCCACAGTAAAATGCCATACGACATAATGCTGTGGAAGTAACTAAAATAGACCAAACGCGCGGTTTCTACGTCTGTTAACTGCCTTATCTTTCTAACAGCATAAGCGGCCGAGCTTAGCCGTCCCGCAAGAGTTGTTGTTATGTGGGGACCCCATTGCAACTTGTCGTCTAGCGTGATTCCCAGGAAAACCGTCTGCTTAATAAATTCCAGCTTTTCTCCGTTCAATATGATGTCACAATCGCTACTTTTAACATTAGGTAATGTAAATCTAATACATTTGGTTTTTTTTTCATTTAGTACCAAATTATTTACCGTAAACCAATCTTGGACCTGAAGAATAGAGTTATTCACGTCGTCAAGATTTTGTGAGCGTCGATTAATTTTAAAGATTAATGAAGTGTCATCTGCAAATAACACCATCTTCGGTTGATTTTGAAGTAATTGGGGTAAATCGTTAATATAAACTAAAAAGAGAAATGGACCCAATATGGAACCTTGAGGAACGCCCATTGTCATTTCCGACCCCAGCGAGTTCACACCATTTACTTGAACTTTAACCTTTCTATCTTTCAGGTATGATCTAAGTAAATCAAGGGCTGTTTTCTAATTCCATAGTGCTCTAGTTTCAGCAGAAGCGTCTCATGTTCTACGCAATCGAACGCCTTAGAGAGATCGCAAAAGATTCCAATGGCATCTTGTGCTTCTTCTGTGTCTGAACTACTACCTTCTGCCAGCGGCTTTGCCCGCGTTGATATCGGAAATGATCACAAGAGAACGCACTATCGGGATAAAAAAGTATCCTATATGTTAATCCAGACCCTAAACCACCTCTGTGCCAAATTTCTTCCAGATCCGTTTAGCCGTTTGAGCGTGAAAGACGGACAAACATACAAACTCACTCACAAACGTTCGCTTTTAAAATATGAATAGTGTGATCCTCCTCCGTACCGTTTCATTTTACCCGCTTGCGCAACTATGAATAAAGACAGGGTTACGTTTATCACGCGTAGATATCTATGTACCTATGTATCTTTCATATCCGACTAGGTATTGTTTGTATAAAATCATAATGGCGGCTTTTCGGTACCAAAATGTGGGTTTAAAACATAACTTTTATTGAAGTCTAAAGCAAAGATACACTATAAAAAAAAGTTATTCTATCGCAAATATTTCATGGTGTTATGACATTGTTCGGTCGCCAGCGCATCAAGTTATACCAAACTGTCAAATTTCTCGAAATGATTCTGAACCTCAAAACGTTGAAGGTTAAGCTCAAAATCGATTGAGAAAGTTTCTTTGATAGTTTTTAAACTTTATTACAAACCACTGAGGTTCAAATTCTCTATTGGGAAAATTTTACAGTTAGGGATAGCTTGATGTGCTGACGTCTGTACCTACCAGTGGGCAATTTTTTTAAATAGGGTTAGAACCCTATTTAAAAAAATTGCCCACTGGTACGTTCGACTTTTTTTTAAACTAATTTGGCATCTAGTATTCAGGGAAATCAGTATTCAGTGCCTTCAACACAAATATGTGTGTTTATTGTCCAAACATCGCACTGCGTGTTGAAGGCACTCGGTAAGGATTTTGGCGACAGGAATGCGTGTTAGAATACGAATGAGAATAGCACCAGTCAGAAAATAGAGGCAATGTGTGCGCTTAGATCGCAAAAAGGAAAAAAAAAAATTAAATAGAAACAACAGTACAAAAATTCATAATCTTTATTGGGGCATAAAATCAATCACAGAACTCAAACGCTCCTTTGCGACGCATTACAAAAAGAAACATAATTCCGTCACAATAATGACTAAAACAAGTAAATCATCTAAAATGTCAAGTAACTGAAATTAACAGAATTTGGTGAAGTAAGGATACAATGACATTTCATTTTGGATTTTACGATAGTGTTTCTCAGTAATAATTAAGTTATTTTCTGAAAAGGTCAAACTCAGCCACATTTTATTTTGGAAAAGTGATTAAATGGTCCGTTGTAACAAAAGAGTGTGTATGTTTAATTAAGTAAAGGGGTATCAAATAATGTATAGACGCACCGTCTTTTATTTGTGTGGCCAATGATAATTCGTGTTTTAAGATTGTCGTAAATTGTCCAAGAACAACCAAGACATGATAAGGGATGAACCTGGCCTTCAACTGAACTGTGCGATGAAAAAAACAAAAGAATTGGGTACTCCATTTGAAATTCGAATTCTTTTTGATTTTCCTTCTTGACTGAGAGCTGTTTTAAAACATAGCTTGAATGCATTATGTTTTACTTACCTACACCAAATTCTGATCATCTTAAAAGTTACGTGACAACTTTATCGATACTAGAAATAAGTGGAGAAAATAATGAGTAAGTAAATAACAACTTAACATAATAATTAACACGTAAAATATAAATATTACGCTTGCAAGATAATATTACACATTAACATTATTTAGTTTATGTAGTGGTTTTATTTCAAATGCACTAAGGTCGATATTTGTTTGGCAGTGACAACCGCGCTACGGTTTGCTATCTCTGCACCGACCCTGACAAATATACCGGGCATTCTTTACTAATTCATATTCACAAAGCAGTGCTTGCCCCGTAAAAGATTTAGGGGTGCATTTATGAGGAGTGCAACAGTTATAAATAATCAATCTTTAGCAGGCTAATCTTTAAAATCTTTAAACAAAAGATAACATAATACATTTTTACTTTATAAAATATTTAAGTATTTAATATCTTTTGAACTACAGAGTTTAATTATCAGACTGACCCTCATTTAATTCTGCTGTACTTACTGAACTTCAACTATATGCTCTATCTGTCTGCAATAAAAAAAAAACGAAAAATGAAACGATTGATGTTGTCAATGGGAATCAAAATAATTGTAATATTGAAACATTTGTCATGTTTGAGTTTCACACTTACTTAGTAAAGTAATCATCGCATACAAATGTGAACATTATTCGTATTTGCTTAATATTCTTATTTGCTTGCCCACATTCCCTAAAAAGTTTATGAACATTATGGCGACATAGTTATAAGGTTCATAATCGTATGGAACGTTGATTTTACTTAAAGTCAAGTGTATTGGAATGTCGGTAACAATTATGACAACTTAACAACATTTAAATTTTCTTGTTAGTTCAGTAAGAACAGCACTCCTATATAAGCTGGAAGTTTACTACTCCTATTTTTCAATTATTTTAAGTACTCTTTAACTCAAACACTGCCAATATTTTTTGTGCTCTTCTAAGGTCAGTGCTTTCAACACACATACGTGGTCGAGGCAGCGTATGAGTTAAGACAAGAGGCCTTCCTTCTTAAATAATTATGACAGTTAAAGACTGAAATTAATTAGATCCGCGTGTGTTAGAGAATTTGCATTGAATTGATTACTAGTTATGTATAGTATATTATTGACTATTCCACTTGTTTCTAGCACCAGGCCTATTTCGTACCATGTAAGCGCTTGAAAAATAACATACTTTTATTCGTTTGTTCTTAGTTTTATTTTTATCTTCTCCTTCTAAGCATCCTTATCTAGAGCCGCTATGGACCAGCCCTTGCGGTAAATGCCTCGCCAGCTGATCCCGGCCGCTCTCAAGCACCTGCGCGTGCGCCTGTTGCCCAGCGTCCCTGCGCACGCGGCACTCCAGACCTGACCTGTCCAATTTTAACTAAAGACCTTTTCGCCTACCTCTGGGATCCCCGTTTTGGAGCGCAGCGTGATGTTTTATATTCCGTCTGTTCGTTTGACGGCCAAAATGCTGCGCTCCATTGCTCTTTTGCCTAACTTGAGTTATAAAGACGATAATATTATGTCTTTCTGTCTCGCTCGCACATGGTCGATGGTCGCGACTGTATGAGCTGAATAGCAATAATTTTGTACGTCAGCGACAAAGGCAAAAAAGATTCTGAATAAAAATATGTAATTTCACAAGCGCAATGTCTTTTAAACCGATGTAGGTATATTCGCAATAGGACTATTCAATTAACTATAATAAATGATGTGTTTAAAGTTCGTATTTGTTCTTCAGGTCGGCTATGACGTCATCGCAGCAGTTCTCAGCCACCTTGCAGTGATCAAGGAGTTTCGATAACACTGGAAAAGAGAACGATTAATAATAAGTTAAAAAAATATATACTACTGTTACGATAACTGTCTTTGCGTAGTCGAATTATAAAGTTGACAGCGGAGAGTGGTCATAGAAAAAAAAAAGGTCAAGTGACCTTTCCAACTCAGGGCCAAGCCTGCCGGGTAAGCGGGATTGTCCGAAAGGGTTACCGCTACCCCGGAACATAAAGGGCTACGGAAGGAACATGGATGGGTTTTAGTCAGTAAGAGTCTGACACTCCCTTCCGCTCCACCCAGAGCGGGAGCAGTCATTGGATGATTTCCCAGCCTTAAAAAAAAAAAAAAAAAAAGTGACCTTTCCAAAAGTGACTATTATTTTGAACTAGCTTTTGCCCGCGGCTTCGCTCGTGTTAATTTAGAATTTGACAATCGCTCGGGTTGTATTCTGTTTGTTGTTTGGCCGTTGCAAACATGGGCTCAGAACGGAACGTACACGTGGCGACATCTATTATGATAAGAACGTTATTGTCGTTTTCGTCGGGAACGGCACTTTTTTTCGGGATGACAGGGTACATACACTTTTTCGTTTCCGTTCATCTGACCTCATAATATGCGAAATTTCAGGACGATCAGTTCAGCAACTTTGGCGTGAAAAGGTAACAAACAAACTGACAAACTGTTGCATTTATAATCATCATTCACCTGCCCTTATCCCAATTTATTTGGGGTCGGCGCAACATGTCTTTTTCTTCCATACTTCTCTATTAGTCGTCATCTCGGTAGTCACTCCCTTTTTAGCCATATCATCTTTCACACAATCCATCCATCGTTTCTCCCTCTACTTGTATAGCTATCCACATCATACTCACAACTTTCCTGACAACATTTTCCTCATTCCTCCTTATAACATGCCCATGCCATGATAACCGATTTCCACACAACTTTTCAGTCACCGTTGTCACTTTCAGACTTCCTCTTATAGGTAAAATAACACCGTTGCATTTTATACTTACTCTCTTTATCAGTATGTGAGAGGAACATAGCCAGAGCAGAGAATCTCGGCACCTTGCTGATAGCGCTGAGGTACGGAGCAATAGTACCCGGGAACTTCTCCGTGTTGTCGTGTAGGATGCGGATCACGTCGGAGACCACGTGGCTTTCAAGAGCGTTCGCGAATATCGATGGGATCTTTGATGGTTCTATTATCTGGAAAATACAAAAAAAATATAACTTTAATTAAAAAAATAAAATGGTTCGCGACTCCTTCGTAGCAAAAAGTTCTGAGACTACAGTTTCAATCATTATTTTGTTGCATTAATAATCTGTTAATCTTTGATGAATCGAAAAATCATATTTATACTCTGTGGCAAGTTGTATCACATAAGACTGGACATAGGCATCTCCTGCACATGTCTAGGGCCTAGCATCCGCCCCGGTTATGACGGCATAATATGCCCACATTTTTTTTCCGGTTCCAGTGTCGTATCACCCAGTTTCGTCGAGCAGGTAGATTAAAGTGTAAGTAATGTTCATCCTACTTGGAGTATTTTACATCGTCATAAATATATCAGCAAATTTACCACGAACTCTAATGAATTAACCCTTCCGCATGAACCACTAAGTTCATTGGTGAAAACCATATGATAATCTGTTCAGTAGTTTTTGAGTTCATCGCGTTCAGACAAACAGACAGACAGACACGGCGATTTTCATGCAACTTGAGTAGCAGATTGTGTATTATCGGAAAAAAAAAATATCTCTACGAATGCATGCCTTGGTGGGCTGAATAAAACCTCACCCTTGACCATAAAATAATAACTTAATAATTATACGGAGATTTAGTGGTTAAAAATGATTAACACCGAACTCACCCTCCAATATTCGCACTTAGCATCCCATTGCCCGTTCAAATACTTCCACTCCGCCATAAACTGAACACTATTGACCGGTGGCACAAAACTCTTCACTTCCTTCTCTGTAATAATAGTATCAGTGATTAACTTCACCGACTCTGGACTAGCTAGCACTTTATCGCCCTCCCCCTTGGCCTCCTCTGCGCCTGAAGTAATCTCATCTATTTTGTTAGAATCATTGTTGTTGGAATCTCCTTGCGACAGGTCGTCTTCAATTTCAATGATTTTGAGACGAGTTGGGGGCTTCTCTGGTGTCTTGTCGCCGAGTAGGACTTCTTGGATTGGTATGGGTTTTAGTGGTCTCTGTAAATAAAAGGAGGATTTGTTATAGAAATATTCATAAGTAGTTATACTCCATTTTTTTTTTCGTGCGGTTAGTGATTAACCTGGTGTCAGAGTTTTTATGCTGCCCTAGCTGCACATACTGTTGAGAAATATCTCTCAAGCGGTTCCTCACAATGTTTTCCTTCACTAAATTTAAGCAAGTTATAATTTTACAATATGCATGAATCCGAAAAATCAGAAGTGCGTGTCCATTCATTCCAGAAATGTTAATTATACAAAAATTTCAATTACGAAAAATATATAATTGCAAAAAAAGTTGTTAAAAACGTTCCCCTTGGTTAAGACTGGCTGTTAGACTTTCGGGCTTCTGACTAGCCATAACGACCGTCTAATGTCCACGAATGACAGCCAGGACCAAACGCTTAACGTGCTTGCCGAGGCACGAAGGAGTCTCGATATGTAAAGATGGTCACCCATCCACGGACCAACCCCGGCAAGCGTAGCTTAACCTGATGGATGTAGCTTAACATGACTATCTCACCTTTGACCTCAAATGCGGAGGCTTCTTCACTGGTTTGATGATCATAACATTCTCCCCAACACCATTCCTCCAATTATCTGAGGCAACTTCATTGACTGCAGGCTCCGGTGGTAGTTCCACTATCTTTGGCTGTACTTTGGGTTTCACTATTGGTTTGCTTTCAACTGTTGGTGTTGTTGATGGTGAGGACTTTGATTTCGTCTGAAAAAGGTATTAAGAACGTTATTAATCCGAAGCAAAAAACTAAAATAATAGATGAGATAAAAAGACCAAGACTATTCAAGTGGCAGTGGGCAGGACATGTCTGTAGGATGAATGATACCAGGTGGGCTAACAGAATGGGTACCAAGAGACATGAAAAGAAAAAGAGGACGACCAAGCAAAAGGTGTAATGACATCTTCTAACAGAGACGTGGACCCACAGATATAGATAGACATAGATAACGCAAGTATCACGATCTGTATGAAAACCAAGCGTGCCATTATGTGACTACCTATTATGACGTCACAAGCACTATTTAGTGATGTATGATGATCGAAAACCAAGCGTGCCATTTTTTGACTACCTATTATAACTCACAAGCACTATTTAGTGATGTATGATGATCCAACTAGCGCTGTATACCGATGCAGACTGAGCGCGAAAGTGACCACTTACGATTTTTGTACGTAAGCTAGGCACGCGAAGTAGTTGCTCTTGCGTTATCTATGTCTATCTATATCTGTGCGTGGACCCCTATGGATGCGTGAGGGACGGGAAAGTGATAAATGGAAAGGTTTAGGAGAGGCCTAAGCCGAAGAGGCGACTACTACTAATAATATTTATAGTATAGCTTATAATGTCATAGTTATTAGAAATTAGAATAGTTTTAACTTTTTTTTAGATAGTTTTAAATTCCATAGTTTTTTTTTAAATCACAATATTAGAAAAAATCTTTAAAAAAATGTAAATTTAGTAGAAATAAAGGCTATTTTTATTTTATTTTTATTAATCTGAATCTGGGTAACGACGCAGCAGATGAACTGGCCTAAAGAGGAGCAGAGACGACAGTATATGGTCCGGAACCAATACTGCTCATAACCCATGCCTAACTAAAAAACATGGCTGCCCAGGAAAACTGAGGAAACACACCAAACGTTATGGAGAAACAGCGTAACCTGCACGCAAACAAAGAGTGCAATTCTGAAGCATCGAAAAGTTTTGCGCTTTTACCAGACTAAAACGGGACGAAATTCCCAAGATTGTAGGTGTCATAACCGGCCATTGTCCCCTAAACAAAAACCTATTTAGATGGGTGTGACAGACAATAAAGAGGCTGTGCGGAAACAGCCCAGATAACCTAATCTGAAGCAAGGTTATAATCTAACCCTGGTGTTTCCAAGCTTATTTTGTCTACTGCCCACTTCATTACATAGTATAAAACAAAGTTGCTTTCTCTGTCCCTATATCCCTATGTATGCTTAAATCTTTAAAACTACGCAACAGATTTTGATGCGTTTTTTTTAATAGATAGAGTGATTGAAGAGGAAGGTTTATGTGTATAATTTGTCGACATATTATGCGGGCGAAGCCGCGGGCGGAAGCTAGTTGAGAATAAATTATTATTTAGCGCCCCCATTTTTTCATCTACTTAAAAACCGCTATCTAGATGAAATTACAAAACACCCCCTAAGCCTCTACAAAACGGCTCCATTTTTTGTCTGGGTCTCTTCCTGTCCCCGTTTTGGTTTAGGTGCAGCGCCCACAAGGGGGCGTTATCACCCACTTTGACTAAACAGAAAAAGCTGATTCTAACCTATTAAATCAATAATATTAAATAGAGTAAAAATTGTTTGTTAATGTTTGTACAGACGCCAGCACATCAATCCCTAACTGTCAAATTTTCTCAATTGAAAATGAACCTTATGTCTTTGCAATAAAGTTTAAATACTATCAAAGAAATTTGACAGATTGTGGTAACTTGATGTGCTGGCCTTTGTACAATGAGATCTTGAGGAGTACTGTTGTCCTATTCTGTCGCAAAAACATCTCTTTGTGCAAATTAAAGTGAAGTGAGCCATTAATGGTGTCAATACCAAGCATCAGCCGATCTCGAATAGATTTGCTGTAATAGATTGGATGTAAAAAATCTCACCAATTTAAGTGAAATAGGCTAGAAGTGAGCTGGCATTCTATCGAAAGCTAGGGACTGACACTTGATGGCCGACGATGGTAGTTGAATCGGTGATTTTAATAGTAACAGTTCTTTAAATATGCACCTGCTATGGCTGCTACTCTAATTTTGATCAGCACAAAACCTAATACTTTTCTGCAAATTGCAAAAAACGTACAATTTCTTTTTTCGAAATTTCAGAAGGCTTTACATTAAATAATGTTAACACAGTACCGTTGACATTATTATTCATTTTTACATTCTTCTTCATTGTATCAATGATTCTTTTGTTATTAACCGATGCCACACCTGTTTTCGTGTTCTCTGTGTCAAACATCTGCACTATGGAAGGCCTTTGCAGGTATGAAAATTATTTATACATTTATTTACATTAAATTTTTACTCATATTTACAGTTCTGTACCCAACGGGTAAAACGGGACCCTATTACTAAGACTCCGCTGTCCGTCTGTCTGACCGTCTGTCACCAGGCTGTATCTCATGAACAGTGATAGACAGTTGAAATTTTCTCAGATGATGTATTTCTGTTGCGCTATAACAACAAATACTATAAAACAGAATAAAACAAATATTTAAGAGAGCAATCATAAACGAGATTTTTTTTGCCGCTTTTATGGATGATGATACGTAAACCTTCGCGCGCAAGTCGACTCGCACTAGGCCGGTTTTTTTCTTTTTTTTCGTTGAAAATAATATACAGAGTTGATACGACAGAGGGGCTTTCCTCTAAACAGCTAATACTAGGGACCATTTTCAAGCTCTGTACCAAAAATCAATTAAATGCGAGCAGTAGTTTAGTCGCAAATAATTTTTGCCCCGTTTGAACACGATGTATCTTTCCTAACAGCGCTCCGGCGCGCGCGCGTACGTGCCGCTTTGTTACAAGGTCAGTTTTTATTTACAAAGGATGGTTGCGTTTTATTCTGATTTGTAGGCTATTTAGTTCGTTTGAAAAAAGACAAACCTCATTTTTAGTGCTTTTTATTTTTATACCGTACCGAGTTAATACTAAACACGTATAGTATACGTAGTGTAATTTAATGCCCCTCTGTCATATCAACTCTGTACAGCATCTTTCTTACCCCTTTTGTCCCCATCCTGGCTTTAATAGCATCCAGCTGTTTCCTAGCTGCAGTATTATGGGGTTCTAGCTTGAGCACTTCATTGAGATCATGGGACGCAGACCGGAGTGAGCCTAGCCGTTCCCGGGCAGTGGCCCTGCGTTGTAGAGCTTTGACATAGGTTGGGTCGAGGCGTAGAGCTTCTGTACAGTCAGATTCTGCTTGGTGGAGGCTGAAAGGAAAAAGGATGGATAGTTAGAGGATGTAACCCAATTTCAATATGTTTATGTGTATGTTTAGATGTGACAAGTGGTTACTTCTGGAAGATGTACAGAAACCAGCACATCAAGTTACCCCAATCTGTCAAATTACTTTGATACTCTTTCAACTTTATTACAAAAACATAAGGTTCATTTTCACTTTTTGACAGTTTGGGATAGCTGTACTTAAGTACAATTAGGATTCTCTCATCACTTATGAGAATGCTGTTATTACAGCAAATTGTGATAATAGTTTACTATAATCACCTCTGATTATATGAGTGCCTTGTTGGTCAAGTGGTCGCAAGCATTCTCCTGGGTTCGATTCTCAGGTCAGGCAAAGTGTTATTGGATTTTACTTTTAGGAATTTCTCAGTAGCAAGTTGGTTTTGTAGCCAGTTGATGGCAATATGCTCGCTCCCTATTACATGAGACTTACTCATAACTGGCAAAATGAGGGTGTACAATCAAGGACTTTAATTGTTCAGCCACTTGCCACTGTTCGTATTTTAGCCGTGTAACGCAAATCGGGTTTAGTCGGTTCTACTCGTACATCCAGACAAGGAAAGTCATAATGTCTTGAATTTTGATTAGCGGTCTCACAACCGTAACCTAGCGACACGTGTTTTAACGTAGCCATAGTAACGTTAGCACAAATGATGGAACCCTAAACTTAATATCATGTCCTGTCGTCTGTACGTTACAAGAACTGATGAACGCTAGTGATGGCGCCAACGTAACCGAATTCTGGGCCGAGTCCATTTAGACTGCCATCGACACACTAAGAAGACTGCCAAGAGGTCATTGCTTTTTGCAGGGGATTAGAAGCTGATAATACTATGAATCCTAAACTCAGAGTAGCGCAAATACCTTTCTTTTTTCACTAACCTGTCTTTCTTAAGATAGCAGAGTCCTCTATTAGCATAGTAGATAGCATCATCCTTCACCAGTTCGATAGCTCTGTTGTAACATGATATTGCCTCATCCCATTTTTCCTGTTTCACAAATGTGTTGCCCTGGAAACCAAAATAATATACAATCAATAAGATAAGCATATTGTTGCCATAGTTACGAAACATGATAG
Organism: Hyppa rectilinea; assembly: GCA_951799385.1. NCBI lineage: Eukaryota > Metazoa > Arthropoda > Insecta > Lepidoptera > Noctuidae > Hyppa > Hyppa rectilinea. The sequence continues at coordinate 16,017,166 of OX637318.1, read as the reverse complement.
GAATGTTAATCAATAAGTTTTAATTTGTTTATTCATCATTCATCATTCTCCTGCCCTCATTCTAAGGCTCAATGTACACGGCCACAGAATGGAATGGAAACGACTTTTTGTACATAACAAAATGAACTTCATGTCATTTGTGTAACATATAAACTAGATACAAGCTTAAAACTGCGGAAATTACCGAGAATGCGCGAGAATTCTCCAGAAAACGCGCGACCAGTTATTTAGCTCTATACATTACACAAAGAATTCATTTCAAGAAATTGTTAATGCTATTGTACTGTTTTTATTCTTTCCATAAATACATTCAACATACTTAACTCTTATCATGTTCATTTGCTAAATTATAATGGCACTAGCTTTAGCCCGTAGCTTCGCCCACATGGAGTCGGAAATTCTCCCATAGAATCATAAAACCCTAACATGCATGCCAGTAAAGCTCCCAGTCAGCAATATTTTTCAGACATGTTCTACAATCATCGTCATTTTTCATCCAATTCACACAAAACCGTAATTAATACACCTATACCTTCCTCATTCTCTCTGTTCATTGTTCAATGTCACAGAAATCAGAAATGAGTTTTTCCCATTCAAACAGATGTGGCAGCATACCAAACATACACTAAGTATAGTAAATGATGCACATATCATAGGTATGATGTCTTATGTTTGATTATCTGAAAAACAAAATTGGAACAGTTTCTGACCCTCTCCTCCACAGAGTGTTTCCTTGTGATTTATTTTCAGCATCATTGTCAATGAATAGAGGAAATAATAATACAATCAAGGCAATATAATAATAATAATATAATCTTACCCTCTCCTTCTCATACTGAGCTTCTTCCTTTAGTTTCTCCAGCTTGGCTTGCTGACTCTTCTTGCCATCCAACGAAGTAGGTCCAACGTCTGCCATGTCTACGTCTTCACAAGCCTTGTCCTAGGTTAACGGAGAGAAACAAGTGTGGAGTCTATTCAAAGTTACGGTAATATTGATACAGATAATACAGCATTAAAAATATTTTTCTTAGTCTGTTGACTTAGTTCTGGTAAATGGGCTTGTAGCTTTAGTTTCTAATTTATAACATCTAAACATACGGGATTTCTGTAACCTGGAGGGCTGGCTGGAATAACCACCAAAGGCCGCTATGGCCCACGCACAATGGGTCGCCTAAGGACTGAGTGCAGAAACCAAAACCTCAAAATGATGAAGACATACCAGGAGTCAGTTGAGAGCATGTTTCCAAGTACATTGACAGATTGCATACCTAACATTACAGTACTTACACCTTTCAAGTTACCTCTTGTAGAATTAAGGAATGAACTTGTGCGTCTTGAATGCATTCATAAGTAACAAGAGAATTTATAAGCATTGCTTTTTTTTAACTTACCAAAATAAATACTTAAATAAATAATTCGTATCTCATACTAAGTAAAAATACAAAATTAGCCCATACACTGCCATGAATAAGTATGTGTGTTGTAGGCACTGAGTTTAGAATAGCACTAGCAACAGTGGCAGTGTGTGTGTTAACAAAGAATTAGGTAAGTGGTAAGATATAAAAACAAAACTGGCACTCACAACATCATACTTGTCCCATCCTGTATAATCAGAGCCTCGGATCTTTTTCTCTGGTTTCTTCTTCGGTACCACTGGCTTCTCCTTCTTTATCTTGCTGCGAACTGGTGGCAAATCCTAACCTCGAAAATAAACAAAAACAAACATGAAACTGCTCTCCAACTTGATTGTCGCTTACTTTATTTACAAGCAATCGAGATACTTATGCAAACCTACTCTGCTCAGATGACTAATACTGTACAAGAATCACACTTTTTTACTTTCTTTGTGAACGGAAAAAGTCCATAACCTAACAAATTATATGACATTTTTCACACAACATTTTATACCTTTAACACTACGATACGTACACGAATTGCAGTTATTTATCAAACATACAATCTAAGTACAACATAAAAACGGTAATAGGTCTAAACCTGTTCGAATTCACCGTTCAGAGCAGCCTCTTTTCGTTTCATCTCGGCTTCCCAATTCTGCAAGTCTGTCATGTAAGTTTGTAACTCTTTAGCATTGTCTCGAGCTTGTTTCTGTATTTCAAAAACTTTTTCCATGATTCTAATCGGGTTTAGCACATTAAATCGTTAACGTTACCTGTTAAATCAATAAACTATTTTCGGTTGCACTCAACGTAAACTTGTCAAACAAATTCTGATTGTCATGGCAATTGGCAATTCGGATTTCAGAATGGCGGGTCGCGAGTTGCGTTCGGAAATGTTTAATCAATAAGTTCTGCCAAGTAATTTTTATTTGCTGGCTTCATTTTGTTTAAAAGTAGTACCTGCATAGTTAAAAAAAACAGTTAATGCTACAAAGTACACTGCAACTGGGGAGTTTTTGCGCCATTTATTCATTTATTCTTTCCAGCTAAATCTCTAATTTTGAGGGACTAGGTATCTGTAATTTTGACATTCTTTAAGTTCTCGTTGATTTTGAAACATGTCCTATAAAAATTGTTTTCATGCCTCCTACCTACCTTTTGCACTTTCTATATAAGAAATCTGTTAGTGAACAATTTAATGAAAAATTATTCAAAATAAACTCAACGTCTACTTTCAAATACTTAAACAGACTGTACGTAGGTAATTACATAACAATTCATGCATGCACACAGGTTGACAGTCTTCTGAAGAAGCAACACGCTAAATATTTTAATCCATCCTAGCAATAATTTTCATATTATTAGTCTTAGAGGTAAAACTAGGATGGCCTTGTTAAAATTTCACACCAATTTAACATTAAATTTGCAATCGCGGCGTCAATCAATGTCACGTTAGCGTGCCCCGCACTACCCGTGCACGAATAAAAAGTTATGAAACTGTAAAAATGTAAATATGTAGATAAAACGTATACTTAACTTGGTCCTACAGGAGATAGTACCTATTATTATTTACCAAACTACTTATTATTATCTCATATTATCTATTACGTTTATTTAACGTAGGTCCCAATAATAGGAGTTAGTTTTAGCTTTGACCAACATGGAAAGTACAGACGCCAGCATATCAAGCTATCCCTAACTGTCAAGTTTTCTCAATTAAAAATGAACTTACTTTGCAATAAAGTTGAAATACTATCTAAGAAATTTAACAGATTGTGGTAACTTAATGTGCTGGCCTCTGTACCTATACGACAAGTTCTTAATTGGTTCGTCGCATACCTAGACCACAAGGATAATTTATTAGTAATGATCTTAGCTTTGGGGCCAAATGAATAAATTAGACGAAAAGTACCTAGTTCCAAAAAGTTTGCATGGTAGGTAGGTAACCATGGTAGGTAAGACCCTTTTTTATGGTGGGCAATCATCAAATTAATGACCCCTCCCGCTCTGGGTGGAGCGGAAGGGAGAGTCAGACTCCTACTGACTAAATCCCATCCATGTTCCTTCCTTAGCCCTTAATGTCCCGGGTAGCGGTAACCCTTTCGGACAATCCCGTTGAAATAGATCCTTGAGAACTAGCTACGCCACTGGCACCTACTTACCTATGAAGAGAAGTAGGTAGGTAGGTACCTACTTTATTTCCAATAATAAATTAATCCAAAACCCATCACAGGGTAACACAGTAAATCAGTATACCTACCAATCATATTTTATAACGAATGCATGCTTTTGCTATATGACTTGATTCGGTTCACGATGTCAAGGTTATTTTCATGACGATATTCTGTGATAAATCGTGATCATGTAGGTACCACCTTCATCAACTTTTCTCGTGATGACATAGCGAATTTACGATAAGTTGAGTAATAGGTTGAAAATGTTCATTCCAAAGAGACCAACACATCACGTTGCGGTATACTAAACACCCCCAGACATAGTAAAATTTAACATTTTAATAAATTTTAATAGATGTAGGCGCAAAATTGAGAAAAAGGTAAGTACAACAAAATTATACTTTTGATGAGATAATTTAAAAAAAAAAAATTAATTTCAATCAATTAAACGGCTGTTTTGACCGACAGCTTAGGTAGTTAAATTATTATTGTTGCAAAAAACACATTCTTGCTAACAAGGTAATTATTAACGTGTTTAATAAAAAGCTCCTCGCGATGTTTTACTGAAACGGAAAAAGGTTCCGTACCTGTGTTTAACAAAAGGTTAGGTTAACAGTAGGTTGTTTTCTCGTGGTCTTACTATTTTGTCCTACCATGACTCCACGAGGGTTTGTTATTGCTGGTGGTCCTACTGAAATTTTTGAACCAAATTAAATATAGATATTTTCTCGTGGTCCTACTTTTATTTCTTTCTCTGTGGAGAGGTGATCTCTACGGGGTGGCTTAAGATGGATAACAGTGACCAAGAGTGGCCAAGAATCGAAAACGTTAATGGCGTTAAATTGGGATGGACTACGAATTGCTATCGGGTGATGACGAAGCTCTAGAGGTCTTTAAAAAAGGGAACTTAAAAAATGAAAAGTTTGAAAAATGTTAGATGACCATAATTTTTCAGCAATCACATTAAAGGCTTTAGTCAATGATGATAGCAATTTCCATGAAGTTTTCATAGAAATTGTTCTAATAAAGTCGCGTCGCACTATGGACGCTATCACGCTTCTCTGCGGGAGCCTTAAAGTTGCAGGGATATATAGGCCGCGGTTAAAATGGTGAAGGAAAACATCGCGAGGAAACCGGCTCATTGTCCGAGAGCCAGAAAATTCGAAGACATGTGACATCTACCAACCCTCACCGGGCCCGCGTGGTAGATTACGGCCCACTCCCTCTCACTGAGAGGAGGCCTGAGTCCCAGCAGTGGGAACATGTTAGGCTACGGTAAAGAGATGTCAGCATATGAAGGGGCCCCTCAGGGCCAAGCCTGCCGGGTAAGCGGGATTGTCCGAAAGGGTTACCGCTACCCCGGAACATAAAGGGCTACAGAAGGAACATGGATGGGTTTTGGTCGGTAAGAGTCTGACACTCCCTTCCGCTCCACCCAGAGCGGGAGCAGTCATTGGATAATTTCCCAGCCTTAAAAAAAGGCTACGGTAAAACTTTCCATCTTGTAGGCCAAATGTTTTATTTGCCAACATTATTGAAGTCGTAAATAAAAACTGAACAAGCTCATCACGATTTTATTAAAAATCTTAATTGATTAGGTAATTAAAAACTAACAAACTAAAGCTGCTGTGCAATACCATGCGAAAACGTGACTTTGAATGTAAGAGGCGTTGAACATAATTTCTTTTTAGCCAATAATTTCGTAACCTATTTCTGTTTCTATTAGGTTATTTTTTGTTATTGTAGTAAAGATTTTTATTTAATTACGTTATTGCATCGAATAATAATTAGTGATTGCATTATAATTAGTTACATGTTTTTCGATCTTGAACTTTTCTTAATCAATGTAATGAGTATAAATCCGGATCATTAATCAGTCGATCTAAGTCTAGCTTAGACCGAGCAGAAACTAAACAGACCTGCATAGATTCTAATTACAGCACAGTTTGTAAATAAAGTTGGGAATTTGTTATTTATTGACGATCTAATCTGTAAAAATCTCAGCATCAAAAATATGTGAAGTGAACTATTGCCATGAGTATCGCGTAGTGTGCCTTCATTAGGTCTCGCGAAGGAGGTGGCGAGATGGGAGAAAGAATGGACCTCCCGTCCCAGCCGCCGCTGGAGACGCCCCATGCGTCGGGAGCCGCGTGACGACTCTCGGGCACCGTAGGCGCCTGCGGACAATGGGTAGCTCAACGTCCGATCAGGAACAGGCCCGTGCCGGACAGCGCGTACGAGATGTCAGCATGTGAAGGGGCCCGTTAGGGCCGAAGCTTGCCGGGTAAGCGGGATTGTCCGAAAGGGTTACCGCTACCCCAGAACATAAAGGGCTAAGGAAGGAACATGGATGGGTTTTAGTCGGTAAAAGTCTGACACTCCCTTCCGCTGGATGATTTATTAAGTACCTACCTACTTGATAGCGACAATTTACTGGGTACGTCTTTCATTGGCTTGAATGTGCCATGGCGGCTGGGGGTAGCTATGTCACGTTCACTCAATGTCTCGCTGATGATGGCGCGTGTGTTGGATCAATAAGTTCCCTTTAAAATGATTGAGCAGATCCATGCGTCATGTTCACGCCGTCACTAGGGTAGGGGCTGTAGAGCTATTCTGTAAAAATCTCACCGTGACAACGTAGGATGAATCAGCTTAAAGTGAGCTGTCAATAGCGTCAATCCCTAGTACTGGTTGGAACGACAGCTCACTTCAAATAAGTTTTCACATTGAGATTATAAGAGAATCGACCGACTGGTTATCTCTTAGCTGCTTTTGAATTGTTTTTTTTTTTACTTTTATTACGGACACTTTTAATGTGCACGTTTTTTTACATGTTCTTCATGTTTTATTTTAACATGAATGTACCTAACCAATATCTTGTAACAATTTTATCTTGATTTATAAGAGTAAGTATCCGTGGAGTTCCTTGCCTCCATAGGAAAATGGAGATGAAGTACGAGCAAGGAATTCAACCTACTACGCGTTGGAATGGATAACGATATCATCTTTATGACTGACCGACCGCTTGACAGTTCAGAAGTCCAAAATCGGTTTATTTGTAATTGATTTCAGTTTGGATTTTCTGTCAATGGTGTCAATCCCTATCATTAGGTGGAAGCTCCAACAAGCTCACTTTACCTAAGTTTTTATGGTGAAGTTTTCATAGAATAGACCGGCTGGTACAATAGTAACCAGGCAAATAGTTGTGGGTGCAAAGGTTCACGCTGTTCCTGAGGAACCCTAAAAATTAATATCATGAACATCTTATTGGCTGTTATCATTTTGATACTATGATATTGTGGCAATAAAACTATTTTCGTACAATCGTCAGAGTCAGACAGCGTCCTTGATAATATTTATGGAATGACTACAAACTTGGGTGAAATCGCATAGAACTGCCCAAAAGCTGTAATTTTTGGAATAGGATCCAACTGAAAACATCGTAAGTACACCAACATTTACTGTCCTACAGCCAAGGTGGGATATCATCAAAACCCATCCGTGTTCCTTCCTTAGTCCTTTATGTTCCGGGGTAGCGGTAACCCTTTCGGAAAATCCCGCTTACCCGGCAGTCTTCGGCCATAACGGGCCCCTTCCTTCAAAAATCGAAGGCATGCTACATCTATCAACCCGCACTGGGGTCGCGTGACAGATTATAGCCCACTCCCTCTCACCGAGAGGAAGCCTGTGTCCCAGCACTGGGAATATTATAGGCTGATTATACTGAGCAAGAAAAACGTTCCCACGATTAAAATATGCATACATAAACAATCTTTAGTTATGCTCGTAATGAGCGGAGGACGTGATTCCAATCTTATTGCGAACTGAGATGGTTGTGTCATTGCCATAAGTACTTGATGCTTACTAGAACTTATGTACTTAGTGTAACATGAGGATTGAAGGTCGAGGGTTTTGTGAAAGTCTGTATTTTTGAAGTAAAATCGATTTTATTGGCCAGTTTGATTAGTCAAAGCCTTTGTTTTTTGGGGCTGGGAAATCATCCAATGAAGGGAGTATCAGACTCTTACTGACTAAAACCCACCCATGTTCCTTCCTTAGCCCTTTATGTTCCGGGGTAGCGGTAACCCTTTCGGACAATCCCGCTTACCCGGCAGGCTAGGCCCTAAAGGGCCCCTTGATATGCTGACATCTCTTTGAGACGCGCGTGGAACAAATACACGCCGTCCGGCACAGGCCTGGTCCTAATCGGACTGTGAGCCACCCATTAGTCTAAGCCTGGACTCCTGATCTTGGGGTGATCCTCGGCGCGTAAAATGTGGAAAAAGTAATGTGATGTGCGTGTGTGTGTGTGTGTATGTGTGAATGCGAATGTAAATGTGTATGTGGTTGACGTTCAAGGTTCCTCTATCAATGCGAAATCCGGATTTTAGCCCGGTTACATTTGATTAGACTCTTATTATAATAAACTAAAGCACGCGCGAAGTCGCGGGCGAAAGCTAGTTAAACTATATACGTATAAACTTCCCTCTTGAATCACTCTACCTATTAACAAAAAGCGCATTAAAATCCGTTGCGTAGTTTAATAGATCTAAGAGTATAAAGGGACAGAGGGTGGGGAGCAACTTTGTTTTATACTATGCACAGATGGATTTTATTTCGTTACTAGAAAAATATTGGTGTATCAACTGTATAAATCTCCACCCTTTTTTTTGAGGGTGGGAAAATGACTCCTCCCGTTCTGGGTGGAGCGGAAGGGAGTGTCAGACTCTTACTGATTAAACCCATCCATGTTCCTTCCGTAGCCCTTTATGTTCCGGGGTAGCGGTAACCCTTTTAAACAATCCCGCTTACCCGGCAGGCTTCGGCCCTTACGGGCCCCCTTCACATGCTGACATCTCTTTGACACGCGCGTATAACACGTTCGCGCCGTCTGGCGCGGGGCCTGGTCCTGATTTGACGGTGAGGTGTGACTTTGTTTTATACTACGCACAGATAGATTTTATTTCGTGACTGAAAAAATATTGGTGTATTAACTGTTTAAATCTCCACCCTGAACATATAATAGGTCCATGGAAGGATGGGTGACCATTAACATACGCCTAGACTTTATTACGTAACTGAAAGACTAGGTCATGCTGGTACTTACCCATCCTCTTGACACAAACCTTATTGCTAAACCCATGGAATTACCCAACTTTTTGAGGAAAAAACAATCCTAAGACATGAATGACAATAAAAAGTCGATTAGATCATTGTGGTCAAAAATCCGGTATTCCTTAACCTACTTCGTTTAGAGTGGTTTCTTCATATTTGCCCTGACTAAAACACATTTCACATGTCTCCCTGGAGTTCCCTCTAGATCTGAATGTGTTTCCTAGCATTCCAGCACCAGTAGTTTCAGTACTTTCTGTTTTAAGTCAAACGTAATTTATAATCAGCTATTTGAATCGGTCAAAAATAAAATATGAAATCACATGGACAAAAGCCCGCTCGTCATAAAAACTTCCATCACCGTACAGAAATTAAATATAATACGACGATATAATTGTTAAATTGCATTTAATGCTAATAAGTATTCCCTTTGACTCTAAAAATCTGTGACATCACAATGTCATACAAATCACGTAGAAATTCCGCGTTTTGACAGTTCATAAAAAGTAACGTTATACTACCCTTTCAAATACCCAATTAGGTATGTTCCTAAACTTATCTATGTTTGGAAAGAGGAGCTCGTGGCTAATTAATAACAGTCGCACGGGTTGATCCTTCAAGTTAACTTACACTTGGTTTGTGGACGAGTGACTATGTTTACAAATTGAGACTCCTCCGTGTCTCAGAAAGCACGTTAACCCGTTGATCCCGGCTGGCACTACGTCTGTTTGCTACCAAGATCATTGTACCACATCACTGTTGAAATAAATGATGATTATTATGTTTAAGGGCCTATTTTTCAATCGCTTGATAATATTTATCTAAAGAATAAAAATGGCGGTTTGCCATATTTTCTATGCAAAAGCTGTCAAACTGTCATATTTATTCCTCCAATAAAACTTATCTGACTATTGAAAAATCAGCCCTAAGTCATTCAAATCAAATCAATCTTTATTGGACCCATAATGTACAGAGGCCAGCACATCAAGTTACTACAATCTGTCAAATTTCTTTGATAGTATTTCAACTTTATTGCAAATACATAAGGTTCATTTTTAATTGAGAAAATTTGACAGTTAGGGATAGCTTGATGTGCTGGCGTCTGTACACATACAAGACGACATCCGTGGATCTTTGACGATCATTACGGGTCGTCAGGAGACCGAAAGTCTGACAAGTCTAAAAACGTAGAGTATACCAAGAGGTATCGTATTACCCAGTTGGCCACGGCTGTGGAGGCAGTCGCTCCATGTAAAATACTGGTATCCAGCTGCAGCCGGTTAGACTGGAAGCCGACCCCTACATAGTTGGGAAAACGTTAGGTGGATTAATCTTTGCTACTTATCAACGTAAATAACGCAATTAATATTACCGATTAATTTAATGATTGTCGAAATGCATGAATTGTGACTGTATCACGAAATTACCCCACAGTAGTTACTCGATACATAATCTATGGTTCTCATCTAAGTTAAGGCAGTTTTGCATTTTGTGACTTATTTATAACTTCCGCCCAAAAGGTTGCCATAAATTGGCACTTAATTTATGACTGCATTGAAAACCTTTTGGCCTTCTTTAAGCTTGAGGCATGCTACACTCTTAATCGGGTCGGTATGATTCGGTACAACTGGGCAGGAAAATCGAATACTTGTGTAGGTATCTAGTTATTATGACCGCGGAAAAGCCGTTCAGTTTAGTTCAAATAGTGCCGAGCCAAACATGATAGAGCGAGGGAAGATGCAGATGGAGTTTACCGATCAGCACGAACGTCCCAAATACCGAGTATGTGTCTTCGTTCTTTTTCAAATACCGACGAATTGAATGAACCCGAACTGTTGTGTAGCGCCCATATTCGAATCTTTTCAACGTATACTCCATTTTTATTATTCCAATAATTTCAAGCTTACTGTTAGAAAGATCACCCAAGCAATAATGAATTGCAGTAGTCCTATGTTATGAAAACACTGCAAAAATTAAACGCCATACATCAATCAATCTGCCTAGCCTTTATACAACTATTTATGTTGGGGTCGGCGTCAAGTCTATCCGGATGCAGCTGAATACCAGTATTCTACATGGAGCGACTGCCTATCTGATCTCCACAACCCAGTTACTGGGTAATGTAAAACCCTTGGTAAGACTGTATGCCATATTTCCAGGCTTCTGACGATCCGTAACAACTGTCAAAGATCCACGAATGACAGCCGGGACCAACGACTTAACGTGCTTTATTAAACGCCATACATAATAAATTGTATTCATCTTGTATTCTCAGCTTAAATTACATGCATACACAATAAGTAATAAGTGTTCACCATACATTACGGAAGTTCTCTGAGTCAAGGTGATGTCATTGACCCCTGACTCGCAACGTAACCTCCATTACATACTATAGATTATGTAGTAGCTTACGTACTTGTAAAAGTTAAGTACTTATTCTACTTTTGCTTTCATTGATAATATACTGTTAAGAACGACTATATGGCTAGGTAGGGAGTAACTACCGAGATGACGACTAATAGAGAACTATGGAAGAAAAAGACATGTTGCGCCGACCCCAAATAAATTGGGATAAGGGCAGGAGAATGATGATGATGATGATGATACTGTTAAGAACCACCACGCTTTCATTGTCTATGGGTTTTATTTTTCTATCGACTTTTTATTTTTACTTTCTTAAATCTAAGTGGGTAGTCGCTAGCGCTACTACTGATAGTCCCAGATTAGATCTCCAGGAAGGGCAAAGACATGTGCTTTTTTAGGGTTAATAAATTTCTTAGTAGCACGCCGACTCTGGATTAAGACTCTGGGTCTCAGGTTAAGGCATAATGCTCACCCCTTATTACATGAGAATTAAAATATACTGAAAGACAAATATATATGATGTGTACGAGGTAAGCACTCCTATGCCTAACCCTATGGGGAATGCAAGCGTAATGATGAGATGTTACGGTAATAACACTCCCACAACATTAACATAAACGTAGCAGCAACTCCACTTAAGGGGAAAGCGCCAGAAAAACCGCTGAATTCCAATTTTCTTACGTTTTTGTAATTTGCAGATCCGAGTCAGTTTGTGTGTTGATCAAAATACAAAACATTTTAAAAGAGTAACGGTGGAGTTTCTTGCCCATTCTTCTCCATACGAAACTACGTTTTAGAAGGGGCGATTAGAATTAATTTTATTTCTTGTTCATTTTGTCGTTCAAAAGTGCCTTTCTTGTGCCTATTTGGAATAAATGATTTGACATTACAGTTATCAATACAATTGTCCTGGTCAGAATTGTTATAATTTCATGAAATGTTCATTCCATACTGTGATATGACCTTACAGGATTGTATTGATGATTTTAATAATTACAGTTATATAAAATAGCTGCTCCCGCGCGCTTTCACCCACTGTTCGACTCCTATTGGTCGTAGCGATGATGTTATTTCGCCTTCCTCGATAAGTGTAGTCCACTTATCGAGGAAGGCGATATATCCAACACAAAAATATTTTTTCAATTCGGACCAGTAGTTCCAGAGATTAGCGCTTTCAAACAAACAAACTTTTCAGCTTTATAATATTAGAATAAATACGTACTTGTTACAGCCGCAATTCATATTTTGATAAACATAAAACTTGCAAAAACTTAAGAGAATTTGAACTTCGCGGGTTAACCGGGCGCATTCACCTTAAAGTTTACCCTACATTTAAAGCCAATTAAAGTTCGTAATTTCGCACTTATTCCGGTAACACGTCTGACATCAAACTGTCACCGAGCGAACCGCCAAACACGCAAGATAAGTCACTGCCATTAATAAAGATGTTAAAATAATTAACTGCTCCACGAGGCGCTTGTTTGGAATTATTTAGTGCTAACTCGTAGTTTATAGGTGCTTTAGTTATTGCGCACAAAGTTCATGGAGTAATCTAGAAATTGCACTTATTCCTTTTATTACCTTCCCTATTGCATGAGTAAGGCTAGGTAATTAAGTTTCAGGATGTGGATTACCTACACTTTTGTATGTTTTGAGGTGTCCTAGAAGATAGCACGTTTTTAGCATTTACGAGCAAATAGAGAATGAAGAAGGTTTTACATATTTGCAAAGAGAGAAAGCCATGATTAGGTAAAGTCAACTGGACAAATAAATTTGGAGGTTCTTCACACTCAACAAAAAATATTTCACAACCCACTTTCTAATGCTTGTATTACAGAACCTTACTCAATACTCAAGCATTGCTTGAGTCTCGTTTCAAGCCATTTCATTGGTTAAAAATAAAAACTTTTTTACAAAAAATAAAACTGACTTCCAAAAAAACACTACAAAGTGAAAAATAATTTTGATTTCGGAAGTCGGTGTCTTCGGTTTTGTATTTTTATTTTTTGCCACCGACTTCCGAAATCAAAATTATTTTTCACTTTGTAGTGTTTTTTTGGAAGTCGGTTTTATTTTTTGTAAAAAAGTTTTTATTTTTCCCTTTTTAGTTGTGGTACCTACCTAACCCTCCAAATTTTAATACCACTACCTGGTATGTAAATTACAGTGACAGGAACTTATTAGAACATCGTCCACATATATTAAGTAGATTTTTGACGATTTTTCAAAAACCGCTTATCCGATTTCGATTTATGGGACCATTTGGGAAGTATACCCTTTCCAACTAAAAAAGAATTTTTCAAATCGGTTGGCAAGCAACGGAGTTATGCGCGAACAAACATAAAAAAAAAAATATATATACAGTCGAATTGAGAACCTCCTCCTTTTTTAGAAGTCGGTTAAAAACTAGTTTTAAGTAATACTTGATTCTTGAGTGAGTCTTCATCATAAAAACAAAAGGGCATTGACTCGTATACACATGAAGAGTACATTCAATTTAAAAATCAGTATTAATTTGCCAATTTGACGTTATCTTTAAGTCCCGTTACGTTAAACAACACTTGTCTGCCCACTAAACATTAATTAAAGCTACGTGAAAATTGATACCTGACAATGTAATAAACACCTCTATTATTATGTTGATTAAGTCCAACCTCTTTTGTTTTTAATTACAGGTATCAACGGTCAATGGTGTGATTGTGAAGTAACAAAAAAGTAACAAGGTATGATTATAATTAATGTAATCATAATAAAAACTATATTGGAGCCTCGTTCACACGAGTAAACAAGAAATTCTGGAAAACTTTAGTTTTCCAGAATTTCTTGTTTCATGGAAAATTTTAGTGGGATTATCAAAAGTGGGGAAATGTAAGGCAGAATACATTCAGATCTGGGTTAACAAAAGAAAAAAATAAAACTTAAGGAAATAAGACACAGAGGTAGCCCGCTTAATAAAAATTTTCTTGTGATTTCTGCAATTCAAATGTCAGTGCTAGTTGTATCTTGATCCAATTAAGATTCATAGATGAAACTTAGATTTGTTCGCTCTTAGATTTGAAAATATTATAAGTTACAAAAATGATGTCGTATGGCATTTTACTGTGGGGTCGGGCTGCTGACATTGAATCCATTTTTATTTTGCAAAACCGAGCTATCAGAGCTATTTACAATCTACCTCGCCGCGAATCGCTTAGGGAACTATTTAAAAGTATTAATATTATGACGGTACCTTGCCAATTCATCAATGAAAACATTGTGTATGTAGGAAAAAATCGACATCTTTTTAACAAAATAACTGATACCTAGGCATAACTTTAACAATAGAAATAAATGATTTGACTTTGACTTTGACTTTGATTTATCGATGGTTTTTATGTTTATATTTAATTTTATATAAATAGATATTTGATAACGTCGAGATTCATATTTGATCAAGATAGAACCGACATTGACCGGCAAATTGCAAAGTTGCAAGAATAGAATACTCTTTACTATGCACACCATAAAAATTACAGACATAAATTTACAGCATTTTACGTGATACAATGGGCGTCCTTATTGCTTAGGGCTTATTCGCAAGTCGATTTTAAAACAAATCCACCATTTGATTAGGTACATAGTAATCTGGGATATTTTTTTTTTTATACAATTATATGGAGAAAAAACTGTTCATAAATAGACCAATAAAATAAATAAACAAGGTAGGTACAGGTATTAAGTATTATACCAAATCTTCATCATGTAGGTACATTTGATTGCTGATATAGTTTTCACATCTAAGTTTTTTATGCACCAAAATTAATGTTGAGAGTTTCAGACATAGTAAATTCTTTGAGGTGATTTAAAGAAACGTAGTATTTACATATGAGGCATGACGTCACCACACGTGTTGCCTGTCAGTCAACATTATGTGAAAACCTGTCATAATTCTTTATATATTATTTCGCTTCTCAGTGACTTTTCAAGGCGCTATTTTAATGTTCAAAAAATCGAATTAAAAAACCAAATCATAATAGGGCCGCCTCTGCGGCGAAACTTTTTCAGCCATCACTATTTTGTCATAGAAATACATATATAAAAAAAAAACATTTTATTGGTTGTTCTTTGAGTGGTTAATCTATGCCTGCCTGTGACGCTATGTTTCCGTTTACAAGTACGTTTGTTTTGCGAACATAGTAAAATTATTAACAGAATTATAACCTTTAAAATCGCCAATACAACTCTCTAAGTGCCGATTACTTTGAATGACTATTTCATGAAAACGTGACATCTTAGGTCAATTCTTATGTTATTTTATTATAAATATTATTCGTCGTATTATATTGTAAGTCATTTTTTTTAAATAGTGTTAGTTAGCTGGTTTAGTGTTAGTAATGAACATCGTAAAATAAGAAATATTTCAAAAAAATCCCAGACCAACTACTGATTATTGAAGGTAATCCTTCAATAATCAGTAGTTAAACATTATTGTTTATTTTAAGTATTTATGTTAATTCAAAACCTTATTACGGTTATATTGTGGTAGTACAGCACAGCTTAGTACTAAAGAGTAAAACTCTCGCACGACATATATATTCAGTCAAGGTGAGGTTTATGATTAAAGTAATAATAAATATTAACTTTGTTTGTCTTTTTACTCTCCCATCTATACATAAAAGTGCTTATAAATAACAATTGCTTAATGATCTGCATCTGCATCTATTCAATGCATCTTTTCAAGGAAGATCTATTTTAAAAACAAAAGAGCGTGACTGTTCAGTCGCCAGCATATCAAGCTGACCCAGTCAATTTATTCCAATTAAAAATGAACCTTATACTTTAGTAATAAAGTTGAAAAACTATAAAAAAGAATTGACAGATTGGGGTAACTTGATGTGTTGGCCTCTGTACAAGGTCTGAACTCTGAACATGTATACTAATTGCCAAAACAGAAGCAAAAACAAAGCATACAATGTTTGTTTCGTTGCACAGAGCCATTAATCAATTGCTACCAGGTTTTATTTTCCAATCAGCATTATCAATCAATCATTAGGAATTTGTTTTGTTGGATCTTCATACAAAATATTATCCAACGTTTTTTTTTTTAATGAACCCGATATAATATTACCCAAGCGTTATTGTGATTCTATAGGTCATTCTTTTAGAAATTCGTAACACACAATTCTGAATTACTGAAACAAAATTGCGAGCGTGTATCTACGGCTCGGAATTTGACCGCATTTTTGCCATTGTTCCGGGAAACTGTAGGCTGTACGCTAAATATGCTGGTGAGCGTCACCTGCTTAGCCTTTTCTCAATTTTATTGAGGTCAGCTTACAGTTTAACCAAATGCAGCAGTCGAATCCTGCAGTATTCTACATAGAGCGACTGCCTATTTGAGTTCCACAACCCAGTAAGGGACTGGGTAATACGATAGCCCTTGGTCAGACTGGTTGTCTGACTTTAGGGCATCTGACTATCCGAAGATGTTCAAATTATGGTTAGTTCATATTCTTAATAGGTTAAAGGACACTGCTGAGCTAGACGTAATAGAAGTTTTATTTGTTACTAGCTGCTCGGCTCCTTTTGGTCGTAGCGTGATGTTACATAGCCTTTCTTGATAAATGGACTATCCAACACGAAAATATTTTTTTAATTCGGACTAGTAGTTCCAGAGATTAGCGCGTTCAAACAAACAAACTCTTCAGCTTTATAATATTAGTATAGATTAAGTCTATGGGCGTTAGTGTCCCTCAAAGGTTAAACGTAAAAGATATGGGGGCATAGCAGGGCTCCCGCCAAGTCGAGCAAAAACAAAAGCATAAAGTACTACTCTTTTCTCGAATTTGATAGTAACAATTTTGTATGGAACAATCAAGAAATCAGCAACTGATGAGAAGAATTTTTTTCACATATTGTTAACAACATGATTCTTATTGTGATAAATCGAAGAATCGTTTTGATTAATGTTTGATTAATTTGCATTGATTAATGATATCGTTATTAACATCAAATGATGCGTAGGTCAAGTTGTGCATTATTGTGGTCTCTGTGTCAATAAAGTTAAATGTACCTACGACTCATCAAAGTTGTGATTGTGACATTGATCCTATTTTTTGCGGCCTAGAAAAGAAGCGGTGTGGACATTTTGTAATTAAAATTTGTGAGATGAAAATAATAAGTAGTTAATATAATTATGCAGTCTTCTTGGGGGAATCCTATTTTATAAATAGGATTCCCCCAAGATTTAGCTTTTGCCAGCGGCTACGCTCGCGTGTATGTAGGAAATTATCCCACTGGAACTGTACATTTTTCCGGGATAAAAAGTAGCTTATATATGCTATTCCAGACTGTAATCTATCTTTGTGCCAAGTTTTATCCATATCCGTTAAGTAGTTTTTGAGTTTATTCGTTACAAACATACATACAAATGTTTCCTGTTTATAATATTAGTATAGATATGCCTACTATTCTTTTCATGTTATTGTTATTCAAAGTCACTCTCTTCGAGACGGAGTGGGCCGTACTGTACCCAGTGTCTTGAATTTTTGGTTTGAGAGCAGTGGTGATGAAATTATTAACACAATGTAAAGCGCCTGCCACGACCTCTCTTTTTCTTACAAACAATAAATGTTTAAGAGCTCAGAAGGCTTTCGTTGGGCAGCTGGATTAAGGTCTTGCTTCAGAAAGCCCCTCACTGGAATCCTGACCGCCGGTAGCGGACCCCGTTCCTGTTTTTATATTTTTATTTTATAATGTTTATATTACAATATAATTATAAAAATATAATTTATAATATCGACCTATTCGTAGAATAAAGTTACTTCTGCATAATCGTTACTTTAGAGGAGAGCGATTTGAAATTTGTCAAGCACAAAATCTTTTTTTATATTTTTCTTAATTGATCTATAGGATTGATTCTTTTCCTGAGCATGTAAAATACTATTTAGCATTGTTTACCATAGATACATTTGATCAAAAACGGTTTTTTTGGCTTTTTTGGGTGTTTATGTACATATGTGACGATTTACTATGGAAATTTCTATGTCGTATATACACATATAACCATATTCGTGGGAAACTTATTAGCATCATATGTACGTATTACTTTGTTTTATGAAAAATAGTTGTGTTCAAAAGTTGTATGTGATAAGATGGGATAAATATTATAATAAAAACAACATATTTAATTAAATTTTTATTTTTAAGAACGGCCGTAGCCTTGTAACATTATTATAGCTTATAACGTAACATTATTATAGTTTATAACATGATAATTATTATTATTATTTATCCTTTATTTCAGGCATCGTAGGCCCATAAAATAGAATACATGTATAAAAATAATAACTATAAACTAATACATAATTTTAAAAATAAACTTAAAAACTACTGCACTCGTTGTGACGGCGTCGAGTTGCGCTGCGAGGTGTCGCGTAGCCGGCCGCGGAAACGCCGATACAGCACACCTTTCGGCCAAAACTCTTCCTTGAGGAAGGTTACCAAATGGTGAGTTGGAACGCGCACCACGAACGACTTGAAATTAGTGCTATGGCGCGCCTCCAACTTCTCCACCCTCAAGGTCCAGTTGGTCTTCACCCGTATGTACTCTACGACGTCTGCAGCTTGCGTAGAGTGGTGCAAACGGGACACGTACAGCTGCGTCGTCGGCACTGCAGGACGTAGCAGCATGTTACATCCAGCCGGCGCCGTCCCGCACTGGTTGCGATAAGTAGGCTTCCTCTTCTTTCTCTCCACCTTGATGAAGCCGTCATCATCGCAAGTGTTCTTGCGTGGAACCTGATGTTCGTGGTCCATCACAGCGCCTTTCTTCGCGCTCGATACTGAGCGACTCTGCTTTCCCCCTTTCAGATTGACTGCTGGTCGTTTAGTGTCTGACCCAGCAGATTTCTGATTAGCGACGGTATCCGAATAGGTACGTTTGGGGGTCGATGTACCTATAACGCGCGTCGCTTCCCCGGCAGGTACGACGCGATCAGCGGAACACAATGCAACGTTTGCATTCTTGACAGCCGATGACGTTGATTCACTCGCCGACTGAAAACTGCAGACAGAAGCATTTTGTGCCCCGCGACGTGTGTTTGCATTGGAACCTTCCGGTGACCCACTTGTCGGAATAGCGTTGCTCAACAACGCTACTTCGGCTCGCAATTCACCAATGGTGACATCCGATGACTCCAACTTGGACTTCATCTCAGCCAGGCTCACCTTCAGAGTCGTGATGTCCTTAAGCAGCCTGGTGACGTCGACGTGGTCGAAAGTGACAGGAGGTAGCTTGTGCAGCTCTTTCGCCACAAAATCTGGCACGTCATCCGGATCGGTCTTCTTCAGCAGGTCGATGATGTCCTGCAGACTCTTCTGTCCACCATCCCTCCGGCGAGATGGCATCTGTCCGACTTGGTCGAGTGACTGATATAACAGCAACTTGGCACTGCATACCTCATCCTCTTTGAAGGAGGACTTGCAGATCTGCAAGATGCTGACCTCGTCCATGTAATCGATGGCATGCTTGACGAATGCCAATAGCTCGTTGGCAATGAGCTGTTTCGTAGCCATTGCGTACAAAGTCGGGCAGCGGTTACCGCTGCGCAAAACTCGAATAGAATATTCGTGCTGTGTAGCGCAAACGCGTCCGTTTCCGAGCGCGCATCGCTCACTACTGGATAATAGTTTCTTTTAATAATTAGATAAGTACCCGTTTTATTTAGAAACTAGATACAAAATACTAGGTGTATTTTTGGTCTTGCACAACCCGCTAGGAGATGATTCTACTCATATTCAAAAATATCAGCTGTTTCGAACAAAAGTTCAATGCCCCATTGCACTTTTGTTGGAAACAGCTGATATTTTTTTCGTGATTTCAGAGTTGGTTCAATAATAAAAGTTGTTGGTTATAATGAGTAGAATCATCTCCTAGCGGGTTGTGCAAGACCAAAAATACACCTAGTATAAAAAAAAGTATAAACCTTTGTAAACAATTAACAAAGTAGACAGTAACCTAACCTTACAGATTAATTAAAGGACACATGGATAATAAAAAAAAATGTTTTTGTAATTTGTTTTATTAAAAGTAGGACATAAAATAACACAGTGCTAAATTATAACATTAAATATTTATTATAAACTGGCAGATATGAGCAAATATTAATATATCTTAAAATAACACAATAATTTTAAGAATAATCTCAAAATAATTCTTTTTCCGGCCCTCTATGACCAATCAAAACTTATGTGTTAAAAGACGAAAACTTCTTGTTACAATCATAATTATTCAAAATATTCCTGATATTATTCATCACTATCACTACTAACAATATCATTATTTTCATTGTTATTCCATGGTAAAGATCTAAAAAAATCTGCATATTGAGAAGGTATTACTCCTAAATTAACTAAACTAATGAGATCCTTATGTTTGTCTTTGGGTAAATTGAGTGGCGTTTTATAAGCTACTTCTAAAGTTGGTAAAACAGATACAGCATTGCGGCGGGTATTTGAGGATAAAATAACAGTTTTATAGTCGATTTCTGTAAGCCCACATTTATACAACAGCTTGTTAGGTTCTGATTTATCCACAAATACTTCTTTCACACAGTTCCACGACACTTTAACCCCCTCTGTGTTTTTACACCATACTTTGTTATTCACGTGGGCCTTTAAATCAAAAAAAAAATTTCTTGTCATGTTCCGGACTTCATAGGGTTCTCCTGTGCTTTTAGCCCAGCGGACAAGTAAACGCCATTCGTCCGGAGTGTAAATTGTTTTTTTTGCCGCCTCTCTTTCTATGAGGGCGTGCACACTATCCCCCTCGTTTTGTGTGTGACCTTTCTCCAGAAACCTATGCTTTATAGTCACGTTAAATTTTTTGGCACAGTAAGTATAAAGAAAATACACAAAACGGTTCCTATTTTGGCCGGCGCAGTTGTCAGACCAAAAGCGAAATTCCTTAACACCATTGCGTACATTTTGCTCTATAAAATCCAGTAAGCAACTACCTACTTCATTGGCCCCTCGCTTTGCCACCGTTTCGTCCCACATATAACAATAGGCTTTCTTTCTACCCATATCAAAAATTGTAAAATCCAAGCAAGATAACTTACGTTTATAATAAAACAGACTGACTTGACCATGAGGACATGATAAGACTTTTTGAAAATCAAAAACAGCAGTTAAGATTCGACCATTAGATTCAACAGCATCACGTTTGTCAATAGTTTTTAATTTGCGAGCTTCATTTTTATTGGACAAATGTGTATTATACATTTCTTTTTCTTGATCAGTGTGATCACTTTTGTTACGAAAAATATGACAAATATCACACTGGTCTTTCTTGGGAATAAAGAAACCCAAATTAAAATTTTTATTTACTATATCCCGGTACTGGCGTTCAGTGACTGCTTTGCTAGAATAAATAGAAGCATCAAACCAATCCTTGTAAAGTAAAAACATTTTTGAAATAGTTAAACTGCCGTCAAGATACAGCTTCGTAGAAGTCTTGCGGATATAGTGCGATTCAACGGGAGCAAAGGATCGCACATGATCACATACACTCTTGACTGTGTCAGGTTTTATTATCTGATTGTGATTAGAATGGCGTCCTCTCTTATCCTCCTCTATAATAGTGCTGCCATCGTATTTCTCCCAAGATGTTTTTATTATTTTGCCACTAACCGAAAGAGTATTTAAAAACATTGTTTTACAGACATCGACAACTTTACTATGGCCGTGCTCATGATCAGGTGTGACAGGTAAAAAGTATTTAAAAGTAAATTTACGATTGTTAGGAATTTCGCGATTTAAGCATCTATTCTTCAGTAATTTTTTTGAATATTTAACTACAAAAGCCCACTGCTTCTCTCGGTTTCCCAAACGCCAGAACTTTTGGAAACAAGCGTATCGTTGATCGTGCGTTATTTTTTCAAAGCACCGGTATCTGCACTGACACGGAGCACCTAAAATTTTATCATCCACTACCTTCCCTTTTTTCGTGACATATTTTTGACCAATATTTTTCAGATATTTACGTTTCACGTCAGACCACTCAGATGTTCTTCGCAACCGTTTCTTAGACTTTTTCTTTGGTGGAGTAGAGAGCTCATCGTCACTGTAATAGTTAGGAGTGCTGTAGGCGTTACTAGTTGATGGTGACATAGTCCAGTGGTCATCATCATGAGCTGGGCAGAAGGTATCATGACAGTTTTTGTGTGTATTTAAAGGAGAAGGTATAGGCGTAGTATTAATGTTTTGTGTTGGAATTGAAGGTAGATCGCTAAAGCTGACAGCTGGTGAGTTCTCAAAGCTAGACGGTGCTTCAAGCGCTAAAGGCGTTAAGTCATGATTATTGTCAGGCGTGTGCGTAAAAGGTTGGTTACCTGTTGCTGGAACTTCAACAACATGATCTAAAATAGGGCAAGGGCTCAATGCGTTGGTAGCATTAGCTGATTGTACTGCTATTTGATTGTCTGTGACCTTGGCATTTGAAGATCCAAAAACGTCTTCCCATACTTCGGAGAGGTCTTTTTGAATGTTCTCAGCTCCTTCTGGCACTGGTGACGTAGCTAAAACTTCATGATTGTCCGTGTCATTTTCTAAAACCAAACAATATTATTCTTAAATAAACAGTCGCCAACTAAACGAAATTGCGTCTAATAATTGTAAAGAGGTCTGCATAAACTAACAATAGAAGAATAATTCACATATTGTTAGGCTTTCGCAGCAATTATGAGTTGGAAAAAAGGTATATCTCTATATCAAACAAAGAATAAAGTATCATTTACACATGTACCCCATAAATTTTGAACCGACTCCAGAGAAAAAAGTTACATTTGCACATAGAACCAAATTTTATGGTATAGTTTCCGAGTAATATAATAGTATCTTAAGAAGCAAGTGCTAAATTAATAGATGATTATAGTATTAAGAAGAGTTCCTTATATACGAAAATTATGGAGACTTTATTTTTTTTTACATTTTGAAATAATTCTTAAACTCCATAAAAAAAGGACACATAAAAACTTAGAACCACTCATTTTAATTATTTCACATTGGGAGCTATCAGATAAGAAAAAAACACTTCAAAGTAATTAAAAGGTCCAAGGATGTACCTAAAATAACTTAACTTAATAAATATTTGCTTGCTTACCTGCAATATCCATATTTTCATTATTTACCGCTGTAGCTTCAGACATAGCACTATTAGTTTTATTAGGTGTACGCTTTGATACAAGACTTAGCATGTATTGAGATCGCGTGTTTTTCATTTTGATATCATAAACAATCTACCTTAATAAAAATACGTATTCACAATTGCATATTGTAACAAAGACGTGCGCACGGGTTACGACTGTCGATGTCCCCTCCCCGCGTGCTTGCGTCCGCGTCAGTCTAGGCGGCGAGTAAAGATACTCATAGAAATATCACCTTATTCTTTGGAGAATTAAATCATATATAACTTTATTTGACTGGTATATTCACAGAACAGATAAAGAGGTTAGAATGGAAGTAGTTCCTGATTTGTATTAGAACGCGTGTCGCCGCATGTCTCCCACTCTTGTCTCTCCACTACAAGCAAGAGATAATACGTACGCGCATTACGCACACAAATAAACCACACGCACTTACATCGCGTGTTTACTATTGGTTGTCACACTAACGCAAATACTGCTCTGGACGTACACTCACACACGTGTAAAAGCAATTTATTTCTCATATATGTTACGGCCACCAAAAGGTCGATTAATCATATCGATAAAATTACTGTAGTTTAGTTAATTAAAGTTTTGCATTTTTTCAAGTTGCGGATACGGTACGAATAACTTCCTAATTACATATAAATAAACTTAAATCAAAGACAAATTAAGGGGGAAAATCCGATACTGCCGGGAAATTTAAATTTTCTTTAGTTTTATGCTAGTTGCAGCTCTGTTTTACGGCATAATAATAGAAAGAAAGAAAAATTGCATTTTTAATAACATAAAACGTAAAACAACGCTACAATATGCAAAAAAACTATAAAGAAATTTTCAAATTTCACGTCCATATCGAATGCTAAGTCGAATTAACATAATATAATCTAATTAATTTATTGTGAACTACTCCGTGAAAAAGTATTTATTAATTTTATCATGTTAATTTATGAATAATATCTGTGCCCGCCGGTTTCACCCGCGTTACATAATCATTTTCTGCAAAATGTTGCGATCATAAATTGTGCTACATTTAGTACCTATCCATTCAATTCTACCAGTTGCTTCAAACCACAGTTTTCTTGTAACAGGATCTTATGGACAGTTAAAAAAAAAGTGTTTGCATCGTAAATTAGATTTTAGACGAAAAACCAACTAAGAAACTAAATTAATAATCCACATTATACAATAATTGGTGTTAATATAAACAAAGTTTTTTTCATTGTTATATTACTGACAATAATCATTCGTATACACATCTTAATATCGACATTGTTTACAATTTGGTACAACACTATCGACGCGCATAGATTTCCCAGAATTGAAGCTTTGGGTCGACGCACGCGACGTTCGCAGGGAACGCAATACATTGCGCGACCGCTCACGTCGTGCAAGATCGTACCAATGTAATGCAAGCAATGTATAATTTTGCATCTGAATGCGGTTTTATCGTTTTTGTCTACAAACTACATAATACTTTTGTAATAATTACAAATATCACTCGTATTTTAAGGTTTTTGGAGTTACCGGTGAAAAGAAATCCTTCCTCGGGCCACATTAAACTCCTGACTTCTTTTCCGACACGTTATAATTGGGCAAGACGGCATAATTCTTTTTTCCGCGGAGAATTGAACGCTTTCACAATAAGAGCGTGACTGTTGACCGGTGATTCTAATTTCGGTTGGGTTTGGAGCGCCCGCGCAAATGTGTGGCGCGCCTGTCCCGCCCACAAGGCCCTTCTAACCTCTTTAACTGTTCTGTGGGTATATTCGAAACTATGTAACGTTAAGAAAAACTGATTTTACTAGTTCAATGTATAGGTCAGCTTAGTATTATAACTACAATAAAAACGATTTAGTATTATAATCATATATAACTTTGTTCTTCGTATAGGTCGATATATGTGTGTGTGTATATTAAGAAACACAGAAAATAATAATGTTTATTCTATTGTGGTTTTAAACTATTTTCTTAAGTTTTTGTCGAAGAAACCACAGTAGGGGAGACCGGGGCGCGACTTAACAAAATTTATATTTTCAGTTGTATCTTCAAGATACCTAAACATATTGAAATTATTTTTGTATCAAATGATGTCTAAACTATTCAATAACCATGTCGTTGGTTTTAATTTGACAAGAAATGGATACCTTTTTAAGAAAGTCGATTTTACTCAGAAAAGTCAGAAATTAATACTTACCCCGCGATCGGGGCAATAATTAACACTTCCGAGGTAAGTATTAACAAAAGGGGCAACAATTAACATTGTAAGTATTTTCCTCTATAAATAAAGAAAACTCAAAATTGCAATGACATTTTTTTATTAAGCAATACAATTAACATTAGGCTTAAACAATATAGCACTTTGACCCTGCAACAACGATATATGTTTATAGAGAAAGAAACCCAAACAAAACCTCTATACATACATAATAACAAAATTCAACTAATATCTGAATCATTTATAATAGTTACTTTTACTGTTATATTATTGAAGGAAACGTTAGTTTTCAATAATCACAATATTCACTTAGTGGAATAATAACTAACATTATGCTTAAAAGTTGAAAAACTCCGTCAAACAACAATATTTCAGCTATATTAATGAATAGAAACAAAAACTCAAACAAAACCTATTCGTATCTATCGTTATTATTAAGTTAACAGCCTTTTAAGTAGTTTAATCAGCCTTATGTGTGTTATCTTATAATAATACAATCAACTTAAATGAGGTAGTATTCTTAAACGTAGCAGTCTTTATATACCCTACCTACCCTACCTTTATAGTCTAAAACAGTCTCAATAAAGCTTAGTTTTATTATGAAATTACTGAAGGCAATATAAATATATTTTTATATTATATAAAATCAGCATCTTAACAATATAATCTACTAGGAATCATTTTCATGTAATCACAATATGTTTCATTTTTATTCATATTCATCATCTGAATCACAATTTTGGCAAACATATGAAACAGTGTTGCCTCTGATACATCCGGACTGAGCCCACTGCTTGCATGAGATGCATTGCACCCAGTCTGCACCAGATGTGTCTTCATTGTATGAGACACCACAAATTATACAGAAATATTCATCTTCTGCACTGTCGCTGCTTCCTTCCAATATCCTTTTCTTTGCCTTTTCCACTTGTAATGTTTCCCTTTCTTTTCCTTTTTCAGCTATTTGTTCTTTACCCTTTCCTTTATCATTTTCTTTACCTTGCTTTTTTTTCTTTCCATCGTCTTTATTTTGCGGTTTTTTTCTTTTTAAGTTTCTGTTACTTTCTATCTCTTCTAGTGCTTCTTTTTCCGGTGTGTCGGTGAGTATGGCAGACTTTCTGGTGCGATTACGATTCAATTGAGCACGTGGCTGAGCTTTTGGGAGAGGTCGTACGGATTCGATGAGAAAACAGTTATCTATTTGAGCAGGTGAAGGACCAGCAACCGCTTCCGTAGATATTATAGGTATTACCCCACATGCGGGGTAAGAATTAACATGTTAATACTAGCCCCGTATGTTTTGTTAAATTTAGCCCCATGGGTAGCTTTTCAATAAAAAAATATATAATTACGAAATATTGTGCATTAGCGCTAGTAACGGTATGTAACATTATTAAGCATAAAACAAGCTACTGCAAAAAAAATATATATTACACCGAAATCAATTATTCAACGCGTAAATCAAAATATCGTAAAGTGAAAAAAGTTCGTTACCTGGCCAAAATAGACGCACATCACACAACTCACTCTCGCGGCGCACTGAGATGGACTGACTAGTCTCAACCTGTAGACCGCTGTCACAGGGACGAATTCTAGGAATCACTAGTGACGTGCTGTTTATAGTTTCGTAGAAATTCGCTTGTTAATACTTACGTCTGTTAATTAAAGCCCCGGCCTCCCCTACACGCCTTTTTTAAATAAAATCTTCTATTAATACATGTTGGTTTTTTTTTTGCATGATATGCAATTCGCTATCAAGGAAGTTAAATTCATCTTGAAATATACTAATGATTGAATGAACTCAATCATTTTACCATTATTATCAGTTTTTTTAATGCCTCAAAAAGTAGATTGAGAATTTGGAGTTTTTTTTTATAATGATCAAAAACTGATCCACACTGTCTGAGCTGCCAAATCTGAAAATCGAACCTTGGACCTCATGATTTGTAGTCGTAATTTGCTTCTAAGACTTTCCTTGGTACCTCTAAATACTAATGCTACAACTAACTACAGGTATTTATTTCAAACGTGAATTGAGCCAACTTCTTTTTCATACTTTAGGAATTTTCCTCAAAATCCTTCAAATTGTGATATAGACTATTGCTGCCAAACATACTGGCAGACCAAAGTAGCTAAAAAAACTTCCTCATTCCGAATCGATGCAATCCACCCAAATCTCAACACATTCCGCAGACTTACCTCTTTACATAACTTGTAGGTATAACAAGTAGGTACAAAGTAGATTTTACCAACATTATGAACCTAATAACATCTATAAAGCATCTACATTTGTTCAGCACCTCATCACTTTCTTAAAATAAAATGGGTAATGCGCCCGCGCAGCCTTCCTTGTCAATAAAATCACGATATCTCTTTCAAATACACTAAGGAGGTGTTGAGTGTTAGTTAAAAAAGAAAATAAAGCACATATCCGAGGCAGGATTGTGAAATACATACCTATTCAATAATCTAGGCCAAATCCATTTCCTTTGTGGCCAACATTCGAATCCATACAAGACAGCAGGTCTTACCATTGTTTTATAAATCTTGCCTTTAAGTTTAAGGAGAATGCGAATGAGGAGCTCGCGGCTTAGTAATAATAGCCGCACTGGTCTATCCATCAGGTTAGGCTACGCTTGCCAGGGTTAGTCCGTGGATAGGTGACCATCTTTACATGTCGAGACTCCTCCGTGCCTCCGAAAGCACGTTAAGCCGTTGGTCCCGGCTGTCATTCGTGGATCTTTGACAGTCGTTACGGATAGTCAGAAGCCGGAAAGTCTGACAGCCAGTCAAGGGGTATCGTATTACCCAGTTACTGGGTTGTGGAGGTCAGATAGGCAGTCGCTCCATGTAACTGTAACACACAACAACATGTAGCTTCATCTCTCTGACTGACCGACACCTTGACAGTTCAAAAGTGCCTGTAATTGGTTTATTTGAAATAAAAAATACTTTCGAGTTTGAGTTTGAGTAAAATACTGGTATTCAGCTGCATCCGTTTAGACTGGAAGCCGACCCCAATATAGTTGGGAAAAGGCTAGACAGATTGATTGAAGTTTAAGGGGAATGCGAGAATTGCAAATGGTTCTTGTGACCTGCCGCGATTTCCCAAATCTTCTTCTTTTCGTATAGTTAGTTGACTAAGCTGGTGTCAGAGTTTTTATGCTGCTCATGGGCCTCTGACTCAGCTTCACATGCTATTGAGAAATATTTTTCAGACATGTTGGTTTCCTCGCGACGTTTTCCTTCACCGATTGTAAGCAAGTGATAATTAAGCAATACGCACATGAATCCGTAATACTGGTAGGTCAACGACCCTTAAATATTTTACTTCATCCCAAATTATTTTAGATTAGAGAAACTGTTAATTCATTAACGAAACGAATTACGAAAGATTTTCAGTTTCGCAATTTACATTTTAATATTTATGTTTTTTTTCTTCTGTATCATAATTATAACCCCGATCAATAAGTTTGTCAACCTGTTAGACAAGGATACGCTATTATTTATATACTTATTAATTATTGCAATTATATTTAGTTAGAAATATAATATATCTGGATTATAGTATCTCCCACCAGTATCAACTTATAATTAATGACCTTAAATGTATATGCTATAATTCATGTATACAAAAATTGTAAAACATTTAAAAAGAGTAATCCACCGTTACTCTTTTTAAATGTTTTGTTTCTTGCCTATTCTTCTCCTTACTAAAACTACCTTTTGGAAGGGGCGACCTAGAATCAATTTTATTTCTTGTTCATTTTGACGTTCAAAAGTGCCTTTCTTGTGACCAAACACAATTCATTGTTATGAAGCATTTTGTTTAAATAAAATTATTTTTTCATTTCTTTTTGCATTTGAAATAAATGACATGGCTTTGACTTTGTAAAGGTTGACAACCATTGTTCGCTTATTATTCAAGATGGTGACAGAACTGGCTATAAAAGAAGCAATGGAAAAATTTCAAAGGTGTAAACGAATAGGCGAAGCTAATGGTGATTTAATGACATTATGTCTACGATTAATGAAAAGAAACAAGTTTCTACGTGTTTTACAATCGTTTATTGATCAAATGGGCTTAATGATGACGTGCTGATACATTAAAGTAAAACGTAAGAATAAATAAATCATGACATACTATATGTTTTTTTTAACTTTCCGGGGGTTATCGTCTATATTCGCGTGATGTTTATTAAAAAGGAATATTTATTTGTGGCTTGCTTCTTCTTATATACAGGGTGGTGATAAGAGATAGGGCAATTTTTGTTTTTTTTAGCTGATCGGAGATCATACATTTTTATAAAATCTATGAATGCAGTTCGCAACGACTCCAAGAGTTCAGGATGATCTCCTTAGAACATTTTCTCTGTAGCTGCAACGAAATAGCTTGCTTTTCATGTCACATGTTGAATTGCCATCCTAAACCAACATAACACGCACACACACACACTGACGCTTATTTTATGACAAATTCTCAACTTTAAATTCTCTATTCAGAAACTGGCAGTTAGAAAATAAGGATTTGTGTTCATTTGCAAGAAAATGACTTCTTTAATTACAATGATCAACTTCTCCATATTACAATGATAGATTGTAGTCAATTGTTAGTTCGTATTACCAATAAACATCAAAGTAAACAGATACCTAATTGTATAATAATATGTAATCAAACGACAAGCCACGAATATAATAGATGATTAAAATTTCTATGAATATTTAAATACCGGTTCGATAGATGAGGTTAATAACCGTGCAATCATAAGTTCCAGCGCTGTCACTGGTTCAGCGAAATATAACTTGGTATTTTGGTAGGTATCGTAAATACCTATGTAAGATTTATTTTGATTCTGCATTGTTTTTCCAGAATTTTGATCTGAAAGAAGCATATTATAATACTAATGTTTATATAAATATAATATTGTAAATAATAAAATAAGTATAGAAGTTATAACTAATTTGAAGATGTCGAAACGAGTTTTAACGAGACTATCTTTACAAACTTAAACCGACATAGAAGATAAGCGACAAGAAAAAAAGCAAAAATATAACTAAAAAAGAGTAAAAATAATAAAAAGATAGAACTAAAAAAGAATAAATGATGATTTTAATTTTGTAAATAGGTTTTCAAAAACACTTTTACACGTCGATAATATTTTTAAAACTAGATGATTTCGGCGTTTCCTGTCTACCCTGAGAAATGACCGACAGGAGCACAAAATTTTTGAAAATATGTAAGGATTGCAGAAATATATTTAAACAAAAAAAAAAAAATTACCAAATCAAACAATAACGACATAATTGACAAACAACGCATCGTACAGAGCTTACAGGGCAAAGTTCCGGATCGACGCGTGCGCACATTGTCGGTAGATAATTATGCGGCTCAGCGCGTATTAGGCTACAATTGGCTACATTATCACGTAAAGTGTTTAAGGTGAGCTTTTAATGATAAGGTGTTGTTGTTTCTATTATGGGCTAATAATTTGAGTTTATGGGAGGTAATTGGATAGCAGTTGCTAATCGAATTCTCTATTTTGTGTAGAATAGCACCCTTATGCGGTTATGCCATGTTAAAATGATTAGCCATGGCCATTGGTTTAAGTATCGATAGCTACGATGATTTTTGTCATGCGACGTGAAACATTTACAAGAAACCGGCACTCTAATTGCGTAATATACTACTCGTATAGGTAAATCACACTCAGATCGATTTTAAAGAATATTTCTAATCCATAATTGATATGTTTGAAAAAATTGTCTGTTCGACGCAAAGAGTGTTGTTCAACTGTCAAAATAACAGTGCTACTGTAAGTGTGTTACACCTTATTTGTCTTTTTTTTTAATTTTTCATGATACTCCTTTGTGCGCGTTCCTTCTTTCTTTGAGATACAGCCGGATTCAAACTTCATGGCGGCTCGCAACATGAGGCGAGTCGCTGCGCAGCAATTATTTCATGTGTCAGCCGAGCCGGGGTGAGGGGTGGGGTTCTGCGCGGTGAGTAGCGCACTTCAGATTCACCATTGAGTTTAACGCGTACATAATACTGTAGACTGCTATTACTAGTATTTGACTGCGTGTACGCGTTTCACGCACGCCTCAAAGAAATGTCAGCATGAAGGAAGGGGCCCGTTAGGACCAAAGCCTACCCCGGAACATAAATGGCTATGGAAGGAACATGGATGGGTTTTACTCAGAAAGAGTCTGACATTCCTTTCCGTTCCACCCAGAGCGGGAGGTTATCTAATGCCCCATTAGATAACCACCCTGAAAAAAAGACTGCTATTATTTAGGTATTTCTCAAGTTAAGTTCTTATTCTGCTTTTTTACAATATTGCGAGCTCTATTTTTTGTAACAAATGCTCATTATTGCGAATAAGATTTTTTCCGATTTTAGTTCCCCATCTATACAAAAGCTCCCGAACTTTAGCATACATGATGCAATTCTAATTGTGCTTAGATAAAGATTTATACAAAAAATATGACGTTGACAACACATTATCCAATCATCACGTTGGATTACTTAATCATAATAATTTTATTAATTCTATGGTCGGCAAACTGTAACATTTGCAACTGTACAATTAGGATTGTTCTGTAGTTAAAGGCATATTGCGTGGTTTTAGCCTTGTTTAAATAAGACCACAGACTAAGATAATACTTATATATTTTACATTATAGAATATGATTCTTCTCAAGTCATTCTTAAACACGGGCGACACTGAAGTGGCGTAGGACGCAGAAGGGAGAGGGCAGACGCGGCGTCCCTTTCACATATCTTCATACACAATGTTTTAACTTGATCTGACACAAAACATATAGAAAGGACAAGGCACAGACGCGCCGCTTACGTCTTTTCTGTTTGTCCCGCCCCTTATCATCATTGTCAGCCTTATCTACTCATCGCTAAGTATTTAGTATAGTATTTCTATCAAAGCGACACGCGCTTTACTTGTGATAAGCAACTGTACTAAATGTGTGAAGACGAGTAGCGTCAGTACATAATACACACACGCGCACACACACACATACTTCCGACTTCCAACGACTCGGTACCAATAGTCCCTGGACTTACACAAACATTCTGTGGGCGTTTGTACTCTTGGTAACCACAAGTAAAGCGCGCGTCAACGTCACCGCATTTGTAAAGAATACCTAGGGGGGTATTTTTCACAAATGCAGTGGCGTTTAGGGTAATTTTAGTCCGAGTAATGTTTAAATGAATGTTTGGGCAGTCTATTTAAAATTAAATACACTTTTTGTAGTAGGTAAGCTCGGTAGTCATTCGATTAAACGTCGAGTTATTTTTATTTGGAACATACGTATATGAAATAGAATTTAATATTTTAAAGAGTTTGGAACTAGTTCCTAAATCCACAATAGATTTTATGGTGTTACGTTTGATAGCATCGCGGATTAATGTAATAAAATCTTGTTGTAAATTATATTTTAACTTCTGTCAGATCCCTACAGTTTATTGGTCTGAGAGTAATATTTATTAACTGGATTCTAATCCTAACTACAAAATATTATAAATGCAAAAGCGAGTTTGTTTGTTTGGAACGCTTATACGGTAAACGGCTGAACGGATTTTTATGTTATTTGACAGATAGGTAGCCTGTAACCTGAAAAAGCACATACTGGACATAAGCTACTATTCATCCAGGATCGCAAACGAAGTCTTGGACAACAGCTAATACAGAATAAGACTCCAAACATACTGTTAACTTAAATCTCTTAAAATTAAGACCAATAACAATAAGACCGTTATTGTATCATGTTCCAACGCAAATAAAAATATTCAATTTCTATTCTATAATATTATAATAGGTGTTAAAAGTATTTGTTTGTTGGTAATAATAATAATAATAATAATAATAAAATAAGTAAATACGCCGAGCTTAAAGAAGAAGTTACAAGAATTTGGAGACAAGATAAAGTTTATGTTGTTCCGGTAGTTCTCTCCACGACAGGTGTTATCCCCAACTATCTCCTCCGAAGCCTGACGTTAATAGATCTAGAAGAATCCCTTTACATCAGTATGCAGAAAGCAGTCATCTTAAATACATGCAGAATCGTTAGGAAATTCATGCAAATAGACGAAGAAAACACACCCTCATCTTAAATACACACCACACGCTGCATTTACTTGGCTTTGGCCCGTAAATGTAGCTAAAACCAGCCAAAGAGCTGAGAAAAAGAACAATCCCGATAATAATAATAATAATATCCTTGGACATTTCACACAACGCCATATCGTCCCAAGCTAAGCATCCTAATGCTTGTGTTATGGTAACGAGATGGCTGATAAACTACTTATTTACTTAATCTTGGGAAGGACTGATCTGATTACATGACAATCTTTCGCTGATGACACAAATCTTTGATTTGGTTCATGTAACGTGTGCTATGTTGACATGAATGTAGTTTTGCTGCATAATCTCGAGTCTCGACATATTGCTCAACCATTGTTGGTATACGGTTACATACATATTATTAATCCTCAGGAAATGTCATGACCATGTGTTGAGGTACAGGTCTGACGTCAAATAGGTGTTCATTCGCCAAAAAAGAATTTTGCGCGCATAGTCCACGATTCGCTCCCTTCCCAACTCTCCTACTCCTCCTTTTTACTTGTGTATCACTTCCAATATTAGAATTAATTGTATGCAATAAAGTTAAGTAAAAAGTACTCAGTAAAATTTAAAATATTGTGCCTATT
Organism: Hyppa rectilinea; assembly: GCA_951799385.1. NCBI lineage: Eukaryota > Metazoa > Arthropoda > Insecta > Lepidoptera > Noctuidae > Hyppa > Hyppa rectilinea. The sequence goes on along the minus strand of OX637318.1, from coordinate 15,982,991 downwards.
GCCTGATACATATTTGTGGCAGTTACCGAGAGTAATTTTATTTCAAACTCTCGATATCCACATTTAGGGAGAGTAAATTCGTGCGAATCGACCAACAAGCCCCTATGGACCACTGATGGAATATTTTTTCATCAAAAGAGCTTTGAAACTTGTTATACAGATTGAATATTTGGCGTTGACGATTTGGATCACGGTTGGCGCAACGGTTGAGCGATTGACTGCTGCGTAGCATGTCGCGGCTTCGATTCCCGCACGGAACAAATATTTGTACGACCTGCAAGTATTTGTTACGGGTCTGGGTGTTTTTCTATCTATAATATGTATATATTTACAAAAAAAAAAGTATATAAGTAGTTTATCAGCCATCTCGTTACCATAACACAAGTATTAGGTTGCTTAGCTTGGGACGATATGGTGTTGTGTGAAATGTCCAAGGATATTATATTATATATTATATTACTTCACAGTGGGAAAGAGATGAAACTATACCTACTTTAAAGTTTTATCTCATTCTCACACTGAAGTAAAACTAAAATAATACAGATTACAATAAAAAAAAAAAAAAAAAAAAAAAATTCATTTAATTCAGGCATAACACCCATATTGCACAATTAATACAAAGAATAAGAATAATAAAAATGTCAAAATGCTGCTCCAAGGATAAATGAGATAAAAAATAAAATAAAATTAATGTCACAAAAATACAGTAAAATACAATTTTAGAACGTCACAGAATTAAAAATTTAAATAAAACGTCACAATACAACAGTCACAGAATTAACATTAAATTATCATACACAATACAGACAGAATTACACATATAAACACAACAATCATAGGCATTTTAATAACGTACAAATAACATTAAATTCAAATAAATAAAAATAAAAATTTAAGGGCACTATCATGTATGCCTGCTGCAGCATTTTTACAATAAGAGGTGATGGCTAGCCCCGTCAGCCTAGTAATATACCTAGCAATTTTATTGTATCTGTTTCACTAACATCTTATTTAGATCCCAGCCAATCTAGGACATGCACACATCTTTTGTGTCCTGAGACATAATAATGTCACCTATAGAACAATGGCTTTTGTTATTTCTACTCTGACACGGTACCCTAAAGCATTGAAAGTCTATCTTATTGCCCAGAGTAATTTATAAACTGCTAACTAAGAAATCAGTTCCTGCAGTCCTTGAGTAAACGCCCGTCACAATTTATTTATACTTATTCTTGTGATATTTAAACCCAAATATTTCTGGTGTCGAGTTTGTTGGCAAGGCAAGCTATAACTGGTCATAACAAAACGTAAGTAGACGTTAAAATAAGAACGATTGGAGTTTAAAAATCCCTGAGCTTTGCGGAAAAATGTGACTGCGTTCAGCTTAGGTAGTCTACCAATGAATCATATCTTTGAAATTATTTTTAATCTGGTAGGATAAGGTATTATAGATATTAAAATTAAGGATAGGTGTGTTGAGCTCCTTAAGGCCTGAGTTGAGCTACACGATTAATGACAAATGTACAGAGGCCAGCACATCAAGCTACCACAATCTGTCAAATTTCTCTGATAGTATTTCAACTTTATTGCAAAGACGTAAGGTTCATTTTTAATTGAGAAAATTTGACAGATAGGGATAGCTTGATGTGCTGGCATCTGTACTTCAACGTGTGTGTTTTTTACTCAAAGGATCATTTAACACGTCGGTTCCACCAGGATTATTGTCTGTCCTTTAAAAGAGTCATTGACCCCCTTTTTTTAAGGACGAGAAATTATCAAATGACTCCTCCCGCTTTGGGTAGAGCGGGACTGTCAGACTCTTACTGGCTAAAACCTATCCATGTCCCGTCCGTAGCTTTGTGTTCCGGGACAGCGGTAACACTTTTGGACAATCCCGCTGAGACTTTGACTCCTGAGTTTGTTTCGCTATTTCGACTCTGAGGCCGTTAGATAGGGAATGTCGTCATATTACCATAATTTCAATTAGGTTATATTTGGAAGTCGTTCATAACTTATATGCGTCTGTCAACGCTCCAACGCAAACATAAGACGAGCCTAACTCCACATTCATTTCTAGCCTATTGACAAATCTAGACATTGTCTTAGATTTCTGGGAACCTAGTACCATTGTCAATGATTGATGGAGTCATTAGAAACGCCTGAAAGATATCTATAGTACGTTTCATCGTGCTGTATTGTCTTCGAGGCCTTTTGACGCATCGTATAACGGTGAATTGACACGACAAACAAGAAGAACAAGAATTCAACTAATAGGATATCAATATTATTGTTCGAATTATAAATTTCATATATCGATTCTAATGTTAGGCTATAGCACTATTCGATTTCAAACTGGCAGTGTAAAATTAATTGACAAATGAACATCATTCTTATTCTACGACCTATACAATCGTTAAATCTTTTTGGCTCCACCTTTTTGTCCCCAATGTTAAACGACAGCCGTTTTCCTAGATTTAATCGGATTTCTAAGAAATATACATTTTAGATTTCTTGGTGAAGACTTGAAGAGTCGAAACCATTGAAAACAGACATAAAAAATCAAAACAATACTGTCCCTGAACACTACCCAATAATAATGGAATCAGAGGTCAGTTTCAAAGCCAAAGCCATCTAAATCCCTATTAATACTATATAATAGTGATTAAAAAAAACTGCAAACGGCACCATATGATATTGTTTATGACCTGTAAGAAATTAAAACAATCATTTAGGCGCGAACCACATATTCGTTGCCACTTGAACTTGGAACTTAGCGCATCTTCACAACTTTATCCTTACATTCCTAAAAAATACTACCAAAGAAGTTTCGACTTTATGGCGTTGACAGAAGAGTAACAATATCTAAGTTAGTGTTACGGAGTGGCAAAGTTATCTCGGCAAAATCATATAAGCACGTTTTTTAGAAGACTTTTCAAACGCTATAAAAAGCAAAAGTTGCTTCATTGTGCCACCAGTTTAAGTGGGTTCTGCTGCGCATACACATCCCTCAGAGGGATATAGGACGATGATTTTGGTAATATTTTCTTTTGTGTCATTGTGGTGTGAATAAGTGCCTTGTCCAGTTTCACTAAAGTAATTAGTAATTGGATTTCAAATTACAAAATTTTTGGCGGCAATTTTTCGGTGGTGATATTTTGGCAGCCATGTTGTGTCATCTGTAACATTACCATAAAGTTTTATTTATTTTTTTTTCAAATCAACCAAGAATAATTTTTCCATGATCGAGGTTGATTGTAAAAATAACTGCACATCTATTTGAAAACGTTTACTTTCATTCACAATTCAAAATGAGCTAAAATGTAAAACTTGTCTAGATTGAAAATAAAAGTCTAGACTTTGAAGATTAACGATTGTCTATAGACACTGGTTTATAGAATCTAAATAACAGATAAAATAAAAGTAACCATAAATTCCCAAAACTTGCATGGAATGCCGTTACGTTTGAATCGTGTCTAAACCATGTACAGACGCCAGCACATCAAGCTATCCCTAACTGTCAAATTTTCTCAATTAAAAATGAACCTTATGTCTTTGCAATAAAGCAAAATATTTTTTGAATTCTTGGTTTCAAAAAATATTTTGTTTGTTGTTTCGTGAATCGGCTTTCTTCAACATGAAAATCAACTGATAACGCAGTCATGCTGTCATGGAAGTGTGACTTTATCTGCAAAACTAGGCATAATTTTTTTTACTGGAACTATATCTGAAAAATCCGCTTTTAAAATTTTAACATACCAGACAATGTTTTAATTATATCAGCATAATATTGTATTTATATTCATTTCAATACTTTATTTAAATTATTTTTATAATTTGTATTAGTTAATAAATAGAATTGGATAATTTATATAAATACAACAGAGCAATTTTCGGACTGTTTTCAAAATAACATGGATTTCATTGACATTATCAAAATACTGAGATATCGTCATCATTCTTAAAATATTAAAAAACGATAATAATATCCTACGCTTGAACAAGTTTCATCAGGAAAGTTGTTTCTGTGGTTTGCGTGTTCATAAAATACTGCAGTAAATTAATATTACTATAAAGAAAGCAGTGAAAACATGTATGATTGATTTGATTTGTTGAGTTTGCAAAATGGCGAAGCGAATCCGGTAACCAATTTGAATTTAGAAAGAAATATTTTGGGTTCAAAGACCTACGTATCATTTTCAAAATACTCTATAGATTCTCTAAATTCAAAGAAGATTTGTAATAAAACCTCCACCTCATTACTCCAAAAAGTTAGACACTCCACCTAATCAAATTGTAATCTAGTTTTTATGAAGAGTTTTTTTATATCTTTTGATGTTGTTCACATGATTAGTTACCGAAAAAATCCATTATTTTCACATTTGATATATTGCGCGGTTAAAACATGACTAGACACGTTAATTAAGAATACAAAGCTTGATACCGCCTTCCTCTCAAATGACAAATATCTAAGTTGGAGTAAAACAAGCAAAACAGGACTGTATTATGACGTAACATGTCAACTTTTGACCTCTAAGTTTTATGATAAACTTTTTTTGTTGTGCGCATCCTGTTTTTAAGATAGTTGATCTTCGAAAACTGGACATCTCGAGGCTCACTTGACACCTTTTTTATATAGTCTAGATTTTCGCTCAAAACTACAGAAATAATATTTTTATTTCTTGTTGTCTGATGTTATCAAATAAACAGACAAGTGACTCATATCATCCTTGTCCATTTAATAAAATATCTTAATCCACCAGCAAAATCTCTTGGCTGGTTTGAATGTCTGTCTCTTCTGTCTGTTGAATGTTCGTCTAATTTTGAACTATGTCTTACACAGGTAATATTAACCGCTTTAGCGGCGGTGTGTGGAGCAGCAAAGCTCGACCAGAGCTACCTGCCGCCATTATCAGCCAAAACTGCTGGAGGTAGTGCTGGTGCCTTGCTAGCTCCATTAGATGGAACCAGTCAGGGCTTGCCAACTGGCAGCTTCACGAATGACGTCCAAGGAGTGGTTGTGGACGCAGTTAACCCTGGAACTAGGACGTCTGGCCTTGAGCCAACTGGTCTCGGAGGACCAAGAACCTCATACGGTTCAACAGACTCTAAAGTTGGAGAAGCCGCTTTTAGTGGTTCTAGCTTGGGAAGCCTAGGACCTATTACTAGGATAGCACCTGGCTTCGGATCCTTCGTAGAATCACACAATGCTAACGCTGATAAAACTAGCGGTAGCACTTTGAAGTTCTCCAGTGATGTAGGTTTAGAAAAATACAGTTACGGATTTGAAACTGATAATGGAATATCTGTCGGTGAAAATGGTGAAGCTGCAGGTGGTGTGAAAGCTCAGGGTGGATACTCCTACAAGGGAGATGATGGAAAGACCTACAGCATATCGTATACTGCTGATAAGGGAGGATACAAGCCGCAAGGACAGCACCTGCCAACGCCGCCACCTATTCCCAGTGAGATCTTGATATCTTTGGATAAAAATGCTAAGGAAGAAGCTGCGGGCCATGTCGATGATGGTGAGTGTTCATTTATTGTTATTATTAGTAGACAAGATTCAAGATTCGGTAGGTCTCAATATTAGTGGCATTCCTTACAAAATGATTGGTGACGGTCAGTTACATTATAACTTAATTAACGAATTATTATTTCGAACGGATGGCCACGCAAATAATTATTTATTACTTTTAAATAATAATTTTAAAAATACCACCTAATTGATTTTGGATCTATCAAATGTCAAAACATACCATTATGACTGATCGAATTGATTTATTTTTAATTTAGTCTAATAGGTGTGTTAAAACAATCTTAATTTTAGTGTTTAGCTACGCCCGCTTGTGGGATCTTAATTACAGGAACAGCTTTTTTCACGTTTAATACTTTGCCTAAGCTTGGAAGTTTCTCCCTCATCATAATCTTCCTGCGTTTGTCCCATGTTTTTTTGTAGTCAGCGCAACACGTCTTCTTTTCCCAGGCTCCTTGTCAAATATCACACTATCATTCATTACCTTTTCTTCCATGTCATTCTTCACACAATCCATACTTCTGTTAACCTTCCAATGCCTTCAATTTTATATTCATCGCTCTTTTAGTCACATGCATTTCCTCTCGTCCTTTCTGTCAATCTAGTCGTATACCATGGATTAGTCAAATGCCACCTATGATACGGTGGTTGGGAACACTCAATCGAAAGGGAAACCTCATTCAAACCACAAAAAAAATGTATAGGTACGGTCCATTTTTAAAAAACTACTGATAGCTGCGTGCCATATTTTAAACAGAATAAAATGTTAACTTTACCGTACATATATATTTTAAGGCTATTGCTAATTACATTATTTTGTGTCACCATGTTTTTGTATCCATATTTGCAAAATTAAATATCTTATCTCTCCTCTTCACAAGCCTATACCAAAACAAATAATTTCCTTTAAAATTTTCTGTCATGATCACTTTCAAACGTTCCTTTATACCCTAATTTGAATTAACCTATTGTCATAATTAAAGCGTTCCATCCCGGAGCCTCTAACTTTAGTTTTCCAAAAATATAACGAACAATATTGACATCAATACTTACAATAATTGTTAACCTAGAATGTGTGATAATATAAAATGATTTTCTCAATCTTTATTTGCTGAAAGTCGTGACTCGCCAATATAAGTCCGGTCTAGACATCTTTAGCTACACGATATCTTGCATAACAGTTCGATTTTGTACAAGCGTTATTATCGAAAAATATAAAACTATTTAGGTAAATTTATTTAATGGGTAATGGCACAGTGGTTAATGCCTTGTGTCTCATGCACTGGGTTGTGGGGTCAATCTCTGGCATGTACTAATTTGACTTTATTTATAGTTTCTGAGTTTATCTTGGACGTGACTGACATCGGTGAAGGTAAAATCATTGTGAGGAAACCTGGTATGTCCTGTTAATATCAGTTTGAAATCGCAAACCTGCCTCGAACAAGCGTGGTGATCAATGTTCGTAACGTGCCTTCTTTGTATGAGAAGAGTATTTTATGACAAGATCTATCTCTATAATCATAGATCAAGTCGTGCCGACAATCAGTTAAACACCCAATTTCAAATAAATACTCTCTCAAAAAAAGGGGAACATTTTACTGTAAATTGAAAGTGTATAAAACAAAACTTGCTGTAGGTACGGAAGTTTAAGCGGAAGAATACTAAAATAGAATTTTATCTCAATTAAGATCAATTTGCTTCACAAAATTGTATAGAAACTACTGCGTAATTTTTGCTTCATTTAAATCATTCAAAATAGAGGTTTACGATTATTGCAATTTGTATTGCTGTTTTCTTGATGCATTTTAAGTGTCAGCATTAACATTCCTATTTATAAATTGTATTCAAAGGTCACACTTATTTCTATATAAGTTTTTTGTTCTACTTTTGTTTCTAATGATTGTTACTATCCAGTACACAAAGGCCACTAAACGTAATAACGCGTGTCAAAATATGTCCCCCAAAACGTTCACTTAAAATATTATTAAAGAAACTATCAATCAAATTGTCAACGCAGATGCTCACTAAAAACATTTCATTCACAATTTCGGTAACATCTCATTCACAGATTAAAGGCTTTTGTACGCCTTGATAAATGTACCTTTGACTCAGGTATCAGTCATTGACAAATTGCTGACAACTTTCATTTTTTTTTACAGGCTCATACGACGCTCACAAATACAATGATGATAGCGATTACTCGAGCAATGGCGCGGGCAGTAACAATGGAAAACCGACAATAGGCGGCGGAGTTGCAACGTCTGGTGGATCTTACGTGAGTCAAAGCAGCCAGAGACCCACTTCGGGAGTTCTCGTTGGGAGTTACAACCCAGGAGCAGTTGCAAGCCATTCTTCACAAGGACACAGTGTTCAAGGATTTGGTCAAAATTCCGGCAACAAGCAGTCTGGAGGTAGCTTTTCTGTTGGAGGACAATTTGGACAGGCTGATTCAAAGGATAGCAATTCTTTAAGTCATGTTAGTAGTTCTCAAGGTGCTCAATCAGGTTTTTCTTCGCAATCGACCGAGAATAGATTCGGTGTTCAGTCTACTAAGACTGAAGGCAATCACGCTCACGCTCAGGCTTCAGTAGGCGGCTCTCCAGTTAGATCACCAAGCTTTAATAACGGTGCTTCTGCCTACAGTTCTGCGATTACAACAGGGTCTGGTAGTGCCAGCGCTTTCGCATCGAGTGGTCCTTTAGATTCTGGACTTAAAATTGATAACTTTCCCACATTGAACTCTTTTGGTTCAGCTGGCCAGCATACACACGGTTCAAAATCTGGATCAGAATCATCAGCTGGTGCATCATTCCCTGCTCCAGCTACAGCCACTGCATCAGCTTCTGTCTCAGGAGGTCAGACTTCACCTGGCTCTCACGTACATAGTCACTTACCAGAATTGCCATCCAGTGCCTCTGCATCCGCTTCCGTATCTGGAAACCAACATAGTCATGGGCACTCAAATCAGCAAGTCCCGAGCAGATTTGGAGAAGGTCAGCAAGCTGGAAATTACGCTACAAATGGCGAGTACCTCCCACCTGTAAATAAAATCGATTCGACAGGTAAACCACAAGGTCTCGATTCTTCATCGGCTGCATCTACTGCTAATGTATTACCTTCAAGTCAGCACAGTTCTCAATCGCAGTTTGTTAACCAGGCTTCACATTCTGTTGGGTCTTTATCGACTCCAGCAACTTCCGTCTCGTCTACTCATGCCGCAGCCGTCGATACAACGTATGCGTCTGGCACTCAAAAGCCTATTATTAGTCAACAACAGAGCATTGACAACTCATACTTTTACAAACATCCATCCAAGCCGTTTGTTATCCCACCTGTAAGCTCTAGTAGCCAAAACGCTAATAATCAACAGTCAAATTTCCCAGTTAGTTCTATATCTCAACAGGGATCGAAATACCCCAATACTCCTACTACATCAGCCACTGGACAGTACCAAGGTACCGGCTCTTCATCCTACAATGGTATTACCCAGGCTTCCATTTCTCCTTTCACATCCTCATCATCGTCTACACAATTTGGTTCCCAATCTAGTCAATTTGGTTCGAAACCATTGGTACAGTTTGGCCAGTCTGGTCAGCAAACTACTACTCAATTCGGATCAACTGAAACTCATTCAGGTCATAAACCAATTGTCCAGAGTCAGTCACAGTTTGGTCAATCAGGTCAAAAATTAACTTCTACTCAATTTGGATCAACTGAAACTCATTCAGGTCATAAACCAATTGTCCAGAGTCAATCACAGTTTGGTCAATCAGGTCAAAAATTAACTTCTACTCAATTCGGATCAACTGAAACTCATTCTGGTCATAAACCAACTATCCTAAGTCAGACACAGTTTGGCCAGTCATCGACCAGCCAGACCTCTGGTAGCTCTCCGTCACCAATCCAAGAATACCAGGGCACAATTTACCAATACAACAAGCCGACTACGACTCTGCCTGCACAAGGACTAAAAGATCCTTCTCTCAGCTTTGCCCAAGCGTTTGCGCAAACAAATTTACAAGCTAAGCCAGTTCAGGTTGAGACCGATTCCAGGTTTGGAACTCAGCAAGGTTCGTCCCAATTTGGTAGCCAATCTACCTTCCAGTCGACGCAAACAGGTTCTAATGCGCAAACGTCTCAATTTGGTCAGAAACCTATTGTTAGCTCTCAAGTAACTGGTTCAAATTATCAGTTCGGTAGTTTTGGCTCAAAATTTGACCAAAAGCCAGAAACCAGCCAAGGTTCCATTGTTTCTTCGAATACAAATACTCAAAGTCAAACATCATTTGCGCAGAAACCGCTTGGTACCACACACACGACAACACAATTTGGTTCTACTGATACACAGTTTGGTTTAAAACCACAAAAAACTCAAGGCTCCAGTTTCTCTTATCCTCAAAGCCAAACATCTCAATTTGGAAAGAAACCTGTTAGCACAATTCAAACTGGTGTAACATCACAACAGAATCAATTTGGTTCATCTGGTTCAGAACATCAGCAGACTCAATTCGGACTAACTGGTTCTCAGTTTGGTCAAAATTCTCAATCTACTGCTGGTTCAGTTTCGACAACCGTTAAACCATCTTACGGTCAGAAACCTTTTGGTTCCTCGTATCAACAGTCACAGTTTGGATCATCAGGTTCTCAGTTTGGTTCAAAGCCACAAGCAGCTCAAGGTTCCAGTTTTGCTTTCACTCAAAGCCAAAATTCCCAGTTTGAAAAGAAACCCATTACAACTCTAACTGGGTCCCAGTTCGGTCAAAATTCTCAGTCAACCCATGGTTCGGGATTGACATCCACTACCTCTCAAACATCGTTTGGAGTAAAACCTGTTTACCAGCAGACACAGTTTGGCCAAACATATCAGTTTGAAAAGAAACCAGTCACTCAAACTGGCGCTACATCACAACAGACTCAATTTGGATCGACTGGGTCCCAGTTCGGTCAGAATTCTCAATCTAGTCTAGGTTCAGGTACAGTTTCAACGACGAAACCATCATACGGCCAAAAACCTTTAGGATCCACATATCAACAAACTCAATTTGTATCTACTGATCAACTTGGATCTACTGGTTCTCAGTTTGGGTTAAAGCCCACTCAAGCAACTCAAGGGTCTAGTTTTACGTACTCTCAAGCTGCAAGCCAGACTTCTCAGTTTGGCAAGAAACCTGTTAGCACAACAAACACAGGATTAACATCACAACAGTCTCAATTTGGATCAACTGGTACAAAGTTTGGTCAGAGTTCCCAGTCAACCCAAGGTTCCGGTTTGGCTTTAACAACATCTAAGCCATCATTTGGTCAAAAACCTTTCGGTTCGGCACAATTTGGATTAACTGGCTACCAGTATGGTCAGAACTCTCAGTCTACTCAAGGTTCAGGTAAAGATACGACTACCACTAAACCGTCTTTCAACCAAAAACCTTTTAGTTCGACCTATCAGCAGACACAGTTTGGTTCAAAACCACAAACAACTCAGGGATCTAGTTCTACCTACTCTCAAGCCACAAGCCAAACATCTCAATTTGGAAAGAAACCTGTTAGCGCAACTCAAACTGGTGCGACATCACAACAAACTCAGTTTGGATCAACTGGTACTCAGTTTGGTCAGAGTTCCCAGTCCACGTTTGGTTCTGGTTCGGTTTCGCCTACCAGTAAGCCAGCATTCAGCCAAAAACCATTCGATTCTTCTAACCAACAAACACAGTATGGTTTAACTGGATCTAAGTTTAGTCAGAACGGTCAGTATTCTTTAGGCACTAATTCAGTTTCAACTACGACTAAACCATCATTTGGATCATCATTTCAACAAACACAGATTGGTTCAAAGCCAACTCAAGGTTCTAGTTTTACTTACACTCAAAGCCAAACTTCGCAGTTCGGAAAGAAACCCGTTATTAGTACAATTCAAACTGGCACACAACAGACTCAATTTGGATCAACTAGTACCCAGTTTGGCCAGAACTCTCAGTCTAACCAAGGTTCTGGTTTAGCTTTAACGACCGCTAAACCATATTTTGGACAAAAACCTTTCGGATCTTCGTACCAACAGACACAAATTGGGTCAACTGGATCCGGATCGCAATTGGGTCAGAACTCCCAGGCCAGCCAAGGTGTGGGATCTACATCCACTACATCTCAAACATCGTTTGGCATAAAACCTGTTTACCAGCAGTCACAGTTTGGATCAACTGGCTCTCAGTTCTCTCAAGGTCAAACATCTCAGTTTGGAAAGAAACCTGTTAGCACAACTCAATTTGGTTCATCTGGTTCCCAAATCGGTCAGAATTCTCAATTTGGATCATCTAGTTTCCAGTTCGGTCAGAATACTCAACCTTCTGCAGGTGCTGGTTCCGTGTCGACTACCACTAAACCGTCTTTCAACCAAAAACCTTTTAGTTCGACCTATCAACAGACACAGTTTGGTTCAAAACCACAAACAACTCAAGGGTCTAGTTTTACCTACTCTCAAGCTGCAAGCCAGTCATCTCAATTTGGAAAGAAACCTGTTAGCGCAACTCAAACTGGTGCGACATCACAACAAACTCAGTTTGGATCAACTGGTACTCAATTCGGTCAGAATTCCCAGTCCACGTTTGGTTCTGGTTCAGTTTCGACTACCAGTAAGCCAGCATTCAGCCAAAAACCATTCGGTTCTTCTAACCAACAAACACAGTATGGTTTAACTGGATCTAAGTTTAGTCAAAATGGTCAGTATTCTTCAGGCACTAATTCAGTTTCAACTTCAGCTAAACCAACATTCGGTTCTTCATTTCAACAGACGCTGTTAGGATCAACTGGATCAAAGTTTGGTCAGACCGGTCAGTATTCTTTAGGCACTAATTCAGTTTCAACTACAGCTAAACCATCATTTGGATCCTCATTTCAACAAACGCAGATTGGTTCAAAGCCAACTCAAGGTTCTAGTTTTACTTACACTCAAAGCCAAACTTCGCAGTTCGGAAAGAAACCCGTTATTAGTACAATTCAAACTGGCACACAGCAAACTCAATTTGGATCAACTGGTACTCAGTTTGGATCAACTAGTACCCAGTTTGGTCAGAATTCTCAGTCTAACCAAGGTTCTGGTTTAGCTTCAACGACCGCTAAGCCATCTTTTGGACAAAAACCTTTCGGATCTTCGTACCAACAGACACAAATTGTGTCAACTGGATCCGGATCGCAATTAGGTCAGAACTCCCAGTCAAGCCAAGGTGTGGGATCTACATCCACTACCTCTCAAACATCGTTTGGCATAAAACCTGTTTACCAGCAGTCACAGTTTGGGTCAACCGGTTATCAGTACTCTCAGGGCCAAACATCTCAGTTTGGGAAGAAACCTGTTAGCACAACTCAAACTGTCGTAACAGCACCACAGACTCAATTTGGTTCATCTAGTTTCCAGTTCGGTCAGAATACTCAATCTTCTGCAGGTGCTGGTTCAGTTTCAACTACCACAAAACCAGCTTTTGGTCAAACATCTTTTGGGTCCTCTTCTCAACAGACACAGTTCGGCTCTCAATACGGTCAAAAACCGCAATCCACTCAGGGTTCTGGTTTCACCTCTCAAACCCAAACATCCCAGTTTGGTAAGAAACCTGAAACTTCACAAACTGGTTCAGCATTCCAACAGAATCAATATGGATTAAGTGGTTTCCAGTCCGGTCAAGAACAGTCTACAGGTACTGGTGTGACTTCGACTACTGGTCAAGCTTCCTTTGGACAAAAGCCTTCTAGCGAAAAACAAGGTGGTTCTATCTACCAGCAGTCACAATTTGGTTCTACTAGTTCTCAATTCAGTCAGAAACCATTAACGCAAGGTTCTCCTAGCGCAACAGTCACTGGGTCAAAAGGACAAGTCGCGCAAACATCACAGTTTGGAGTAATTGGTTCATCCCAAAATACAGGATCTAGCTCTCAGAGTACGCAATCCGGTTCTACATCTGGTTCTAGCAACAAACTTTCTGGCTCATCATCAGCTTCAGAGTCTAACTCCCAACAAACACAGTTTACTGGATCTTCTGGATCCCAGACCACCCAGACTACTCAAGGAGTCATTTCTCAAGTCCAACCGGGGCAGACTACTCAATTTGGAGTTAAACCCTTTGGCAACTCGCAAAACACGCAAGGATCAACACAATTTGGTTCAACTCCGTCACGGTTTGGCGAGTCATCTCAATCGATTGCTCCAGCTATAACCACAATTTCGCAAACTGCACAACCAACACAATTTGGTCAAAAACCTTTCCTAGCCCAATTCGGTTCTACGGCTGAACACTTTGGGCAAAAACCACAAGCACAAGCACAAGCAACCGCATTTGCTTCCAGCTCAGGCTCTAATGTAGTACCATTGGGCAGTACGCAAACAGTTCATAAACATCAGGAAAATCTTCAATTTGGATCACATAATCAGGGTGTTGTTACATCTTCGCAAAAACCATTAGGAAGTTCCCTGTCACAGACTAATAACCAACAGCAGTTCCAATACACACAAACTGCCGACAAGTCTGGAAGTCAGCAACAATTTGGTCAGGCTTCACAATTCAATGTAGGCACCGGACAGAATAGCCATAGCACATTACTGACACAAAAACCTTTTGGCTCTCAATCAACTCAAACCACTTACCAACAGACACAGTTTACTCAGGGCCTAAAGCCTTTTGGTAGTTCCCAAGGTTCTGGTTTCCAGATTGGTCAATCAACTGGAGACCAACCGACGCAGGGTACCGTTCAAACTACAAGCGGTGCCGGTTACAACTACCAAAAACCGCAATCAGTTTTTACCACTCAATATGGGAGCCAGGGAAATGGTCCTCAGGACCAAAAGGTACAGCAAACGCAATCAAACATTAACTCTGCAGTATTCACCTCGCAAACACCGATTAACGGCCAGTCTCCCAAGCCTTTCGGGATCTCATCAACTCAGGGTACCTTCCAACAGTCCCAGTCTGCTGTGAGTTCATCTCAGTTTGGTGCACAACCAGCTAAACCAATCGACTTCAGCGGTCCCGTTATTCAGACATCTTATAATCAGTTCAGTGGTAAGCCCTTCCAACCTGCAAGTACTGCTTCCACACACGGTTCTAATATCCAGAGCCAGTCTTCAGTGGTCTCTACTTCTCAGTTTGGTCTCCAACCGACTCAGCCAGCTGAAATAACGCATATCAGTGGACAGACGTTCGAGTCGTCCTCAAAGCATGGATCTAGTCTTACACCTGAGTTTAGTATCCACCCTTCGCATGGCTCTGTAATAACCACTCAGGGACCTAGTCACTTTAGTGTTGAGCCTTACAACCCGAGTATTTTTAGCAGTGCCCAAGCCTCTGGCGTCCCTTCAAGACTAGGTGCTAATGAGGGTCTTGTCGTGTCTACTGTTCAGACGCCAATTGATTATGTTCCTGGTTACGAAATAGTTACTTCCAATCACGGAGCTGCTCATGGATTCTTAGGACTAGGAGAAACATTTGGAGGACCCAGGGATCCTCCTAGGTTTGATGATAAAACTGGATATTATTATTGAACAGTGCCATATAGACTGGATATTAGGAATGTTAAATATGTGAAGACATGAATGTGAAAATGCGAACGAATTGCGAGAAACTGAAAAGACAATTTTCCATTCTTAAAAGAATGAATTTTATTCTTAAATAATTTTAATTTTAATGACTGCTATTAGGTTTGCAAAATATGTATGTTGACAGTTTTTGGCAGTTCATAGCTTAGTTTTAAACAAGTAGTATTGTTGTTAAATGTAGTGATACATCGTAAAAAATGAATTAAGAATTCTGCATTTTAAATGTGAATGTAAGGTTTTAATAAATTATTGTAAATAATAAATATATCTGTGTGATTTTATTTTGTTTTAAATCCTCTCGCAGGAACATACTAAGACGGTGAGTAATGGGTGACTCACCGTCCGATCAGCACCAGACCCGTGCCGGACGGCGCGTATATGTTCCACGCGCGCCTCAAAGAGATGTCAGCATATGAAGGGGCCCCTCAGGGCCAAGCCTGCCGGGTAAGCGGGATTGTCCGAAAGGGTTACCGCTACCCCGGAACATAAAGGGCTACGGAAGGAACATGGATGGGTTTTAGTCAGTAAGAGTCTGACACTCCCTTCCGCTCCACCCAGAGCGGGAGCAGTCATTGGATGATTTCCCAGCCTTAAAAAAAAAAAAAAAAAAAAGGAACATACTAAGGATCCATAACTATAACACGAACTTTTTTTTTTATTGCGCAATGTCACACAATTTCACTTACTTTGACAAAGTAGGAGCAAGAAAATGGACGACAGTATTAAAACCCTATTAGATTAAACGACATTGAAAAAAACATAACGAAATAATGAAAAAAATATATGTTCAAAGAGGTGTTATAGTATTTTTAACTCACGATGCGACACTTGCTTTACTTGTGGTTATCAAGAGTAAAAAACACGTCGAAGTGTACGAAGACGAGTAGCGTCAGCATACACACACGCATACACCATTATATGGGACGGTACCGAGAGCTCTCACGCATACACACACATCCACAGCGTGTTTGTATAAACTTGTTAAGTGCGTGTCGCTTCGCAGCGTGTTTATAAGCACAAGCAAAGCGCGTGTCACTTTGTGAGGTAAAAAATATTGTACACGTTTTTTGAATCGGCTTGAGTTTTTGGCGTACTTCCTTAAAAGACATAAAAACCAGTGATGACAGTCTGTTGCTATTGATTAATTAAAATATTAATGTTTTATAACATAATTATTATCAAAACTGATTAACTCATAGAAAATGAATAATTTCAAAAAAATAAATTAGTTTTAGGCAAATAACTAGCCGATCCGGTTATAACCATAAATCCCGGATCCATAAATAATTAATAAAGTACCGACATAAATGTGGTTGACGTAGACTTTAAATCGTATACTAGATTAACAAAAAGATACCTATTTACACAAAAGAGAAATATGATACAGTGACACTTGAATTAATTTTAGTTTTGGGCATCTCATATATAGATAAATGTATATACGAAATATATATTATATTATATGGACAGTTTGAAAGTGATGCCGGTGATAGAAAAGTTAGACGGAAATCGTTTGGCTTTGCATCTGATGATGACAATGACAATGAAATGACAATTGTTGATGAATTGAGAGAGCGAGGAAGGCCAAAGAAAATATGGATGGGTTGTGAAAGGGCTTTCTGAAACATACACAATATATGCGTAAGATTTTAAAATTAATAGTAATTATAATACGAATTTTATACAATACCTACTTTCAATAATTAACTATACCCTCTGCACTGTCCTTCAAATAAAAGTGCAAGTTTTTCTGAACGATTTATTTAGTAAATAGGTACAAGAATAAATTGATACCAAATAAGGCTGACACTTTAGACACTACATAAATTAAAACTTATATTTGGAACTAAGCATTGGATTTTTTTTGTATTTTTATTTTTTTAATAAGACAGCTGCACCGGTTGACGTCATCATGTCAACGCTAGCAGTCGCTGAAAACCAGCGTCGGGCTCGTCTTGCATAGGATCGCAGCATTATGCTGAGCGATGGCTGTTTTGCGCAGATGTGATGCTTATTTATCCCAACTTGTTTGTGCCACATCATCATGTTTGCCCCAAATAAACATAGGCACTTTATGTTTTTTTAACATAAAGTTATTGATGATTCATATCTACCTAGGTAGCTAATATAAAAAGGTAGATTTTATAATTAACAATAAATAACTTGCACAGCTCATAATGAAGATCACGGCCAAAGTTTAAATAATATTAACATGTTTCCCGAGGTTAATAACAGCATGTGTTTACTAAATTTTGATACAATCAGCGGGAGATCTATCAGAGGTAGCTTATTCAGACAAATTATTATATTACTAATAGGTGCTGTATTTTAATTGGATTTATTCATAATTAATTGGATTATCTACAGCTGAGTGTTTTATGAGTACCAAACTAAAAGAACAGGGTGAAACCCGACTAGGAGAAAATATGTAAGAATATTTAGACGTCATATTATTCTGGAATTTTCTCCAAAAAATCTAAAACAGAATAACAATTTCAAAATAAGTAATGTTTAAAAATCTTTGATACAAATCGATTACTACTGGAGAATGTCATGTAAATATGGTATTTTTTTAATGTTTCCTTTGGTTTTTTATTCTTGAAATCCTTTTAGTTTGAAAATAGAGAAATTCTTCCCTGGTCCAGCCAGTAAAACCTGAATATCTTCATAACGTAAGTAAGTACTATCACAATCGTCATGTTTCTATATTTAACTGGAAATAAAAGAAAGAAAATATTCATTCAACAATAAACGAAGAAATAAGTCGAACCAATATGTGTGCCTTACAGCTGTGTCATAATTTACTTGAAACCCACATTATGCATAGTTTAACGGGCGGGCCTGGACCTTGCTGTGGTGATGCCTAGGGAAGGCTCATATTGAGCAGTGGTCTTCGTTCTTTGGAACCGCTGTTAAAGACGGTAAAATCTAAACGTGTTCAACAAAACATCTGTAACAGTACTATCAGAGCAATCATCGCAAGAACACAACCGATTGCTTCACAATCCCGCCTCACGTCGCATGCGCATGGCCCTTAATTAACTTCACTTAATCTTACAACTTTGTTTCGTATACATTCATGATGCGTATTTGTTTTTAATTTATGTACTTTTGAACTGTATTAGTGTCGTAAAATTATTTTACGTGGTTATTTGGTGGTCTTGGAGTGTTTTACACCAAACAGAGGTATAAAGATAATTTAACATATTTGTAACTAGCTTCTGCCCGCGACTTCGTACGCGGACCCTGTTGCTTATGCCAGCGACAACGGGGTCGCCATTTATGTTATTTTTTATCATTTTTCCCATTTAAATCTTTTATCACTCTGAGCTTTAGTTTTATTTCATTCCAACAACCACCAAAACATCAAGTCCATTTGTCATCGTTTTCATTTTGGTAACCGCATTATTATATTCCCCACTTGTCTCTAGAGACCTAGAAGTCAATGCGTAGATACGTTTGGAACTCAAGCACAATTCTCTATCCGTGAACGTCTCCGACTCGCGAGACAATACAATATAACGTTCACGATCAGCGGTCAGTCGCACATCACGTGCCCCACTTGTCTCTAGAGACCTAGAAGTCGATGCGTAGATACGTTTGGAACTCAAGCAGAATTCTCTATCCGTGAACGTCTCCGACTCGCGAGACAATACAATATAACGTTCACGATCAGCGGTCAGTCGCACATCACGTGCCCCACTTGTCTCTAGAGACCTAGAAGTCGATGCGTAGATACGCTTGGAACTCAGGCGTAATTCTCTTTCCGTGAACGTCTCTGACTCGCGAGACAATACATGACGTTCACGATCAGCGGTCAGTCGCGCATCATATTCTTCACTGGTCTCTAGAGACCTAATGAATACGCTGAGAACGCAGGCGTGCTTCGCGACCCGAAGAGGTTTCCACGGAGCGAGTTGCAGCCTAATGTTCTCGAACAGCATCAAGTCTCTCCTGACGCTCTTCAGTAGATTCTTGGGATTTTATGATCCTCAATCTTTTAGCTCTCTTGGAACATTGGGAAAGATTTGACCTCTTTCTAGGCATGGTCATAGTTTTATTGTGAAGATACCTGATCAATAAAAATCTAAATTAAAATGACTGCTCCCCTGCGTTACCGGGTAGGCTACCGTGTCACGAAGATAAATGGAAAAGGAAATTAAACACTCAAACAACATAAGCCCGAAGGCATATTCATACGATTAAATAAAAAATAAATAGGAGTTTTGGCCAGTAGAGTCAAATTTTCAATGATATACCATCGTCATCGAAAATCAGTCCTAAACTCTTACCGCCTTCACCGCGTGCAGGTACTCCCTATTGAACAAAAAGACGTCAAAGACGTCATTTCTATATGTGTTATGTTGTAGCTAGGCTCTTGGAGTTCCACAACAGGTGTTCCAGATCTTAAATTTTTATAAGTCAACAGAGAGTGCTCATCAGATTGAACAACTTGTGCTAAGGCGTTATTCCTATATGTGTTATGGTGTAGCTAGGCTCTTGGAGTTCCACAACAGGTGTTCCAGATCTTCAATTTTAATACGTCAACAGAGAGTGCTCATCAGGTTGAATAACTTTTGCTAAGACGTCATTCTTATATGTGTTATGGTGTAGCTAGGCTCTTGGAGTTCCACAACAGGTGTTCCAGATCTTCGATTTTTATAAGTCAACAGAGAGTGCTCATCAGATTGAACAACTTGTGCTAAGACGTTATTCCTATATGTGTTATGGTGTAGCTAGGCTCTTGGAGTTTCACAACAGGTGTTCCAGATCTTCGATTTTTATAAGTCAACAGAGAGTGCTCATCAGATTGAACAACTTGTGCTAAGACGTTATTCCTATATGTGTTATGGTGTAGCTAGGCTCTTGGAGTTCCACAACAGGTGTTCCAGATCTTCAATTTTTATACGTCAACAGAGAGTGCTCATCAGGCTGAACAACTTTCGCTAAGACGTCATTCTTATATGTGTTATGGTGTAGCTAGGCTCTTGGAGTTCCACAACAGGTGTTCCAGATCTTCGATTTTTATAAGTCAACAGTAAATGCCTATCAGACCGAACAACTTTTGCTAAGACGTCATTCCTATAGTATATGTTACAGTGTAGCTGGGCTCTTGGAGTTCCACATCAGGTGTTCCAGATCTTCAAATTTATTCTCTCAGCAGAAAATGCTAATCACGTGGAACAATTTTTGCTAAAGTATCATTTTTGTATCTCTTATAGTTTAGCTGGTCTGTTGCGGTTCTGCATCAGGTGTTCAAGTTTCCAAGATAAATTATAGCCTATATGTTGCCCAGACTTAATACCTATACAACAAAAAAAAAACATTCCAATCCGTCCAGTAGTTCCGAAGATTAGCGTGTACAAACAAACAGACAAACAGACATACAGACAAACAGACAAAATTTTTTTTTGGATTCGTGCCCTATTACTGTTTCTAAACCCCTCTCAATTATTATTTTCTTAATATATTCAATGTACAGACACAGTTTTTTTACTGTTTTATTATATGTATAGATATAGATTTCGCATGTAGGCACAATGTATAACGTACCAACGTTGAACACGGTGTCAGAACTAAAAAATATCTGCGAGAAACCATAAATAAATTCAGATAGCCTGCACTCGCAGAAAGACATAAAATATCTACTTTTGTCCTGAGTATTAACATTAAAAAACCGGACAAGCGCGAGTCGTATTCGCCCACCGAGGGTTCCGTACAAACTTTTTGGTATTGATTACGTACTTTAAGTGAAAACTATTATTTTTATGATTTAATTGCTTTTAGTTTTTAGATTTTTCTCTATAATTGTAGTTCATGACGATATTACTTGCCAAATTTCATAGATCTAGTTCAACGGCAAGTATCCTGTACAGTGTCGAAATATACGTTTTTCAGGTATAACGGGCCGTATCTTTTTTGTACGGTAATTTAAAAGATTGGTTTTTCCACAGCTTCAAGAGACTGTAGACTTGAGTAAATGGGTTTAAATTTCAACTCGATACTTCCACGCGCTCCCGAGATAAAGGGTCTTGACAGACAGACAGACGGATAACAAAGTGATCCTATAAGGGTTCAGTTTTTTCCCAAAAAATGATGACAAATTACACGCAGACAAATTCACAGACAACAATTAGTGTAAAAAAATATATTCTTTATTTCAATGAAATCATCAATTACATTTGTCTCCAACTTTGCTTTTCATCCAGCTAAAAAATACCGTAAGCAGGTACCTATATATATAAAAAAAAAAAAAACAGTTTTGTTTAAACGCAGTATAGCAGCAATATATGTCCCCGTTATTTGTCGCAGATATAATCTTAAGTTAATGTTAATAGGTTGTACACCATTAATAACGTGTCTCAAATTACATAGAAGTCGCAAAGTGGATCTATTTATCTTTTGCAATAGTGTTAACTATATCTTATAAGTTTTTTTGATAATCAGATGCATGATAAACAGAACCAGCCAAAAAAAACAATCGAACATCATAAATTATATGAAATCGTTCCTCTATAAATAACAATTTACTAAATTAAGAATAAATAAACGAAGACGTGATCCCGCCGAGGTCAAACTATCATTAAAATGTATGTAGTGAAATACTTACTGTAATAAAAATGTGTTTGTATGTGTGGTCGATATCGAGAACAGCTGAACTTGAGAGATTAAGTGGTCACATTTTTCTAAATCAACAAGGATAATTTTCTTTTTTATTTCGTTTAAAGCTGACTGTTTTGAGCGGTTGTCATTTGCGGGCTGATCCAATACAATTTTAGGAAGAAAATTAAAGATACAACAGTGATTCATGACAGTCAAAGATTTCGCTAATTAATTGAGAAAATTGACAACTTACGACAATATCTCGTTTCGGCGATTACATACAACTGTCAAGGACTGACAGTTAAATCAATCTGCCTAGCCTTTCCCCAACTATGTTGGGGTCGGCGTTCTGTTTCACTGGTAGCAGTTAGATACTAGTATTTTAAGGGCCTATCTGCCCTCCATAACCCAGGTACTGGGTAAAGCGATACCATTGGTAAGACTGGTTGTTAAACTTTCGGGCTTCTGACGACTCGTAACGACTTTCAGAGATGCACCAATGACAGCGGGGAACAACGGCATCACCTGCTTTCCGAGGCACGTAGGTTATTATTGGCGGTCACCCATCCATTGACCAACCGTGGCAAGCGTTGCTTAACCTGTTCGATCAACCTGATAATTGTCTGACCATCTTTACATACCAAGAGGGTATCGTATTACCTAGCCCAGTAACTGGGTTTTTCATTTCAGATAGTCAGTTGATATTTGTAGAATACGGGTATTCGGTAGCTGCATCTGGTTAGACTGGAAGCCGACCCAAACATAGAAAAAGGCTAGACAGATATTATGATCATAAAGTTTTTTATATATTTTTTTTTTGTATAAGATTTTGAACGTACAGACGCCAGCACATCAAGCTATCCCTATCTGTCAAATTTTCTCTATTAAAAATGAACCTTATGTCTTTGCAATAAAGTTGAAATACTATCAAAGAAATTTGACAGGTTGGGGTAACTTGATGTGCTGGCCTCTGTACCATATGACTGGAAAAAATAATAAGACTTGATAAACTTTGATTAAAAAATAATAATACAGACTATAAAACTAATACAAAGCGTGTTTTGGTATAAAACTAGTTTCATAATTATCTAATTCAGTAGAAATATAGCACAGTCCTCCTTTATAATGGATAGATTATACCATCATTCTTATATTAAAATGACCAAAAATATATGTATCCGATTTTAATCTAAGCGAGGTTGACGATAAATAAAAAGAAAAAAATGAGACTAACAATTGTAAAAGTCTTTGAGAACCTAGACCAATATCGTATTATGTATGTATGTGTGTGTAAGGATCTAATTTTAAAGAGCAAAGTTTTTGCTTTTGAATAACATATAACATGTCACCTGTAATCCTCCAAGGGTTAGGCAGAGGTGTACGTATGTTTGAGTTCTCATTTGAGGAGGCAAGCCTATGCCGTAGGCTGCTACTGCTAATTCGAGATGGAAAAATTGATAACACTCCGCCCGACCCGGGAATCAAATCTCGGACTTTATTCGCAGCTGTGTGTTGCTTTTAAATAAATACCCCTTTTTTACCAATTTTTTTTTATTTTTTTATTTAAATTTATTTACCTTTTTCGTCCCTCTTCTGAGCAAAGGTCTTTTTCATAATATTCTAATTATCTTTATCTTTCACCTCCTCTTGCCTATCAGAAAGGATCGGGTCCAAAATACGCATAATAAGATAGCAAAAACAACGTCTCAAAAATAATATAAGTTAATATATAAATATTCAAAATGTAATAATAGTTTATTAATATTTGAATACTATTCATAATCTGTTTTTACGTAATCTAGAGGTGTGGTTGAAATTGGCAGGTAAATGGATAAAATCCACATCTCATACAAAAAATTTAATTTACAAATAGCACTCCTAGTCGTTTATGTCTTTTCTTGAACGTTACTTGGGCGTTACTCAAGGGGCATTGACGGTTGATTTATATAATACTAGTTCGGCAGTGAACACAGTGTTGTTTTAATTTTGAAGTCATCATAGAGCAACGAAGGTTTATGGGTATAGAGGTAAGGGGAAGAGGGTGTAAGGTTCACTCATCCTCTGTAGATAAGGAAGGATCCTCCGACCAAACAGGTGCTGTGTAACGTAGGATGCTACTGCCTGTATTTCACTTGTGGCGTTGTAGATGCTGTCACACTGTGTAAGCGACTTAGTAAAAAAGTTTATGTAACACCAACCTGTTCTGTCCACTGTCCTTGACAATGGGATATGGATAAAACGGTTTTCTTCATAGTCCGATTTCTAACATTATAACTTTCCTGACGAATCTTACTTATTTATTATATGTATCGGTACAGACGACAGCACATCAAGCTATCCCTAACTGTCAAATTTTCAATTAAAAATGAACCTTATATCTTTGCATTAAAGTTGAAATACTATCAAAGAAATTTGACAGATTGTGGTAACTTGATGTGCTGGCCACTGTACATAGGAGGAGCTCGTGGCTAAGTAATAACAGCCGCACAGATCGATCCAAAAGGTTAAGCTACGTTTGCCGGGGTTGGTCCATGGATGGGTGACCATCTTTACATATCGAAACTCCTCCGTGCCTCGGAAAGCACGTTAAGCCGTTGGTCTCAGCTGTCATTCGTGGATCATTGACAGTTGTTACGGGTCGTAAGAAGCCCGAAATTCTGACAGCCAGTCCCACCAAGCAGATCTTATTACCCAGTGACTGATTGGGTTGTGGAGGTCAGATAGGTAGTCGCTCCATGTAAAATACTGGTATTCAGCTGCATCAGGTTAGACTGGAAGCCGACCACAATATAATTGGGAAAAGGCCAGGCAGATTGATTTTGTATTAGTATAATATATCTCACTACTATTACTCGTTTAAATGCGAAAGAATGGACATTTAAACTCAATCACGTATAAACAATTTGACGTGTCTGGATGAAATTTAGCACACAGATAGTATAAAACCTTGATTAACACATAGGATACTTTGTCTCCCGTTAGTACGTACCCGTGGGATTTTTTCCGAGGATTTTTTTGATCTGACCTCCACAACCCAGTAGTAACTGGGTAATACGATACCCCTTGGTAAGACTGGCTGTCAGACTACCCGTAACGACTGTCAATGATCCACGAATGACAGCCGGGACAAACGGCTGAACGTGCTTTCCGAGGCACGGAGGAGTCTCGATATGTAGAGATGGTCACCCATCCACGGACCAACCCCGGCAAGCGTAGCTTAACCTGGTGGATCGATCTGTGCGGCTGTTATTACTTAGCCACGAGCTCATCGCGATTCTAAGGTTTAATATTGATACTTATTCATTTTTATTTCCCAACCAAATGAGGTCTCAAAAATAAGTTACATTGACATGGAAGTTTCAGCGTTAACAAGCTCATGGGAGAATAATGATGTGTTTATACTGTTCCAAATACATTCACTTTTTACGACACCTTAGGGAAGCTTGAAATGATTGCACGATTTGTCCATGTACCTATTTGTCAACAGTGTGCACATACTTAAAACAGGATATTTTGCATTTTTGAAGGGAAATCTACTAATATTATAAATGTGAGTGTTCGTGAACATGTTTAGATGTTTGGATGTATGTTGACGGATCTGGATGGGCATACATGTAGTTAATAACCTCAGGTTTTAAACTACACTACTACACCCTTTTGAGCGTGAAGGACGAACAAACATACAAACTCACACACACACTCACTCACAAACTTTCGCTTTTATAATATTAGTGTAATTAATCGCAAGTTAGTCTTCTACTTCTACTCCTCGATCACAACTTTACCTCCACTAAGCCTAAGAGGCTTATAGGCACATATCTTCCAAATATATCCCAAATGCACATGTCTTCCAAATATATCCCAAATGGTGCCTTTATTTAAAATTGTGGGGATGACATGAGAACCTAAATTTGGTTCCCAAGCTGGTAAAGCTTTTTTTTTTTTTAAGGCTGGGAAATCATCCAATGACTGCTCCCGCTCTGGGTGGAGTAGAAGGGAGTGTCAGACTCTTACTGACTAAAACCCATCCATGTTCCTTCCGTAGCCCGGACAATCCCGCTTACCCGGCAGGCTTGGCCCTGAGGGGCCCCTTCATATGCTGACATCTCTTTGAGGCGCGCGTGGAACATATACGCGCCGTACGGCACGGGTCTGGTGCTGATCGGACGGTGAGTCACCCATTACTCACCGTCCGCAGGCCCGCGCCTACGGTGGCCGGGAGTCGTCACGTGGCTCCCGACGCCTGGGGCGTCTCCTGCGGCGGCTAGGACGGGAAGACCTTTCTCTCTCCCATCCCGCCACTTCCTTCGCGAGCATTACTTTTTCAAGCTGGTAAAGCTTGAATTAAGTTTTTCAACCGGAATTTCTCAGTAGCAGCCCGGATTATGGGGTTACGCCCCGTTGATGGCAAAAAACTCGCCCTCTATGAGGGACTTAAACCTAAGTGGCGAAATGTGGGTGTATTTACGCCTCTGTCTAAACCTTTGGCGAAAAGAAGCGAATGATTATCCTTTAAACTTACGTTAGATAATAATTATTTATAGCTTCCAAATTCATTAGGTTTTATCCGTAGATTATCTAAGAGAATTTAGCGTCAGTATACGAATTTGTGAATAGTCGCGAAAGGCCAGTGGAATTTATTAATTTAAAAAAAAACAAGTTTTTTTAGACGTTTTTGTATAGCCTTGAACTTGAACTTAAAAAATAATATAAAGGTGCGTACTGATGCTAGCTTTTTTATTTTATCCGACTTAGGCCCGACGCCCATTGGCGGTGCGACATAGCAACGTATTTTTAGACGACGAACAAAAATATTACTTAACAGTATGAAAATAAAGTTGAAGTTTTAATGTTAAGGCCCCTGGCGCCCATTGCCGGCATGGCATGGCAAGGAACTTTTAGGCGACGAATAAAAATGTAACTAAATATAATGAATACAAATCTAAAATTTCAATGTTCGCTTTAATATAGCCGGTGGGCGCCCCGGGCCTAACTCTCCGTATAAAAGGGTACTGTGTTTTGCCTTTTTAGAAAATTAAAATTACATTTTAGAACGTCTTAAAAAGATAAGCATTCATTTTATTTTTTGAAGGTGGGAAATCATAAAACGAATCCTCCCGCTCTGGGTGGAGCGGAAAAGAGTGTGAGACACTTACTGACTAAAATCCATCCATGTTAGGATGGATTTTAGTCAGTAGCCCTTAGCCCTTTATGATTGAAGGGGCCCGTTAGGGCCGAGCCTGCCGGGTAAGCGGGATTGTCCGAAAGGGTTACCGCTACCCCATTTTTTTTTAAGGCTGGGAAATCATCCAATCACTTCTCCCGCTCTGGGTGGAGCGGAAGGAAGTGTCAGACACTTACTGACTAAAACCCATCCATGTTCCTTCCTTAGCCCTTTATGTTCCGGGGTAGCGGTAACCCTTTCGGACAATCCCGCTTACCCGGCAGGCTTCGGCCCTGATGGGCCCCTCAGTAGCAGTCACCTCCTTCTGCGAAACAGTAATGCTCGCGAAGGAGGTGGTGGTTACCGCTACCCCTGAACATAAAGGGCAACGGAAGGAACATGGATGGGTTTTAGTTAGTAAGAGTCTGATTCCCTTCAGCTCCACCAAGAGCGGGAGGAGTCATTGGATGATTTCCCAGCCTTCTTCTATATTACAATATATCCCTAGAGGTATAACTATATCACGGCTTCCACCATCTTACTGCAATAGATAGGTATAATATGTTTATATTTCTGGTTATAAGAACTACAAAAAAGTGACCATCTTACTTTATCGTGTCTTGTTTTTATTCCTGGGTTCGATTCCCAGGTTAGGCAAAGTGTTACTGCGTCTTTCTATTGGGGAGTAGTCGGATTTCTGCACCTACCCACCCCCTATTACACTGTACTTAAACATATGTATATGGCAAAGTGTGGGTGTTTTTATACACCTCTGCCAAACCCTTTGAGGATACCGCGTGGTATGTGAATTATTATTAACTTTAACAGATTTAAGAGCTGAACAAAAAAAATAAGACAAACAAAGACCAAAAACAACACAAACAAGACAAATAAACAAATAGACAAAATACAAACGCAGATAAATTAAATATTTTAAAAATCGTATTAAATCGGAGCGCGGCATGAGTACACACCTTTACATTAAACCTGTTTGAACTATACACAACACATCTGTTGATATTTTTATTATATAATATGAATGCAAAGCTATTGATTTCAAATTTATTAGGAAAAAATATTATAATTAAATAGATGGCCTAGGTAAGGCACGTTTTGAAAATTATTTAAAATATAAACACTAGGTAGGTATCATTAATTTTAATTTCAATTCATATTAAATAGCAACACTTATCATAATTTAACATCACGCTTGTAATCGTCAAAGGGTTAGGCAGAGGTGTAATTATAGTTTTAAGCACATTAAATCAGTTATGTTTAAGTCCCATGTAATAAGGGTCGAGCCTATTGCCGTCAACCAGGCACAAATCCAGCGCTGGGCAGCTACTGAGATATTCCTAAGAAACGGCCAATAAAACTTTGCCCAACCTGGGAACCGAACCCAGGGGAGCCTAGCCAAAGTCACATTTTCATTATCGATAGCGAAATTAGATAAATCCGAAATGTAAGGAATTGGCATAAGCTTTCGAAATTTCACGTGATCAATCGTTTTCGATCGCTAAGTACTAGACAATGTCAAATTGTGTAACGAAACGATGACGAAATCGAATGACTCGATCAAAATTCCCATACAAATACAAGTGGCGTTCTTGACGAGCCGAATCGCTGAGATAACGAATTGTTCGATCAACAATTTTCGAAATCGAATCGAAACGGACCGATTGACATTTGTCTAGGCCACCAGGACATCTTACTCTGCAGTAATACTTGACCACTCGACCAACGAAGTAGTAGGTACTAAATAGTAACTTTATTGTAAAAAAATTACGTCAAATTCTAGCTGTTATTTTGGTAACGGTTTTTAGGGTTCCGTCTCGAAAAGGTGCTAAAGGAAAAGCGTTTCCTTTGCAAAGTCTATGCTGTTCGACCATTCGTATTTATGTCAGCGGACTGTATTGCAAAACCCGTATTAGGTAGACAGTTGCAATTATCACAGATTGTGTATCACATTAACAATAAAAACTAGAAATTAAATAAAAATAGAGGGGTAGGTTGAAGAGTAAAGAAAAATCATCTCTGGGTGTGGACATAAGACATATTTTTTTTTATTACTAACGTATAATAAAATGTGGAATGTTATCCCTTCGTGTGGGAGTCAGGAGATTTTCAGCACTCATTCACTGACGAACTTTTTAGTCAGTACGAAAATGCGCCATCTTTCTGTAACTAAGCATAAGCTTTAGGTCCACTTGCGAAACGTTTTGATATTTCGATGAATTAATGAGGCGAGGCGTTAACAAAGGCTTTGACAACAAAAGATCGTAACTTAGTTCCCCTGGAAGAGGGAGTGTCGCATAGACCTATCACACATTGTAAAGATATAGACAATACAAAGTAGTAATCAGCCATTTGGAAATCTGTCTGCATTGTAATTGTAATATAGCTTGTATAAACTAGGTTAATATTATAATTTCATAGATACATTACTGTGGCAAATAGTTTTACGAATGATTATTGTCTCAAAAATTTAGTAAGATTAGCTGTTATACGATCCTTTCTTCATAATAATTTGTTTGTGAAATAAAATTCAAACATCAAAAATTTAGTTCTTATGACGGTTGCAAGAGAAGTTATCATAATTATCGGTGTAAACAACTACCAAATATCAATATCTTGCAAGAAACGATTACCGTCCATTCTGCACAACCTAATTAAGGTGCAGTACTTAGACTTTCAATAATATGCGTAATCATAAGATTATAATCGTAAACGTTGATACCGTGGTGTGCATGGGGTCTTGTATAATTGTTTCGGTCGTATTATTGTGTTTATTCATTACGAGTTGCAGAGCAGTGGTAGCCTAATAGCCCCGACTTACGAATTGTATGTAGTTCGTGAGTTCAAACCCAAGGAAGCTCTTTACTTTTCAGCGAGACATGGATGGGTTTAGTCAGAAAGAGCCTGACACTCCCTTTTGCTCCACCCAGAGTGGGAGGAGTCATTTGATGATTTCCCACCCTCAAAAAAAAGGCTAGCTCTTTACTTTTTGTTTTTCATTTCATCACCACTGCCCTCAAAATTCAAGACAAACCAAATATTCAAAGACTTTGACATGAACTTATGTTATCTAGATTTAGATTAACAGTTATCTAACCACTCGCACGTCTTACATTCGAGCCTTCATGTGGGGCTAACGTCGCACGTTGTTCAACCCTTATAAGAATATTTTCGAAATTTCCACTGACGTAAGTCGCTAATAAGTTTTCTGGCACTATAGTACCCACAAACGTACAAGTGGCTAAGACCCTTCCGCAGCCTAATCGACGCAAACGCAGCTTTTAAGCACGATCTTTCCAGCAACAAGCCACACAATGATCTGCCTATTATTTTTATAAGATGGATTACTTATATTAACGAAACCGCCATAATTTTGATGGATAGATTTATAATTAATATTTTAGGCATCTCTTTTTGCACTACAAAATTAAGTGCTGATGAAATTGTTTCACACGTGAGTCAAGGATGATAGAGGAGACTGCTACATGACATGCTTATATACCTCGTGTAGTATTTTGATTGAAGGTTATATTAATATTTGCATCAAATATTATGTAAAGTACATAAGTAATTAAGTTGTAGGTACTAGCTTTTGGCGTGGTTTCGGTTGTATTTTTTTTTTTTGAAATTTTTATAACGTAGAACGTCACGATTTGTGTTTGAAAATGCGTGTGAGCAGTTGAAGTGGTCAACTATTGAGCTCGAGGTCGCCTGTTATATTTTTAGATTAAATAGAATGATGCATCACAGATTGACCTTTTAAATTGCGAGTACACAGAACAAGAAAACCGATGATGTTGATGCCTACGAAAAAAAAATATTGCAGTGCTAAACCAGGAATTCGTATTGGTCGCATAATAAAATCTAGAGAGGATACGACAAGAAGGCAATCATTCAATCTTTGTCCTACCTCAAAATCAATATTTTATTCAAATTAGGCTGAAAATTAGCACTTTTTTAACGTCATAATGACATAAGGCAGATCCCCTAAAGCGCCCGCTCTTCACCACTTCCTAATAGTACTTTAGCTGAGATGGAGAGCGATTTTCCGCCTTGGTACCATTATTGTGTGCGAAAAGTTTAAATAAATAAATTGTCGCGCAAGTACGCAGTTAATGTTTTCTATGAATTTCGTCGTACAAACTCGGTTTGATTGATCGCGTGGGTGTTTTTTTCAGCAAACCCAAACGCGAGGTCGCGTCGGTAGAGGGCGCCTTCCGGTTTTATGCGACTGTTGCTTATTCCTTTTGGTAAAGATGAAGCTTTAACAATATCATATTTAGCTTTGAAGGGAAGCAATAGAATGTTAAGTAAGTAGGTTCTGGAGGTCAGATAGGCAGTCGCTCCAAGTAAAATATTGGTATTCAGTTGCAACCAGTTAGACGAGAAGTCGAAAATCATTGGAAAAAAAAGAAGACTTATGGCAGATGATGATTATGCAATGAAGTTTCGCTAGTCTGGCGTTCACATAGTCTTTTATATTTTTAACCGACTTCAAAAAGGAGGAGGTTCTCAATTCGGATGTTTGTATTCTAACTCCGTTGCTTGCCAACCGATTTGAAAAAAATATTTTTTTGTTGGAAAGGGTATACTTCCCAAATGGTCCCATAAAAATTTCATCGAAATCGAATAAGCGGTTTTTGAAAAATCAACAAAAATCTAAAAAAAATCCTACTTAATATATGTGGACGATGTTCTAATAAGTTCCTGTCACTGTAATTTACATACCAGGTAGTGGTATTAAAATTTTGGGGGGAGGGGGGGGTTGTGTAGGTAGGAACCACAACTAAAAAGTGAAAAATAAAAACTTTTTTACAAAAAATAAAACCGACTTCCAAAACAAACACTACAAAGTGACAAATAATTTTGATTTCGGAAGTCGGTGGCAAAAAATGAAAATACAAAACCGAAGACACCGACTTCCGAAATCAAAATTATTTGTCACTTTGTAGTGTTTGTTTTGGAAGTCGGTTTTATTTTTTGTAAAAAAGTTTTAGTTTATTCTGATTTAATGTTTCTTGTCACTATGTAACTCTATTTTTGTGTTTTTTATAAAGTGACCACAAGCAACAATGCATTATTTTGCATCACGAAATCTGTCACGAGGGGTATTCCGTGAAGCACACCTAAACGAAGCACACCCAGACAAAGCACATCTGAAGTATTCCACTTAGCACACCCGTAGGTGGGCTCCAAATAAAAATTTAAAATAATGAATTTCCTTTTCTACGAACCACACCTACGAATACCTATCACTCGCGTAGTCTTACTTCTATCGACATTTTGATTTCTTGGTCCCCGCACTACATGTGCTTCGTCTGGGTGAGCTTCGTTTGGCTGTGCGTCACGAAATACCTCGGTCACGGTACCCCCATCTAATAGTTCTTGTATTAATAATTTAAACAATAAATGCCTGCCTAGCCAACTATGTTAGGGTCGGCTTCCAGTCTAACCAAATGCAGCTGAATACCAGTATTTTACATAGAGCGATTGACCTCCGTAAACATTAAATACATATTTAAAATTATATCATTATCAAGATAATATCAACCATTCGTGGTCAGCGGGATTGTCCGGAAGGGTTACCGCTATCCCAGAACATAAAGGGCTAAGGAAGGAACATGGATGGGTTTTAGTCAGTAAGAGTCTGACACTATCTTCCGCTGTACCCAGAGCGGGAGGAGTCATTTGATGATTTCCTACCCTAAAAAAAACCATTCGTGTATTGTTATAAATATTTCGACATTTTTGTTAAAACTATGTAAAGTATGTGTTTGTATAATAGAAAAATGAAAATATTTAAATAACACAACAATCTAAAGCTAAGTATTGCCATACAACATGGCAATGCCACCAGTCTCTAGGGTATATTAAAGTATAAAATTTAATAATATACGCACGGACGAGTATCACGCATTCTTATTAAATCTGCAAAAAAATTAATGAATAGATTTCATAATTTACGAGAATTATGTTAAATATTCGTACATTTATTACTAATACACGACCCAATATAATGTCATAATAAATATTTACGACCCACGTGTTCTATTATATAGCAGGACGCTTAATTACTTACAAAATTGTATTCCTTTATTACGCGTAATGGCGTCAATAGGAATCGATTCAACGATTTTCATATTATTATGATTGATTTTGGAAAAGGTTAATTTAAAAATGTAATCGAAGTCAAACTCAAAGTCAAATCATTTATTTCAAATAGGCACAAGAAAGGCACTTTTGAACGTCAATAATCGATAATCGGTGTAATAGATTCAAGTGTCAAGTGCATGTCAAGTGTGTATACTAAAGTTAATTTTTAAGTATTTTTTCCTTTGACCCAAATAAACTATATTGAACCCAAATCTTTGAAAAGAAGTTTTATTCAAATTCAAATTCAAAATTATTTATTCGCAAATATGGGTAAATAATGTGCAGATATTTTACTGAGATATGGTCGTGTATTAGTAATAATTTATTCTGAGACTCTAAAGTTGTTTAAAGCAAAAAGTTATTAATTTATCAAAAAGATCTATAACACTTGTTCTTTTCCTTCTTTTGCGTGTCACTGGCACAACAGATTTTA
Organism: Hyppa rectilinea; assembly: GCA_951799385.1. Taxonomy (NCBI): domain Eukaryota; kingdom Metazoa; phylum Arthropoda; class Insecta; order Lepidoptera; family Noctuidae; genus Hyppa; species Hyppa rectilinea. The sequence continues at coordinate 15,949,516 of OX637318.1, read as the reverse complement.
CAAGCAAAAAAACTTTGCCATTTAAACAGCGTCGTCGTCGGTGGCAGCGCAGAAAAGAAATAAATTAGGCTGCATATTTTGGGACACTTGGAAGTGTACAGACGCCAGCACTTCAAGCTATCCCTAACTGTCAAATTTTCTCAATTAAAAATGAACCTTATGTGTTTGCAATAAAGTTGAAATACTATCAAAGAAATTTGTCAGATTGTGGTAACTTGATGTGCTGGCCTCTGTACCTAAACCGTCTCCGGGCGCAAGTGGGAAGATGTAACTCCGACCCGGTAACGTGGGACTACCTCACGGGTCCGTACGGCAGCAGACGGCACGTTGTGGATGTGAAGCTATTTCGCAAAACAACAAAGGCACATAAACATAATATCACGCCTATATTCCCAGAAGGGTCAGACAGTGGTGTACGTACACACAGCCAGCACATCAAGCTATCCGAAATTGTCGAATTTTTCCAATTGAAAATGAACCTTATGCTTTGGGTAATAAAGTTGAAAAATTACCAAATAAATTTGACAGATTGGGGTTACTATGCTGGCCTCTGTATTTACAGTACGCCCACATTTCGCCAGTTATGTTTAAGTCCATTCCGTCCAGTAATAGATCCATTACAAAATATAAGCCCTCATTTATTATTCTTCCAAGAAATCAATGAATAGCTTCTGTAATCAATTTCGAAATTCCGCCCATCCACTTAAGGTGCTGAATCACTGATCATTCAAGCGGCAGAACCTACAATTACATCTCAAAGACAATAGACAAAACTATTAACGGTAACACAATACCAATCACTTACATTACCTAACCGTAGCTTACCTATTGAATACATAGTTACCTACCAAATAATCAGAACAATCTAATAGATTGTCAGTCAAACTAACGGATAGCTGGCGTTCCATTTGTCCATGTCGTTATGATAGTCTTGACTAATGAGAGCGCTACTTATTGACAACTTGGTGACGTCACAAAGAATGGCTGCTTGGTACATCATCACTCTTATCTTCATTTCAGATTTCCAGATCACAGATGCCAACAAATGCTAGCTAAAATCGATTGCGGACCTTCTAGAATTTGTAAAAATACACTAAGAAGGAGATGGTCTGGGGTGCATGAAGGAAGCTTCCCCGAGTGACGTAGCCTCCGTCCTTTTGTTACATCTGGCGCACCCTGAGCAATTTATTTCTGTCGGTTGCCTAATCCTTTCACCACGATGGCAAATATAAGTTGCAATCGTCGCTTCCCAAAAAAAAGACTAACAGTTACCACTAACAGCTTTGTGTATTATTTAACCAACATTTGTGTATTATCAAACCCTCAACAAAAAAACTTGGTCCCAGCTGGGCCAAGTTTTTTTTGTTGAGGGTTTGAAATCATCAAATGACTGACGCTGTGGCTGAAGGGTAGCCACAGAGTCAGTAACTGGGTAATACGATACCCCTTGGTCAGACTTTCGGGCTTCGGACCACCCGTAACGACTGTGAAAGATCCACGAATGACAGCCGCGACCAACGGCTTAACGTAATTTCCGAGGTACGGAAGAGTATAACTATGGTCATCAATCCACAGACCAACCCCTGCAAGCGTAGCTTATCCTGATAGATAAACCCGTGTAGCTGTTATTACGTAGCCAATAGCTCTTCGTACTGATAAACAATACAACAATAATTATAACCTTCTAATAGTAATTAAAACAGATCACAATCAGGCGACAGGATGCTATAAACATAATCAGGGTTTTGATAACCAAAGTAAAAAATCTACATGCTCACGATGTTTCGTGGTCGTGGTCCAAATGACCTGAACTGCCGTGTCGATCAACTTATTGATTTTGACCAAGTACCGTCACGCGTCGAGTACGATTTAAGAAAGGTAGGTTCCGTAGGTAATACATTTAATATTGAGGAGTTTCCCTGTGATTAAGGTAGATCTCCTCTTGGGCACAATCGTGCTATAGTAGCTAAAACGTAGATAATTCGTACTTATTACTACTCATTTATAATGACGTACTAATAAAATAATTCGAGTTCCGTATAATTATTTTTGTGTTAACAACATCAAAGTTTTGATATTTCCTCATTTTCTAGTTTCTGGATCTGCCCCTTGCCATTGGTCTCGTCACAAACGCGACTGAGCCTAGGTTCTCTTCCCGGATCAGGTAAATGTGATTGGTTTTTTCATAAGAAACTTAGTAGCAGCCAAAAATTTGGAAGTTGGCAGTAAAATATCCACGTGACTTTGAAAATATGTTCAGCCATTGGCTCTGAGACTGATCTCTCTCAGGTCGTTCAGATTGCAGTCTCATCAGATTATGGGAGTGAGAGAAGAGTGAGTGCACCTAAGTCTGCATTATACACTTGTATACTATAAGATCTCTTGCGTAGATGGTCAGTCTCCGCCGAGATAAGAGAATTTATGATATTATTACAAAAAACATCACTGCCTTGGTATTCAGACTTTAACCATCACATAAATTGACCTTTCATATTCACTACTGCCAATAATATGATTGAATAAGTACTTAGATCCCTCTGAGTCATAATTTTGAAGTAGGTAGATAGACAGTTTCTCATGATCTTCTCGATTACACATAAGCAACTCACAAAAACTAGATAAATGGCGGAAATGTCTCAATGCAACAAATTGTACATGATTTAAGCAATAATAAGGTATACCATAATTTGTCTTTCGATGCCTTGCGATAGGCACATGTGCTTTGTATCATCTGTAATTTTATGGTATAATCTTATGGTTGGAATAGCTGTTATTGGACGGATGTGAAAATAATCTAAGTTTGAACTATTTCATGGTATTATTAATCTGCGGGATAGCCCGAAAGGGTTACCCCTTTACTCGGAACATAAAAGGCTGAGGAAGGAACATGGATGGGTTTTAGTCAGTAAGAGTTTGACACTCCCTTCTGCTCCACCCAGAAAGGGAGGGGTTTTTAGATAATTTCCCATGCTAAAATAGGAAAGGCGGAATTGGGCAATAATTGTAATTAAGTTCAAAGGTGCTGATTTTCAGACTAGTTTGAACAGATGACTGTTGATTTCGATTGAATTTAAAATATACTGTAGAATTTACTTTGACTAAAATTATGTCCTAATTTGTAATATTAATTAATTTTTCAATGCTCAACAAGGTAACAATTGCAAAAACAAAACTATATTTGTAAGGTTTGAAGTATCGACAGAAACAAGCGGTCATTCCTTTTTGGGAAAGACTAATTGCGATGAGTTGTAGACGTCAATGATGGATTGGTCCTGCGTAGGAATGTGGAATGATAGGTCAGCTTCGTCAATTCATAGAGACTTTATTGATTATTAATGCGAGAGTAACTTTCTGTTTGTTTCTAATGTTCATGATTAAGCTGGTATATAGAAGTTTCAGAATACAATTTATAACAATAGGCATGACACCTGGGTAAAAAAAAATATTCTTAGTTCGTCAGACAGATAATAAAAAAAATATTAGACACGTATTGTTTGCTTTATTATAATTATATTAATAAAAAAATACTTCGATAAAACGCGTTGAAGATGGGGGTTCACTACGTCAGAACTCAGTATCTATCATAAAATCTACAAAGGAGTGACGTGATGCCACATTTTATACGTGTCCAATATTTTATATATTTAATAGTCTAGCTTACTGACTAAAAATAATTCTAGTTATCATCCCTATTTCAGTATTACTACGAATTTAAGGATTGAAATTGTCTAAAGTTTCTATTGGTTATCCGAAATCCAAGGAGACATGTCTCACAAACAGCCGAAGAATACTGTAAAAATCACACTGTGATAACTTACGTGAATTGAGCGTGAAGTGAGCTATCGTTCTACCTAATGCTAGAGAATGACACTGTTGACGGCCCACTTGAAGCTCAACTTCACCTTGCTTCCACGGTGAGTTCTTTACAGAATACATCGGCAGGATGTGAGCTTATTGATAGTGACAATTCTGCCAGCCTTTTGGGCACTTTTCCTGTTGACAGCGACGCGGACAAATTTCTTGATGCCCTATGATTATTTTCTCCTTTTTTTATGTGCATGTACGTATTATTATGTTAAGTCTGTTAGCTTATCTATACTAATATTATAAAGCTGAAGAGTTTGTTTGTTTGTTTGAACGCGCTAATCGCAGGAACTACTGGGTCGAATTGCAAGATTCTTTTTGTGTTGAATAGTCCATTTATCGAGGAAGGCTATAGGCTATATAACATCACGCTGCGACCAATAGGAGCCGCGTAGCGGGGGTGAAACCGCGGGGAACAGCTAGTATTATATGTAATTAACTACAAGTTGGAAATAAATACCTACCTACCTATAAATAAGTCAAAAATATGATTAACACGTCAATCCTAGTTACTACCAACGGTAAATAAATTATGGTCTAGTATTTTGGCTTGCGAAAAACAAAAAAGTGATTATCTCGTTTAGGATTTTTAATTATTGCTTCCCAACATGAACATGGAATGATTGATGCACATGGAACTTGGACAAATTTGGCTAATGCCCTTTTATACTACGCTAATGATGTTGTAATCAGAAGGCGCAGTAAGCAACTTATTTAATAGCAAAGGTTTTTATTTACTTAAACTAGCTTTTACCCACGATTTCGCTCACGTGGATGTCAGAACATATCCCACGGGAATTTACTACCTATTGGGATTAAAAGTACCCTATTTGTTAATCCAGGTCATAAACTATCTATTAGCCAAATTTCATTTAAATCCGTGCAGCCGTTTTTGCGCCAAACCAGAACATACATCCAGACAGACACACAAATGGACGGAAAATCGTTATTTTTTGTTATAATAATATATAGATTTAGATCAACAGGGCTGGTTTGATGTGGCCCTGGAATAGAGATCCTGGAAAGATTTCGGAAGGTCTTTTCTTGACCATCATGTTCATAAAGATTAACCATAATGGTAGCAACTAGAGTAGCATACTGATATAGCGCCAGACTTTCAGCCCCTTGTAAAACGTAATACTTATTAATAAATTAAAGCATATACTATTTAAATATGTCAAAGAAACTCAATGTATCTATTACCTTATCTCTGGTTAAGGTGAAAACTATAGGGTAGACTGTAAAAATCAAATTTTCTTACGATTTTTGCGAACCATATTTTGAATTCGAATTTCGCGGGCTATTCTGGCGTTTCCCCCTTAGCCGCCTTAACTTTAACCTGATGTATATTTCTCCACAACTTGTTTTTTGATTGCTTGTTTTTACTGCGTCATGTTTGCCGCAAATAAACGTATTATCTTTCGTTCTTTCTATTATTTGTATTAAAAATTATGAAAAAAATATAAGCAGACAAATTTATGGGAAACAGCTAGTAGACTTTTGTAACGTATGTATTGTTATGTATGTACGAATTTATGTATGTCCATGTACGAGTATGTGTATGTATTTATGTCCCAAGGAATAATGCAAAGATGATCGTGATCCTACGTTTATTGAACCCGGATACCTGCCGTAAGAAACCAATAATATCGCAATTACAAAATAATTAAAAATAAAAAACGCTGGTAAGTAGGTGCTGCAAATACCAACGCATGAAGTACCAACAGCAATTATAAAAATCAGTATGTTAAATGTTATTAAATTGTTTTTTATTATCCGCAATTATATTTAAATACAAACATGACGTGTATATTATTTTTATAAATTCGTTGGTCGAAGTATATTTCATTTTAATTTAATAAATTATAAGGTCTATGAAAAAAATTTAAAGGTACAATTTAATAATAGCTCTTTAAGTTTTCTATCGATCATATAAGGTTCTTCATGTTTTTTTTTTAAATTAGGAATTGCTGTTACATAGTGCCAAAAGCCCCATAATCGTTTTAGAGAGCGTGTGTGTGTTATAGGTACTCCTCTGCTTAACCCTATAGGGAAAACAGGCGTGAAGATTTTAGGAAGCAATGTATATTACAAGCTAAACGGCGCATTTCACCAGATATCTTCGAGCCCACTATTATTGCATTTATTATTTTATTTAACCTGTAGACGTTCGAAACGTAATACATATCTACGGTTATTATAAGGTTTTAACCTATTTATGTACCCATTTTATTCAAGTCTCAATGTTTTGTATGTTCCTACTAAGCACCTGCCATCTAATCTCTTCACCACCCTTGGTTGACTGGTAGAGAATGCCTAAGGCATTAAGTCCGCCTTTGTACCTTTATTGTGTGCGAAAAGTTTAAATAAATAAATATCTAAGGCCAGTAAAAATACTCGTATTAAACCATTTTTTTACTCTTAAAAACGTACCCCCATCCACTTCCCGACCTCAGATCGCCCGTAAATTATGTTTCTTTTAATTTTTGTTATATTTTCTTCCTTTTCCGATAGGTTTCATCCTACTATATTTTTTTTTCACTTTTTACCATATTCAAAGGCACTGGTCTATATACGCTTTCTGGATGGTACGTATTTATTGTATTTGTAAATGGTACACCACTGACTACCAGCAGTATACCCTCTCCTACTCCTCTTAATCCATCTGTTATCAATTGCCTGTAAAAGTTCGCTTTTAGCGATAAGACCGCCCATTGTGACACCCCTTATAAAATAACATCAGCAAATGTTTACATAGTATAGAGTATTCTTTTCTAAATTTTTCCTTTGTAAGAAAAGTATCAGTTATAAAAACATGATTTTAAACCCAATTTTTTAATGCATAATTTTTGTCAATCCCCATTTCAGCATGATATTCTTTCATACAAGCGACACCAGTCAATACAAATAAATTTAGTTCAGGTCATACTAGAACCAACTTCCAAGAAAAAGTCCACGGATCGCCAATATAAAATAAACAAAGTAAATCTCACCATACATGGGCCACTCACACCAACACACACGCTTACAATAATTAGAGTATCAGTAATATTGATCGAGTTATTGAGTAAGAACCCACACATACACACAGATACTGTGGAATCTTCACTATTAGTACTGTCAAAGGTTAGCTCCGTGCACACAATTTTGAGTAACCTAGCATGGTGAACGAATTAACTTCATATAAATAGGATGCAGTTACTCTGTTATGCACATTCGGTGATCATCCCGTGGTAGCTCAACAGCTTAGAAATGAAGCTGGTAATACATTCAATTAATAAATAATAATTAATAACAAATAGTTCGTTAAAAAAATTGTTATTTAAATAAAAATAATATTTTCGAAATTTAAAATTACAGTAATTTTTTGTGTGTTTATTATTCGGTATTAAAAAAAAGTTTTTACGTAAAAATGGATTGCAGTGAAAGTTTGAAATTTATGAAATTCAGGAGTTGACAGTTGATTGATTTGTTCACTTTCCAAAATTAAATTTTAACCACTTTATAATACCACTGAATTCTGTACACCAGATGACCCAGTCAAGGGCTTCCCTTTCTAACTGTGACTCAATTTAGATTCATGACAAATCAGTGCCTTCAAATTGTCGTAGTTCGTAACCTCCCATTATTTATATTAACTCTAATTATTTTAATTTCATCTTTTCAGCTTATCATCTTAACGGTATTAGCGTGCAGCTATGCTGACAAGCTGGACAGGACGTACTTGCCTCCTGCAAGTGCTGGAACTGCTGGTGGAAGCCCAGGATCATTGACTGCGCCTGGAGGCGAGCCTGGTTTTGACCTGCCTAAAGGTCCTTCTTCATTTGGCCAGCCTTCAGGTTCAACTGGTTCCTCCGGATTTGGTCAGCCCTCGACACCTGCTCAGTCTGGATTTGGTCAGCCTGCTTCTCAATACGGTGCTCCTACTGGTAGCATTGGAAGCCCAGTGCCTGGTCAGGGTCCTACTGGATTCGGTCAACCTACTTCTCAATACGGTGCTCCTGCCAACAATGCTGGTTCAGCTCCTGGTCAAGGTCCTGCTGGATTCGGTCAATCTGCCTCTCAATATGGTGCTCCTACTGGTGGAGTTGGAAGCCCAGCGCCTGGTCAGGGCCCCACTGGATTTGGACAGCCCTCAACTGCCGGTCAGCCTGGCTCTCAATATGGTGCTCCAACTGGCGATGCTGGCACCCCAGCTCCAGGCCAGGGTCCTATTGGATTTGGCCAGTCATCTTTCGGCAGCCAAGGATCCCAAGACGTATCCGCTTACTCTAGCCAGCCCCAGCCTGAGCGCGAACGTGCTTCCATCGACAAGAACGCCGAAATCCTCGAATACGAAAACCAGAATGATGGCGAAACCTTCTCCTACAGCTTCAAGACTTCGAACGGAATTTCTGCAGAAGAATCTGGTGTAGCTACGAATGGTGTGCAGGCTCAGGGTGGTTTCTCTTACACTGGTGATGATGGCCAGCAGTACAGCATCACGTACACGGCTGATGAGAATGGTTACCTGCCCAAAGGAGACCATCTGCCAACTCCTCCTCCCATTCCTGAAGAGATATTGAAGTCTTTGGAAGAAAACGCGAGGGCGGCTGCGGCTGGCACACAAGAAGGTAAGGCTATTAACTTTGATAATTATTATTTTAATTATTGTGATGAAAAATGTGCAATTGTTTGACGCACTCGTGGGAATTTGTCTGTGTTGTCCTAACAAGCGATGAAGTGATAACTTTAAGTGATCTGATATCAGAACCAATCTAGTTTTTGTTATAAAAATGTTGTCATACCTGCATTTTGCAACATAGGTGCGTGCACAAATCGTGTTAATTGTATTTATAACTCAGACCGGAAACAACTATTCGTAGACCATGCAAATTCATGTTACGTGCGGGATTCGAACTAATGACCCGCTGAAACACTGCACTAGTTTCTAGAAGTGTTAAACTCAAAGTGTTCTAGGTAGTAATATTTTACATAAGTGACTGACAATACTTAGCTTGATTTTATTTTTTGAATTAAACTGTTGCTTACGCATTCAGATTGACGCAATAGTATAATTTTCTTTTAAATATTACTAAACGTCAGTTAGATATTAAAGCAGTGAGTTATGATTGATCACCATTTATCAGAGGTCCTGGGTTCGATTCCCAGGTCGGATAAAGTATTATTCTTTTTTTCGGTTTTTCAAGCCAGGAGTCTGAATTTGTGGGTCTCTATTACATTTAACTTATACGGTCAATAACTGCCAACAAAATAATTTAATAGAATAGTCTTTATTATACACCATACGAATTACAGATGCGTCATGTAGGTGACCTATTAGAGGTCATCTCTGTTTAACCCTTCGCAGAAAATAGCCGTAATGTTATGTATCACTATACACATAGTATAAAATAAAGTCGCTTTCTCTGTGCCTATATCCCAATATATGCCTTAATCTTTAAAACTACGCCAAGGATTTTGATGCGGTTTTTTAATAGATAGAGTGATTCAAGAGGAAGGTTTATATGTATAGTAACATGCAATTTCTGTCATCCACACGGGCGAAGCCGCGAGAAGAAGCTAGTGACATATAATTTCAACAGTTTATTTAGATACCCAAGTAGAAAAAGACATTGACTGACATTGACTACTGACACCGTTTTTAAATCTTTACGTTAAGTAACGAATTTAATTACTACCATTAACATTTTAATAGCGGTAAATCACCTTTGAACTAATATGTTTTTGCTAAATTACTATTTCTATTACGCGACTGTTTGCACGATATTTTCGAGAATAGCCTATGGAGTAATGATTGAGTCAGTTGGCAAGGTCAGCAGTAAGGTAGTTAAGGGTGCGTCTGAAGAGGCCTATAAGGGCCAACGCTTGCCGGGTCAGTAAGCCCCTGGAAGATAAAGAAACATGGATGGGTTTTAGTCAGTAAGGGTTTGATACTCATTTGATGATTCCTAAACTCAGAAAAAAGACGTATTTTACCGTAAAAAGTCTTGGACACTTTTGCTTCATAAATTATGTAAATTTTTTCACTTAAATTAGGTTTGTTCCGACTGTTGGTGTTCCGTTGTGAGCCTTCGCGTTGACTACTGCAATTGCCTCTCCCATTAACGCGTGCCACTTGTGCGTGAGAGACTTTCAATTGTAATTGTAAAGGCACTTTTGAATTTTTAAGGCGTTGGTCAGTTAGTAAGAAAATTGAAACTATAAATATTTAAATTCCTGTCATAGTAAAATATTATAAATAACTCTAGAACTTTCTGCAGTTTGTAAATAATTCTTTAAAATAAAAATAATATCCTTGGACAGTCCTGTCCAGTCCTTAGTATTTTTCATGAATCACTGCTGAGTGGTTAATTAACCACCATCCTCAAACGATTTTTTTTTGTAGATAACTTACTCATTAACACATATAATAATTATTGAAAAATGTTCCAGGTGCCTACAACCCTGCTGAAGACTCTAGCCCTAACCCCCAGCAGTACTACGGAGCAGCTTCCCCAAATTACCAGGCCCAGAGTCAACCTGGACAGTCTCAGAGCTCCTACCAATCTGGCCAGGGTCCTGCTTCCCAATATAGTGCCTCTGCTCAATCTGGGCCTGAAGTATCTGGACCTCAAGGATTCCCTGCAGAACGTGGTCAAGGACCTACTTCCCAGTATGGAGCCCCTGCTCAAGATGGACCTACTGGATCTTTAGGATCACAAGGTTTCTCTGCTCAACGTGGTCAGGGACCTGCTTCTCAATACGGTGCCCCTGCTCAAGATGGACCTACCGGATCTTCAGGACCACAAAGCTTCTCTGCTCAACGTGGTCAGGGACCTGCGCCTCAATACGGTGCTCCTGCTCAATCTGGTCTCTCTGGTACTAGCGGACCTACTGGATCAGGTTTCCCTGCGCAACGTGGGCAGTCTCCTGCTTCTCAATTCGGCGCCCCTACATCAACTGGATCTCAGGGTTCTCTAAATGGTGCACCTTCATCATCTTTTGGCCCATCTAGGACAACTGGACCTCAAGGTGGTCGTGACACTGGTTATCAGTACAATGCTCCTGGTGTATCTCCTTCTGGACCTCAAGGCGCGTCTCAGGGAAGTCAGACCCCTGGTAACCAATACAGCACTCCCTCTGGATCTGCCCGCCCATCTAGGCTTCAAGGTCTCCCGTCTCAGGGTAGTCAGACACCCGCATCCCAATATGGATCCCCTGCTGGTTCTGGAATCCAAAATAACCAAGCCCCGTCCAACGAATACGGTGCCCCTATTTCTTCTGGACCTTCCAGGCCATCGGGACCTCAACGGTTCCCATCTCAGGGTACCCAATCTGCTGCCTCACAATACGGTGCTCCTGGTGTATCACCTTCTGGTTCCATCAGACCTTCTGGTCCTCAAGGTTTTCCATCTCCGCCATCTCCGTTTGCCCCTGCTCGACCTTCTGGAAACAATGGACCTGCTCTTTCTGGACCTCAGGGACAGGCTGCGGGACAAGATGATGGATACCAGTACAACAAACCTCAGTCTCAATTTGGCAGACCAAGCCAATCTGAACAATTTGGGCAGCAGCCGCAAGCGCAAGGACCTGCTTTCCCGAAACCCAATGGACAAGGTTTTGCACCATCAGTCCCCGCTAGTTCTTCAAGACCAAGTGGTTCCCCTGTGTCTACAAGCCAAGGTCCTGTCTTCGGTAGTGGTCCCGCCGGCCCTACTTCTGGGCCTTCCTCCGGTCTTCAAGGAGCTAGATTCCCCGTATCATCTATTGATCAAGGATACCCAAGAGGCCCCGCTGGTTCTCTCTCTGGCAATGGTCCAACTGGATCAGCACCAGGTCTTATTGGCCAGGGCTCTCCATCCAGGCCAAGTGGCTCTGTTGGCCAGTACACACCATCAGGTCCATCTGGTTCTTCAGGCCTCACTAACTCTGGTTTCCCTAGTACTGGTGACTCTGCTGGACCTAGTTCAGGGCCTGCTCAGGGACCGTTCGGACGTCAGGCCTCTGGCATCTCTGGCATGTCTGAATCAGGCTACGAATACAACCGCCCTGGATCTCAGGGTCAGTCTGGACCTTCTCAGGGTTCTCAAGTAGGATTCGGTTCCTCTGGACTGAACAGGCCGGGTCAAACAAGTGCTCAGTCTAGCTTTGGATCCATAAACCAAGAAAGGCCAGGTCAGGCCGGCTCTCAGTCTGGTTTCGGTAGTGCAGGACAGGACAAACCAGGACAGATCTTAGGTGGACCCCGCCAGCCTCCGAGTTTCAGCCCCGAAGAAGGATACAAATACTAAACCAAGGATAGATTATTTATTTATAATTAAGTTTCAAGCAAATAGATAAAATGTAAAAAAAAAAACTACGCAGTACGCTTATAAAAGTATTTTGTACATATTTATACGAAATGTATAGAATATAACGTGGAGTCACTATGTGATTGAAATGTAAATTAAATAAATGATGCAAAGCTAAACAGCTTTTATTACATTTAAGAAACAAGGTGTTTCAATTAAGTAATCCTTATTATAGACAAACGCTTTTTATGATCGAAAAAATATATTTTATTATTTTTAAATCATGAGTTTTATGAACGATTCTGGTAATATTAATTAAAATATTGTTTTTGATAGCCGTATCATAATAATGTCGATCAAAGTAATATCTGACAATTTGATAAAGTCATTTGAAAACCAATTAAGCTTTATTGAGCTCATGTTTATTACTGAACCTTGCCTGCGTCGTTGGTGTAGTGGTTACAAGCACTACTGTTGAGCATGAAGTCTTAGGTTCGATTCCCAAGTCAGCCAAACCATTATTTTTCCATTAGGAATTTCTCAGTAATGGTGCGTTTCAACCAAAGATGTGCGAGGATGTGTAAGCATTCGCCGCGTAAAACAAACTAATAACAACACTAGCTTAGCTCAAGCTATGTAAATGAAGCGATCTTATTGGTGGCCTCTCGTCGCTACCTGACACATCTCTGGTGGATAAGCAGCCTAATAGTCCGGAGTCTGGATTTTTTCCCGGTTGATGGCAATAGGCTCACCCTCTATTACGTGGGACTTAAATATAGCTGGCCTATTGGGGGAGTACTACAGGCCTCTCCAAAGATAAAACACCTAGACAGAAGATGGAATCACAATTAATTTTAAAAGCAAAAGCTGACCTATTTTGCGACCTCCTAGAAAATGCTGTCAGTTGGACACGATTATTTCATAAAACACGGTATTCTTTGGAAATCAACTGACAGATATCAAGAATGCATTCTCTCATTGGCCGGAGTTTGGTCAACACGTTTGCACAGTATTTTTTTTAAACCTAATTCGAGTGAACTCCATTTCAGACTTTAATTTATCCTGTTTAGGCTATGAAATTATAACCACAATACGAAAACATACACCCAGTCAGAAAAACTTTAGGTCTTACACGCAAAAGTTTTACCATGATGGGGTTGGCATCTAATCAACGTAGTCACAGTCATTTTTCCCTATGGAAAGATTTAAATGATTAAACAAACTAAAATAATTGCTTAAAATCAATAAAAAAAATAGACAAACTAACATAATTACTTACTTACTAGCTGATTAATGTTGCTGCAAAAATTGCCTGGTATGAAAAGTACCACGCTCTACCAGAGATATCACCTTTAACGAGCTAGTACTATGTTTGCAGAATTTTACAGCAATCAGTTCATAAATTAGTTATTCAAAATGTACCGAATTACCAAATAGAATCTCTTTAACATTATAAAACTAAAGTTACATATATGTATATGTAAAAAAATACACTCAGAGGAACATAGAACCTCCTTCTTTTCTAGAAGTCGGTTAGTAAAGTACGTCTGTCGGTGTCGGTAATAAGTAATGCTATTAACTGTGAACCATTCTTCTATATTATTAATTATTATTTTAGACTGCTATTGTCTATAACGTGCGTCATAATAAAAGGCATGACTTACGATTATATTATTGCTTTTATTTCAATACCATTCCAAAAACCATAAACTCAAATATGCCCATTAACAACTAAAACTAAAACAGAGGTAATAACAGGTTCATAAATTATTATTTAACGCTGCCTTTATTTCCAAACACAGCATCATCTATACAAGCCATAAAGATCATTTAAAAAAAGAAACAAAATCAATAACCCGAAAACTACCCATTAACAACTCAACTAAAACGCAATAACGTAACGTTAGAAAAACGTTAACCAGTCTGAATAATTGGAAGTAAAGTAAAGTGAATTAAAGTTAAATAATGTGTGAACCGAACATAAACGAGTAACATTTTTGTTGCCTCACTAGTACAGTAAAGTCGTGTGAAGATGGTGCACAGCTGTGCGGACAGCGAGGCGTGGCGTATGATTAATATTTTATTTATGAGTTTTGAATGGGAGATGTATGGCCTGTAGATTTAGATGAAGTGTGTAGTAATTAGATTGATATTTATGAAGGTTTCGATTATTTGATTGTTACGCAGGTCGTGGTGGCCCGGAGGATAAGTGGACCAGCGAAGGGGCAGAAATGAGTAAAAAATCATACTGTATGTATGTTTAAGTAATAATCTGTGCTTATATGGCTTCAAACTCCAACTGAGGTCGCGAAGACACATTTTATTAGCACGCACAGTGTGAGATGAACTGGTTCGACTGGATATGTGCTTCTTGCATCCAGCGCATTCCTGCGGGCATCACCAAGTCATTGTTCCACCTTCTGGGAAGCCATCCAACGCTGCTCTTCTTGTACGTAGTCACCACTCCAGAACCATTCAGCCTCAAATTCCATTTGTTCTGTGAGCTATGTATCTTGCTTACTGCCACTTAAGTCTGGTAATTCAGGAAAATCTAGATTAAACTCGTTATTTTTTTTTTGTGCAAATAAAATAGGAACAAAAAATCAGTAAATACAGAAATTATAGGTACTTAACAAAAACTTTGATAAATTATTCCAATCAAATACCTACTTATTTCTTATAAAAATAAATCACTGATCAACATAGTGGCGTTAAAATGGACATAATGCAAAAAAATACTTAATAAAGAAAATGTGGCCAATTCGCAGCATGAAGACTGTATAGTTAAAACTTAAAAGGTAATTGTGCAAAGGCGTTCTAATAACAGTGATCACGCTATCGAGTGTGACGTTGATTGCACAGATATGGGGTTAATGCCTCAATACACGATCCAACATTGTTATGTTCAATTTATTTTTCCATAATTTTTCACACAATCATTTCAGGTCAGCATGTGTGCTGCATTATGTGTGCTGATTAACACAAGACAATGTTTATGTTCTTTCTCCAGAATTAGCTTCATAAAATTATTTTTATTATGTATTCTATTCATTGTGTTTTGGTTGTTTTTTTTTATTTTTACTATCTATTTATTGTTGACATAATCTACTCATTACAATGTTTTTTTTATTGAGTTGTATTGCAAAATGTGGTTAGCTAGAGACCTCGACAGTTGATCATATTTATTTATCCTGATCTTAGTTAGTACTCATTAACCATTAATTGATTGATTTTACTTCGATGGTCCTAGTTTATCATTTGTAACTTCGAGTTACGGCTGTATGGACATAGTACAGCATTGCACACATGCAAGCGGGCACGCACTTTTACCTGGAGGCTATTTTTTTTTATTTTATTTTTTTTATTTACGCTTGAGTACAGTCAGTTTTAATGTTTTAATTGGTATATTGACGTGTGCTAGCTGACATGTGGCAAATTATTGATTTTAATGTGATGTGTTTCGTAATGTTAATTACTTCTCATACGATAAGTGTGTAGAGTCAAGTTCTTCCAACTAATCAGACAGCTGTGCTGCTGGGGAGTTTGTTGCGCCACTTCTTCTTCCCAGCTAAAGCACTAGGAAGTGGTGAAGGGTGGGCGTTTTTGGGGGACTGTCTTATGTAACTTTGACCTTCAAAAAGTGCTGATCTTCAGCCTAATTTGAATAAATGACTTTTGATTTGATTTTGATTATATTGCCTAAATATTACAAAGTAGTTAAAGGCTTGGGTAAGTTTTTTTTCAGAATACTGCATACCTACAAAAGTTTTCTGGTAAGTTTCGCCATAAGCTTGAGCTTGAGTAGCCTTAGCAAGTCTAAAGTAATTTTATCACGTCACATGACATAACGATACGTACTAAAACATACCATTAACCTTGACATGACCAATTTGCAACATACGCATAGCCATTACATTTTAAGACCATAAACAAGGAAGAATACAACATAACTATGGCCACTCGATGCGTGTCAATATTTTAACTACTTAGTTTCATTATTATTTCATTATCAGCTAATAGCAGTCCACTGCGGGACATAGTCCTGTCCAGTTGCACGGCGATACTTATTATTAATGGTATTTTAAAATGACTCAATGATATGAAATAATTAATGAAGTATATTTAAGCATGCTTAATAAGAAAAACATACTTATTAATATCTTGTTACATGTTTCTTGAAACTTATTATAATCTATTGGTGTTTTTTAGGTACACTACCCTTGCCACGCTTCTAGATTTTTTGTGCTCACGTAATAAAATCAAAAGTGAGAAATTAAAACGAGTTTTTAAGTTTGCTTTGATTAACGTAGCTCTTTTAAGAAAAAACGTTCAAACTTCCCTTTGTTTAAACAAAAGCAAGTCGATATGTTGGCTCATGGACCTATACACTTACAAACTAACCCGTTCATAACACGTTGTTCTCCAAATGATGATAATAATACAATCATGAACATTTGTGCTTTATGTTCAGAACATGGTATTGTGAAGCTTTTAATAGTGTTAATAGTGTGTGTGTGTGGCGTGATACATTCAATTAGGGCCTTCATAGGGTTAAGCGTCCGTAGTGAAATTATTTATAGGATTTGTACATCAGGGCTCAGGGCCGGATTTAAATGTAACCCCTGGGCACCGAAAATCCGCCCCAATACTGGCATTTTACTTAAACTTATACACTGCTGGAAGAAATTAAGGGATTAAAAAAATATTCAAATTTTTGGTCAATTTTCAACAGGCCGTAACTTCGAGATGGTCGTATAGGGAAAAAAAAATAAGGTTGTTGGATTAACTTTAAATTTTTTTAGCGTCAGCGATTTTTGAGCAAACTTAGAAAAACCAGCAACAAAAAAATCAAGCCAATCGCCTCTACGAGGACACGGTGGTGCTCCGCCCAAGCAGGGCATGTTTCCACCGTATGCTCCACCGTGTCATCTGGGTGATCCTCGCAGTGGTGACACCCGGGCGTTTCCTCCCGCCTGATTATGTGCAGGAACCTCCCGAAACATCCATGTCCGGTGAGGACCTGCGTCAGGCGGTAGGTGAGGGCACCGTGACGCCTGTCTAGCAACTCCTCAAAGAGGGGCCTTACCGCCACTATCGTGTCGTGCCCTGCGCTGGGTTGCGACAGTCGCTGTTTCCAGGCCACCATGAGATCGCGTACAGGCGCGCGAGGACTATTCAAAGGCTTACTATACTACCAACGACTACTTAAATGACAAGAATAGTTGGTCGCTGTGATTAACACGGGTCTCCCTTGTTTTACCGAAAAGAAATTGCCAAATTATCACTTCCCAAACACATTTTCGCATAATTTCATTTGCCAAGAATAGAATAGAATAGAATGCATTTATTTGTCAGAATATTGTACAAAGCTGTTATGTGCGTATTACGTCCAAAATATTCTGCCGTTTCCGGCGTACAAATATAGTTGCTAAAAATTATGAGTCATCATTAAGTACATAAAATTATTAATAATAGGGATTACAACAAAAATTGAATAATAGTTTGGAAAGAGATTATATAAGTCAAAAATCAATGAAGTCAAGGAGATAAAACATTAATGTCAATTATTATTTAGGTAATTTTTCGTTTATAAAATCTTCAGTAGAATAATAACATTTGCTTAAAAGGAAATCAAATAATCTTCGTTTAAATATTCTGAGGCTGAGAGTTTTGAAGCCATCAGGTAATTTGTTGTAGACAGTAATGGACATGCAGTATACATTATTAGAAAACAATTTAATTCTACGCCTAGGAACATTAAGCATATGCACTTTTCGGCTGGGTCTGGATACAACATCATTAAACAATTCAAATTCATGTCTGTTTTGGTGAACAAAGATACAAATTTCAAAAATGTATAGTGCTGGAAGTGGTAATATTTTAAGTTTTTTAAACAATGGAACACAACTGTCCAATGGGTGCGCTCCACAAATTGAGCGTACACATTTTTTCTGAGCTCGAAACACTCTTTGAAGTTCAACCGAATTACCCCATATTATAATACCATAGCGCAAGATTGATGAGACATAGCCATGATATGCACATAGTGCTGCCTCAACACTAGCCACACGTGTTAGTCTATATAAAACAAAAACAAATCTATCTATCTTTTTACATAGATCATCAATGTGAGATTTCCAGTTACAATTTTTATCAATTATTATCCCCAAGAATTTTGCATAATCAACCTCTTCTATAGTCTCATTTCCATATTGTATTTTAAGCCGTGGACGTGTACTGTTATATGTCTGGAATTGTATCATTTTTGTTTTATTAATGTTAATATGAAGATTATTTTGTTCAAGCCATGTAATAATTTTATTTAATGTCATATTTATTTCGTTTTGGTACTCAACAATGTCGTCATTTTGATTTATAATACTAAGGGTCGTATCGTCAGCGTATAGTATGCAATTGTGGGGTGTTACACTATGCAAGTCATTAACATAGATCAAGAATAATGGTGGCCCTAGTATGGTCCCTTGGGGGACACCACAGTTGTTTTCGCGATATTGAGACCTATATGCGAGCTTTTCATTTCCTGTTTGTCCCGAAATCTCAACACATTGCTGTCGATGTGTAAGGTAGCTTTCGAGCCATTTCAACGCGTTTCCCCTTATGCCATATCGATCTAATTTATAAATTAATAAAGTGTGGTTCACGAAATCAAATGCCTTGGACATATCTAGAAAGATAGAGGCAATTGGTAGTTTACCATTAAGGCATTTTGTTATTCATTTTAATAGAGCAAAACAAGCTGTTGTGGTCGATTTATTTTTCCTGAAACCAAATTGATCTTCACTTAAAATTTTGTATTTGGATAAAAAACCGGAGAGTCTTTCCTGCATGGCCTTTTCAAAGACCTTTGATAATATTGGTATGAGTGTTATGGGGCGGTAATTATTCATATCACTTCTGTCACCTTTCTTGTGAATTGGTTTAACAATTGAAAACTTCAACCTTGAAGGGAACAAACCTTGCATAAATGACAAGTTAATAATATGGCTAATATGAGATATTATATTAGATTTATAAATTATTACTTACCAAAAAATCTCTTTACAAATAATTGTTACGAAAACCTATGTTTGGCAAGTGAACATTTGAAAATAACTTGTTCACCAACTAGTACTTTTACCATTTTTTATCTAGTCAAATATTTCAGTTGGTATAACATATTTTACGCAAAATTAAATAAGCCAAATATTTGGTGTCGTCAATTTTAAACTTAATAAGATCTAACGTTGAAGACGTTTTATTACAAGGGTGCTTTTTCCACTTGGGACAAATTCTAAACAGGTAATAATAATGTTATTATAATTATATTATTTCTCTCGATAGCCTCCTAAAAATAATCTCTTTTTTCCATATTTTTTTCTATATAATCTAATTGTTTCGTAGGTGGTCACAGTTTTAACCTAACCTAACCATTTTTTTTTATTAATAACCTACTGTAACTAGTTCCATAAATAACCAAATGTCTAGTAACCATAAATTTGACTTGTTTCAGACAAATTCAAGCACATAAGCTTACAAAGAAATACGCAAATGACATCAAATTTAACAAACAAGTAAAATGTTTATTTTTGCCTTTATATTTTTTGTCATAACAAATCATTTGACTAAACGTTTATTGTCTAAATATTGTTTGCTGTAATAAATCATTTGATTAAAGATCAAAAGCCTTAATTACATTATCCTTGGTAATAATCTGCCAAGTAAACATTTGACCAAATGAAAATGTGCGTACTAAAATTATTCCAAATATTACATTGGTATAAAAAAAGGTTGCTAAAATTTGTTTGGGTAATGAAAATTTGGCAAAATCTTTTCGGCAAAACGGCAGGATCCCGATTAACACAAGACAATGTTTATGTTCTTTCTCCAGAATTAGCTTCATAAAATTATTTTTATTATGTATTTAATTCATTGTGTTTTGGTTGCTTTTTTTTATTTTTTATTAGCCATTTATTGTTGACATAATCTACTCATTACAATGTTTTTTTAATGAGTTGTATTGCAAAATGTGGTTCGCTAGAGACCTCGACAGTTGATCATATTTATTTATCTTGATCCTAGTTAGTAATCATTAGCAATTAATTGATTGATTTTACTTCGATGGTCCTAGTTTATCATTTGTAACTTCGAGTTACGGCTGTATGGACATAGTACAGCATTGCACATGTAAGCGGGCACGCACTTTTACCTGGAGGCTATTTTTTTTTATTTTATTTTTTTATTTACGCTTGAGTACATTCATTTTTAATGTTTTAATTGGTATATTGACGTGTGCTAGCTGACATGTGGCAAATGATTGATTTTAATGTGATGTGTTTCGTAATGTTAATTACTTCTCATACGATAAATGTGTAGAGTCAAGTTCTTCCAACTAAACAGACAGCTGTGCTGCTGGGGAGTTTGTTGCGCCACTTCTTCTTCCCAGCTAAAGCACTAGGAAGTGGTGAAGGTTGGGCGTTTTTGGGGGACTGTCTTATGTAACTTTGACCTTCAAAAAGTGCTGATCTTCAGCCTAATTTGAATAAATGACTTTTGATTTTGATTTTATCGCCTCCAGATCCCACGGCGGCAGTCCGGCAAGGAGGCTTGCCGCCTTGACCGAGATCGTTCGGTACCCCCGGATCAGCCTAAAGGGGACAAGCCTTGCTGCATCGAAAATATTAAGAAAACCAATAATGTTAAGTGTGCCTTTAACAGTTCAATATGTCCACATAAACTCTGCAAAGAGCCAAATTAGCCAGCCGTTTTTTTGTTTCACTCGATCGAATTTTTGAAAAATTAAAGGATCACGTTTATTGCTCTGAAAAGCTCATAATTATTTTTTAATGAGAAATAAATCTGAGCTTTTTCCACATTTTCGTTGCAGAGACTCAGCGAGTGCTTAAATTAAAAAAAAAGGTCTTGAAACCTTTAACTTTCTGTGCGATCATTGAATCTCTATATCCATATCAAATACGATAAGAGGAGTTTTCAAATAATTCGAGTGTCTACTTTCATTTTCCAGACTCTATAAATTTTTACTAAAAGTGCCAAAATTATAATTCACAAATAATGTATGACTTGAATTTATTGAATTATCAATAAAACAGATAATTATTATATTTATATAATTATTTAATTTATATTGAGCAATCTTGATAAGACCTGTTATGTCACCGAAACTTAATATAATTAATATTAACTTTCGATGACATAACACGGGTCAGTGGCGGATTTATCAGCAGGCTGAGTAGGCTGGAGCCTAAGGCGGAAAATTTAGTTCAAAATTTACCTAAAAATATAATACTAACAAATATATTTATTTAGGGCACGCCACGATAGTGGTTGTAAGACCTCTCTTTGAGGAGTAGCTAGAGAGGATCTAACACAGTACCATAGTTCACAATGATACGGGAAAAGTTGATGTATCGAGGATGATGGAGCACAAATCATAAAGTTGGAATTTTATTGATAGAAAACTGATATTTGATTCTGATATGTGGACTATGGTATCAAAATTTGTAGGCGGCAAAACTGAATAGCCTACGGGCGGCAAATCTGTAAATCCGCCACTGACACGGGTTATTGCAATCTTGACATATTTGTCATGTAAAAACGCGTTTAATAAAACTCGACATAATGACAACTGTCACAATAATCAAAATAATTTCAAAAAAGTATTAATTCATAGAATTTTTTAATTTATATTGAGGTATCTTAATAAGACTAAAACAAATTTTTTCACTTTCGAAATTTTGCCGCCCTAAAAAATTTGCCGTCCTGGGCACTCGCCCCGACTGCCCCTAGGGTAAATCCAGCGCTGCACGTGACTCAGACACACAGTCACGAGCCTCAGACACACTGTTACGTGCCTCAAAAACACAGTCACGTGACACAGACCCACAGTCACGTGACACAGACACACAGTCACGTGCCTCAAACACACAGTCACGTGCCTCAGACACACAGTCACGTGGTTCGGACACAGTCAATTGCTTGAGACACACGATCACGTGCCTCAGTCACACAGTCACGTGTTTCGGACACACAATCACGTGACACAGTCACAAAATCACGTGACTCAGACAAACTGTCACGTGCCTCAGTCACACAGACACGTGACTCAGAAACAAAGTCACGTGATAAAGACACAGTCTCGAACCTCGAACACACGGTCACGTGCCTCAGTCACACAGCCACGTGACTCAGACACACTGTCACGTGCCACAGTCACGTGCCTCAGACACACAGTCACGTGACTCAGACACACAGTCACGTGCCTCAGATACACAGTCACGTGGCTCGGACACACAAGCACGTGACTCAGAGACACAATCACGTGACAAAGACACAAAGTCACGTGCCTTAGACACAGTCACGTGACTTGAACACACAGACACGTGACTCAGACACATGGTCACGTGTCTCAGTCACACAGTCACGTGACTCAGAGACACAGTCACGTGACACAGACACAAAGTCACGTGCCTTAGACACCGTCACGTGACTTAAACACACAGGCACGTGACTCAGACACACGGTCACGTGCCTCAGTCACACAGTCATGTGACTCAGATACACTGTCACGTGCCACAGTCACGTGACGCTGACACACAGTCACGTTCTTCGAACACACAGTCACGTGTTTCGGACCCCCAGCCAGGTGCATCAGACACGCAAACACGTGCCTCAGACACACTGTCACGTGCCTCAAAAACCACAGTCACGTGACACAGACCCACAGTCACGTACCTCAGACACACAGTCACGTGGTTCGGACACAGTCAATTGCTTGAGACACACGATCACGTGCCTCAGTCACACAGTCACGTGTTTCGGACTCACAATCACGTGACACAGTCACAAAATCACGTGACTCAGACACACTGTCACGTGCCTCAGTCACACAGACACGTGACTCAGAAACAAAGTCACTTGCCTTAGACACAGTCACGTGACTTGAACACACTGGCACGTGACACAGACCCACAGTCACGTGACACAGACACACAGTCACGTGACTCAGACACACAGTCACGTGACACAGACACAAAGTCACGTGCCTTAGACACAGTCACGTGACTTGAACACACAGGCACCTGACACAGACCCACAGTCACGTGACGCAGACACACAGTCACGTGATTAAGAAACAAAGTCACGTGCCTTAGACACAGTAACGAGACTTGAACACACTGGCACGTGACACAGACCCACAGTCACGTGACACAGACACACAGTCACGTGACTCAGACACACAGTCACGTGACACAGACACAAAGTCACGTGACACAGACACAAAGTCACGTGCCTTAGACACAGTCACATGACGTGAACACACAGGCACGTGACACAGACCCACAGTCACGTGACACAGACACACAGTCACGTGATTAAGAAACAAAGTCACGTGCCTTAGACACAGTCACGTGACTTGAACACACTGGCACGTGACACAGACACACAGTCACGTGACTCAGACACACAGTCACGTGACACAGACACAAAGTCACGTGCCTTAGACACAGTCACGTGATTTGAACACACAGGCACGTGACTCAGACACATAGTCACGTGTCTCAGTCACACAGTCACGTGACTCAGAGACACAGTCACGTGACACAGACACAAAGTCACGTGCCTTAGACACAGTCACGTGACGTGAACACACAGGCACGTGACACAGACCCACAGTCACGTGACACAGACACACAGTCACGTGACTCAGACACACAGTCACGTGACACAGACACAAAGTCACGTGCCTTAGACACAGTCACGTGACTTGAACACACAGGCACGTCACACAGACCCACAGTCACGTGACACAGACACACAGTCACGTGATTAAGAAACAAAGTCACGTGCCTTAGACACAGTCACGTGACTTGAACACACAGGTGCGTGACTTAGACACAGGGTCACGTGTCTCAGTCACACAGTCACGTGACTCAGAGACACAGTCACGTGACACAGACACAAAGTCACGTGCCTTAGACACAGTCACGTGACTTGAACACAGAGGCACGTGACTCAGACACATGTTCACGTGTCTCAGTCACACAGTCACGTGACTCAGTTACACTGTCACGTGCCACAGTCACGTGACTCAGAAACAAAGTCACGTGACACAGACACACAGTCACGTGCCTCAGACACACCGTCACGTGCCTCGGACACACGATCACGTGCCTCTGTCATACACTGTCGCGTGCCTTAGTCACAAAGTCACGTGACTCAGAAACAAAGTCACGTGACTCAGACACACAGTCGCGTGCCTCAGTCACACAGTCATTTGACTCAGACACACTGTCACGTGCCACAGTCACGTGACTCTGACACACAGTCACGTGACAAAGACACACAGTCTCGTGCCTCAGACACACGGTCACGTGCCTCAGTCACACAGTCACGTGACTCAGACACTGTCACGTGCCGCAGTCACGTTACTTAGAAACAAAGTTGCGTGACTCAGACACAGTCACTTGACACAGACACACAGTCACGTGACACAGACAAACAGGCACGTGACACACACACACAGTCACGTGACACAGACACACAGTCACTTGCCTTACACACACAGTCACGTGCCTCAGACACACAGTCACGTGCCTCAAACACACTGTCACGTGCCTCAGACACAGTCACTTGACACAGACACACAGTCACGTGACACAGACATACAGTCACGTGCCTTAGACACACAGTCACGTGCCTCGGACACACAGTCACGTGCCTCGGACACACGATGACGTGCCTCTGTCACACAGTCACGTGTTTCGGTCACACAATCACGTGACAGTGACAAAGTTACGTGACTATAATTTTTTTATTTCGATTTGTAAATTTAAAAAAATATATTATACACAAAAAAGTATTATAATGCTTTTATAATTTAACTAAAATTATAATACTAACAAAAAGTGATCACCACGATAGTGATCGTAAGACCTCTGTTTGAGGAGTAGCTAGAGAGGATCTAACACAGTACCATATTTCACAATGATACGGGAAAAGTTGATGTAACGAGGATGATGGAGCACAAATCATAAAGTTGGAATTTTATTGATAGAAAACTGATATTTGATTGTGGACTATGGTAGGTATCAAAATTTGTAGGCGGCACAACGGAATAGCCTACGGGCGGCAAATCTGTAAATCCGCCACTGACACGGGTTATTGCAATCTTGACATATTTGTCATGTAAAAACGCGTCTAATAAAACTCGACATAATCAAATCATCAGACATGACAACTGTCACAATAATCAAAATAATTTCAAAAAGTATTAATTCATAGAATTTTTTAATTTATATTGAGGTATCTTGATAAGACTAAAACAATATGTTTCACTTTCGAAAACTTGCCGCCCTAAAAAATTTGCCGCCCTGGGCACTCGCCCCGACTGCCCCTAGGGTAAATCCAGCGCTGTCAGGGCTGTCAAAAAGGGAAAGCATGTTTTGAAATATCTTGTATATAATAGCGTTAACAATATTCTCCATTAATAAAGATGGCGCGCTGACTTCCTTAGGATGGAGACTGAAGCAGTAAATTAGCAAATACCGTAGAATGGGGTGAACAGGGATGCAGGGGTGAATCGGGATAAACTTTAAAAGAGATTTTAACATTGAAATAACTTATAGTATGTTGCCATTGCCAACAAGGTCACTAGTCGTCATATATAATACAGTAAAAATATATGATAGACCCTTTTATATAACCTAAGCTTTGTTCTTTAAAATCTCCTCTCCTCCTCTCTCTTTTAAATCCACTATGAAAAGAATCCTAGTAAAATCTTATCCTCTTTAAATAAAAAGTGTTGAAAATAACAGAGTAATAACCACCATAATCACCACTCAAAATCATCCCACAAACGTTCTACAACTGACACGTTTCATCTCTGTGTGACGTCTATTTATCTAGCGAGATGAAGTCATAAGCAGCCATTAAGAAACGATGCCCCCTGGGCGGAGGCATCCGTCACTCAAGCTGCAATATGGATCCATATTTAGCTGTACGATGCTGTACAGAGGCCAGCACATCAAGTTACCACAATCTGTCAAATTTCTTTGATAGTATTTCAACTTTATTGCAAAGGAATAAGGTTCATTTTAATTGAGAAAATTTGACAGTTAGGGATAGCTGATGTGCTGGCGTCTGTACAAAACCAATTATCATATTGTAATGCCAGCATTCCCCGTATTATTAAGCAGAGGAGTATGGTATACCAACACTTTGCCAGTTACGTGAAATCCCATAAAATGGCCCTTACACACCAGCGTTTGTCCAGCGTCTTTCAGATAATCCCGGGTAAGCGGGATTGTCCGAAAGGGTTACCGCTACCCCGGAACAAAAAGGGCTGAGGAGGGAACATGGATGGATTTTAGTCAGTAAGAGTCTGACACTCCCTTCCGCTCCACCCAGTGCGGGAGGGGTTATATGATGATTTCCCACCCTCAGAAAAAAAAAAGCGTTCAGCGTAGGTGTTCGATAAACAAACGCAATATACTTTACAAACACACGTCAGCACATCAAGCTATCCCAAACTGACAATTTTAACAATCGAAAATGAACCTTATCCTTTTGTAATGAAGTTATCTTTAAAAGAAAGACTGATTGGGGTAACTTGATGTGCTGGCCTCTGTAAGTACGTACTGCAAGAATGAGGTCGGGTCTGTTACCGTATAACGAGCATAAATTAAAGCAGTTGGGCTAATATTGAGAAGTTGATATGGGAATACATTACTACATAGTATTTTGGCAGACCCGGGAATTGACCCTAGGATCCCACGCTCGTCCCATGTGCTCACGTTAAGTCACGCAAAGTTGCGCTGGCAACCAATAAAGAATAATAATCCCAAATAGATTTAAGATCATCTTACAAACGTTCTACAACTGACAAGTTTCATCTCAGTGAGATGAAGTCATATACATACATTGCCCCCTGGGCCGTAAACCATCCGTCACTCATGTTGCTGATGCTGCAATATGAACCTATCACGTTTAGCTGTGGGGGTTCATATTGACTCAGTTAGCTTCTGTTTTTGATATAAGAAAATAGTTTTACTTATTATTTAAGTAACTAGGTCAAAAGTGTTAGCATAATATATTCATAATGATGCTTATAAATGTACTGTGTTATCATAAATCATCGATTGATTGAATTGATAAAATTTTTGGATTGTATATGTGGTGCCACAATTGAGTAGTAAATTTAGGAGAAGGTCGTGTCTAAGTCATAACAGCTGCACGGATCGATCCATCAGGTTAAGCTACGCTTGCCGGGGTTGGTCAGAAACCATATTTACATATCGAGACTCCTCCGTGCCTCGGAAAGCACGTGAACGCGTTGGTCCTGGCTGTCATTTGTGGATCTTTGACAGTCGTTATGAGTAGTCAGAAGCCCGAAAGTCTGACAGCAAGTCTCACCAAAGAGTATCGTATTACCCAGTTACTGATTGGGTTGTGGAGGTCAGATAGGCAGTCGCTCCATGTAAAATACTGGTATTTAGCTGCATCCGGTTGATTGGATGCCGATCCCAACATAGATGGAACAAGGAGAGGCAAATTGAATTAGTCAATTTCACCCTATTTCTTGTTAATGTGTCTTAATTTCTCAAAAGAACATGCTTTGAATAACCACAATCACTTCAATAGTACTTATTCCAAGTTCTATGATATTTGTACATATACCAGAAATGTAAAAAGCAGTTAACAATTTTTAAAGTGTTTGAAAGAATCTTCGAATCGATTAAAAAGTATTGTGACGTTATGGTACTAAATTCGATTGTAAACCGACAGATTTCATACTAACCTTAACGTGAATCTAATTAATAAAACTGGTCCTAGAATACAGGCCTGAGACGAATAACATCATACCGCTTAAATATTTAAACTTTTCGCACACAATAAAGGTACAAAGGTGGACTTAATGCCTTAGGCAATCAAGTTGCCTGAGACATTAAGTCCGCCTTTAAAACTTAAATCCTTCGAATTCTGAATGTCATTATTAACAGGCATTAACAATCTCAAAGACAATCAGGGTATAGGTACAGATTTATGTCGCGATGCGGGAATTGAACCTGCGACCTTGATCTCTGAAAACGGATACGGTGAAGTGTCTCTTGAGGTCGACGTGCGTTTGATGTGACTTGATTATGAGAACTCCATTCTTTGTTCATTGACAAGAGATTGTATTAATTATTCATTTGAGGATGGGAAATCATCAAATGACCCTTCCCACTCTGGGTGGAGCGGAAGGGAGTCTCTTACTGACTAAAACCCATCCAGGTTCCTTCCTTAGCTCTTTAATATGTTCCGGGGTAGCGGTAACCCTTTCGGACAATCCCGCTTAATTCCTTAAGAAAACCTTACCATCATCATTTCAGTCGAAATACGTTCACTATTGCACATAGGCCTTTTTTAGGATTTCGTACCCAAAGGGTAAAACGGGACCCTATTAATAAGATTATGCTGTCGGTCCGTCCATCTGTCTGTCTGTCACCAGACTTCATGATCTATGATAGTTGAAATTTTCACAAATCAATGATTTCTGTTGCCGCTGTAACAAAAAAATGCTAAAAAGCAGAATAAAACAAATATTTAAGGGGGCTCCCATACAACACACGTGATTTTTTTTCCGTATTAATAGATAATGGTACGGAACCCTTCGAGCGCGAGTCCAACTTGCATTTTGCCGTTTTTTTTCGTTCCGGGGTGGAACAGCCTCAAGTATATCCTACGCCCCTTGAGCGTTTGGGTCTATCAGACTCTTACTGACTAAAAACTAACCTGCTGTTCCATGTCACACTACGCCGGGGGAATGTACCTACAATATTTCCATACCATTCGACATTAGGCCTCCCTCTAGGTCCGCCACTTCGACCGGTACTGTGTTTCTTGCATCCAGCGGCAAGAAAGCCCACAAAATCTCGGAAATCGTGAAAAAAAAAATCTGCTGTTCCCTATAATTCGACGAGTCACGTGACCAAA
Organism: Hyppa rectilinea; assembly: GCA_951799385.1. Taxonomy (NCBI): domain Eukaryota; kingdom Metazoa; phylum Arthropoda; class Insecta; order Lepidoptera; family Noctuidae; genus Hyppa; species Hyppa rectilinea. The sequence goes on along the minus strand of OX637318.1, from coordinate 15,920,387 downwards.
AATGTATAGAACAACTGATTTTTTTTTTGCGATTTTGGAGTTGGCCCCATAGTAAAAGTTGTTCAGTCGGGTGGCCTGTAGCATATGCTTTTGTATTTATATACCCTTTCGGTTACAACCTGTATATTAAAATATTAAATATAATATATTAAAATATTAATAATAACTATGTACAGAGGCCAGCACATCAAGTTACCCCAATCTGTCAAATTTCTTTTATAGTATTTCAACTTTATTGCAAAGACATAAGGTTCATTTTTAATTGTGAAAATTTGACAGTTAGGGATAGCTTGATGTGCTGGCGTCTGTACAAGTATATAAAAAGTGCCCAAAAGGCTGGCAGCATTGCCCCGTTGTATGGCAATGTTGATTCTTTGACCAAAAAATAGGCCAACTAGGTCACGTGAAGAGTCGACCGCTTGGCGACGTCTCGAAAGCCATAGAAGGCACTCGGACTCCATGGTCTTAGTTGAAATCATGGGTAATAGTTCTAATTTTAATTATTTTAATATTATTTTAATTATAAAATACACTAAAACAAGGCACATAATTAGACCTCTGTGTTCTGTCTTAGCCTGAGATTTGATCAAAATCTGTTAGATAAGACATTACTAACAACCTATAAGTACTTCAAACAGCCTCTTACTAGATCGCACTCTGAACCAACTTCACTAATTAATTTAATTTAATTCTACGCAAAACTTGAACTAATTAACCTTTATGAGAACTTGATCCAAAAATCAAAATATTTCGTAAAAGCCAATTATTTTGTACTGGTTCACTTGTATCATGTGTTTAAATATTGCTTTGAAACGATATTAGTTTATTATTCAGTGGATAATATTTGGCAAAAGTTAATTAATCACGATTTAGACCACTATCACCGTGATTATCGGAAGCCGATCCATATTGTAAGGTCATATCGGAGTAGGGTAACCATACGTAGACTAGCAAACTTATTTGAAAGTAAAAGACAAAAGTAAAAAAAAATAACGATGTTTAACCGTGAAGGGATAGAATACGTAGATGTATGGAATTCAGAATTCCTACACAAAAAAAAACACAAACACACAGACGGAATCAAGAGTTATTCATAGCCGTATTTAGATTCCGAATTTGAGATTTATTAAGTTTTGGAACAATAGACTTCATTTGATCCAAGACAAAGATCAAATTACATTGCAGTAAACGAAATAGGGACTGTTTATTAAAAATTGTCACTCAAAAATCAGATTTCAATACACTTTGTTAAAGTAGACAGTTGTGTATAGCTTTGGTTTCCTAAGAAAGCAGTAAATGGTCACAGATAGCTGCCTTCCGAAGCGTTTCTGACATCTTAATGTCAAAGACTGTGTGGTGTGAATATGTCAGTTTTCATAATGGTGGGTATAATACGATGGAATCGCTTTGCTTGAAAACTCAAACTTAAATGGCGATGGAATGTAAATAACCTCAGATATGAAATTCAAGTCCTGCCAGGTCTGCGGGATGGGCACGCCACGATAGTGGCGGTAAGGCCCCTCTTTGAGGAGTGGCTAGAGAAGCGTCACGACGCCCTCACCTACCGCCTGACGCAGGTCCTCACCGGACATGGATGTTTCGGGAGGTTCCATGGTTGTCCGAAAGGGTTACCGCTACCCCGGAACATAAAGGGCTACGGAAGGAACATGGATGGGTTTTAGTCAGTAAGAGTCTGTCACTCATTAGGGGTCATTTGATGATCCTCAAAAACAAAAGTATGTTATATAGAATGTATTCACACTCGATAAATGTTTAGTCATCAAATTCGGTATTTAACAAACTAATGTTAACTATCGTAATTCGATTAATGCCATTGAAATGTAAAACGGTTATAATTAAGTATTTTTATTATTTAATAATAAACATTCAATTAAACAATTAACATTCTTATCTATTGTTATGTAATTATACGTTATTTTAGTACGAACCTGGTATTTTTTTTAATAAATATATTCCATTACAACTTACCCTTAATTAATATTGCCCTCTACAGTAAATATAATAATAATTGTTGTATTCATCTCTAATAAAGAATTATTATCATGAATTATGTTTAATATCAATAGGACCTTTAACAGATCCATTATATTATTATGACTTAACATTACATGAATTCATATTCAATGATTGTTTTATTTAAAAGCATTTACATAATAAAGCTTGTCATTAAATTACATTATGGACAGTATAATTCATTGATGATGTAACATAATTACACTTAATTTTTATTACAATCTTCTTTCTTTTTCGTGTGGTTAGAGAATAACCTGGTGTCAGAGTTTTTATGCTGCCCATGGGCCTCTAAGTTAGATTCACATACTGTTGAGAAATATTTCTCCGGCATGATTTTCCTCACGATTATTTCTTTCACCGTTTTTTAAGTAAGTGATAACTATGCAACTACTACTAACATTATACAGGATGGAAGGGTGGAAGAGAAATCGGCGCAAAGCTGGTTACCACGGATTCAGTGCATGATTCTGATCCTCCCTACGTTGAACGGATTATCATGCTGGAAACATGCTGGTCCTGCTCCACAGGGCAGTCTAGTGTCTAGACAAAATCAAACTGGTTGCTAAGTAAATTAGGTAATAATTTATTATTTATAAAATACTATTTTAACATGTTGAAATAACTTCTCACACATTGATTGATTTATTATATATTAACTTTTAGAATGTTTGTAAATATGTGAGCACCATGTACTTTTGACATACTTAAGTTACCTACCATTACTATATGTGTTTTTCTTTTCACCTTTTGTGGTGTAGTGTTTTTATTCTGGGTGCATCGTCTTCACATATAATGTTATAATTCATGTATACAAAACATTGTAAAACATTTTAAAAGAGTAACGGTGGAGTTTCTTGCCCATTCTTCTCCACACGAAACTACCTTTTGGAAGGGGCGACTAGAATCAATTCTATTTCTTGTTCATTTTGACGTTCAAAAGTGCCTTACTTGTGCCTATTTGAAATAAATGATTTGACTTTGACTTTTATCAATGGTTATGAAAAAAAAATACACATACTTGACATTTTCACAGCGTATTGCACTTTTTTGTGAAACAGCTGATTCTTTTCTAACACGCAGGAAGGTTCAGAATCATACACTGAAACCACGGTGACCAGGTTGGCGTCGATGTCCCTTTCATCCTGTATAAGACAGGACACGGTGGAGCACGAGGAGGAAACCTGCCCGCTTGGGCGGAGCACCGCCGTGTTCTCATAGAGGCGATTGGTGGCGACTTCTCGCGCCCGGCCCTGGTGCAAGCCATGGTCCGGAGCGAGAGGGAGTGGGAGGCAGTCACCTCCTTCTATGAAACAGTCATGCTCGCGAAAGAGGAGGCGGGATGGGAGAGGGAAAGGTCCTCCCGTCCCGGCCACCGTAGGCGCGGGCCTGCGGGCGGTGAGTAATGGGTAGCTCACCGTCCGATCAGGACCATGCCCGTGCCGGATGGCGCGAACATGTTCCACGCGCGCCTCAAAGAGATGTCAGCATATAAATGGGCCCGTTAGGGCCAAGCCTGCCAGGAAAGCGGGATTGTCCGAAAGGGTTACCGCTACCCCGGAACATAAAGGTCTAAGGAAGGAACATCGATGGGTTTTATTCAGTAAGAGTCTGACACTCCCTTCCGCGCCACCCAGAGCGGGAGAAGACATTTGACGATTTCCCACCCTCAACAAAGAAAAAATAACCCTGTATAAGACAAAAAATACAAAAATGTATCTTTGTAACATTTTTGTATTTTATAAAATACTAGCTGACCCGACAGACGTTGTCCTGTCTTAACTGTGATACCTACCCTACCTACCTACCTACCTGCCTACCTACCCTACCTACCCTACCTACCTAGCTACCTACCCTACCTACCCTACCTACCCTTCCTACCCTACCTACCCTAGCTACCCTACCTACCCTACCTACCCACCCTACCTACCTACCCTACCTACCTACCCTACCTACCTACCTACTCTACCTACCTACCCTACCTATCTACCCTACCTACCTACCCTACCTACCCACCCTACCCACCCTACCTACCCTACCTACCTACCCTACCTACCTACCTACCCTACCTACCCACCCTACCAACCTACCTACTCACCTACCCTACCTACCCTACCTACCTACCTACCCTACCTACCTACCTACCTACCTACCTACCTACCTACCTACCCTACCTACCTACCCTACCTACCTACCCTACCCTGCCTACCTACCTACCTACCTACCCACCCTATAGGAGGAAAATCAGCAGCTGATCGAAAAAAAATTAAAAATGTATTCTGTTATTCAGGGCGGAGACAAATCCAACGAAACAAAAACCATGAAAATTGGTCCAGCTGATCTCGAGTTATAATGGAGGGAACAAACCCGACTTTCTTTTATATAGATAAGCATTCATTTTTGTGTAAATAAAAACATTGTGCATTGTCCACGTATTGGGCACGTTCTCATTTGAGGCTATATCCGACCGTGGAGCTCAAAAGGGTGACAAACTAAAATATGGCGTCAAAAAACTCCTCATCATCCGTAAGAAAGCTTGGTCAACCTACAAGAGAAGCTCGCATTGGAATTTGTAAGCGGGCAAGGTCGAAAATTGATGCGCGATCGAGACTAAGTGTCCGTATGTACGGTAATACGACCATTCAAATAGGATTTGTATGTCAAGCGTGGTATGTGAGAGGGAGCCAAGACATGTTTTGAATTCCATGAAATTGGGAAACCAGAATTAATTGACAGGTTGGGAATATTGCCTTTATTTTCTGTTATTTAGATACATCCAAGATCTATTATTATGACAAAGATCGTGAACTAATTCTGAGTATGTATCCACCATGTCCTAGTACCAAAAATTCGAAGATGTGTGGCATCACCGGACGCGGACCCACACTGGGACCGCGTGGTAGGTTTAAGCTCAGTCCCTTTCGGAGGAGGTATGTGTCCCGCAACGGTATCATTATAGGTTAATGATGCTTATATGTATGCTTTGTATTAGTTGGTAAGCTTTTAAATAAATAATAATAAAATAATCATAGTATTAAAAAAGTTTCAACGAGTTAACTCTTATGAAATAATATATTGAGTTTCATAATAACAAAAGTTGTGAATATCATTAAAACAGAATAACTTTAAAAAAATCAATGACCCCGCTAAAAACTATATACAAGTCAAAGTTTTAACAATAAATCTTGTAGACAACCAAATTAATGAAAAAGAATACCAGCCAAAAATCATATGAAAAGAAGAGCTTCTGAAGCAGAGTGTTTCTTTGTCTACGCCCTTGATGTTTTTTTTTTCATAAAAAATCTAAACTAATATTCAACCGAATAAAATCAAAAGCATAATGCTGACTTAACGAGATGGCTTACATAAAGCCATCCACGACAATTAGACGAGTCCATCCTCGGCCACAACATAATATCGTGATTATGAAACATCGGCCACGACTTGAGATGAAGTAGATCGACCTACACCCAACTATATATACTGTACTGATACTGTAAGGTTATCAGTTGCATCCACAGCTTCTGGGTAGCAAGTTCATTCTAACAATAGAATTAAAATAACAAAAATGAAATTGGTAAGCTTTTATGAGCCATTTGAACTAACTTAAAACTAAAAAATTATATCCTCAAAAAATTATAAAAAGATTTATTTAATAATACCTATTCAAAATAGACCTACTCCATTATCTTGATTTAATTTCCAAAAAAAATTAAAGATTTTTAATCGATGCTAAATTAAAAGCAGATTAGAAGTCTACCTTAAAAAGTTCTAAATTAACTTTCACAATTATATTTTCCAGTTCATCATCTTAGCTGCCGTCACCTTGGCTCAGGCCGCAAAACTGGACAGGATCTACCTCCCACCCAACGCTCAGTCTTCTGCAGGATCCAACTTCCTCGAGACTCCTCGCCAATCCAACGGTTTCCAAGACCAAACCGGTGCTTTCTCCAACAATGGATTCTCCAACCCCAACGCTTACAACCAGAATGGTGCTTACTCAGGCTTCGAAGCTCGTCCCGAACGCGCTCAGGCTGCATTCGAGAGGAACGCTGCCATCCTTCGTCAGGACAACTCCAATGATGGAGAAACTTATGCGTATGCCTATGAGACTGAGAACGGTATCTACGGCGAGGAGAACGGAGTGGCGACCAACGGAGTCCAGGCTCAGGGCGGGTATTCCTACACGGGCGATGATGGCAAGGTCTACTCTGTGAGGTGAGAGATTATTTTATAAGCAGTGATTCTACTTTAACTAAATATCATGACAGAAAAATACTGATCTTCTTTTATTTTCATTATCAGGTACACAGCTGACGAGAACGGTTTCCAGCCCCAAGGTGACCACCTTCCCACTCCTCCTCCCATCCCCGAAGAGATCCTGAAGGCTCTGGAGCAGAACGCTCGCGATGAGGCTGCTGGCATCTTTGATGATGGTAAGCACCCCTTTCTTTAAGTTATAGGACAATTAAGTCAAGCTTAACGAATTACTATTGTCTTAGATAAACCTCTGACCGACCTTTTTAGAAAACACGCGAGGTGATATTTATCTGTTATTAATTATTTCTTCGTCTAGATATTAATATAATTGCTTAAACATTTTCGGTTTCCAGGTTCATACAGCGAAGGCAAATACGACAGCAACAACCAACAACAGTACTACAACAACAACGCTCAATCTAACTACAACAACGCACAAGCCAGCTACAACAACGTTGACTCCGTGGTCACCAACAACGCTCTTCTCCGCAACGACGCTGCTGGAAGCGGTAGCTCCACCGCTGGAGTGCAGAAGGCGTACCTTCCTCCCATCGCTCAGAGGAGACAGCCCTCCTTCAACGCTAGAAACGGCTATCAATATTAGAGACTGTTGATTATTCTTGTTAAACGACTTATTAAAATAATAATATAATTTATAACCAAAACTATATTTTTATTTATTGATGGTATAAGTGTTCCTACCAAAAGACAAACATCTTCTTACTATAAAAAATGAAACGAATGATGAAAATAGGAAGAACTGAGGAAAATATAAGTAGTAGTAGGACCGTGATTGTAACCAACAATCGGCAATAAGCAGATTGATGAAAAGCGATAGACGCTGTCATTAGTTTTGACGAATTTCCTGAAGAAAGGTGTTTTCACTTATTATTATTGTTATACTTTTTATAATTTAGGGTTTTTTTTTCTAAAACATGTTATATTAAGATGTATCATTTGATACTCATTGGTACCTATAATTATGCATATAGGTGAAATAAGAAACCTACTCGGGCAACAATACAGTTAAATATGAAATACAAAACACAACAAACAACATAACACACAACAACACAAAACAACACACACAACACAATACAAATAAATAGAAACTCTAGGGTCATGGGGCCCGAGTGCGCAACTCCTTTTTAAGGAAATTTCACGCCGATTGGTCGACACTTCGCGTGACCAGAGGGCTGGATTGTTCTTTGGCCAAAGAATTAGCATTGCCATTCAACGTGGCAACGCTGCCAGTTTTCTGGGCACGTTTCCTGATGACAGCGATGCGGATGAGTACTTCGACGCCTAAGTGTCCTTTTTGTCTTTTTTGGTTTTATTTGTATATATATACCTAGTTAGTTAGATAGTCTTTTAATTTAAGTATGTATAAGTTGTTTTTGTTTTAAATGTATTCTTAGTTATAATAATTATAAATAAATAAATATAAATATATAGAATACAATAAAATTATTAAACTCTTACTAAGTTATCCCAAACATAATACGCGCATGAATCCAAAAAGTCAGAGGTGCGTGTCTTGGGTTCGAAATCGAGACCTAAAACTTGGAAGTCACACCACTAAGCTATTATTCCTTTAAAAAATATTATGGTAAAGCTAAAGTTATATTACTGATTATAAGCGGTGGGGGTGGGGGTGGGTAGGTGGTGAGCGATGCGCGCTCGGAAACGGACGCGTTTGCGCTACACAGCACGAATAATCTATTCGAGTTTTGCGCAGCGGTAACCGCTGCCCGATTTTGTACGCAATGGCTACGAAGCAGCTCATTGCCAACGAGCTATTGGCATTCGTCAAGCATGCCATCGATTACATGGACGAGGTCAGCATCTTGCAGATCTGCAAGTCCTCCTTCAAAGAGGATGAGGTATGCAGTGCCAAGTTGCTGTTATATCAGTCACTCGGCCAAGTCGAACAGATGCCATCTCGCCGGAGGGATGGTGGACAGAAGAGTCTGCAGGATATCATCGACCTGCTGAAGAAGACCGATCTGAATGAAGTGCCAGATTTTGTGGCAAAAGAGCTGCACAAGCTGCCTCCTGTCACTTTCGACCACGTCGTCGTCACTAGGCTGCTAAAGGACATCACGACTCTGAAGGTGAGCCTGGCTGAGATGAAGTCCAAGTTGGAGTCATCGGATGTCACCATTGGTGAATTGCGAGCCGAAGTAGCGTTGTTGAGCAACGCTATTCCGACAAGTGGGTCACCGGAAGGCTCCAATGCAAACACACGTCGCAGGGCACAAAATGCTTCTGTCTGCAGTTTACAGTCGGCGAGTGAATCAACGTCATCGGCTGTCAAGAATGCAAACGTTGCATCGTGTTCCGCTGATCGCGTCGTACCTGCCGGGGAAGCGACGCGCGTTATAGGTACATCGACCCCCAAGCGTACCTATTCGGATACCGTCGCTAAACAGAAATCTGCTGGGTCAGAAACTAAACGACCAGCAGTAAATCTAAAAGGGGGAAAGCAGAGTCGCTCGGCATCGAGCGTGACGAAAGGCGCTGTGATGGACCACGAACATCAGGTTCCGACCAAGAACACTTGCGATGATGACGGCTTCGTCAAGGTGGAGAGAAAGAAGAGGAAGCCCACTTATCGCAACCAGTGCGGGACGGCGCCGGCTGGATGTAACATACTGCTACGTCCTGCAGTGCCGACGACGCAGCTGTACGTGTCCCGTTTACACCACTCTACGCAAGCTGAGGACGTCGTAGAGTACATACGGGTGAAGACCAACTGGACCTTGAGGGTGGAGAAGTTGGAGGCGCGCCATAACACTAATTTCAAATCTTTCGTGGTGCGCATTCCAACTCACCATTTGGTGACCTTTCTCAAGGAAGAGTTTTGGCCGAAAGGTGTGCTCTATCGGCGTTTCCGCCGTTTTTTTTTTTTTTTTATACATGTACTCTATTTTATGGGCCTTCGTTGCCTGAAATAAAGGATAAATAATAATAATAACTTAACCCCACTTTTATCAATAAGGGGGAAAGGAACAATGATCTTAGTCTTATGATGCAGGTAAGAAAAATATACTAAGTAGCAATAAATGCTATTATTATTATAAATGTTGATTTTGCTGATTATAAATGCAACAAACTGAAACTGAATAAATGCTATTTTAACGTTATTTAACAATAGCTTATTATAGCAACGTCGTTGAAGTATTAAACAAAAATCTTTATTATATTTTCGACTGGCTCGTTGACTCGTTGGTCTAGTGGTTGAAAGCGTTGCAGCATGAGCAGGACCACGACATCCTTGGTTCAATTTCTAGTTTAGACAATGTGTCATTGGGTTATTCCAGCAGGGATTTCTCAGTAGCAGCTCTCAGTGAAATCTAGTTTTGTATCGACAAAGGGTCACAAAAGGTGTGAGTACAGAAGTTCGAACATCTGACAGCCAGTCTCCCAAGGGGTATCGTATTACCCAGTTACTGGGTTGTGAAGGTCAGATAGGCAGTCACTCCATAAAATACTAGTATTCTACTAGTAGCTGCATCTGGTTAGACTGAAAGCCAACCCCAACATAGATGAGGAAAGGTTCGGCAGATTGATTTTGACGTGAAGTTTTTTGAATGATTTGTGCCAGTCTACTCTGGATGATCTTTATACTTCTCCCTAGATTCTGGTAAGACAATCAAGATGTCCGGCTCAATATTGATTCTTTATTTGTATTTCTGCCAGCCCAATGACGTTTACATAGCACTTATCGTTATCATAAAGAACTTTAGTTTATGGATTATTACGATATCGAATGGTAAAGCCACCTACAGTAGCGGCACACTTGGAATTCGTCATACTATCGACATAACAATTCGAAGAATAAAAAGTATTAGGTACTATTCGGATGACCCTGTCAATTTCATAGGTAAAATACTCGTACCTACCTACTACAGTCTGTTCAAAAAGTATGATAAAAGTATAAACACACTCGCTAAAGGAAATTTATATCCATTTCATCTGTACTTAGAAGGTTTCAACTCTATATCTCACCATTTTTCATGAAATCATTGTTTATTATGTTGTAAAGATGACGAAAATTTAGGTTACTAGATTTTGCCAGCGGCTTCGCCCGCGTGTTTGTAGGAAATTATCCCACGCGAACCGTACATATTTCCGGGATAAAAAGCTAGTAGCTTATATGCTATTCCAGACTATAATCTATCTTTGTGCCAAGTTTCATTCAGGTTCTTTAAGTAGTTTTTGAGTTTATTCGTTACAAACATACTTACATACAAATCTTTCCTCTTTATAATATAATTAAGTACATATTATATTTCGGTTATAAAATAACCCTCAATATTTAATTGTAGAAAGTAAAAACCCTCTTCAAAGTGACTTAAAATCATTTCGAGTACTTTCTTATTTGTAAACACGAGTACTTATTTTGATCCATTTGTTTACTTTTCCGTCACATACTTTTGAAACAGACCATACATCTATCTGATGACTGGTCAAGGTGAACTACCGTTTCCGGCAATTGCGTTCCAGTTATTGACCCATCTGCTTTTTGCGCATCGCACGAAATTGTAATTAAATAATTTTGGTCAAGGTTGAGTTTATATTGTTTCGTTATGTTACATTCTTTCTTGAAAGAGCTTTTTTCATAGAAAATCTCCTTATAGTAGTAAGAAGAAGAAAGAAATAAAGAAGAAAAAATACGTTTATTTGCAGCAAACATAACGCAGCAAAAAAAAATAAAAGAGATCCAACAAAAAAAAAGAAGTTGTGGGAAAATATGCGTCTCATCCGCGCACAACGGCCATCGCTACATAATGCTTCGACTCCATGCGAGACAGAGCCATTAGGCATTCATATTCTAATACTTCTGTATAACTCTTATGTACCTACCTAATAGGCAAAAATCAAAGCTTTGTGCTGCTACTGAAGAGTCATTAGAGAAAAAAAACCAAAAGAACCCAAGACCTGTAAATTCAGCAGTCAGGCTTCAAACCAATTGAACAGACAGCTGTGCTGCTTGGTAGTTTCTTGCACCACTTCTTCTTCCCAGCTAAAGCACTAGGATGTGGTGAAGGGCGGGCGTTTTGGGTGACTGTCTGATGTTTGACCTTCAAAAAGTGCTGATTTTCAGCCTATGAGTTTTGATTTAGATTTTGAAAGTACTTGAGACCAATAAAGTAGTTCTTTGGGTTCATATTGTTGAATGATTCAAAAGCTAACATCAGTAAACAATAAGCACTTTGCAAGTTCTAGCTTTATTAGAAATACCAATGAGTTATTCAGGCTATAAGTGACTATACGTGTTGATCTTCCTTTGCATGTATCCTCCATTATTAAGAATGAGATTGTATTCCTGCATTTTTTAACATAAAATTAAAAATATTGTAAACTGGAGGTCTAGACAAAGTCACATTTTCAGTAACGATAACGAAATTAGCTAAATCCAAAATGTGCGGAATTGGCATAATTTAAGCTTTCGAAATGTCACGTGATCAACCGTTTTCGATCGCTAAGTTTGTGCTAGACAATGTCAAATTGTGTAACGAAACTCGATCAATATTCCCAAACAAATGCACAAGTGGCGTTCTTTGACAATCCGAATCGCCGATATAACAATATATTCGATCAACAATTATTATTTTCGAAATCGAATCGACACGAACCGATTGATACTTATTTAGGGGCCCTATGTTCTGATCGCTACTATCTAAGAAGTATCAATTGTACATCAATAAATTTTCCTGACACTAAAGCTTTCTCACTGCTCAGCCTCAACAAAGGTCATCTACAATTAAACAAGTCAATCCTCGGGCGTAACATCATATCGTCATTAAGAAACATTGACCATTACTTACGATATAATTGATCGATCTGCACCTCACTATAAATACTGTGATAACACTGTGAGGTTATCAGTTGTATCCACAGCTTCTGGGTAGCAAGTTCAATCTGTTCGTAAAAGAGAAGAAACAAAAATGAAATTGGTAAGTTTTAAAAGTGATTTTTGTTATAATACATACTTAAGTGTGTTGGTTGACATAAGGAAAGGCATATCTATATATTAAAATTGTTTTTTCATTAGAAGTGAAGTGTTCCTTAATCCGCGCATATGTCTTTATATGCTTATCTTCTGCTATGAATGAGGCAGTCAGCAGAGAGACCGTGAGCGGCACAAAGTTGTCAATTAAAGATATTGCATGAATGTCAGCTTTCAGTTAATCGTTCTAGCCTCTGCATGCCGTAGTTAAACATAAAAATATTCATTTTAAAATTACTAAAAAATTCTTTTATGCGATATTCTGATTTCCATATTCATTACAACGTTTATAATACATTTTTTAATTATAAAATAGGTCATAATATTCACCTAAAAAGAAATTCCAAATGTAATTTTTTCGTTACAAATTTTACAGTTCATTGTCTTAGCTGCCGTTGCTCTGGCTCAAGCCGCCAAATTGGAAAGGACATATTTACCACCCAACGCTCAAGACTCTGCTGGATCTTCCTTCCTCGAGACTCCTCGCGAATCCAACGGCTTTAAAGATCAGACCGGTGCTTTCTCCAATGGATTCTCCAACCAAAACACTTTCGCCCAGAGTGGAGCTTACTCAGGATTCGAAGCTCGTCCCGAGCGCGCTCAGGCTGCCTTCGAGAGGAACGCTGCCATCCTTCGTCAGGACAACTCCAATGATGGAGAGACTTACGCGTATGCTTATGAGACTGAGAACGGTATCTACGGCGAGGAGAACGGAGTGGCGACCAACGGAGTCCAGGCTCAGGGCGGGTATTCCTACACCGGTGATGACGGCAAGGTCTACTCTGTGAGGTGAGAATTTATTTTTATAATTTTAATAGTCATGATACTTAGCTAAAGTATCGGAGGGCTCGTGCTTAAATTATAACAGTAACAGTAGCAAGTCATTAAATTGATAACATTTTAATATTCTGCCTTACATGTTTCAGATACACTGCAGACGAGAACGGTTTCCAGCCCCAAGGTGACCATCTCCCCACTTCTCCTCCCATCCCCGAAGAGATCCTGAAGGCTCTAGAGCAGAACGCCCGCGATGAGGCTGCTGGCATCTTTGATGATGGTGAGTATTTAGTGATGGAGTTAGTTACCTGCTCCATGTGGGCACAATGATACTCTTTTTGACCAACATTTGGTGAAAAAGTAAACTTTCACAGAAAACACTCATCAAACTTTTCCATTTTCCAGGATCTTACAGCGAAGGCAAATACGATAACAAAAACCAACAACAGTACAACACCAACGCTCAATCTAACTACAACAACCCACAAGCCAGCTACAACAACGCTGACTCCGCGGTCACCAACAACGCTCTTCTCCGCAACGACGCTGCTGGAAGCGGGAGCTCTGTAGCTGGAGTACAGGAAGCGTACCTCCCTCCTGTCGTCGCTGAACGGAATGATGCCGCTGGAAGTGACAGCTCCATCGCCGGAGTCCAGAAAGCGTACCTCCCTCCTTTTGCTCAGCGCAACAACCAGGGTGTAGCCAAACGACCCACCTTCAACAGTAATGCTTTCGCCCGCAACGACGCTGCTGGTAGCGGTAGCTCCATCGCTGGGATCCAGAAAGCGTACCTCCCTCCCGTCGGCGTCGCTCAGAGGAGACAACCTACCTTCAACGCTATAAACGGCTACCAATATTAGAGACTGTTGATTATTCTTGTTAAAACTAATTATTAAATAATAATATTTATAGCCAAGAGAATATCCTTGTTTACTTGTTGATTATACCCCTATTATTTTGTGGACGGTTAAGGTATACCAAAAAAACACGACGTACTATTCTTATCTTCTACTACCCCACTCTAGTGCAAAGGCTCCATCTCCCTTTTCCATACAATTCTGTCATTTACCAGTCCTTTCGGCAGGAGTTAAACTCGTCCCGCCATCTTTATCTTGGCCTGCCGCGATGTCGTCGCGCATTCCGTGTGACCCAATCAGTGGTTCTCTTAGACGTACAGAGGCCAGCACATCAAGTTACCACAATCTGTCAGATTTCTTTGATAGTATTTCAACTTGATTGCAAAGACATAAGGTTCATTTTTAATTGAGAAAATTTGACAGTTAGGGATAGCTTGATCCTCACCGGACATGGATGTTTCGGGAGGTTCCTGCACATCATTAGGCGGGAGGAAACGCCCGGGTGTCACCACTGCGAGGATCGCCCAGAGGACACGGTGCAAACCTGCCCCGCTTGGGCGGATCACCGCCGTGTCCTCGTAGAGGCGATCGGCGGCGGCGACCTCTCGCGCCCGGCCCTGGTGCAAGCCATGGTCCGGGGCGAGAGGGAGTGGGAGGCAGTCACCTCCTTCTGCGAAAAAGTTATGCTCGCGAAGGAGGTGGCGGGATGGGAGAGAGAAAGGTCTTCCCGTCGCAGCCGCCGCAGGAGACGCCCCGGGCGTCAGGAGCCACGTGACGACTCCCGGCCACCGTAGGCGCGGGCCTGCGGACGGTGAGTAATGGGTGACTTACCGTCCGATCAGCACCAGACCCGTGCCGTACGGCGCGTATATGTTCCACGCGCATAGTCATTTAATTTAAGTATGCATAAGTTGATATTATGTTGATATCTAATTAAATGAATTTATTAACTTGCTTGAACTATATTCTTTCCAAAGAGAACCCCTTTCATAGAATGTACCAGAGATTTATAATATAAAATTGGTCCTGTGGTTGGCTGAGGTTAAAACATACTCACATTTCCCAGTTACATAACTAGTGGAATGCTAATGAAGTATTATTTTAATTTTAGAATCATTTTAATAATTGTTATTCTCGCGACCACTGTCTGATTTGGAATGTTATGTCTTGTAACCTAAAGGGTGGAGACCTGGTGTCCTGAAATACAGGCCCCAAGCCTAGTTTAGGCACCAGTCTCCCACAATATACTTACTGTATCCTCCTGTTCCCTAAAAATATGTATTCAATGTGTATTGTGGCGAGAAAATAAATAAATTATTATTATTATGTATTTTCCGTGTGATAAACCTAATACAATCAATCTGCCTAGCCATTTCCCAACTATGCTGAGGTCAAATTCCAGTTAAACCGGATGCAGGAACACCAGTATTTTATATGTAGCAACTACCTATGTGACCTCAACAACCCAGTTACTGGGTTATACGGCCTTTTTAGTAAAACTGAATGTCAGACTTTCGGGCTTCTGATGATCTATAACGACTGTTCACGAATGACAGCCGGGACCTTTATAAGTGCTTTCTGAGGGAAAAAAACAAATACCACTTTATTCAATCCGTGGAATCCAATATCTCTGAAGTATGACTGCTGAAAGTCATGTTTGAAAATACTAGACTAATGAGGCCGCCTGGGATTGCATCTCCATAATGAATCAGAATTAAACTCATATTAACACACAGAATTATGAATGCTTTAAATAAAATGGAAAATATGCCAACGAGTATAACATAAACATAACATTAAGCCGTGTTTTCCTGAAGGGTTGGGCAGATATTGTGGGACAGGTTTTTCTTTTCTTTCTAACTTAAAGTTTCTTAGTTTACTCTCCGCAGCTGAAATTCCGAATTTCCCAGTGACGTCGGTAACTATTTCATAACTTCATTTCCGATTTCAGAAGTTTAGGTCATTATTTTAAGGCATTGACTGCCACGCAGCAGACACAATAGAAAAACTATTGTTTGTCGGACACACGGTGACCGCGTTGGCGTTCAACGTGTTAATGAGTCTATATCCTAGACTCTATATTTTAGAACTGCACGCAGGTATCTTTTATTAGGGAGTCACAGCAGTTTCTTTAAGAGTCTTGTGCTCTTAATTTTATTCTGCATTGTCGAAATAACACTTAAATTAAAGGTACTGTTTGATCTCTGCTACCTAAAGGATACAATTTAATACCAATAGACCTTCATTACACCTACCTAATACCAAAACCTTATTTTCGTATTGATATACGGTGCCATTACGTAGACACTAATGGTCGGGTTGGTCCACAAATTCAAGGTCACTCAGCTGTGGAGCGGGCTCAGAGTCTCTTTGAAGGATAAATTCAGGAATTCAATCGACCGATGGCCGGTGGAGCAGAGAAGCCTAGACCGTGATAGACCACGTATCGATAAGCGTAGTGTGGGACATCTCTCCCAAATAGATGAACCGGTGAGTCAAGGTCAAGGTCACTCAGCGGGATGTGGAGCGGGCTATGCTCGGAGTCTCTTTGAAGGATAAAATCTGGCATTATTATCCGGAAAAGAATCGTTTTTGCCGAAGGACTGATGGCTGGTGGAGCAGATTAAGAGCCTGGAGTATAGACCACGTATCGGCAAGCGTAGTGTGGGACATCTCTCCCGACTAGATAGACCGGTGACCTTAAAAAGGTGGCTGGGACCGATTGGATGCAGAATTCGGGGGCAGGGCGTTGTGGCACAGTCTGGGAGAGACCTATGTCCAGCAGTTGACTGCGATAAGCTGAGTTGATTGAATAACACTTTCATAGCACCCAGCTTAACAAAGGTCATCTACAATTAAACAAGTTAATTCTCGGGCGTAACATCATATCGTTATTAAGAAACATTGACCATTACTTACGATATAATTGATCGATCTGCACCTCACTATAAATACTGTGATAACACTGTGAGGTTATCAGTTGTATCCGCAGCTTCTGGGTAGCAAGTTCAATCTGTTCGTAAAATAGAAGAAATAAAAATGAAATTGGTAAGTTTAGATAATGCGGTTTGAATTTAACACGTTCTTTTGGATGACTTGACCTGGCCGAATGTTCGAAAGTAAAACAAATAAAAAGCAAAGAAAAATTGGTCACTTAAAAGAAAAGTTAAATAAGTTTATAGAACTTTATTAACGTATAAAAGATACATAACCATTTCAAGCAGAATACTGCTTTAAATATTTTTGATATAAATAACCAAGACTAGAGCATTATTAATTTTAATAAAAAGTATAATATAAATTAATCAAAAAATTCTGGTTCCAGTTCATAGTCCTTGCTGCCGTCACTCTGGCTCAGGCCGGGAAACTTGACAGGACATACCTGCCTCCCAACGCCAAAGGATCTGCTGGATCTTCCTTCCTCGAGACTCCTCGTGAATCCAACGGATTCAAGGATCAGACCGGTGCTTTCTCCAATGGATTTTCCAGCCAAAACGCTGTTGCCCAGAACGGAGCTTACTCCGGCCTCGAAACTCGTCCCGAGCGCGCTCAGGCCGCATTCGAGAGGAACTCTGCCATCGTTCGTCAGGACTACTCCAATGATGGAGAGACTTACGCGTATGCTTATGAGACAGAGAACGGTATCTATGGCGAGGAGAACGGAGTGGCGACCAATGGAGTCCAGGCTCAGGGTGGGTATTCCTACACGGGAGATGACGGCAAGGTCTACTCTGTGAGGTAAGAGTCCATTTTTTAAAACAATGTTTATGCCAAATTAATTTAATTTGTATCATGTTATCAATTCAACCAAATTTCGACTCTATCTTCAGGTACACCGCTGACGAAAACGGTTTTCAACCCCAGGGTGACCATCTCCCTACTCCTCCCCCCGTCCCTGAAGAGATCCTGAAGGCTCTGGAGCAGAACGCCCGCGATGAGGCTGCTGGCATATTTGATGATGGTGAGTATTTGGAGATAGATATTTAAACATTTTATTATCAGATTGATTTTGTAGGATTTTCAAAGTTTTTTTGTCATAACTATTTTGAAAACCCTAAATCAATAGTGCACGCAATACTACTTATTACTCAGAGGATGAAAATTAAAGTAGTAGTTGAAACTTGTATGAAGTTACACGTAATAGTTATCTTATTGTTTCTATCCTGTAGGATCTTACAACGAAGGAAAATACGACAGTAACGCCCAACAACAGAACTACAACAACGGCGCTCAATCCAACAACGCTAACTCTCGCAACGACGCTGCTGGAAGCGATAGCTCTGCATCTGGAGTCCAGAAAGCGTACCTACCACCTTTCACTCAGCGCCCTAACCAGAGGAGCTTAGTGAGACAACCCACCTTCAACAACAACGCTGTTCTCCGCAACGACGCTACTGGAAGCAGTAGCTCCATCGCTGGGGTGCAGAAAGCGTACCTCCCTCCCGTCCCTCAGAGGAGGCAACCCTCCGTCACCGCTAGAGACGGCTACCATTACTAAAGACTGATGCAGGAACAGGGGAAATTATTGAATAAAATATTTAATTGAACATAATCATCACAATCTGTTTTCTGATTTCAAAAGAGTGTCGTGTTCGGGAGATAATTGTTACCCAAACCTTTTTTAGCTTAGCTATGAGCTAAGTGATCCAACTATTCTATTAATGCTGTACTATGTTGCAGTAATCATCTCAGGAATCGTTTACAAGGCATGTTAGTGATTTCCAAAACATATTGATCCTATAAATCACGCTGTTTGACATTGAATATTGGATGCGAAATCTGATCCATCATTACAAAAGAAATACTGTTAGTTTGTTTTATATAATAGATATTATTATATTATAGTTGTTGGAGCATTATAGCAAGATGATTGAATAAAAAACTGAAAGAGAATGTTATGGTTACACATGGCGTACCTATAGACTCTGGTACAGCAGCTGTTATAGGCAGCATTATGCAGCGGTTTCAATACCTTGTTAATTACTCTATCGAGAATCGAAATGTCCTCGGTCAATTTGCACTATACGATGTCCAAGTAGGGCAATCTCTAAATGGACATCGTATAGTGCAAATCGTAGAGACAAAATTGATAATTCATTTTTATGTATTCTTATTTTCGTGGCAAATATACTGCTTGCTATATTAGACGATCACATTCGGTCTTTGCCATATAACACTTGGTTCCTGGTTCAAGAGAAAGTGGTGTATCGGACGTATATTTCGTTTATTTTGACGCATATTTTTTTATGCCCGACTTTTTTGTACCCGGTAGATGACTATAAGCTCACCCCTATTACATGGGACTTAAACATAACTGGCAAAATGTAGGGTTCTAAATGAATATAATATCTTTTTCTATTTTTTCGGGGATTACAAGTGAACGTTATGTTATATTATCCTTTTTAATCGACGAACAAAAGGAGCAGGTTCTGAAGGCGGCGTGTTTATTTTTTATGTATGATCACGCATAACTTCTAACGGAATAGGTACTTGGCGATTCTTTTATACACTACAAATATGACAAGATGCTAATGGTAAGTTATTTTGCCAGTCGTAACGGGTCATCCGAAGCTCTAAAGTCTGACAACCAGTCTTACCAAGGGGTATCGTATTACCCAGTTACTGACTGGGTTGTAGAGGTCAGAAAGGCAGTCGCTCCATGTAAAATACTGGTATTCAGCTGCATCCGGTTAGACTGGAAGCCGCTCCCAACATAGTCCGCATTCGTGTTATGGTCAGGGTTTTGGTAGATCGATTTTACTTGATGCTGTCAGGTGGTAGAAATAAAAATGGTGGTTCTGGTTACCTAGACAAACTGTTTCACAAACAGATTCACTTTTTAAATTACGTTTAGATAAGATTGGCACGATACGTCTTGTGTAGCAATGAAGTTACGTCTAATAAAAATTAAATTGAATTTTAAGATGGTTATGTTGCATAAACTGATGGGCAGCCTACTGTCTAGATCAGTCCTTATCAGTTCACTTGTGCTTTTATTGTTTCAAATTGATTAACGCTTCCTAGTACTTGCACCATTCTTTGGGCCTTGTCTTTGATATTTTCTGACAAACAGAAATCATATGAAATCTTTAGTTATGGGGCACAAAGTTCACAAAGTATGATAAACTAAGGCTTTGCGTTTTTTGATGGTCTTATCAATCTAATTATGTTGAAGCAGCAAGGAACTCAAGCCCAGTAGTAAGGCGTCCCTCCCTTCCGCTCCACCCAGAGCGGGAGCAGTCATTGGATGATTTCCCAGCCTTAAAAAAAAAAAAAAAAAGGCGTGGCCTACTTTATAAATATTGATCGGAAATCGTGAGTTTGATGTCCTCTCATTCTCGTTATTGACGATAACCCACTGCTAGCACAAGCACATAATATCTTAACGATTATGGATAAGTCTAAAATGTATTGGGTTTGCATTAGCTAACAAAAACATATTGGGTTGACATAAGCTACCAAAAAGCCTACATGATTATATCAATCCTGTTCAAAGTCGTTGTAAAAATTCGAAACGCTTCGAAAGCAATCGCCACTTAATGAGACCCTGGTAAGTCTTAGATTGCCAATGCACAGTTTTTTCAGTCACACAATTTTCATACAAAAATACTACAAAATTCGTTTTTCTAAAGTCCGTTTGCTTAAATTATAAAACCTAATAGTTTCAATAGTATACTTACCTGCCTTGCGGTACTCCAGTGCGTTTTCAGCTTGCTCGGGTCCCGTTTGGTAGTCGTAATAGTTGTTTTTCTTCTCAATTTTCTTCAAAAATTACGTTTTTCATTAAAAAGTCAAATTTTTTGTTCTGGCAACATTTAAATTCCTCCATAGTTTGCTAGCGCCCGCCGAGACGCGTCTTTTGACACCCCTCACGTGCGTCTAGCCCCCATAGAACACCCTCAAAATCCATTTTAAAGGAAAAAGAAACGCGGAATTTCAACTGCGGAGAGTAAACTAAGTAACTCTAAGTAAGATAGAAAAATAAATATCTATAGCAAAATATCTGCCCAACCCTTTATAGAAACACGGCTTGATGTTATGTTTATGTTTTATTCGTTGGCATATTTTCCATTTTATTTAAGTGATTCATAACTGTGGAATAAGTTATTATGTGTTTAATACTCACTATTATTATATAACTTCTGAATCGTTATGGAGATCCCAGATGGCCTCATTGGTCTAGTATTTTCAAAGATGACTTTCAGCAGTCATACTTCAGAGATATTGGATTCCACGGATTGAATAAAGTGGTATTTGTTTTTTTTCCTCAGAAAGCACTTATAAAGGTCCCGGCTGTCATTCGTGAACAGTCGTTACAGATTATCAGAAGCCCGAAAGTCTGACATTCAGTCTTAACAAGAGGTATCCTATAACCCAGTTACTAGGTTGTTGAGGTCAAATAGGCAGTTGCTCCATATAAAATACTGTTCACCTGCATCTGGTTTGACTGTAATTTGACCTCACCATAGTTGGGAAAAGGCTAGGCAGATTGATTGTATTAAAGTTTTTCACACGGAAAATACATAATAATAATAATTTATTTATTTTCTCGCCACAATACACATTGAATACATATTTTTAGGGAACAGGAGGATACAGTAAGTATATTGTGAGAGACTGGTGCCTAAACTAGGCTTGGGGCCTGTATTTCAGGACACCAGGTCTCCACCCTTTAGGTTACAAGACATAACATTCCAAATCAGACAGGGGTCGCGAGAATAACAATTATTAAAATGATTCTAAAATTTAAATAATACTTTACTAGCATTCCACTAGTTATGTAACTGGGAAATGTGAGTATGTTTTAACCTCAGCCTACCACAGGGCCAATTTTATATTTTAAATCTCTGGTACATTCTATGAAAGGGGTTCTCTTTGGAAAGAATATAGTTCAAGCAAGTTAATAAATTCATTTAATTAGATATCAACATAATATCAACTTATGCATACTTTAATTAAATGACTATCTAACCAACTATTACAAATAAATATTAATACACTTAAAACAAAAGGTCACTTAGGCGTCGAAGTACTCATCCGCATCGCTGTCGTCGTTGAATGGCAATGCCTACTCCTTGGCCAAAGAACAATCCAACCCTCTGGCCACGTGAAGTATCGACCAATTGGCGAGAAATTTCCTTAAAAAGGAGTTGCGCACTCGGGCAAGGAAGACAATAATATGTTAAACCAATATGCAAATAAAAATTGACTATTGAGTATATATTGTTCAATAATATTTAATCACAATTTCTTGAGATACGCAAAAAGAAGATGTGTAGACATTTTAGTGCTCGCGACTGTATATGCTAATAGCTCTCGGCTAGTTTCTGATGAATTCAGTCTGGACTTCTGGAGGACTACTTGCTCGCGCAAGTTTTTTATTTATAAGTTTTTGCTACTTACAATTTCCGAACGCAGAATTGAGTTACCTATCCTATCAATTATTCCCTATCCAATGGACCAATGGAGGATAGTCACGCACGACCAATCAGAAGCGTTCCCGCCCGCAAGAGACAACTGTCTAAGTTCAACAGTGCATTGCGAACACTCAACCGCACCGCTTCATAATCATACCGCTTACTCAACCCGCATCCGCATCAAAAACTGTATAACTATTAATAAATAAGTGTTGGCCGACACAAGTGTGACATTTAAACAAGTGAAAGTGCACCACATTGAAAAGGAAGAAAACCAGATAGAACGTGGGACGTCTGCTAAGCTAGCTGTCCTTGAATCCACGTGTTTTGTCCAGAAGGTTCACAAGTAAGTCCATCCATTCCTATTTCTCATAACCTCATATCCCTCAAGCTCAATTCTGTGTGTCGCCCAACAGTTCACCACGCTAAAATCTACAATACCGCAAAAATTATTTACACGCATATCATGGTCCTTCGAGAGCCGCATAGACTTATTCACCACTACTATAAACTAAAGTTCTTTGTATTGGCGATCCTACAAAAAAGTAAATATACAAAAAAATCAATACCTAAATTTCTAAATGCGTCTTGTATTAAATACAACTCAGTGAAATCTGAACTCATGGTTTTTAAGTCAGAGACTAAATGCTATGATTATGTACTTGAAGTTTTCTTAGGAGGTAACGCTTTAAATAAAGTTACTAAAGGAGATTGTTCTACGCCCATACATTGTTCGCCCTGGAGCCAACAGCATAGAAAAAATCATTTTCTATTTGTAAACTGCCCTTAGTAGCCCATAAGAACAAAGTTTGTTGACGGACACTTTAGAGAAAAGATTTATTTAAAGAAAAGGAACCGATTTTGAGGTTATTTTTAATAAAAGAAAACGTAAGTAATTCCTTCTAAAATCGCTATTTCTGGTTTCTACAAAGCATTAAACTTCAAATACAGTAAAATATTACCGTAAATCCAGTTGTATTATGCCTTTTAGGTACAGTTATTATTTATTGGTTGAAGTTTACTTTAAGCGAAGTCCGTTATCCGTTGTCAAAATGCTAAGGTGTCGTTTAAGCAGATCACAGAATCAGTTATTCGAAGCCAGGTCACGTTGAAAGCAATCCAAATTGTAGTCCGTTAAACAGAAACAAAATCAAAAACGCCAAAAGAAATCGCCAAATAGGTAGGTATTCACAACAAAACAACACAGCCACAGGCACCGACTGACGTAGTGACGTAGAGATGCTCTCTTGAAGATCAATCATTGTATATCGATTATCAATGACCACCTATTTAATCTGTGGTTTTAATTTAGCAGACCAAAATGACAGATCAATAATTATGTCAAATGTAAATTAATTTGTTCCGTTTCAAACATAAACCCGTTGTTGCTATGATTCTAGTTCAATTATATTAATGCTAAAATAAAATATTTTGTTCCCAACGAACAATGTGTAACGTTTTAGTTTGCGACATTTAAAAATAGAGTTTAAGTACTTAAAAAGTAAAAATATGGCTATTGAAGTCGTGAAATGGTTATGAGAACAATTCACTAGAGTTGCGTCGTAAATGACATTTCAATCGTTAAATGAGAGATTTTCTGACGAGTGAAAAAACATAGTTCAATAGATGGCGTGGGTAAAAAATACGTCTTTGTTTTACTGGCTACTGATAACAAAAATAAGATCCATAAATAAGAAAGCTTATTTGATGTCAAAAACCTGAGACAGTGACGTATTTTTTACCAACGCCTCTTTTGAACTAATATTTTCTCACTTGTGAGAAAATCCCTCATTCGACTAGTATGTACATTTTGTGAGTTTGTTTTGTTCATTATATTTTCATCATAATCGTGCTAGGCCATATTCATCATAAGTTCCATTAAAATGTTCACGGAACTAATTCCATGAAAAAAATATGCATGAAAAACTTTTATGTTGCACATTTTCAATGTTTTGGAAGTGTTAAATATCGAACATCCATTATTTATCACTAGATATTATGGACATCGTCGTCGATATCGATATTTATGTAATATGAGCGAGAGCGACACTATCAAATCTTTTGTGACATTCACATTGACAATTCCTTGAAAGGCGAATGGCGAGTTCAGTTGGTAATAAAATCAATGAGGTCACTTTTAAAAACCTATTAAGAATTAAACAGTGTCCGCTTGAATTTATTATTTTTAAAAAGCATATTAAAATATAATTAAAATTAACGTACACGTCAAATGTTTGTTGGTTATAGGGCGGTCTAGAACAATCTCCTTTAAGTATTTAGGTCACTGGATCACCGATGAATTGAAGGATAGTACTGACATTGAGAGAGAGCGCAGGTCATTGTGTGTACAATGTAATATGTTAGCTCGCAGGTTTGCACGGTGTACAAAAAAAGTAAAAGTGACGTTGCAGTTGTTTAGGGCATACTGTCAGTCCTTTTACACGTGCAGCCTGTGGGTTGACTATTTGCAGAGGGCATACAGTGAGCTGAGAGTGCAGTACAACGATGCATTCAGGATGCTGATGGGGCTGTCACGGTATTGCAGTGCCTCGGGCATGTTTGCCGAGGCCCACGTAGACAGCTTCGCTGCAGTCATGCGCAAGCGTTGTACCTCTGTCCTAACACGCATGCGTGCTAGTACCAACAGCATCCTATGTGTATTGTCCAATGCTGGAGCGCTGGATAAGACTACACACAGTCAAGTGAACACGCTCACGACAATGGGAGTATCCAATAGTTCATGTTATTTTATTTTTTTTATTTAGTTTTACTTACATTAGTTTGTCATAAGCATTTCTGTGTTACTAACAATTTTATGGATGTTTATCTATACATATAATAAATTTATAGAAAAGTGGTGTCTGTACAATAGAAATATATAAAAAAAAGTAGCAGGGGTTGTTATTATATCGATGCCGAACCCGAAATTGTAAGTAATTTTTTTTTGTCTGTTTGTCTGTTTGTCTGTGTGTTTGTGCACGCTAATATCAGAAACGGCTTATTCGATTTAGATACGGTTTTCACTAATATATTGTAGTAAGCTTCACTTAACATTTAGTGCTTATTTCATGTCAATCGGTTCATAAATAAAAAAGTTATGTCAATTTAAAGAATCACGGCAAACATTTGTTAAGGTATTCTATTAGAGTACGTATACGCATCGCGCCTGCGCGACCGTGGTTATTTAAAGCGCGCCGAGAGCCGCGCCGCTGTTACCCGCGATCCAGCTGTCCCTTGCTGTCCTCCCCCAGCGACGCCCTAAGCCGAGGTACGTACCCCACAGGGGGTGCCCTTAGCGTGTAGTCGCTTAGTTTGTAAGTTTTTATAAGCCCTGGCTGGAGGCTACAATTATTTTGTGGTATCCACAGGCAAGTCCGGTTAAGCAGTATACAACCCAATGGTTGAGCTGCGAGATGACATAATAAAAAAAAAATACGCCGCTGCCATAAGGATTCAGTTATTCGTAGCGAACGCACGTATCCTGGAGAGTATAGGCGAATAGTTGCATTCGATTATTGCGATTCACTTGAATACTGACTGTTTGCATATTTCATTTATTTATATTTTAGGGTTTGTAGGTTAGGTTCTTTTTCTAAATTTTCCTTAAAATCTATCTATAATATAATAAAACAGTAAAAACAAAGTGTCTGTCCATTGAATATATTAAAAAAATAATGATTGAATGGTTTAGAAATAGTAATAGAGCACGAATCCAAAAAAAAATCGGTTTGTTTGTCTGTATGTCTGTTTGTTTGTACACGCTAATCTTCGGAACTACTGGACGGATTTGAATGATTTTTTTGTGTTGTTTAGGTATTAAGTCTGGGCAACAAATAGACTATAATTTATATTGGAAACTTGAACACCTGATGCAGAACCGCAACAGACCAGCTAAACTATAAGAGATACAAAAATAGTACCGTAGCAAAAATTGTTCCGCGTGATGAGCATTTTCTGCTGAGAGAATAAATTTGAAGATCTGGAACACCTTATGTGGAACTCCAAGAGCCCAGCTACACTATAACAGATATTGGAATGACGTCTTAGCAAAAGTTGTTCAGCCTGATGAGCACTCTCTGTTGACGCATAAAAATTTAAGATCTGGAACACCTATTGTGGAATTCCAAGAGCCCAACTACACTATAACAGAGTTGATACGACAGAGGGGCTTTCCTTCAAACAGCTTATACTAGGGACCATTTTCAAGCTCTGTACCAAAAATCAATTAAATAGGAGCAGTAGTTAAGTCGCAAATGTTTTTTTAAGTTTTTGCCCCGTTTGAACACGATGTATCTTTCTAACAGCGCTCCGGCGTGCACGCGTCGGTGCCGCTGCCTTACAAGGTCAGTTTTTATTTACAAAGGGTGGTTGCGTTTTACTCTGATTTGTAAGCTATTTAGTTTGTTTGAAAACATAAAAACCTCATTTTTATTTATTTTTATACCGTACCGAGTTAATACTAAACACGTATAGTATACGTAGTGTAATTTAATGCCCCTCTGACATATCAACTCTGTATAGGAATGACGTCTTAGCAAAAGTTGTCCAATCTGATGAGCACTTTCTGTTGACTTATAAAAATCGAAGATCTGGAACACCTGTTGTAGAACTCCAAGAGCCCAGCTACACTATAACACATATAGGAATGACGTCTTAGCAAAAGTTGTTCGGTCTGATGGTCATTTCCTAAACATCTGATGTGGAAATCAAAGCTATCACTAATTTCACTGTATAATTATAAAATAACATAAGCTGGGAGTACCACGCGCTCCACGCTGGGAGTACCGCCTTCACCGCGTGGAAGTACCACGCGGTGAAGGCGGTAGCAGTTAGCGTAATTCTCTATCCATGAACGTCTCCGATTCGCGAGACAATGCATGGCTTGCACGATCTGCGGTCAGTTGCGCATCATATTCTTCACTGGTCTCTAGACACCTGGATGTAGATGCGTAAATACGCTGACAACGCAGGCGTGCTTCGCGATCCGAAGAGTTTTCCACGGAGCGAGTTGCAGCCGGATGTTTTCAAACAGCATCAAGTCTCTCGTGACGCTTTTTTTTGGATTCGTGCTCTATTACTACACACATCAAAAGTGTCTAGGGATCAACATATATTTTTGCAATAACTTTTCTCTTGATTGATATTAATTTAAATTTTCTTTAAGGATTCATCAAATAAAGTGTTTTCGTTTGTCACAGTAACGATAAACCAAGTCACCTTTGCATTAATAAAGAAATTTGCCATTTTCCTAATAAAGGGATTTTTGACATTTGAACCACTAACATTAAAGTTCGAAAAAAAGACTGAAATAACAGTTTTCTTTAAAATTTTATTGGATAACTTAAACAATTAATAATCCGTGTTTCTACCGCGAACACTAACAACACAAGAACATCGGTTTGGCATACTCAAAATGAGTTCATCCAAATCACGCTGTGGAATGGCCGCCCATGTTCGTTGCAACAACAAAAAAAGGTGTTATCAGTCGACTTTGGACACGTTACCGAAGCACTGGTACCGTGGCTGAGCGCCATGAAGGACGGTATCACTGCACCACACGGAGACAAGACCGATACATTCAAATCTTAACTCGAAGAGCTCCAACAATAACCGCCATGATGTTAGCCGTGAGGCTTCATCACTCTTCAGGGAACTTAATTAGCGACCAAACAGTCAGAAACCGCTTGCATGAAGTGAACCTTCATTCCCGAAGACCGCTACGGGTACCACCTATAGCAATGCACAATCGTAGGATTCGATATCAATGGGCTCTTGAACACAGAAATTGGGCAGAAGAACAATGGCGTTTCGTGTGCTTTTCTGATGAGTCTCGTTTTGGTATGAGACCGGATACAAGACGTATACGACACTGGAGAACCCCTGGACGCCAACAGCGATTAAAATCCTGCCAGGAAGTCCATCCTTATAGTGGTGGAACCATCATGGTATGGGCGGGTATTTGGATCGGCGGAAGAACTGAGTTGATTTGGATCAGAGGCAACCTCAACGCTCAAATTTATGCTGAGACGATTGTATCTGACGTCATCGTTCCTCTACAAGTGCAAATCGGTCCCTTATTTCAGTTAATGCATGATAACGCACGACCGCACACCGCAAGAGTTGTAAGACAGACTCTCGCCGCAGCTAACATCAATGTCCTGCCCTGGCCTGCTCAGTCGCCAGACTTGAACCCGATTGAGCATGCATGGGATATGCTACAGAGAAGAGCTCTGCCGAATATGGAGGGTATCCAGTTGCAAGAAGACCTTTTTTTGTTGTTGCAACGAACATGGGCGGCCATTCCACAGCGTGATTTGGATGAACTCATTTTGAGTATGCCAAACCGATGTTCTTGTGTTGTTAGTGTTCGCGGTAGAAACACGGATTATTAATTGTTTAAGTTACCCAATAAAATTTTAAAGAAAACTGTTATTTCAGTCTTTTTTTCGAACTTTAATGTTAGTGGTTCAAATGTCAAAAATCCCTTTATTAGGAAAATGGCAAATTTCTTTATTAATGCAAAGGTGACTTGGTTTATCGTTACTGTGACAAACGAAAACACTTTATTTGATGAATCCTTAAAGAAAATTTAAATTAATATCAATCAAGAGAAAAGTTATTGCAAAAATATATGTTGATCCCTAGACACTTTTGATGTGTGTATTTCTAAACCATTCAATCATAATTTTTTTAATATATTCAATGGACAGACACTTTGTTTTTACTGTTTTATTATATTATAGATAGATTTTAAGGAAAATTTAGAAAAAGAACCTAACCTACAAACCCTAAAATATAAATAAATGAAATATGCAAACAGTCAGTATTCAAGTGAATCGCAATAATCGAATGCAACTATTCGCCTATACTCTCCAGGATACGTGCGTTCGCTACGAATAACTGAATCCTTATGGCAGCGGCGTATTTTTTTTTATTATGTCATCTCGCAGCTCAACCATTGGGTTGTATACTGCTTAACCGGACTTGCCTGTGGATACCACAAAATAATTGTAGCCTCCAGCCAGGGCTTATAAAAACTTACAAACTAAGCGACTACACGCTAAGGGCACCCCCTGTGGGGCACGGCCCTCGGCTTAGAGCGTCGCTGGGGGAGGACAGCAAGGGACAGCTGGATCGCGGGTAACAGCGGCGCGGCTCTCAGCGCGCTTTAAATAACTACGGACGCGCAGGCGCGATGCGTATACGTACTCTGATAGAATACCTTAACAAATGTTTGCCGTGATTCTTTAAATTGACATAACTTTTTTATTTATGAACCGATTGACATGAAATAAACACTAAATGTTAAGTGAAGCTTTCTACAATATATTAGTGAAAACCGTATCTAAATCGAATAAGCCGTTTCTGATATTAGCGTGCACAAACACACGGATAAACAGACAAACAGACAAAAAAAAAATTAATTACAATTTCGGGTTCGGCATCGATATAATAACAACCCCTGCTACTTTTTTTTATATATTTCTATTGTACAGACACCACTTTTCTGTAAATTTATTATATGTATATAGATTATTTGGTAGATCGATTTTACTTAATGCTGTCAGGTGATAGAAATAAAAATGGTGGGCCTGGTTCCCTAGGCAAACTGTTTCACAAACAGATTCACTTTTTAAATTACTTTTAGATAAGATTGGCACGATACGTCTTGTGTAGCAATGAAGTTACGTGTAATAAAAAATGAATTGAATTTTAAGATGGTGATGTTGCATAAACTGATGGGCAGCCTACTGTCTAGATCAGTCCTTATCAGTTCACCTGTGCTTTTATTGTTTCAAATTGATTAACGCTTCCTAGTACTTGCACCATTCTTTGGGCCTTGTCTTTGATATTTTCTGACAAACAGAAATCATATGAAATCTTTAGTTATGAGGCACAAAGTTCACAAAGTATGATAAACTAAGGCTTTGCGTTTTTTGATGGTCTTATCAATCTAATTATGTTGAAGCAGCAAGGAACTCAAGCCCAGTAGTAAGGCGTGGCCTACTTTATAAATATTGATCGGAAATCGTGAGTTTGATGTCCTCTCATTCTCGTTATTGACGATAACCCACTGCTAGCACAAGCACATAATATCTTAACGATTATGGATAAGTCTAAAATGTATTGGGTTTGCATTAGCTAACAAAAACATATTGGGTTGACATAAGCTACCAAAAAGCCTACATGATTATATCAATCCTGTTCAAAGTCGTTGTAGAAATTCGAAACGCTTCGAAAGCAATCGCCACTTAATGAGACCCTGGTAAGTCTTAGAATGCCAATGCACAGTTACAAGGAGGACACCAAACCAAAGACTTTACCTTACTTTTTCTCTTATCTTTCTTAAAAATACTTTACCAAAAGATTTGTAAGGAAATCACTAACTAAGACTATCCCAGAAATAAAAGCAGTCATTCTGCATCGATTGTTACACTAAATCTTTACATCAAACATTAATCTTTATTTGCTTTCAAATCACCTAATATTAAAACAATTACTAACGAGCAATTAGTATTTATTTATCCCACGATAAGCGTGGGATAGGAACTATTAAGATTTAACTAAACTTTATCTGATGCACTTTCAGAAATTTAAAGTAATTTTTGCCTGATAAGACATTTAATTCGTTTTGATAAAAGATTTCTTGTATTGCATAGTGTACCTCTTCGAGAAGTTTAGCATAATGTTCCTTATCTGATTCATAGATAGAAATTATGAAAAAAGCAAAGGATTTTGTACAGACATCAAGCGATCTCAAACTGTCAAATTTTCGCAATTGAAAATGAATTTATGCTTTTGTAATAAAGTTAAAAAACTATCAAAGAAATTTGACAGATTGGGGTAACTTGATATGCAAACCTCTGTAGACAGTTTAGATAGCATTTATTAGATTCAGACCTTCATTTCAAGAGTAAGGCTTGGTGTACTACGAATGGTTACCTGCTATGAAAATAAGATAATTTACCCACTTATTTATTTATTGTTTCACTTTGACGTATAAATAATTGAAACTAAAACAGGAGGTGGTTACAAATTATATTTATTTACAAGTCAATTAACATTCAACAGTCTTTAATAACGGTAGCCATCTCTTGCGTTGAAAGAGGGTTGTCTCCTCTGAGCGACGGGAGGGAGGTACGCTTTTTGCACTCCAGCTACAGAGCTGCCGCTTCCAGCAGCGTCGTTGCGGGTAAAAGCGTTGTTGTTGAAGGTGGGTAGCTTGGCAATTCCCTGGTTGCTGCGCTGAGCGAAAGGAGGGAGGTACGCTTTCTGGACACCAGCGATAGAGCTACCGCTTCCAGCGTTGTTGTTGTACTGTTGTTGGTTGTTACCGGCTTCACGGTATATACCTGGATAAAAATAAATAATTTGGTAACATATTGGTAAAGGCTAAAATAAGTGATTAATTTCCGTTCATTGCTATTCGATATTTATTCATTTGATTTTAGTGTAGAGAGTCATAAGGGGTCACGTTATCGCCAACAAAATTATAATTGATTGAAAATTGGCTAAACTATAAAACTCCTATGAGTTTAGCATATTAGCTAACAGCACACGATATTTATCTAGGTTGAAAACATTCTTCATGTACATAAGATCCCTAATATTAGAAATTACTTTTAAAATTATTTAATGTTGGCCAATTCTCACCATCATCAAAGATGCCAGCAGCCTCATCGCGTGCGTTCTGCTCCAGAGCCTTCAGGATCTCTTCGGGGACGGGAGGAGGAGTGGGGAGGTGGTCACCTTGGGGCTGGAAGCCGTTCTCGTCAGCGGTGTACCTGTAAATACATTAGAAGTTTAATTAATATGACTAGAAACCACAAAGATATTAAAACAGATGCCCACCTCACAGAGTAGACCTTGCCATCATCGCCCGTGTAGGAATACCCGCCCTGAGCCTGGACTCCGTTGGTCGCCACTCCGTTCTCCTCGCCGTAGATACCGTTCTCAGTCTCATAGGCATACGCGTAAGTCTCTCCATCATTGGAGTTGTCCTGACGAAGGATGGCAGCGTTCCTCTCGAATGCGGCCTGAGTGCGCTCGGGACGAGCTTCGAAGCCTGAGTAACCTCCATTTTGAGCGTATACATTTTGGCTAGAGAATCCATTGTTTGATGCACCGGTCTGATCCTTGAATCCGTTGGATTGGCGAGGAGTCTGGAGGAAGGCCGATCCTGCAGAGCCTTGGGCGTTGGGAGGCAGGTAGGTCCTGTCAAGTTTCCCGGCCTGGGCCAGAGTGACGGCTGCTAAGACGATGAACTGGAAACATAATTATTGAAAAGTTATAAGCTTTGTCCTTTTATTATTACACCAAGTCTGCCCTATACTGTATTCCATACTTTTATATATTATACTAGACTGCTCCGGATGAAGGATAATGTTTTCGTTTTATTAAATTAAACTTTTTTTTTGTGAGGGTGGGAAATCATCAAATGAATCCTCCCCCCGCTCTGGATGGAGCGGAAGGGAGTGTCCCGCTCTGGTTGGAGCGGAAGGGAATATCAGACTCTCACTGACTGAAAACCATCTATGTTTATTCCTTAGCTGTTTATGTCCGCGGTAGCGGTAACCCTTTCGGACAATCCCGCTTATATTAACTTAAACTAAACTTTTACTATGTTTTCTATTTGTTTTTTTGAGTCCCGATGTTGTCACTTAAATCCCAGTAGCTTACCAATTTCATGTTTGCTTGTTGAATTGAACTTGCTGCCCAGAAGCTGTGGATGCAACTGATAACAGTACCGTATCAGTACAGTATATATACTTAGGTGTAGGTCGAGCTGCATCATAGTAAGTAGCAGTCGATGTTTCATCATCAACATTCGGGGATGGGCAGGTCTACTTGTAGGTGACCTTAGTGCAGCTAGTTGAGATAGTTTTGATATTAAGAGGCGTAATGATGACATTAAACTGTATAATGATCTAGTTTCCGTGTAGGTTACGGAGGTCAGAATGAGGATACGTCAAAATGTAATTGACAGCATCAGTCATTAATAATCGACACGCCCTCGCACTATCATTATACACTATTTAAAACCAGCTTCTCAACTCTAATCACATTATGGATTCTGTAAAGTTCAGATTGACAGAATGGCAATAAAGTGATTATTTTTCTTTCTGAAAC
The DNA here is from genome assembly GCA_951799385.1 of Hyppa rectilinea. Taxonomy (NCBI): domain Eukaryota; kingdom Metazoa; phylum Arthropoda; class Insecta; order Lepidoptera; family Noctuidae; genus Hyppa; species Hyppa rectilinea. Next base: position 15,886,899 of record OX637318.1, on the reverse strand, counting down.
ATGGTTGTATTTCTATAACATAGGTGCAGTTGGTATTACGTAATAAACACACAAAGCAGCCTGAAACGCCGTCAAGCAGTTGAAATTTCAGCCATAAGTTATACCAAATAAAATCGTATTTCAGTCGTTATGCAATTATTAATCGCTTCGTCGCCACTTTGTCGGTCTGCACTGTTCCTAAGTACTTGATTTCTTTATTCTCTGTTCGAAGTTAGATGTTATTTCATTTATTTATTTAAGCTTTTATGCACTCATATAATATAAACAAACAAGAAGAAAGTAACAGAAAATACTAGCACATCAAGCTTCTACAAGCTTATCGACAAAAGTCTGGAATGTTAGCAAGCTGAAATGACTGAGGGCTGGCCATGTTTGTCCAAAGACAAATAGTCGGTGGTTACAAAATATGGGTTACCTACATCATGTTGAAAGAGGGCTGGCCTAGTTTTTGGTCAAAGAATCAGCATTGCCATACAACGCGGCAATGCTGCCAGCCTTTTGGGAACTTTTCCTGTTGACAGCGATGTGGAAGAATTTTTTGATGCTCTTTGATTATATACTTATTATTTCTGTATATATTACTATGAATATTTAGCTTTTAAATGTAAATACAAAGAGTTGTATTATTAATTATAATGATTATAATTCTGTCAGAAGTAGAATAAAAATATATAATAAAAAATATATTGTTGAAAGACTACCTGTGAGAACGATGCAGAACGTAAAAAGCATCCGTAATAAAAACAATATGATAAAATAAAACAATACAGAAATTAAATTAAATTTTCAAAAAGGTGCAGCAAACGGGTCCTGGATTGAAGACCGCATAAAAAATGCTAAAACGATTTAGTTGCTACATTGAACAGTGTTCTAATGCGCCTGAAAAACATTGTTCAATGTAGCATCTAAATTGTTCTAGCATTTTTTGTTTAATAAGTCAAGTTCAAGCTAGCATGTACTAGGTAAATTGTAGCTGATCGAAAAAATTGGCCGATTTCTAGATTCCATTTTGTTGCTGATTTTTCAGGCGCATTAGAACACTGTTCAATGTAGCAACTAAATCGTTTTAGCATTTTTTGTTTAATAAGTCAAGTTCAAGCTAGCACGTACTAGGTACCTAAATTGTTGCTGATCGAAAAATTTGGCCGATTTCTAGTTTCCATTTTGTTGCTGATTCTTTAGGCCCATTTGAACATTGTTCTATGTAGCAACTTAATTGTTCTAGCATTTTTTGTTTAATACCTAAGTCAAGTTCAAGCTAGCATGTACTAGGTAAATTGTTGCTGATCGAAATATTGACCGATTTCTAGTTTCCATTTTGTTGCTGATTCTTTAGGGCCATTTGAACATTGTTCTATGTAGCAACTAAATCTCTTTTTCATTTTTTGTTAAGCAAGTCGAGTTCAAGCTAGCATGTGTTAAAAAAATCATTGCTAATATAAAAAATTCGTCTGGTCTTTCTTTTTTTCAATTTTCGTTAGTGCTTACTTGCAGCAACAAATCAGCAAAAAATTTTGGTTCAATAGTTGATTCGATATTTATTGATTTATCAAAATTTTTTGCTAGCTTTATATGAATTTAGCAGTAATTGCGATTTTTCGCGAACGGCTCAAGCAACAAAATTGCGGTTTTAGCAACTAATTAGCAACAAAAAAGCTACAAATGTTGCATACTTTTATATTGAATTTTGCTGATTTGACGCTGCTAGCTTGATAGAGCTTTTAATATTAACTTGGTTCATTTTTCACCTTACAAAACACAACTTTATCGTGTATGCTGTGCTCTTGTGAAGGAGTTACACCTTCTTAATACCTGCTGTTGCCCTTTATCCTGTATTGAGAACATCTTTTTTTGGAGATCTTAACTAAATAAATAGATTATTGCAGCATTATCAGTCTTTTTTTATTTTTTTTATTTAGCCTACACTGTCCCACTGCTGAGCAAAGGCCTCCCCCAAATCCTTCAAGACATCTTTCTCAGTCTTAATTTACAATAATTATTTAAGATAATTAATTTTACTGAAACTATTGCGGCATTGACCATTTGAGAGAACTATAAAATCAATAACGTAAAACTTTGTAATAAAAAATGTTGGTTTGTTTGATGAAATAATTTCATTGCTCATTTGACAGCTTGTATTTGTTTGTACATCTTTTTTTAAATTTGATATTAACGGAATTATGGCATAAAGCAATATGCAACGCACATGAAAACCTTGCTAACATTTTTTTTTTAATTCAACCTCTCATTTCGGTAATAAACCAGAGAAAATTTGAGAATTTACTGTAAATGTACAGACAGCACATATAGCTATCCCAAACTGTCAGATATACCCATTTGAACATGAGCCTAACCCTTTGTAATAAAATTGAAAATCTATCAAAGTAAAATTTAATAGATTGAGGTAGCTTGACGTGCTGGCCTCTGTACAATAGTTTTTAGTGTCAGTTAATTTATAGTAGTATGGAAAGCTTCTTTCATATTAACTCAACTGTGACTAATGAGACACAATTACTTTTTCTATTGTTTTCAATCAATATTTGATATTTCAACAGCTGAGCGGATTTCGAACGTTTGATAATTTAAGATATGAGTACTTACGATTAAAAGGTTCATTATTATAACAAAAAAATAGGTGGTTAAAATATATTATTTACAAATCAATTATAATTCAACAGTCTCTAATAACGGTATCTCTTCTCATCTCTTGCATTGAAGGAGGGTTGTCTCCTCTGAGCGACGGGAGGGAGGTACGCTTTCTGTACACCAGCTACAGAGCTGCCGCTTCCAGTAGCGTCGTTGCGGGCGAAAGCGTTGTTGTTGAAGGTGGGTCGCTTGGCAACTCCCTGGTTGCTGCGCTGAGCGAAAGGAGGGAGGTACGCTTTCTGGACACCAGCGATAGAGCTACCGCTTCCAGAAGCGTCGTTGCGGACGAAAGCATTGTTGTTGAAGGTAGGTTGTCTGACTACGCTCTTCTGGATGTTGCCCTGAGCGAAAGGAGGGAGGTACGCTTTTTGGATTCCGGAAACAGAGCTACCGCTTTGAACGTTGTTGTTGTAGTACTGTTGTTGGTTGTTAGCGGCTTCACGGTATGTACCTGGATGGAAACAAATAATTTAGTAAAATGTTGGTAATGGCTTAGATTCAAATAAGGGACTGATTACTGTTCATTGCAATCAGATTCTTATCAATTTAATTATAGAGTAGATAATCATAAGTGGCAGTTTATTGATTCAAAATGCTATAAAATATTATTCCAGCATTATGGTTACCGAACACTAGGTATATTTATTTACAGTACAATCTAGTCTTCATACAATAGTCCTTAAAACAAATTGCTTTTAAAATTACTTAATTTTGCCTAATTCTCACCATCATCAAAGATGCCAGCAGCCTCATCGCGAGCGTTCTGCTCTAGAGCCTTCAGGATCTCTTCGGGGATGGGAGGAGGAGTGGGGAGGTGGTCACCTTGGGGCTGGAAGCCGTTCTCGTCAGCAGTGTACCTGAAAAAGTATTACACATATGACTCGATACCAAAGTTATTAGTAGTAATGTACCATTATGTTGATAAAAAGGGATGCCCACCTCACAGAGTAGACCTTGCCATCATCGCCCGTGTAGGAATACCCGCCCTGAGCCTGGACTCCGTTGGTTGCCACTCCGTTCTCCTCGCCGTAGATACCGTTCTCAGTCTCATAAGCATACGCGTAAGTCTCTCCATCATTGGAGTTGTCCTGACGAAGGATGGCAGCGTTCCTCTCGAATGCGGCCTGAGTGCGCTCGGGACGAGCTTCGAAGCCTGAGTAAGCACCATTTTGAGGATACACATTTTGGCTAGAGAATCCATTGTTTGATGCACCGGTCTGATCCTTGAATCCGTTGGATTGGCGAGGAGTCTGGAGGAAGGCCGATCCTGCAGAGCCTTGGGCGTTGGGAGGCAGGTAGGTCCTGTCAAGTTTCCCGGCCTGAGCTAGAGTGACGGCTGCTAAGACGACGAACTGGAAACAGAATTATTGAAAAGTCGTAACGTGATGTTTCTTAACCTTTTCAAGTACTTTTCAGTGTCAATAAAGAAATAACAATGAGTGAACGAATTTCCTACTTGCTTTATTGCTTTATTTTTACACCAAGTCTGTCGTATACCGTATTTCTTACTTTTACTTGACTGCCCCAGATGAAGAGTAATGTTTTCTTTTATAACTATATTTAATAATATATGTTTTTTATTTATATTTTGACTCTCACTTTTTATACTGTCCTATTGCTTTGTAAAGGACTCTCCAAAATCTACCAAGTACTGTTTTCCATATTGTTATTAAATAATTATGTTGATTATACTGTATTCCTTATTTTACTGGATGTTTTTCTTTTATTTACTTCATTTTATAATATGCTTGGTGTCTTTGATAGTTTACTTGACTCCCAGTGTCATCACTTAAAATTCAATAGCTTACCAATTTCATGTTTATGTGTTGAATCGAACTTGCTACCCAGAAGCTGTGGATGCAATTGATAACAGTACCGTATCAGTACAGTTTATATACTTAGGTGTAGGTCAAACTGCTTCATAGTAAGTAGCAGTCGATGTTTCATCATCAACATTCGGGGATGGGCAGGTCTACTTGTAGGTGACCTTAGTGCAGCTAGTTGAGATAGTTTTGATATTAAGAGGCGTAATGATGACATTAAACTGTATAATGATCTAGTTTCCTTGTAGGTTACGGAGGTCAGAATGAGGAGACGTCAAAAGATAATTAAAAGCAGTATTCATGATGAACAGGCGTGCCCTTTCACTGTAATTATACTCTAGCCAAAATCAATGAACTAGATTTTGTGATCTAATCATCTTACTTCTTGCTAATATTATACACGTAAAAGTTTGGGAGGATGTATGGATGTTTGTTACTCTTTCAAGCATAAACTATCGAACGGATCTGGAAGTTTGGCACAAAAAAAGATTATAGCCTATCTATATAATATTTATCTGGAATAGCGCATAGGCTAAATGTATGGTTCACGTGGGAGAACTTCTTACATACACGTGGGTGAAGCACCTGGCAACAGCTAGTCTTCTATAATTGAAAAATCTGAAAACTCTGAAGTAGGTGGTTTGTTTAGTTTGTCCCTCCGTAGGTACCTAAGGTTATCAATTGCGTTATATGTGCTCAGCTTTCATAAATAAAGTTCTGTAAAATGATGTTATAATATCTTTTTTTTTAAGGTATTTCGAGCAATGAAGGCCTGTAAGAAATTCAGCTTTATACCTTTTTAAAAAAGGAGATCAAAATTATATGAGGCATTTTCCTATTCAAGAAAGTTGAAAAACATATTGTCCCAATCTATGGATTCTGTGCATCTATTGTATTAGCAAATATGATAATTTCAACAAAACAATATAATAATGATAATTATGGATTGTTTACATTTTTACTTAAAAAAATCTCAGACACCTTCACTGATTACAAAAATATATCGCCTACCTATTTCAGTTTCATCACCCACAAACATATCCATCTTTCTAAGCCTAATTCAGCCTTAATACACAATCATTATTTAAGCATTACTTTTACTGAAACTATTGAAGTATTGCACCATTGATCTTTTGAGAGCATTCGTAATCATTATAATTGCGGTATCATCACGCATATATTGAGGTAGGCAACGGGGTGAAGGTCGTTTTAAAGTGTTGTATTAGTTGTTGAATGGTTTGATAGATGGCGTTAGCGATCGATGTTGTTAGAGCTTTTGTGGCGCTTTATTACTATGCTTTAAGTCTTTTTAAATACAGAGGTGAGACCTCGCCCTTGCTTATGATTGAGATAATACTGTCTTGTAAGGCTGTGCTGTACCTAGACCTAGATAAAATTGTTGTGTTGCGTTAAACAGAAATTGGAAGCGCAATTTTGTTGTCTGTGGATATGTAAGTCATTTTTTAGCCGGCCAACATTATACGGGATGCAACCGATCGCAAAAAAAATCACCTGTTCAATACATTTTTGGTCACGTGTCTCGTCAAAATGTCTGGAACAGCTGATTTTATTTCACGATTTCGGAGTTGGTCTAATAGCAAAAGTCGTTCAGTTTGGTGGTCTATAGCATATCTTTTTACCCTGTCAGCTACACACAGTATAGAGGTAAAATTATTTGTTTGTTTAAAAAAGGTAATCTGTGGAAGTTAGCCACTAACAAAATACTATACTATATTATTATTATGTTTTATCTTTTACTTGCGACCCGCTCTAGCTTGGCACGGGTACAATGACAGAGAGACATACGGCGGAGAGCGACTTTGTTAATGCTATGTAGAGTCATGTTTGACTTCCACACGGACAAAACTCGTGGGCAGCTAAATCGGTGGTCGTCAACGAATAATGCTAATGAATAAAACACAGGCGTAAAGGTATTCGAGTAGGTACTATCTTAACTTATACTAAAAATGTATGTTGCTTATAAGGTATAAGTTCTTCGAACAATCCGAACAATAATTGTAAATCATTCGACCTTCTTGTATCTAATTTAGAAACAATAATCTAGATCAGATACAAATCATTGAAACTTCACTCACAATCCTTTTATTACTCATCTCAATCTGATATAAAAAATACATAATCGATCAATCTGATTGTGAAATCGATCCAACTTTGCAACATCCTTTTATGAGAAGGAATGCCGACTAATTGAGCACCTCAAAACATTTGTATCGATATTAAAGACCTTGGTATATTTGTTCTAAGCTGGCATTAAGGAATTGATGTCGGACAATATTGTAATAATATGACAGGAAAACAATATGTTTGGTCTAAAAGACCATAGGTACACTAAAATTCAATGAAAAGCTTTTGTCGTGGTTGTCATGTGGTTAGTGACTAACCTGGTGTCATAGTTTTTATGCTGCCCATGGGCCTCTGACTTAGCTTCACATGCTGTTGAGAAATAATAAAAAATTGTAATATTAAACAATACAATTATTCCTCAAAAAGACGAGTAACATGTGGTCTTAAAAAATAAAAATGTGATTACGATTTCTTTGGTTCTAAATCCAGAGTAAAAATAAAAATAAAAAAAACAACCCGCACTGGGCCCACGGATCACGGCCCACTCCCTCTCACAGAGAGGAGGCCTGTGTCCCAGCAGTGGGAACCTTATAGGCTGATTATGTATGACGAGTGGGAGAAACAGATTTCCGTTATAGCACAGCGTCTACCATTAGACGTTGAAAAGTGTTTAAAACAAACCACCCAGAGGATGGGCAGCGCTGTTCTACAATTAATTTGATAAGTGACAGTCATTGTCACTGACCTTTATTATATCTATGGTCACTGATATGTCATGATACTACTGTTGAAAACACAGCTGAATGTGATATTCATTCTTCCGCCATTTTCCAGTCCAGCCGTAGTTTTTACGTTTCCGTACCCAATGGGTAAAACGGGACCCTATTATTAAGACTCCACTGGCCGACGGTCGCGTCTGACAGTCCGTCAGACACCAGGGTGTATCTCATGAACCATGATAGTTAGACAGTTGAAATTTTCACAAATGATATAGGTATTTCTGTTGCCGCTATTTAACAAATACTAAAAAACATATACGATACGGTAATATACGATAATATACGACTCTTATAGCCATTCACATTCATACACAAAACCTCAATTGGCTACAAATCCATTAAAATGTATGTAGTTCCTTGATTCTCACTCATCTTTGCATTATGACATAGGTCGATATTCAGTTCGAATGAGCCGTTTCATCACTGACCGCACAGTTTTATAACAGCTGGCTCATTCATGGATTTAAGGTCACGATGTGTTAAAGAAATTAAATACGTAGATCATTGGTAATTTAACAGTTTATAAATACTAAGACAATAATTATTATGTGGATGGCTATACGAATAGGAGGATATCAAAGAAACGATGAATGGATTGTGTGAACGATGATATGGCTAGAAAGGGAGTGACTACCGAGATGACGACTAATTGAGGAGTGTGGAAGAAAAAAACACGTTGCGCCGGCCCCAAATAAATTGTGATTAGCGTAGGCGACTAATGAAATTCAAACAAAATTTGTTTATTTTTAAATTGCTTTATAACAGTGATTGCATTACAAAAATAAATAAAAAATAAAACTGCGAAATAAATATAATGTTTCTAAGAGGCTGCTAAGAACTCGATTTAAATGAGTGTTTAACCTAACGAACTTAGGCATCATTCATTTATTTTTCAGATTTCATCTATATTAACTTTAAAGATATTTGATATTGACATCTAAATTATTTTACATACCTACAAACTTAAAGTATGTAATGAATATACTTAAATATATACTTAATTGGGATTACAGCAATTAGCGATTATTAAACTAAAAATAAGCATTAAAAGCAAGTTCACAGTTCACGGTCGAGCAAGTAATTATAAAGACAATAACGATTATCTTACGATTGTCCGATCGTGTTTCCGACGACCTTTCACTGTGTTTGTCTTGTAGGCCGAGCTTTGATACGCCAAGCGTGGTCAGATATACAACGATGCAATGTTCTTTCAAAATGGACGATGTACACTCTACAGGAAAATTTAAATATTCATGCCTACTTGTGAAGGGGGTTTTAAAACGTATTGGGATCGGTTTGCAGTTCAATACTAGCAATTTACATGGAACGACAGCCAATTTGACCTCCACTCCACAGTAAAACTGGCAGAAAAAAAAACACGCCCACGGCATCCTCCGCGTTCTTTTTTTGAATTCGTTAAAAAAATATGAAATCAATTCAAATGTCATTCAAAGTAAAAATCAAATCATTTATTTCAAATAGGCACAACAAAGGCACTGTTGGGGACCTATCTCAGGACTTTAATTAAGACAGTGGACTGTAGTTAAAAGTATAATTAAATTTCTAAAATAGGGTTCACAATATGTGTTGGTTACAATAAGGAGTGCGCGCGCGTGCCGTCGGTGGAGATCGGTTGCGAAGTGGTCGTTGGTCGTCCCGCGCGCCGCACATCGAGTCGCCGAAGCCGATGATTGCCGGAGACGCCCGAACAGGCACTTTTCGTAACGTCAAAATGAACAAGAAATAGAATTGATTCTAGTTGCATTCTTCCAGTGTATAAGCTTCTGGCCTCATATATGACACTAGGTGCTCCCGCGCTTTCACCCGCTGCTCGGCTCCTATTGGTCGTAGCGTAATGTTACATAACCTATAGCCTTCCTCGATAAATGGACTATCCAACACAAAAAGAATTTTTCAATTCGGACCAGTACCTAGTTCCTTAGATTAGCGCGTTCAAACAAACAAACTCTTATAATGCGGTAACGCATTATAATATTAGTATAGATGAATGACTTTAAGTACAGTATATATAACATAATGTCTGTAATCCCCAAAACTGAGAAATTCTAGATAGAAAACTGATAAATATTTGCCTGACCCAGGAATCAAACCGAGGACCTCATGCACAGCACTAACGCTGTTAACCACTAGACCACTGAGTTAGTGTTGCAATTCTGAGATAGTGCACTATACCAGTCAGTCTATTGAGCTATGATTTATTACTATTTACTTAACAAACTTTCAAACAATAGCTAATCACAATGATAAACATGATTAATTAGTTGCGTTACATGTTTTTACTAATGATTCATCTTGTTATATCATAATGACGAGATTCCTATCAATGTGTTAAGCTAGTCACAATGAAGTATGTGATGAAACATTGATATAAGCGCCGGCGCACAACTGGCGAGGCGCAACGCGGTTCGGTTGTCACTGCCAGACAAATATCAACGTTGCAAACCTAAAAATAAAGTTGAGAATAAATTACCGTAGACGCGTGGCTCTTTCCGCTTAAACGCGCTCTCGAGCTAGTGAAAGGTTATTTATTTTCAACATTGTGACAACTCATTCAGGGTTGAAATTTGTTTGGCAGTGATAACCATGTTGCGCTGCGTTTCGCTAGATGTGCTCCGGTCCTAAGAAATGTGAGGCTGTGATCGAAAATCAAAGTACTAGGTAACAAAGAATTTAACACTTTACAACTATCATGATTTCAGAAGAGCTATTAGACTGAAAACTACTTCAGTAATATTAACATAAACATGTGCTGCTTTGCAACAGATAATATAGCATATATTCTGTTATGCTACGGCTACAATGCCGCGATATGCGAACTACACTGGGCGCTCTATGTTGTACAGCGAGACGTCAAGCGGTGTGCGTGAGAGAGCATGTGAAGTGTAGTTTGCATATCGCGACAATGTAGCCATAGTTTGAAATAAGGTTGATATGCGTTGATCTAATTTAGTTCTTAAGCTAGCAGTAAAAAAGCTCGTAATTTGAAAGCTATATCACACACATTATGTCTCTTTCAAAACGTAGGCATGCGTTTGTCACCAACAAATTACAGTGCTGGCCATAAAAATGCCAAGGCCCTATAATTTTACCATGTGATGTAATAATAAAATAAATACGCTTAATACGTTGTGTGTAGTGACAGCAACAATTAGGGGATTGTCACGCTGTCCGTCTGTCACGTACCCACGAACATCTAAATGGTTATTATGGTGGTATAAATATCATATGTTTTTTTGGGATTATCACACATCTCAAGTGAGTCCTGGTGAGGATACAACAGCAGATATGAAGTGGATCTTGGTAGGTTTTCAATAATATTAATTTTTATTAAAAAAAAGTAAAAATCAAGTAACACATTAAAATTTAAATAATTAATACTTACAATTATTTCAAATGAAAGCAGCCTTAAAAAAAGTATTCTCTTATAATTAAATGTCACAATTACTTGGTTATCATGGTTTCCATTAAAATCACTAAAAAAACAATTTAAATCATTTAAATGATGAACATCTAAACTGAGTTTAAATAAATTATTGGTGTACTTTTACGTGTCCCACACTGTACACTGTAATAAGAGGTAAGCTTACTTTACAATGGTGACAATTATGCAGTGACAATGACATTTGTGCTCTCATGTTGGCTATTTGTAATTGAAGTTGATTTCCGGGTCGAGTTGCATGGTCCAACTAGAAATAATTTATGCATCTGTGTTAAAACTATGTCATTTTTTTTTTATTCTTAACTCAATTGATATAATTATTATCAAGGGTTCCTTGAAATTAAATATTTGAGATTTTTAATTTTCATTTTTTTTTTCTTTTCAGATTTCTCTGGCCATAGGCCTAGCAGCTTCTGATAAATTGGATCGCACCTATCTTCCACCACCGGGTGCAAAATTTTCTGGAGGAATTCTTGGTCACCAAGACGTACCTTTGGAACCTCCACACCATACACATTCTGGACAAGGACCCGTGATTGGAGGACCTGAAGGGTTCCAACCGACCTTTGCGATTAATGGAGAACCTCTGAACTTTGGTGACAAAATCCCCAAGGTCCCAGTTACGACCACCTCTTATGCCTTTTCCCAGACAACAACTTATCCACTTGGAGAAGGTTTTGAAACTACAGCTTTACCAATAAATCCTGTTACTGGTTTACCGTTTTTATTGGAGCAAGAAAACTTTGGGCAAACACCAAACTTTGGAGCCAATATTCAAACTGGATTTGGTCTACAAGGACCAACATCTGCTTCACAAGGGCCATCATCTGCTCCCGTCAATTTTGACAACCCACTTGATAGATTTGCTAACCAGCCTTTAGGCCAATATAAAGAACAAAATGTGATTACACCTGGAGGTGCTCCTCAATTCCCTGGATCAGTATATCCAGGTCAAAATAAGGGTCAGATACAGTATCCTGGTGGGCAGGCTAATACGGCACAGCAAGGATTCCTACCTCCTGGTGCCCCTGGCAAGGAGCGTTTGGATCAATATCCAGGACTAAATGTGGTTAATCCTGGAGGTATTGTTGACATTCCTGGTGGAAATCAAGGCGTGGTACAGTATCCTGGTAGTCAGACAGAGAGAGGGCAGCAAGGATTCTTGCCATCAACCGGATCTCCAATAAATCTTCAACCTAGTGACAATCAATATGGAGTGAACTATGATGGCTCTCAAGGACCAATTTCTCAAGGAACTTACACTGAGCAACCGATCAATGTGCCAAACTTAAGTGGAACTCAACAGACCCAAATATCCTACGAAAACCAGCAACCTATCAATATTGGAGGAATTCCAACGCAATATCCAAATGAGAACCAAAACTACGGGCCATCTGTACCTACTGGATCTGAAAATCTATACCAACCTGAGTCTACACCTGCCTATCCTTCATCATACAACAATGGTGTCTCCAGTACAACTCCTTTCTCGGGAGCACCATCGTCTGCTTCAGCATATTCTTCAGTAGAACCAGTTTATAGACCCGAAAGGCCACAAGCTGCAGCTGATAGAAACGCTGTTATCCTCAACTATGAGAACATTCGAACTCCAAATGGTTACTCATACAGTTTCGATACCTCAAACGGAATTCATGCTCATGAAAACGGTATAGTAGATAATGGAACGAAAGCTCAAGGGGCATATTCTTATATCGGTGATGATGGAAAAGTCTATAGTGTTATTTACACTGCTGATGAGAATGGTTTTCAACCCCGTGGAGATCATTTGCCTACTCCTCCACCAATCCCTGAAGCTATACAGAGGGTTATTGAACAGGCTGCCAGAGATAAAGCGGCTGGTATTGTGCACGATGGTAAGTTTATTCGAAATTGACTTACAAAACACTTATTTTTTCTCGTGGGAATTTGGAATGCAATCAAAGAAATGTTATCAATTATTTTACTTTAGATCACATAGACGATTAATTATTCAATTATTCAATCATACTAATGCATTTTTTCTAGCCGTACAATTACATCTAGTTAGTTCTTAAGATGTATATCTCATCCTGTGATAGTAATTGGTTACAGTAGCAACGTCTATCGCTGTGAAAAAATATTATTCTTGCCAAATCTCATTAATAATATTATTTTTGTCGCAGGTTCTTATGATGAGGCTAAATATGGTGACCACCAATACCAAGGAATTAATAATCAACGTCGGCTGCAAAATCAAAAAACAAATCAAGTGGGCAATAATCAATTCAACGGAGCACAAGATGATTTAATAAAACCTATCGTTGGAATCAAAGATGTTGAATATGACGAAGACAGAGAACAAAATCAGTTTAACAATAACTTGCCAGACAGTGGTAGTAGGAATGTTTCAAACGGAAAATTAGTATCGAGGCGCCCGTTAAATAATATTAACAATAAAGATAACATCGAAAATGTTTCTGAAGGAACCAAAACAGTTCTAAGAGACTTCGATTCACCAAAAGGACATTTTGATGGACTCAGTATGCCAATAGAAGAAAAAGGAATCAATCAGCAAATCAATTATGACACAAAACAACAAGGATCTACAGGACGTCGTCCAGTATCGAATGAAAATAATCTACCTTCCGATGGGGTTAAAGATTCAGAAGAAAAATCTGGATCAAAGAGGCGACGACCTTCTACACGCCGCCCAATTTCTGAAAGTGTAAGAGATGTTACGGAAACTAAATATCCTGGATTGAATGTAGACGTTAGTGCTGCTGGCTACCCAGAAACAGAAATATTTGATAAAAACGAAGGCCAAGATAATGATTCTGGTAACCCAAACATATCAGATGGATCAAGTGAAAATATAAATACCAACTTTGATAGTGTCACAGGACCTCCTGTAATTGGAAACGAAAAACAAATATTGAGGCAAAGAGTCAAAGAAAATCGAAGACCCGACTCTCAAGGCAATGGATACACCCAAAATAAAAATGTCAGGCCTCAAGGTGAATCTTTCAGTCAAGAAAGTACCGAAACACCTTCTTTTTCAGATTATTTAAAAAATGCTCTTGCAAATCAACAAGATAATAAACAGGATGACTCTGGGTATCACTACCTGCAACCGAATACCAAGTTTGAACAGAACCAATTCCCAACACGATTCAGTACTGAAGAAACACCTTCAACCCAGGCTGATCTACTTAGAACTGAATACGTAGAAGGAACAACACGAAAGCCTTTTATGACTCCTAATATTTACGATGAAGATAAAAAGAATAAACAATCAACTCCTAACAGATACAATCAAAATGATATAAACGGCCAATCAACCACCAGAAGACCATTTACGACTATCGGTGTCACATCACCAACAGATAGCTCTTACTCTGATTATGATGACGGTGATAATTATGCAACTAATCAAGATATTGATGATGATAGAATTGGATCCACCAAAAAACTTGTAGATAATCGTGTTACGTCTCGACCTTATCAGACAACTTATACGGCATCAAGACCTAAAAATGTACCAGGTGGTCAGAGAACGCGTGTAAATCAAAACGGTGCTATTACTCCAGGACGTAGAACTGAAAATTTAGGAACTGTATCGCCAGGGTATACCTATGGGCCAACTACTCAGATGCCATCTCATAATTCCCGATTTGGAAGTACTGAAATGCCTCAAAGAATGAAACCACAGCAACGAAGGCCATCAATCACTATTCCTGATTCTACGACTGCTGTTGTTATACCTGTTACAACTCAGTCTCCCGCAGGAACTGGACATTCGGACTTCAAATATCAGACTACGAGACCCGTATCTAGTTATATTGATACAAATGTAGGGTCTGGTTATCCAACCACTGATTCTTACCCCGGTCTAGGCTCGAGAATTACTACACCGGGAGTTTCAACTCCTCAGGACTTTTATGCTTCTACCTACGGACCACAAGGTTACTCCAGTACAACGTCTATACCTCCAACATCTGGATACAAACAAGGCTCTGTCTTTCCAACTCCAACCAGTACTCCTGGATCAATACAACCTTCACAGGACCAAAGTTTCCACACAGGTTATCATTATGGACCTCCAAAATCTGATTCATCCCTACCTGATAATACTGGTTTTTTCACACCCACTGAAAATTCTATAGTTTTTCCAACTTCGCACACTAGAACTTATCAACAAGGCCCCGATAGTTTCCCGTCTACAACTCCAGGACTTATAACACCTGAAAGACAAGGCACTTTTATTCCAAACCAACCAGGAACCTTTGCTCCAGAGACTTCACCAACTGGTACTTATCAAGGAAGCTACCAAAATGGACCTTCTACGCCTGACTATGCCACTTCAATTAGATCTTCAAATCCAGGAGGCAAACCTGTCTTTAGATATCCGGGATCAGCTGGAATTCAGGAAACTACTAGATACGAATACGGACCTTCAAGACCTACTTACTCAACTACTGACTCGCCATCAACTATAGGAACAACTCCAGGTTCCTTCATACCATCTGGAACTACTGGTCCATCTCAGGAGTATTCCACCACATATCGTCCTGGTTTACAGTCTACTAAGGAGAAGTTTGTGGGAGGTCCTGTTGACGGTTATGGAAGACCTATCACAACTGGACAGGGTAGTTCACATCCTGGATTTGGACATCCCACACAAGGAACATCAGGACCAGGAATCAATAACGGACCAAACTTTGGTGGTACCGACCAGTCTTCCAGATATCCTGATGGTTTCGATCAGAACAGAGTTGTTGGTGAAGACTTTAGTGGACCAAAACAGCCTCAAAGGTTTGACCCTATAACCGGTTACCATTATAAATGATTGAAGTACTCTCGGTACTTCAATCATTTATTTCTGATAATTTATTGAGAATGAATAAAAAGTTCAATACTTGAATTTATTTTTTATTTTGATTGTAGTCTGGAATAATCAACGTTATTTTTTGACCTTAAATAACTCCTTAATTATGTCTATCTAATACTGTATATTAATTGCTACTGTTGAACTGAACATCGGTTGATATTAGATCACTTCTTAAAATTGATCCTCCAATGTCTACTATGCAAATTATATTTTATCTTGAACTTTTTCCACCAAAAATTTGCCTGATTACATTCGAAATCATGTCATTAATCAGTACACGAGCATCTAATCAAAGGAAGCGACTTTAAGTTTCCTATATCATAACGATTACATCACACATACATACTTACGAGGTAATTACTGCATGTAGGTCTTTAAATGTCAAGATCAAAGATATGGATCATTTTTTTACCCACACGTATACGGATCAATAATACAAGACGAATAAACTGCATACATTAAAAGCGAATTTAATTTACATAAACATGAAATTAAAATTACATAATTTATGATTTTTAATCTTAAAGTTAGTCACGTTTGATGAATAAAATGATGATTTAAGATTAAATTGACGAACATACTTTTATCTACAGCTTAATACCTGTGAAATACTGACTACATAAACGCCAAATCAATATCAATAAGTATCCTTGTCGTGGTAATTTCACAAATAAGATAGTCTTATATCCCTAAAAAAAATATGCCTACATGTGTAATATAACAAAAGCTAAGAGGTCTGCTTCCTTTACTAACTTTCATAACCAACGTGATAATCCAAACAGGTATAGCACCATCTACCCTGAAACTATGAAAGCTAGCTAATGATCTATGATAGCTCTGTTCACACGCATCGCACGCACACATTGTCATGCAAATTAACTTTAATGACAGAATATAGATGGCGCGATTATAAATGCGGTAGATCTTTAAAAATCAGGCACAGGATCACGCATGTGTATTTACTGAATTTTTATGCAGAGGTGCTTAGTACACTCTACATCGCCAATGATTTGAAACCTTTAGAATAGGGTACGAACCTTAAGATTTATTAATAAATTAAGTGCCATTTTCACCAACAAAACCGAACACGATCAACACATCTAAACCACGTTCGAGAGCTTGTCACATTCTTAGGGATTATAATTATAAACTTACAGCAGTTGAACGCAGTTTTTTGCTGATTGCGTTAAGTTTCATTGTTGTAATCGGCCCTTAATATTAAATCAAAATCAAAAGTTCAAGGATCGGCACATTTTAAAGTTCCAAAACGCCCGCCACGTCCTAGTGCTGTAAGGCCGGATAAAAAAGTGGCGCATCAATCTCCCCAGCGTTACAGCTGTCCGTTAAGTCAGAAGAACTTGGTTCTATACAATAGTATGCAAAGTACCTAATTAACATGACAAAAAAATTAAATAATTTGGCATCTTGCAATAAGTACAAATCATTCATAATAAAAAAACATTGTAATGTTTTGATTGTACCAATAAATTTAAATAAATATAATATACCATTTATATTATTATAATTAACTACAATCTTAAAAGTATAAACAGTGCATAATCTACATGCATTCTACGAGTGACACTAAGTGATAACTGATAATAAAATGTATGGTTCGGTCTTTTCCTAGAGAGTAAAAATCTTTTAATTGTACATTTTCGCACAAGATAAATCTAACCTCACATAATGGACTGCATTGGCTGCTTAAAACGATTTATGGGTAAAGAAACGTCTCACCCGATAATTACATAGTATCTATTTTAATGCCACAAAATGTTACACTCCATCATTTATATTTAGCAACAAAACTATTGTTCTAAATAATCTACACAATAAATTGATCATCAGCACTGATGTGATATCGTCGTGAGAAAACCTACACGTTTATAATAAATGGCGATCGTGTGTGAGAGTGACGACAGCGCCACCTGTGAGACTGGGCGTGACTTACCGGCGCCACCGCAGCTTGGGATCGCTTGTTGCTGTAATACTGTCCCACGATTGGGTAGCCTTTCACTGCTATCGTTCCTTTGATTGTGTGTTTTGTGTATCATCAGAGTGTTTGGTACGATCAAAAGCTACAGTTTTGTTATTGTTACTGTAATAGTCAATGGTATTACAAGTAAAAAGAAGTAAATAGGTTATACACATTCCGCAAATCCGTACCATTTCATCGCCAGCACATCAAATGATACCAAACTGTCAAATTTCTCCAAATCATTTTAAACCTTAAAACGTTGCAAATGAAGTTTCAAATCAGTTTGTCGTAACTGGATATACTGGCGCCTGTACGTCGAAACTTGGCTAATCAGCCAAGTTTACGTTGTCTTGTCTCTTTTCACTTCCGATAATTATATGACATCCTAATTCTACGTGTCATCTACTACTTGGATATTGTGCCGTTTTTTGAACATCGTAACGTTGGCTAGGTAACCTATCTACCTGTTTCTATTACTTATAATATCATTGGTAATAGCATTTTGTCAGGAATTGTCCCGATTTCTGGTTGGCACTGGTTGACAGTGAACAAGAACATTATATACTTTTTTTTGAGGATGGGAAATCATCCAATGACTTCTCCCGCTCAGGGTGGAGCGGAAAGGAATACCAGACTCTTACTGATTAAAACCCATCCTTAGAAGTCATTGGATGATTTCCCAGCCTTAAAAATAAAAAAGCCTTTTATGTTCCGGGGTAGCGGTAACCCTTTCGGACAATCCCGCTTATCCGGCAGGCTTCAGCCCTAACAGGCCCCTTCACAAAATGACATCTCTTGCACAAAGCAACGAATGATAGAAACATTGGTAATAAAACCTTACACATTATTACTAAACCGGGTTCCATAGAAGAAAAATGCTCCTATTCATAATAATAACAATTTCTTAAGAACCAATAAAGTAATTGAAGCCTATTAAAATAATGAATACCTAATAACTAATAACGTTCAAATTATATTATTTAACGAGCACGCATCTTTTAATTTGAACAAATAATCGTTTACAATTGTATGTTATATATTTTTTTGTTCGTCTGAGTTTTTGTTGGATGTTAATGGCTTCGGGTCAGATAAGATCCGGTTCCTTTTAATTTTCTGCTCAAGGTTGGAGATGGGCTGTTTGTTTTTGTTGTACGATTTTCTTATGTTTTTTAAAGGGACTGCCGTTGGTTTAGTGGTCGCAGGCGCTACTGCTGAGGATAAGGTCCTTGGTTCGATACCTAGGTCTGTTATTGGGTTTTTTTATGCATGTATAATATAATAATAATATGAATTATGTAACCAATGTTTTGTAACCATATTTTGTTTAAAAGGGTGTCCATGGAGTTTCTTGCCCGTTCTTCTCTATAGGTAGGGTAGACCGGGGCCAGTTGACTAATTTTTGATTTTTTGTGAAACTGTTAATTGGTTATAATACATACAGCTTTATGAGTTTTAATATTTAATTAATAGCACTTTAAACTATATATGTATGTGAAGAAAGTTGAGAATACTTTAATCTACATGATTTTATCAATAATTTTACAACACCTCCTCCTTATGGTCTACCTACCCCTTATCCGGGGTAAATTGACTATACCCTAGGGGCTGGTTGACCTACCCAGTGATTGACAAGATAAATGTCTTAATTATTTATTTAATGTAAATAAAAAGTAGAAAAATAAATACAAGACGGTTTTATTAAAATATTTATTGTGTTATGAAGCAAAACATCTAACAAAAATCCTCCTTTGGTTCAACTTAAACAATTAAACTTTCAATAAAAGTAACAATCAGTCTTAAAATATAATTTCTATGATGTCCCTCGGTATTTTGGCACGGTTCGTCTTCCTAATGTATGTCCTCATGGGTCTGTAATGAAAAAACAATAACAAGAATAACTAATACTTGCTTTTATTTCCAACTAAAATGAATGGAGTTGGTTGACCAACTAGTCAACTAGCCCCACAGCCAAAAAGTCAACCAACCCCAGACGCCATTTTCATGTTTAAACTTGCACCCACAAAAAAGGAATAATTATTTCGAGAAAAAACACTAATACACACCAAATAGAAGTACAAAAGAATTTGTAACACTCATATTAAATGTTGTATTAACTAGACACATGGTGTAGGAATGAAAAATAGGTGAAATGAAATATTTACTTACGTGGTATGATTTTCGAAAATTCGGCACAGCTCCTGCCTTACGTGCAACAACGCCCGTGCGCCACGGGACACTTGCGGGCACGCGTGAGGTGTGTCGCCTACGCGATCGGATGATGCAATAGTCGTACACAGTTAGAATTATTATTCGTTAGTCTACCTACCCCCATAGGCAACCAGCCCCGGTCTGCCCTACCTACTGCTTTGGAATGGGCAACTAGCTTCATCTTTCTGACTGACCGACCCCTTGTCAATTCAAAAGTGCCGGTAATTGGTTTATTTGAAACTAGCTTCCGACCGCGGTTTCGCCCGCATAATATGTCGATAAATTATACACATAAACCTTCCTCTTGAATCACTCCATCTATTAAAAAAAAACTGCATCAAAATCCGTTGTGTAATTTTAAAGATTTAAGCATACATAGGGCTATAGGGACAGAGAAATCAACTTTGTTTTATACTATGTAGTGACAAATAATTTGAGTTTATCTGGAATTTCTCAGTAGCGCTTTGGAGTCTGAATTTGTGCCTAGAGCAAATGGCACTATGGCGAAATGAGGGTGCTACTATTAACACCCACAATTGAAATTGAATTGTCTTCGCGGAATAACAATATGTTACAATCCGTGGGTTTGTTTAATTATTTACAAAATCCATAGCATTTAGCAATTTTACTTAAAATAAATAGGCTACTGTTACAGCCAATTACGGATTTTCTCATCAATCATTTTGTTACAGCTTTTCAATAATATTTAGAACAAAGCGGCAGCAATTCATTCGGAATTTCACAATAAAACTCTGAGGTACTGCTTTGTTTTTAGTAAAAAGTAATATTTATAATGAAGATGCACTAAGCCATTTTCTAAATACACGAGCTATTCTTGAACCAATTAGTCACAAATGAAGCAACAAACATAATAATATCGAGCACAAAGGTCACAAAAGCAGTGACAGGTTAGCAACTAAACGCCCACGTACTCAATTAGTGCATCGCATCGCGTGGGTTAAGCGGAGGATGTGAATAATAAATAATAGACTTCTGAATAATTCCCATCGTAAACCTATCCTGAATAAACGTCGTTATTATAATATTTGTAATAATAGTATAAGTCTTTATTATGAGCGAGTGTATTAATTTTAGAATGTGCGTACAGTCAGATGGTAAGAGATTTTTTTTTAACATTAAGAGAAGCTTGTATTAATCTCCTATTTAAACTGATAGTAATGTATTGACTATGTGGTCAAGTCAATGCGTGCGCAAAATAAAACTAGTGAAGATAACAGGAAAAATGACAAGGAGTTTCACTGTTTAGGAAGATAAAATGATCACTAAAACTATTTTGTTCCCTTAGAAAGTCATCATCTGCCTAGCCATTTCCCAAGTATGTTGGGGTCGGCTTGCAGTCTAACCGGATGCAGCTGAATACCAGTATTTTACATAGAGCGACTGCCTATCTGACCTCTACAACCCAGTAACTGGGCAATGTGATACCTCGTGGTAAGACTGGCCGTCAGATTTTCGGGCTTCTGACGACCCGTAACGAATGTCATAATGCACAAATGACAGCCGGGACCAACGGCTTAACGTGCTTTCCGAGGCGCGGAGGAGTATCGGTTTATAAAGATGGTCACCCATCCACGGCCAACGCCGACAAGCGGCTGTTAGTACGTGTCTTAAATAATTGTTTGAATCTTTTTACAATCCAGTTTTGATGCGCACTGTATCTTCAGAAGTAAAAGGAGCATTCACGATCACAATGATTAAATTTATGTCTAGCCTCCACATTTTATTGTCAAAGAGTAGGCCATAGCATCATTTCCACAGATCTCGAGATATTTGTAAGAGAACAGTCATCATCATTCTCCTGCCCTTATCCCAATTTATTGGGGGTCGGCGCAACGTGTTTTTTCTTCCATACTTCTCTATTCGTTGCCATCTCGGTAGTCACTCTCTTCCTAGCCATATCATCTTTCACACAATCCATCCATCGTTTTTTTGGTTTGTAAAAGGACGGTCTACGACTAAAGTTGTCCTGAAGTTTGCTAATCTTTTTGACCTACTAGGAACATAATGAATATTTTATTCTATTTTAATGTAATTATTTTTTTATCGATCACGTACTGTATTTTATAGAATAGGTTTTAAATTCAGAATAACTTATGAACTACTAACCTAATAATTAATACACATGTTGTTGGTATGTTTTTTTTTTATTATGATCTTGCTGTGCCACTTCCAATAAAAACTTTTTATTTATTTTCTTTATTATAATAATGGCCACTTCTTTAATGAGGATGAGTTATACCCACTGGTCCAGGGGTCATGGCTTCACTTATCAAATGAGCAAAAGCATCAGGTTCATCATAATTGAGTTTCCTGTTAAATTCTCCGTGGTAGGCTGAAGTTTAGATCTGTTGTACCCGCCTAATGTGTGGAAATAAAAAAAAACAACCAAAATTACTCGGCAAAACCGTTGATTGACACAATCTTCTTTAATCTAAAGAAGCTTCACATCACGATGTGCCAATCTTCAAACCCCAACATATATTTATACCAACAAAATAATAGAGCCATGTCAATGTAAAGAGTACTTCAATATAGGGTGCGGCTACACGATACGGAATCAAATCTTGTACATCACGCTCACAGCACGTGACATGCATCAGCTGAGATGAAAGGGCCGCCAAGGTGAGGGCAGAGGTTTTAAAATAGTGCATAGTATTTAGTTTTAAATGTGTATGTAGCCTTATATGTACTTATTTGGTAACAACGGAATGTAGCAAACATTCTATTTGAATCTTCATTCGGCACGAGCTGTATTGGAACAAAAATAGCTTAAGTCATGAATGGTGAAATGAATAGTCAGTCAGCAAGGTTGGTTCGGATTGGCTGTCGTTATGTCGTGGAACCTATCATTCATGGTTAGGGCAAAGGATATACAGTGTGTTAGGTTAAACGAGGGTAGACATTAAAGAGTGAAGTACTCATGAAAATGAATTACTTATACAAAGGGACCAACTCAAAAATATAAAAAAGAAATAGCTGCTCCATACATTTTTGTTCGCATAGTTAGAAAACATGTAAGGTTTATTTTGGCTAGCGCGTTTGACTGAAATCAGCGAGATTGTCCGAAAGGGTTACCGCTGCCCTGGAGCACAAAGGGCTAAGGAAGGATGTTCCTTCCTTACCCCTTTTGATGGATCGGATGGGTTTTAGTCAGTAAGAGTGACACGACCGCCCAAAAAAAAGTTGCTTTAAAAAAATTGGAGTCAGCCCCGTATTGGAAGTTGTTAATTTTCATGGGCACTTTACTCTCCTAAAGTATGTCTCTCATTTAATATAACAGACTGTATGACCGTGAGGTGTTCATAAAAATACATTCGCAAATAGTAAGCAGGTTAAAGGGTTTGATACAGAAACTATTGGTTTTGGCGCGTTCCTCTCTCTGGGACCTTGACCTCCACAGGGGAGCTTCAACTGCTCACAGCGATCACTATACCAATAATACCGTGGAATGGCGACGATGCACAAATAACAAAACTACGTTCTCCATGTTCGCAATTTTTTGCTGGCCATCAATGATGTCTTGACCGACTCAAATTACTAATACAGTAAAGGTTGCATGTATTTTATAAAAGTGTATGGGTGCGGCAACATGACTAAGGAATCTAGTCCTGAGCAAGACGTTCATCTTTTAGACACGTGACTAGCATTCGATTTGCAGACTGAACCGTCTAGAAATCTAGACGAAAGGGCCGTCAAGGTGAGGGTGGCTCCTAATATAGACTATGAAAGTGTTTAGTTAGGTGTAGACAGTGTATGGAAAGAATAATTATACGTAAGAAGGTTACTAAAAAAAATGTTGTTTCTTATAGATTGACCGCATAGGTATTGCACGTTTATATGACACAGCAGATTTATAAAATAAGCGATGATATTTTTTAACTCTGGGCTGTTCTTGAATCATGTATTGAATTTATGGTAAAAGCTTGTGTCGCAGTGTTTTACCGTAAGTAGACAGCACTGATTTTGATAAGGTAGAAAGATAGATTGCATCCCGGAGAAGGACATAAGTTACTTTTTGTCTCAAAAATTTCTCCCGATATTGCAATATAACCGAACTCGACGAGGACGAAGCCAGGGGCAAAAGCTGGTACTAAATAAGTAAAAAAGATATGCAAAAAATAAGTTGCAAAAACTGACTCGACTACAAAGGATTTCTGTATGTGAGTGACAGGTTATGTTTCATTTAGAACAATTTTGATTCATTTAAAAAATATTATTTTTAATTTTCTAACTTACTGTTTGCAACTTTATTTGTAGTACACCATCGGAAGGAAATATCAAACATTTATTTTTATGATGATCGTGAGAACCACATCGATCACAAGCTATGATTCATTCAAATCCAAGAACAAACCATAAAGATACGTACAAATATCTGTCAAACCTTATTACATATTGTACAAAATATCAAGGTTGCCACAACAAAAGATTTTGCGCAATCAGCTCGCATTGTGGCGAGTTCATTTTGTTGGGACTTGACCCCTGAGAGGCAACCTTAGACTGAATGAATGGATATAGATCGAATAACCGTCTGCTGATTCGATGGCCGTATTGGTAACGAAATCACGATTCTTGGAGCGATTGTTTTTCTCTGAACTATAGATACGCTTTTGTTTTTAAAGTTTATGCCTTCTTTGTGTTATTTATAGTAATGGTAAATGCTGTGTTAAGTCATTGACTGCCACGCAGCAGACACAATAGAAAAACTATTGTTTGTCGGACACACGGTGACCGCGTTGGCGTTCAACGTGTTAATGTCTCAATTTATCGTATTTGCGTCAAACGATTATTATTGTTTGATATCATAATAACGCTTTACTGACAAATAACAACAACAAATACTGACAAATATATATTTAATGTTTTTTACAAGTAATGGACTCTGTTAGTTTTTATATTTAGTTTATTTTATTTATAATAGAACTTTGCCCGCGGCTTCGCTCCCGTGGTCTTTCCCGTGGGACCCGTTTTTTTCCAGGATAAAAAGTCTATGTTACTCCTAGAAAACTAAGGTTTCCAATGGTGAAACATTTTTTTAAATCGGTCCAGTAGTTTCGGAGCCTATTCATTTCAAACAAACAAACAAAAAATCAAATATTTCCTCTTTATAATATTAGTATAGATTTTTTGGTAAACTATCACAATACTTATTAGTCTGTCTATTTTGTAGCATAGATGATGATCTACGGAGCGTCAGAAATAAAACATTTCTTTAATTATTTAGATTATCTAGCATATGAGTAATGATGTATTGTGGCTTTGCTTTTTTAAATAAATAAAAACAATATTTAAGAGACCACCCTGATGCAACATTTAAAGTCCTTATAAAATGACAAGGATCCAAACTCATCTATCAAAAGCAGTATTGGCAACATTCCGAGCAACACCTACTACCAATCAAGGCACTTGCCAACTTATAATGATGCACAAAACAACGATGATCTACATCGCATGTCGCAACTTTACTAAAGATCCCTCGATCCAGTAATCGGTTCGATAATATTGCAGACGAGCGACTTATTGGCTTCTAGAATAGCCTTTAGAAGCACAGTATTAATTATGCCAACGAATGTTAATGAAATAGCTGTCAAGATGGCCTAGATAGATTTGTGTCACACACAGGATGATACTGGAAAGTTTTGAAAAAAAAGTTCAGCTACTTTTACTCTACTTTCATCAACTATGAGATCTTTAATCATTATAAAAAATTTAAAACGCGTTTAACGAGCCGCTGCGAGTTGGTTTAAGCCCCTCGTGTGCCTTTCAAAAGTCCGGAAACTTAGAGCTCCAAGAAATGTCAATTGCCATTAAAATATAGCACTATTTTATAACTGAAGTTCCGTCTAAGAAATTTCTAATTGATAATGATGTTTGGACATCCAGAGAGGCAAAGCCAATACGCAATGGGTCACTTGCAATTTGTCTTTCGTAAGAAGGATGGTTATGGTTGGAATTCAAGCATTTATACGATGCCATCTTATTATACGTTATCTCACTAACGTAATAAATGCGATAGTTTGGCTGATTGGACACTTCGATGTTTGTCGATATCGGTGAATCGATGTTGTCGATTGGAGCTGAAAATCAAATAGTGGCATTTTGTGTTATCATCTTACTTTATGCTAAGCTGAGGCTTTTTTGGCAATATAGGCATTGTTTCCTTTTTTTTTCTAGTTACTTAGTTTCTGTAATGCCAATATACGCTTTTTTTCGTTTTTTTGAGTAGCATGAATAAATGGATTCACTATTCTGGTCGATATGTTTTCCGACTAACCCAAGCCAATAAGTTAACACTGTTCTTACACTGGATTACCATATGAAAGTAGAAGTGATTTTACTTCTACTTTCATTTCTCATAAATAAGAGCAACCAGTTCGGGTGCAGGCACAGGCGCGGCTAGTTCATTATGTATGAACATAGTAATTTAAGATTCTGGCATTAGTCAGCAATATGTTTGAATGTCTATTTTATCAATTACTGATTTATACGGAATGCTTAATATTGGACGCGCGTAAGTTCTTACCGACTGCATAGTTTATAGTATAGGCAACGACATATCATTGGTATTCATTTAATATAAACAGCGTCTTTATGGTCTAGCAGTATAGTCGAGTTTTGAAGTACAAGTGTTACCAATAATTTGTGGTAAGCAGCACAAAGAGATGGATTAAAGTTAAAAGAAATACCTACTCCATTGTTTTGTTTCGAATATATGTGGCAGGTGTCTATATTATTTTACAGATAATGTGATGATATAATTACGTACATCGCAACAGATGGTACATTTGTTTTCCTTGAAAGAGATGCATAAAAATAGTAGCACATTTTGTTGGTTTGACTTAGGTCTCACTTAAGACCAACCGACCGATTTCTCTTTAGTCTATTCTGGCCCTGTTTTTAAGGTTATCGGTCCGGTAGTTGGGGGGGCGTACCACCCTATGTAGGCTGATACGCGAGGTCCTAATGGTTAATACCCGAAGAATTATTAATAATTTAACAAAGAAATAACATTCAAAGCAGCATCGCAAGTCGTCGGTCTGCTCTGTTCGACGCATGCGCATAACCGCAGGCTAAACACCGCAGCACGAACTATTACGTAGTACGATACACACCACATTATGAGTTGCAGCAACTGCCCGAATGTAGGGCCACAGAGCTCTGACCTTTGAATTGATAATAATGCATTTATTTCAAAGTATTTGGAAGATTAATTATTGTTATTTTGAAAAAAAAAGAAATTGTCTGCGTTGAAGTCTTTTGGTAGTGGTTCGACTGCTCCTACAAAAGACTTCAACGAACAATTTCAAAACAAAATCAAGCTCGCAATCCCAGAACAGGAGGATTCATTTGATGATTTCCCATCCACAAAAAAAAATACAACGTTTCAGTATTTTCTTGATTACCTACGCTTTTTTGACACATTGTCATCATTGTCATTGTCATTTTGTTTTAAAAAACACACTATGTAAGCTACTGTAACACTTTGCAGAAAATGTGAGTTAATATGTATTTCATATTCTTTGGTAAATATGTAAGAAGTTCAATCATTATACATCATTACATTCAATACATTGACTTCACATCTTACTGGACCTTGAAAATAGACTTCAGAGCAAGTGTATCTGCTCTTAATTCTCCTAATCCGGTTCTGTAGGTGAAGGATAACAGCCGGAGGGTCCCATCAGTGTTGTATTGTGATTAATGCCCATTGGTGCCATCAGCCCGCGTTATGTCATGTCAGACCCACGGTCAAGTTTTGACAGATTGGCTTAATTAGTTCTATTTTGGTGATGGTTGGTTAGTTTTTTCTTATTCGTAGGTACAGACGCCAGCACATTAAGCTACCCCAATCGATCAAATTTCTTTGATAGATTTTCAAATTACAAAAGAATGTGGTTCAAATTCAATTAGGAATATTTGAAAATTAGGGATAGCTTGATGTGCTGGTGTCTGTACCTAAGTATTATTAAATTTAAGGATTACAAATCATCTTATGATTTGCCGATGACGATGATTGCTGTTGGGGTCTGCTTCCAGGCTAACCAGAAATCGCTGAATACCAGTATTTTACATGGAACTTATCTATCCTCCACAGCCTAGCCACATTTAAACTTGCCCGTATTTTGAATAGAAATGGCTTTAACACGGCAAATTAACGTAGGGTGTCAATTTTATTAACAATTAATTGCCCCGATCGAATAGGCATAATCGGTGTAACTGGAAAAATGCAAATAAACTAGGTCTGAACCTAAAAGAAAATAAATTACCTCTCGTCCATTTATCTAGAACGATTTAGAAACACAACTTGACCTAACCACTCTACTTTCAAGGTAGATTTTTTACATATCCCTTCGAAGGAGATGTCTCTATTAGAATGTAAGTATTACAGACATCTTGTGGCCCAATTGTATACGATTAGCACTATATAGGTAAGGCCCAACAATTCACACATTCATACCGTATAAGATCGTCTCGTAAGGTCAGACAAATGGTCTCATGTTATTAATTAGGACAATGATTAATAGGTGTTAAGTCATTGACTGCCACGCAGCAGACACAATAGAAAAACTATTGTTTGTCGGACACACGGTGACCGCGTTGGCGTTCAACGTGTTAAGTGCAGATCTTAGAACTTAAAGAGATCTGGCATAGAGTTGAATATTTGTTAACTTAAAATATGCTTACAAAAGTGTTAAGGAATACGGGTGAAAAATATACATGGTCAAATTATAGTAGCTAGCAAAACTCCGTAATTACATTTATAGAGTTTTGCTAGCTAATTGGTATCGATATTTAAATACGATAAAATAAATAACTTCACGCTTTTTTTTATATATGTACATACATGGATCAGGCATGCATGTATGTACGCCCATTTATATGCTATAATTAGAAACACAATTAAAAAGTCATTTTGTCTCGCGTAGACCTGCGATCTGGCAAAGGGTTAAGTCCCAAAAAGTAAATAATACTAATACATTTAAGTAAGGACTTACTTTGAGATGAAAGATCAACTGGTCTGACTGGTCAATGGGGCACCGCCTGGCTGAGGCCTTTATCCAGCAGAGGGAGTCTTGTCAGTGATCGATCATCATCATTTCAGCCAAATGATGATGATGACATGACGTTTATAGATGTGCGTAGGACATCTATAAACTACCATAAAAAACTGTCATATCTCACTTCTTTCTATAATCTATGGTTACGGCTAACGGGTGCAGGCAATGTTGTTTTATGCCTGCGCAGACGTTAATGGTATAATGGCATAATGTGTGAACGCGAAACTATTTATTGATATTTAATTGACTTTATGGTTTGAATTGAGTTGTATAAACTATTGAAGTATGAAAAATATTACCTATTAATATTAATTACATTATTTGCGTTTGAAATCTTTTTTTGCTGTGATCCAGTCCAGAAAGAGTTACCGCTACCCCGGAACAATAAAGGGCTAAGGAAGGAACATGAATGGTTTTTAGTCAGTAAGAGTCTGACACTCCCTTCCACTCTACCCAGAGCGGGGGGCATTAGATAATTTCCCACACTCAAAAAAAAGGGGTTCTGGTTTCCGCATTTAGTCCTTCAGGTGGATCATTGTGCGTGGGCCATATCAACCGTTGGATGGTTATTCCATCGAGCCTATCTCCATCCAATCTTCTGGTCCGTTGATAACATATGTGACAGGTGTGTCCCAACGGTTTCTGTACTAGTCTAAGTGAGGCATGTGAATTCGAAGAATACATGCGCAAATGGTTGCCTCAGCTTCCATGCAAGACCTGCACAGAGGACTGAATGTTATGCCTGGTATATGGAAGTGTTTATTAAGCGAGTAGAGCCCCGTGATGGTCCACATCACCAGGTGCGGGTCGGTCCTGTCCAGGCGTAATTATTCTATACGTATATTTATTATGTGATCCAGTAATTAGTCTTCTTTAATTTAACGTATTGTAGTTTAACTTATAACCGTTGGGATGCATGTGTTCATTAGTGATGTTCGATATTGAAATACCTGAACAAAACTTACCACTCTTGGCATAAAAGCTAGTCATGGCCCATGTCAATTTTAATGACTTAAAACAAACAAAACTTCAGGCAAGGAAGGACAGCTTTTCTCTACTGGCATAAAGGCATTATTACAATTTTAATTATATAAACTTCAATCTTAATATTTCGAGGCTGGCATAACTAATAAACCCCAATTATTAAGGAGAAGTATCACCGTAAATCTTAGTGGATGTGCCATAACTTAGTGTCCAAACTGAATGCCGTCAAAATAGTTCAACTATTATAATTGTAGACTAAATTTAGTTTTACTTAGAACGTGCAGACGAAACGTGTGGGAGCGGTTAGTCGCTATGTTTTGTGGAATCTTTAGGGATGGGACATTAGACAATCCGTTATTTATGTGAAATGAAGAAAATGGCTTAAAAAGAATGACATCGTGTAGTCTATCTACAACTGTGTGAACCTAAGCACTAATACGGAGTAGATGACTCGCTAGAGATACGCTCTTCTTGCGAAAACCTTCAACTCCTCTGCTAAATAGATCGCAGATTAAAAAATAAAAAAAAAGTTGCATACCGGGACTCCTTCGTGCCTCAGAAAGCATATTGCCTTTGGTCCCGGCTGTCATAAGTGCATCTTTGACAATCGTTACGGATTTTCAGAAGCCCGAAAGACTGACAGCCAGCCTTACCAAGGGGTATCGTATTACCCAGTTACTGAGGTGTTTGTGGAGATCAGATAGGCAGTCGCTCCATGTAAAATACTGTATTTAGCTGCATCCGGTTAGACTGGAAGCCGACCCCAACATATGTACTCCACGATGAGTACGATTAAAATTATTATAAATTACAATATTTTAGTACCTATATAACAGCAGCACACCACCATAATATTTTTTATTTCGGGGTCCGTGACAAAATATATCATAATTATTCTCTTTTAATTTTTTTGCTCTAACTATGTACCACGTAGTCTCAATTTAATATCCATAATTTTAATAGTATGAAGTATACAAAAACCAAACCAAAATATTATTTGAACCACACAATATTTCACAATTCTAAACAAAACACAATACATTGAAGATCCGCTCGCTGCATTGAGAGTTTAAATTTCAACCGTTTAGGGCTGAACATCAAACTGCTACTCCAATCTAGCAAACTTATTTGATAGATTTTCAATTTTATTACAAGAACTTAAGGTTCATGTTCAATTGGGAATATCCGACAGTTTGTAGTAACTTGATGTGCTGGCGACTGTACTTGAAAGTAAAATGATGTAAAATTGATTAATGTCTTCCTAATACCGTGAATTAAACGAAAAATTTGTACGTATATTACTAAACCGCCTATGGTGTAGAATGAATAGCTATTATTTTATATTTTGAACTATAATAGAACAATTGTTTCGGAATTTCTAGCCCAAAGCGATACAAGTATTCTCATTGTTAACTTCGATTGCGAAGATTTTCGGATTTATTTAGGTATCATCACGCTTTTGTTCGTAAAAGGGTGAGAAGCACACGGTGTCCTAAAATAGTAAAACCTCATAAGGGAGCAATCAAATTGGAAGTAAAGGTTGTTAGGTTAGGTAGGTTCATGTTTCAGAATAACTCAATCAATTTTTTTTTTGAGGGAACTAGCTTTCTCCAGCTTCTTCGCCTGTGTGGATGTCGGAAATATCCCCACGGGAACGCACCAACGGGATAAAATTTATCCTATATTATATCCTTAATTTATCCAGACAATAATAAAAAATGAGCCAATTTTCATCCAGATCTGTTCAGAAATCAAGTAATATCCATAAGATGTTTGTTACTCTTACACGCAACAATTATAGCAATCCATACATGCTCAACTTTACAATATTATTAGGATGTTATAGAAGGTACTTAATTAATAAAATAGTTAAAATTGTTTGACAATTTAACCATTAAAACATAACAACCTACTAACTATTTTAAAAGGTAGTTGAGAAACTGGTATATGTCGTGGATAAATCGTCGTGAATAAATGAAAAACGGCATTTTTAATACTTTCGTTATTATTCGAATATTGTTTTATGGTATCCTTATAAAAAATGAGGTCTAAGTAGGTATTCGAAATGAAACAATAAAAAAATATTAAAACAATTTAATTCGTCCAAGCACTAAGATGTCACATCACTATTTCAACCTACACTCAATAATCGAAACACGAACTGTTATTGCGACGCTAGTGTTGTCAATCATACGACTTCGTCCCGAATTATCACAACTATTTCAAAATGGCGGATTGTTTAAATTTATAGAAATGTGTTACAGCTTCGTGAGGAATTCGATGGTACTTACTACAAACATAAAATAATAATTGAAAGTGTTAAACGTTTAAGGTAGTTGCATTCAATCTTGGTGTATTGATTGAAAATCTGAGTGTCAGTCAGTAGGTCAGGAAAAAAAAGATAGAATTACAAAGATTTAGGTCGAAGTGTAAAAATGTAGAGGAGTGCTATTCTATAAAAATATTATCGTGAAAACGTAGATGAAGTGAGTTTAAAGTGAGATGTCAGTATTGTCAAGCGTAGTATTAATCCCTAGCTTTAGGTGGATACGAGAGCTTACTTCACGATCACTCTATCCAAGTTTTCACGGTAAGACGTTTACAGAATCGAAAAACCAGAAAGATGACATACGACGTTGAAAACATCACAATTAATCAGAACCAATAAAAAAAAACCACTCATTTATTTTAAAAATAAAAGAATCAGAAGATATTACAAAACAAGTAACGAAACACCAATTTTTACATCCATCCATTCATTACAAAGTATAATAATTTCACCTTCATACTAATGATAATTATAAGGTCTGGCATCCCTGAAATGTCGATAATGGTACCAATCAGTAAGAAGCTCCATACACATCAGTGGATATTAACAAGTCTAATACGTATAAGTAATATAATAAAGACGATTACGCTAAATAAACCGACCTTGTCAGTGAATTGGAACATAAATAATGCTACACATCAATTACATTTCAATACATAAAATAAAGTTCATCTCAAACTCATATTGAGTATTTTAATCAGTGTATTTGGTAATGTATATGTGCATTATAATTATTCAAAAATCAAGACAGAAAGTCCACTCCCAGCAGAATGTTTTGAGAAACGAACGCGGGTGACAATAGACAAAACATTTTGTTTTTAAAATGAGAATACAGTGGTTAGTTGTTGTCGTTGCTATAGACAAATAAAATTGCTCTACAGTTATATCTAAAAAGATTATGGCATTTGGTGCAACGTAAAATAATGATTAGAGACACTAGAAGCGCTGATGCTGTGGTAGAATACATTTTTCCAAATGGCCAGGCCCATTCCCGCGATTAACATAACATCACAACTATAATCCTAATATAATTAAAAAACTCGACATAGCCTCATTATAGCGACAATCGATGTCAAACACTTAACAAAAATGTAGGTAAATTAGAAGAATTTGTGAAAAATTGTGACTAAGCGTAGAACACGAACGATACGGGAATTCTTTCTAATATGAGTAAAAATGTGAACAAACCAAATCAATCAAGTTTTTTTTCTACAGCTCATTAACGAACCTTCTGTTTCTACGTTTTTATGTTGTGGTGGATCATAAAGAATTGACCTTAGTCAACAAGTGCAGAAAGGTAATAAATTTCTTAAATCGTGCACGCTACTAATCTGGTCCGTATGTAGTTTAACTTAGATTATATAAACGTGGATACGTTATCAGTTCTTCATTTGTTTTAACTTATGAGACACATGGCAAATAATTCAATTCAATGTTTTGTGTTTCGTTGTTTTGTTTGCATAGATAATATTGTTGTATAGAATGAAGTTTTTATAACTTAACAGACAGCTGTGCTGCTGAGGAGTAAACTGGAAACCTAATCACCAAAGGAAAGAGACACGACGAATTCAACGACCAATTCACGGACGGGCAAATATCGACTATTGTATACTCTATAATATGTAAACTACAAACTGCGTTATTTTAGCATCTGGCATACAATCTGATTCAGGGAGTACCCTTACTATAAAGCAGCTTATTTGAAATAAGTTTAATGTTTAGTAAGTTTTTATGCCTTGGCTAGAAGCTTTGATTTATTGAGGCATTCACAGGATAGTCCAGTTAAGAAGCCGATAACCTCCTAGGCCCTGCGACATGTGATACAAAAAACCACAGCATCTGATAACCCTTTCCAATAATTATTCTAAATGATGTTCAGACATGAGCACACCAAGCTATCCCAAACTGTCAAATATTCCCAATTGAACATGAACCTTATACTTATATGATAAAGTTGAAAATCGTTCAAAGAAATTTGTCAGATCGGGGTAGTTTAATGTTCTGGCTACTATCACATCTGCCGCCAGAGGTCACAGGTGCGATTCCGTAGACAGCCTTGTGTCTGTTTGTTCCATTTTATCAATAACACGACACACTGTAGAGTTCGCATCGTCTTCCAAAATACGTGGGTGAAATATGCAAGCGAAATTATAGGTTGCATATAAATACATCTGCGGCAATGGCGCTGTAAATTTGTAATGGGCGAATTTATGAATTTCGGTTTATGTTTGGTGAAATATTAATGATTATCTTACTTATTATCATAAAGTAAGTGGGTGGTTAATATTCTATGGAAGTTGTGAATATTTAAATTAATTTTATTAGGTTAATAACAGGTAAGCGCGTTTTATCTTGAACATCATCCGATATCGTCTTTATATAGGCAAGACTCTTTTATGTACCCGTAATTATGGTAAACGATAGCCAATTTCAGAAAAAAAATTACACGGGGTTGAAGATAATGAGGAAATTAAAGATATAAATTGAAAGCCTAAATAAGACACATTGTTATTGATTTAAACTTTAAACAAAAGAAACATAGAGAAAAATTCTACTTGTTTGTCTTTTTATAAATAAATGTAGAAAATTATATTTTTTAGACATAAAACACTAGCATTCGTATTATTCCATCAATCAAAACACATCATCACTCACAGCCTAACAAGCTTGACCGCCCTAACCCGACCCATGTAACTTCTGCCTCGTGCCAAACAGCTGATCAATTCACTTGATTAATTATAACATATCTATTCTGACGCCGACGACTCATCGCCCCACACTTATGGCCTGATCACTTGTATTTAGATCAATTTCGATTTAGTATCCATTGAGACTTGTTATGTAAGTATTTACCGAGTTTATTTTATAAATAAATAAACTTGGATATACATTAACGTATTTTATTGGTTTCGGATAGACGGAATAAGTAAAGCATGATGTGCTTACCTGTAAGAAATTGGTACACTAGTCTATAAATACATATATACTATGTGACTCATATCTTTGTAACAGTGTATTCAATTGTTGGTGAGCCAAATAAATAAATTAGAATAAATAACTGATGAAAACTTATACTTTGTTTAAAAAAAACATAGCAGGAACATAACCTGATTAGCAAAACATAATTAAGTAATTAAAAATACTTCAATAAAATAAAACCTGTGTTTTTTAAAACACTAATTGTTACAGATACTGTTTAGGCAAGCGTTTAAATAAAGACTGAATAAAAGTAGCGAAAATAATAATTAGTTAAAGTTTGGTAATTAACTCTCTCGAGAGTATTAGTAAAATTGTTTGCTGTTTCCAATTACGTTGTCTTATAAAACTAAGTTGGTCATTTTATAATTGTTTCATAATAACTTTTACTCGCGATTCGTCTCTTATAAACTAACTGTGTGTCAAATTTCATCCAGATCCGTTCAGCTGTACTGGCGGCATGATTGAGTAACAAACATCCATCCAAACTTTCGCATTCATAATAGTAAGGATATCATCATCGTCAGTCAAGATCTAATGAATATATTAACCATGTACACTTTACCATGTAATTATTTAATCATAGTATGTTACAAAGTTATTTTCTAACGATCTTCACACTCTAGTATCGTGATGAAATACAGTTAAATAATTCGGTGCACGGCATCCATAATTATGTCAACTTAAATATTGGCCGTCGCAACACAGGTTCAAAGCTTTGTAGATAAACCTATGCAAATATTAGGGTTTTTTTAGAAGGATAGGTAAACCAAAGGTGGATAAAACTCCATCATCACGCCTCTATTTCTTGAAGGGTTAGGCAGCGGTGTACCCACACTATGCAAGTGGTACACCCACATTATGCAAGTAATTGCATGATAATTATAAGATGCATGCAGCTTTTCAAATCCGTCACTTTGTCTTCCAAAACACAACTAACAGTCTGGCTGCCTGCCGAGCCTTTTCCCAACTATGTTGGGGTCGGCTTCCAGTCTAACCGGATGCAGCTGAATACCAGTATTTTACATGGAGCGACTGCCTATCTGAACTCCACAACCCAGTAACTGGGTATTACGATACCCCTTGGTAAGACTGGCTATCAGATTTTCGGGCTCCTGTCGAACCGTAACGACTGTCAAAGATGCACAAATGACAGCCGAGACTAACGGGTTAACGTGCTTTACGAGGCACGGAGAAGTCTCGGTATGTAAAGATGTTCACCCATCTATGGCCAACCCCAGAACCCCGGCAAGCGTAGCTTAACCTGACGGATCGACCTGTTATTACTTAGCTACGAGCTCGTCCTACACAACTAACATACAAAAACTCTAAAGTTCCATAATCCTAAAAAGTTACACAATTATAATTAAAATGACATACGCTCAAATAAAGATATTAATTCCCAATTAGGCTTAGAAGTGTAACAAGGAAATACCATTGTAATATCAAATTATTAGTACTGGATAATAGAGACATTATAACGTTAGATACCCCGCCAAACGCCGGTGACCGCGATCAAACTTTTTTATTGTGTTTGCTGTTTGGCAATCAATGACTTAAAGGCGAATTTCACCAATGATACTGAACGCCATCAGCACATAAACCTCGTTTAAGGGCTGTCATTTTCATCAAGTCAGAGGGCCTAGACAAGTGTCAATCGCTCAGTGTCGATCTTGAAAATTGTTGATAGAATAATTCGTTATCTCAGCAATTTGGATTGTCAAAATTACCACTTACAACCCATTTGTGTCGTTACACAATTTGACATTGTCTAGCACTTAGCGATCGAAAACGATTGATCACGTGACATTTCGAAAGCATGTCAATTCCATACATTTCTGATTTATCTTATTTCGTTATCGATATTGAAAATGTCACTTTGTCTAGGCTCCCAGGTCGAAAAACTCCTGCGCAAACTCTCCATGCTGCAGTCTTTTTTTTTCTTTTGAGGGTGGGAAACCATCATATTATGGCTCCTCTGGGTGGAGCGGAACGGAGTGTCAGACTCTTACTGACTAAAACTTATCCATGTTCCTTTCTTATCCCTTTATGTTCCGGGGTAGCGGTAACCCTTTCGGACAATCCCGCTTATCAAGCTACAGTCTGTAGACTGACAGGCAAGCAACATTACGCCGTTGAGTCAAGTTGATCAACCTTTCTTCACCTATTAGTAACATTCTTACTTACTCCTTGATTTCTCGATTATTGCTTATTGCCAGTCTAGCATTGCACTGTGAAAGTCTAATCAGATTGCATGGTATTGGGATCTTACCTCCTAATTATTCACTCACGATGTATTGCATTTTTTACTCTGATCTCCACCGGTAAGTAACCATGATGAAATTTTATGCAATTTGATATTTCTCAATACTTTCAAAATCTCGACCATCCCACGACCTGTGTACCTGTACTGTATTATATTATATTAGTTATGTAATAGTTTGGTGATTGCAAGTATGGTTTAAAGTGTTGCAAAGCTGTTAGATAGCGTATCGGTATTTTTTTAAGGCCTAGAGTCATATTGCATCGCTGTCATTTAAAAAAATAATGTTTTAATATTCAAATCCTACTAATATTATTAATGTTAAACTTTATGCGAATGTATGGAAATGTGATATTCTTTCACGCAAAAACTACTGAGTGGATCTTGATTAAAGTAGACCATTCAGGCTCCATACATTTTAGGGCCTTTTCTTAAAGTGTGGTTACAGAAAAGGCCCATCGATATGCACGCAGGCGAAGCCGCTAACAAAATCAAATTCTTTCTAACATTAATCAGATAAGCCGACAAAGCTTACCTAACTAAGAATAACTACGTAGTCGCTACAATGAAATACAGCATTCTTAAATACAACTCTTGAAATCCCGCGACTCATAAGGATCCATCGAAATCAGCATTTTAAATTTGTTTTAAATGTACTTGTAAATCAACTTATTACAATATGTAATTACATACATAAACTCATTCCCTCCTTCCATGAGGCTTTTTTTTACGGTTGGGAAATCATCCAATGACTTCTCCCGCTCTGGGTGGAGCGGAAGGGAGTGTCAGACTCTTAATTAAACAATTCAAAATTAATTTAAATATTAAAATTAACATAACATAGAACATTAACACAGAACTTTAACATAGCATATAAAAAGTGAGTTTACCTATACTTCAGCCTATCCCTTCGATAATTCCAGGCGTGATATTTTTATAATATACCTAGGCTGCATTGAGCAGTTGTTGCTTAGTGGTGTCAGCCCCGACTAACAAGTTGTAGGCCGTGAGTTCGAACCCAAGCAGGCACTAGACTTTGTGTATTTAATTACATCACCACCGCTCCTAAAACTGTATTATTAAATATTCGAAACCAAAGAAAATATTCGAAGAAATGTGACATCCACCAATCCGCGCTTCCTCTTCTTGTCGTGTAGTTAGTTACTAACCTGGTGTCAGAGTTCTTATGATGCCTAACAGAATGTGAAACTAATTCAGAGGCTCATGCCTCTGAATTAGTTTCACATTCTGTTGAGAAATATCTCTCAGACATGCTGGTTTCCTTCACCGATTTTTAAGCAAGTGATAATTTATACAATACTATTCGCACTGGGCCCGCGTGGTGAATTACGGCCTGGAAAGGAGGCCTGTGTCCCAGCAGTGGGAACATTATAGGTTTTTTTTTTTATTAAGGCTGGGAATTCATCCTATGACTGCTCCCGCTCTGGGTGGAGCGGAAGGGAGTGTCAGACTCTTACTGACTAAAACCCATCCATGTTCCTTCCGTAGCCCTTTATGTTCCGGGGTAGCGGTAACCCTTTCGGACAATCCCGCTTAAACATTACATGCTGATTATGCTTCTTGTATACTGCTTTTCTATAAATGCTACCCATATGAATACGGTAATACCATTTCAGGTTGCACAAAACAGCTTTAATGTCTCTATTTACCAATTTACCATAGGAATTGTAACCTATCATCACACTTCTTAGCCTAAATGGTTATATCTTTATTTGAACGTATGTATGTCATTTTATTGGTAAGTCTCTTTTTAGGATGAAAATCTGTAAGAGGCACAGTCTGTTAGTTGTGTATGTAGACTAAAGATTTCTATGATTATTGTTTATACGTTTTGTATTTGAAAAGATTAAGAAATAATTCAATAAATTGGCGTAACCATTTTCTTGACTGATACTTACGCAGTTCTTTTGTATTGGTGTCTTCCGTGCATTATAAAATAAAAATAAAAAAAATAAAATTCATTTATTTCGGATAACTAATTGATCCATAATTAATTAAGTACAATACATTTACAATTAAAATAAAATAAATAAATAAAATTAAATTAAAAATTAATATGAATTGAATTAAGTGTTATAAAAAAAAAAAAAGTATTATAAATTGTTATTATTATTTATTTATTTTACATGCCTACTGCAGCACTTCCTAATATAAGGGCAGTCCAATCGCCCAGCAATCATCACTAGGACAGCATTGGAGCTGACCCGCACCCTGCGCATTGTGGTGTGAAAACAGTCGGTGCGCGCCTCCGCAAACATGCCCGATGCACTGCAGAAGCGGGGCAGCCCCAATACCGCCCTGAACGCGTTGTTGTACTGGACGCGGAGGGCACTGTAACTCGCCTGAGTATAGCTAGCCCACAGGCTACACGTGTACAAAGAAGTGCAGTATGCTTTGAAAAGTGTGATCTTGACTTGATCAGAACAGCGTGCAAACCTACGTGCCAACATATTCGCTCTTTTTGACAAAGCCCTCCGCTCCCGTTCGATGTCAGCATGATCCCTGAGGTCAGCCGTGACCAAATGCCCTAAGTATTTGAATTGTTTCACCCAGTCTAGAGGAACACCATTGAGAAGAACTGGGGGTATACTCTGCGGACATTTAGCACTACTCGTCTCAAAGACCATGCACTGGCTTTTAGTCACATTATATTTAAGGCCGTGCCCACTCGCGTACTCCTCACAGATCTGCATTAGCTTCCTCAAGCCACAGACCGACGCGTTCAGCAGCACCATGTCGTCAGCATAACTAAGGTTATTGACGCACACATCATCAACATGGCAGCCGACACGGGCACCGCTGAGCGCAACGATCAGTGCGTCCATGTACAGGTTGAACAGAGTAGGGGAGGTCAATCCGCCCTGCCTCACGCCACACTCCAACCTATATGGCTCCGACATAGCCCCCGCCCATCTTACGCTGTTGACCTGGTGCGTATACCAATATTTGAAGATTCCTACAAGTTCATGTGGTAAATTAATGTCTTCCAGCTTTTTCCATAGTACATCATACGCGACCAGATCGAAAGCCTTGGACAGGTCGAGGAAACACGCATATACGGGAGTTTTACGATCAACGTAGTATCTGACGGTATGCTTAAGACACAGTATCGCACTCTCTGTAGACAGTTTGGGTCTAAATCCAAACTGATTATCATGCAGTGCTACGAACTTATTTAACTGTGTATTAAGCAGACCATCAAAAACCTTAGCGACGATTGTGGCTAGTGAAATAGGCCGATAGTTACTTTTATCTGCAAGGTCGCCAGTTTTATTTTTCACTACAGGCACTACCACAGTCCTCATTAAATCGGATGGCAGGTAAGAGTGGCTGACGCACAGCGAATAGAACATTACCAGTACCCTAGACATATGCGGCCCCGGGTGCTGCAGGTGCTCGATGCTAAGACCATCATGGCCAGGAAATTTGCCTTTAGTCATATCTTTTATAATGCTCGACACCTCGCATGCAGTGAAACGGACTACCTTCGCCTTATTTGGGTTCTCAGCACCGAAAATCCCACACGCCGGACCCAGTGGCGACTATACAGAAAAAAGCTTTCTGAAGTTATTAGCAACGTCCCTATGGTCACACACCCCATCGACGCTCACCGGAAGACCAGGTTTTACGTTTACTTTATTAGTACTCTTCCAG
The DNA here is from genome assembly GCA_951799385.1 of Hyppa rectilinea. NCBI lineage: Eukaryota > Metazoa > Arthropoda > Insecta > Lepidoptera > Noctuidae > Hyppa > Hyppa rectilinea. The sequence continues at coordinate 15,845,746 of OX637318.1, read as the reverse complement.
AATCCGCGAAAGTCACCCTTCGAATGCAATTGAGCAAGTTTGTCCATTTTTAGTTGGTCTTGGTGGTCTTGGCACCATTTCAGTCTTGACTTAAACAGTCGCCGGCTTTCACACATTTCATTAAACATGAAACCAAACCTCGGCCTACCACAAGCTACCCATTCGATAAACTTATTATGCTTGCCGCAAATAAATGTATATTCTTTCCTTTTTTTTGTTTCAGTCAACTCCTGGCTGGCCTTAATTTACGAAGGCCTCCACCCAGAGCGGGAGATATCATAGGATGATTTCCAAGCCTTAAAAAAAAAGTCAACCCTACAGCCATACTATAAAACATAAAATAATAATAGGCCTTCTTCACAAAATAACAGGGTCCGAAACTCTGTGTCCCGACATATGATACAACACTTTACATGATAATAATGACAAGAGCTTGTGACTAAGTAATACAGTAATACAGCCGCACAGGTCAATCCATCAGATTAAGCTACGCTTGCCGGGGTTAAGCCGTTGGTCCCAGCTGTCGTTGGTGGACCTTTGACAGTTGTTACGGGTCGTCAGATGCCCGAAAATCCCAGTCAGACTTACCAAGGGGTATCGTATTACCCAGTTACTGGCTTGTGGAGGTCAGATAGGCAGTCGCTCCATGTAAAATACTGGTATTCAGCTGCATCCGGTCAGAATGAAAGCCAACGCCTACATAGTTGGGCAAATGCTAGGCAGATTGAATTGGCTTTTTTGTAAACAAAAAAGCTCAACAAATTCAACTCATTTACACACCAAAGTAATAATTTTAAGCTCTTTAAAAACCCGGGGGCTACATAATATGATAAATAAAATAAATGTAGCAAGCCCGAAGATCCGCGTAATAGCCACAATATTAATAATATAAGTGTGATCGCACGCAGCCGATGTGTTCCGGCAATATGCTACAAGGCCACAACGATCACTTGTTACGGGTTATTTCAGAAGGCGGTGTAGCGATAGCGATGCGATATCTACACATACTTTTAAGATAATTGTACGAGTAGCCCTATTAAGTCGCAGGCACTACTGATGAGCATGAGGTCCTCGTTTTGATTCCCAGGTAGGCCAAATTGGGTTTGCGCCCGGTTCATGGCAATAAGCTCGCCCCCAATGTATTACATGGGTCTTAGACATAACTGGCGAATGCTGCCCAACCCTTTGGGGCGACAATAAGGTGTGATGTTATGTAATATTATGAAAACGTTGAATTGGAAAGTTTGTATACAGGGGTGATGTTTAGAACATATGCTCTGATTTCAAAATCTCTTTCACTAATAGGAAGCTATGTACATTATTCCTGAGTGTCATAGAATATATTGATGAAAATTGTTGTGACAGTACAAAGATAGTATAGTTCCTGAATATTAAATTAAATCTTACTTTTGGAAAGTTGATATTGAGTGTAGAGTTATTGTTATCTGGTTACCTTTAGTGATTGGATAATTTGATCCGGATGATTGTCATTCTAGTGCCGGTCAAATTTATCCGGTCACTTCCAGTTACTTTGGTCTAGAACTTAGGAGAACATTAATTCATTCAGTATGAAAAGTGCTCCATATTATTAAGGATTACTTGCTTTTATTTTTTATAGCTGAGCCAAAACGTTTTCCGATACTATTTTCCAACGGAAATCTGACGACGAAATGAAATGCTTTAAAGAAGGCCAGATAATGTACAATATGCACTAAGGCATTAAGTCCGCCTTTGTACCTTTACTGTGGGCGAAAAGTTTAAAGAAATAAATAAATATGAGTCATAATTATTTTCAGTTTTTTTTTTTTCGTTTATCTAGCACTGCACCACGCGGCTGCATTAGACGGTGACCGGTCACTGAATGAGTTATTGATCTAACGCGGAGCTATGAACTGATTCTGATGTTGTTCGTTCGCTTTGCTTGCTTATCTTGCACTGCACCTCTACACCGTGTATAGCGGCGAGCGGTCACATCTTGAACTAGTAACAGGCCGCTCTTGTTGCGACGCGTTGCTATTAACTGATTATGCGGTAGTTCGCTTCGCTTTGCTCGCTTAGCTTGCTCTGCAACACCGCGCTGCGTATGGCGGTGAACGGTCACATTATGAATAATTGACAGGCCGCTCTTGATCCAACGCGATGCTATAAACTGATTCTATTGCATGATCCACTAGGATGTTCTTACTAGATCCTTGTGCATACCACAACATTCATTACTTATTTTGGTCTGTACAATCTAGGTACAAATTCTTCAGAAAATTTTGTATTACATTAAATGACTTTTTAATGGTTATGTTCATTGTTTATTGTCCATTTAAGATCAATTTCATTGTATTGGTTAAGACATAAAACTAGCTGGATTACGTTAGGTTTAATCATTCCACAGTTTGTAGTTTAGAAAGGAAGATATTTTTTTTAAACTGGTATTTAGCTACGTCCAGTTACTCCAAGCCGTCCCAACAAAGTTGGAAAAAGGCTAGGCGAATTGTTTCAATTAGTATAGAATATTTTATGGTCTACAATACGATTATTGCATATCCCTTTCATGTATCAAAATTACTTATGCAAAATTTCAGATATTGGTGAAACTTGCAAACATAATCACGCCAAAGCAGTAAACAGCATGTGAACAGATAGGAACCTAATGTGTTTCTAACACAAGCTATCTAAATTGCTAAACGGTCACATAAGCAACATAGCTCACCAGTCAATATTGGGCACGGCCACTTACTGCGACTAATTGCTCCACTCGAGTCAAAGAGATTGTCGCCGAGCAATTAAAATTGCTTAAGTAACTTTTATTACTCACAAAGAGGCTACCTATGACACGGAGAAAAACATCTGGTATACTTTTCCGTGTCTTCCATATAAACAGCTAGGATTAACTTTTAAACCTAATTAACATGAAATAATTAAAGCAGTTTTAATTAAACGCGTCCTGTCGGTAATTGCAGACGTTACTAAGTAAAGGTTAAGCGCATGTATTCATTTAAAATCGTTACAATTAACTAGTTATTTGCAGTATAATTATCTTCCTTATTGGGTTTATTGAATACTCTTGTTCAGGCGGTGTACTTTAGACTAAGGTGTGTGAACTTATTTTTAGAATTTGGGAACATCTTAGTCGTTATCTCAATCTACTGAGATTTGTTGCTATGGGTGTTTATTTTACCTATTGGAAATGCCTGCCTGGATTGTGTGAAAGATGATATGGCTAGAAAGGGAGTGTCTACCGAGACGACGACTAATAGAGAAGTATGGAAGAAAACGACATGTTGCGCCGACTCCAAATAAATTGGGATAAGAGCAGGAGAATGATGATGATGATAGAAATGCCTGTTAGCAGTTAAGATTCCTATAACGCTATAGTAAAGAACAATGAACATGAAAAAAGTTATGTAAACAAATACACTCATGTTGAAAAACTTAGTTACTATGCAAAAATAGGTACCTAATTAAGAATTTATTTTAAGATGATTCTAGTCGCCCCTTCCAAAAAGTAGTTTTGTGTGGAGAAGAATGGGCAAGAAACTCCACCGTTACTCTTTTAAAATGTTTCACAATGTTTTGTATACATGTATTATAACATTATATGTGAAGACGATGTACCCAGAATAAAAACAATACATCACAAAAGGTGAAAAGAAAAACACATGTAGCAGTGGCAAGTATACTTAATTATGTCATAAGTGCATGGTGCTCACATATTTACAAACATTCTAAAAGTTAATAATAATAAATTATATTATAAAGTAAACTATATTTAAAAGTAAACTAATTAATATATTTCACAAGGATTTTCTAACATCAATTGAATTGCGAGTAATCTTAGGTTATTAGAATAATAAATTGATGCTCTGTATAAATTATTTTAGTTTTGCACCCACGGGCCACGTTTTATAATTCATGATCTGATAAATGTCATGAACGGGTATTGAAGTAACATCAATTTTACTAGTTCGGCTTATAAATATTAAAAGATGTGTAATTAGTAAAATATGTTCGTAAAGTAGTTGATTATTTTATATATCAGGTCACTTGTATATACTTGTAATTAAGTTAGGTTGACTTTTGCCGGTGGCTTTGCTCGTTTTTATGAAATAAAATAAATCTATCTTTTGATTTAATTTGACGTATATAAATATCATTAAATTAATCGGCAAACGTAATGTAGGATGCTCTTAGACCATGTAGAGCGGCGATTTTCACAGGGTGGCTGGTAGTAGATTGCCGAGAATCGAGCTGAATGGCGTCCAATTGGAGACCGCAGTAGCAGACTGCTAGAGGCTGATGATAATGATATAAATAATAAGGTGATTAGTGTCGAAGCGTCAAATTCGTTCCAGGTTTTCCCACCCCCAGCAACGCCCTAAGACGAGGTCCGTACCTATGACCTGAGCGTGTAGTCTATTAGTTTATAAGTTTTAGCCCTGGAGGCCTTAAAGCACCCACAGGAAAGTCCGGTTAAGAAGCCGACAACCTCCTCGGTGGATATGAGAGATGCTATTTGTAAAAAAAAAACAATATTATTATTTTAAAAACTTGCTAGCGACCTTACCACTGCTTCGAACGGGTGCTATGGCAACAGGTAAAATCGAGATTCCGTGCAATATTATCTGAATTAAATATTGATATTTTTGTGTATTGAAAACCTCATGAAATACCTATTAGGGATAAAAACTCTTCTTAGCCCTACGGGGAAACAAGGCGTGATGTTTATGTTAATTATTATATTTAGTTTATTTATGATTGTAGAGGAAGCAAATTCTCCAAGTAACAGGAAATGTCTATCACATCACACAACCGGACAAACAAACTATTTAACATAACATATCAACCAGTAATATTAATTGCTCCATCACTACACATACACTAGTTTGCCGTCGATAATAATTAGTGCAAATTGAAATTCTGTGCGGTTTTCAACATCCTTGAGTTGAACTCCCTTCTTATTTAGGATAAAGGTTAGTGCATATTGATGATTTTGTTATGTTATTATTTGGTAAGCGTTACGAGCTCGTGGATAAGTAATAACAGCAGTACGGGCCGATCCCTCAGGTTAAGCTACGCTTCTCGGACGTGGTCCGTTGTTGGGTGACCATCTTTACATACCGAGACACCTCCATGCCTCGGAAAGCACGTTAAGCCTTTGTTCCCGGGTCGTCATTCATGGGTCGTTACGGGTCGTCAGAAGCTCATAAGTCTGACAGCCTGTCTTACCAAGGGGTATCGTATTACCCAGTAACGGGTTGTGGAGGTCAGAAAGGCAGTTGCTCCATCTAAAATACTGGTATTCAGCTGCATCGGGTTAGTCTGGAAGCCGACCCCAACATAGCTGGGAAAAGGCTAGACAGACGATGATGACGTAACCGCCATGATCCATTAAAAAAGTAAGTTATTTAATTTAATGTCCTGTTGTTATGGCAACACTAGAAGTTGTGCCAATCTCACACCAGAAAAATCTTGGCAACACCAATAGCAACATGAACACACATCATACTTACAGATGACTAGCCACAAGAGAATGCTAATCATAACGTACCTACCTAGTTCATATTATAATACCTACTAAGGCAATATTGCTCCAGGCAATTTGAGGATCGCATCTATGGGTATTTAGTTAGAACGGCCCAAACCGAATGGACCGCGGGCCATTCGACCGTAACCAAAAATCGTCTACGTTTCAAAGGACCGGTGATAAAATGATTTCAAAATTAATTTAAAGGTACAGTCGCATACATTGTAATAGTCAGGCTAAATTTAACTTTTGTAAACATTTTATATTATTGTTGATTGTTTTTCTAAGGAAGATAATACAAATCTATGAAAAAAAAAAAACTTTTATTTCAACTTTTTAACTTTTGCACCCGAATGTACTTGATGTAGTTTATGACACTGAATTTGTTTACCAGTTTTTATCACCGGTCCTTTGGAACGTAGGCGATTTTCGTTTACGGTCGAATGGCCCGCGGGCCATTCGGTTTGGGCCGTTCAGACTAAATACCCGCATCTATAATAATGATGGTTAAATACGATACATCTATTGAAAAAATTCATAGGAGAACAGTGCTTTGGGCTATGAATATAAACAGGTTTGTGTATTCGTAATACATATGTGTTAATTTGCTCTTCATTTTGGGGTTAGAGATCAAGGAAAGAATTTGTGATCGTTTATTTTTTTTGTGACGTAATTTAGGAGTGGTTTTTCTTTCAGCTCAGCAATAGTTTATCAATTATTCTTATGTGTAAAAAAACAACGTCTTTTTAGTATTTTTAGTCACGGGACCAACATCTGGTAGTCACTGAAAGAGACTTTTGATTGTTCAGTTTTTAGGGTTCCGTAGTCAACAAGGAATCCTTCCAGGAACGAATTTGTCACTTTTTCTTTTCGCGTGGTTAGCGACTAACCTGGTGTCAGAGTTTTTATGCTGCCCATGGACCTCTGAGTTAGCTGTCACTAAAAAGTCACTAGACAGTGTTCGCCCTTATTTTAGACTCCTACAGAAATATTTTACAATTCTTCTAAAAACTATGTTAATAAGTTACGAGTATTAAGGACCACTTTCAATTAAATCCTAATCAGAGAGTCCACTTTTCTAACCAAAATAACACAACTGTATTCCCCAAACGGTTAAGGATAATTACCTATTGTAGGTATACCCACATTTCGCCAATTATATTTGAGTCCCATGTAATAGGTGGCTATCCCATTGCCATTAAACGGAAACAAATCCAGACTCCGGGCTACTACTGAGAATTACAGATGGTAAAAATTTAATAACACTTAGCCTTTTTTTTAAGGCTGGAAAATCATCCAATGACTTCTCCCGCTCTGGGTGGAGCGGAAGGGAGAGTCAGACTCTTACTGACTTAAACCCATCCAAGTCCCTTCCTTAGCCCTTTATGTTCCGGGGTAGCGGTTACCCTTTCGGAAATCCCGCTTACCCGGCAGGCTTGGCCCTAACGGGCACCTTCATATGCTGACATCTCTTTGAGGCGCGCGAAGAACTAATTACACTTTGGTTGACCCGGGAATCGAAACCAGGACCTCAAGCTTAGTAGTAACGCTTTCAAACAATACAACAACGAGGCAGGCTGATCTCTGGTCAGCTGTATTTAACCAACCTTAATTGAATTATGATCAAAGGTGACACACCTTATTAGATAGTTGATTTGATCGTAATCATTACACAGTAATGTTATAATTAATTATTAATTAATAACTCCATTCCGTACACCATGTTTCTCAGTATCGCGTGACTAGGAGATGAGCTAATCAAGCTCTGTGTTGTCATGGACTGCAGTAGCATGACGTTTATTAATATAAGTTTACTTAGTGTAATAGTGTTTTACTGCTTTATGATTACAATCTGAATTTTATTATTAAGTAAATAAATCATAAATCTGCTATCGTAAACATGTCAATCAATCCATATTTATATACTGATATTATAAATGCGAAAGTAAGTACTTTACTAATGCCTCGGAAAGCACGTTAAACTGTTGGTCCGGGCTGTCATTCGTGGATCTTGAACTGCCGTTACGGGTAAGACGTACGGGTCAGAAGCCTAAAAGTCTGTTAGCCAGTACTACGAAGGAGTATCGTATTATAATGTAACTTGATTGTCGAGGTCAGATAGGCAGTCGCCCCATGTAAAAAATTGGTAAGGCTGGAAGCTGACCCCAACAAAGTCGAGAAAAGGCTAGGCAGATTGACTTCAAAACCACATTTCGATAAAATCAATGATAACAAACGATTTAGTTGAATGAACGATTACAATTCTCATGAATTACAAACGTACAAGTCATGATTACGCGTTTCTTTGTTGCCTTCTACGGTCTAACACAATTGAATCACGCAATTTGCTCTTTAAGCTAAAAATTTCATTGTTGTACAGTAATGGATGGGTTAAAGGTTGCTAAAATAGTAGATTTGGCAATCTTTTAACTTAAAACTATTGACTGTTGACTTAATGCGGTATGGTTGGATAGAAATGATTGTAATTTTTGTGTAAATATAGGCCGGACCTGTTGGCCACCCCCAAAAAGCAGTATTATTTTAATATTGCTTCAGTGTGCGAAAGAGGTGAAGCTATACAGGAAGTATAGCTCTATCTCTTCCCAATGGGAAGCAATACTAAAATAATACTGTTTTAAAAACTTGGTGGTAGGGCCTTTTTAGAGCGCGACAAATCATCGAATGCTACCACTACCGCTCTGGTTGAAGCGGTAGTGAGTGACAGACTCTTACTGACTAAAACCTATCCGTGCCTACCTCAACTCTTTGTGTTCCGGGGCAGCGGTGGCCCTTTCGGACGATCCCACTGACTCTGGCAATACCGCTGACCCAAACAATTCCGCTGATCGTGGTTGGCCCACTGATCCTTAATCGAGGCACCTATTCAAAGTCACTACAGTTAAAAATACCTTTTCTTCATGACGTGCACTGATGGGATTTCTCTACACCCATGAGTTTTCAAGAACTATGACACAACTATCTGTTACTTATAAACAGATGTATATACAATTTAATTTAATATAATAGGCAGACTTCCTTACAGTTCTACATCCCCTTTTTAATTTCTTTAGGGGATGAATTTTCAATAATTCTACGTTATTGCTCGTTCGTTTTAAGAGAAACTTCGATTAAACATTTCATGCTTCTGGATCCAGCACTTTAGGCTGTGTGTTATCTGTCATTGAAACATTCAGGTTTTTGTTAAGTAGAGTGGTATTTGTACCATAAGGATAGAAAATTAGGAAACTATTTTGAATGAAATGTTCCCACACACGTGCAGTTTGTTTGTTTGAATGCGCTAATCTCTGGAAGTGCTAGTCCAAATTGATTTTTTTTTTGTGTTGGATTATCCATTTATCGAGGAAGGCTATGGGCTATGTAACATCACGCTACGACCCATAGGAGCCGAGCAGTGAGTGAAACCGCGCGAGAGCAGCTAGTATTTAATACATTGTACGTGTGGAAATCAAGACCACCGACCAATGGCGGGCAAAGAATGCAATTGCCTAGATACTGCACCAATCAAAGTCAAAGCATTTATTTTAATATGCCAGTTAACCGACTTTGAATAGCTCAGCTATTTGAAATTATTCTACTACCATTAGAACTTTATATCAATTAATTACAAAATACTTAACACATAACAGTGTAAGTCTATCGAATCAAGCGCTACTTGCGGATATCCATGAAAGTAAAATGTAATCACAATAATATTATAAAGGCGAAAGTTTGTGAGTGTGTGTGTGTGTTTGAGTTTGTATGTTTGTCCGTCCTTCACGCTCAAACGGCTGAACGGATCTGGATGACATTTGGCACAGAGGTGTGTGTGAGTTTATGACCTGGATATAACACATAGGACACTTTTTATCCTGCTAGTATGTTCTCTTGGGATAAAATCCGACATCCACGCGTATCTATACTATAATAATAATAATTAATCACTACATAGTATAAAACAAAGTCGCTATTTTTGTCTGTTTGTCTGTATGCTTAAATCTTTAAAATTACGCAACGGATTTTGATGCGGTTTTTTTTAATAGATAGAGTGATTCAAGAGGAAGGTTTATATGTATAATTTGTCGACATACTATGCGGGCGAAGCCGCGGGCGGAAGCTAGTAATATATAATAATATAATATTATAAAGAGGTAAAATTTGTAAGTTTGTAAGTTTGTATGTAGGGGGTAATCTCCGGAACTAATGATCCAATTTAAAAAAAAAAACACTGATAGAAAGCAACATTATTCCTGAGTGCTATAGGCTATAAATTATATTTATATTATACATATTAGCCGAGCCATCGAGTGTAGTATAAAGCAAGTCGCTTCCGCTGTACTAATGTCTGCATGTATGCTTAGATCTTTAAAACTACACAACGGATTTGAATCCAGTTTTTTTTAATAGATAGAGTGATTCAAGAGGAAGGTTTAAAATGTATAATAACATGCATTATCCACGCGGGCGAAGCCGCGGGCAGAAGCTAGTTATATATATAATGTGTTAATTGATATTTATCCTTGTATATTATAATAAACAGTAAAACTATAACCAATGTTACTACGTAACATTTGACCAACCGTGTAACTATTAATAAGTATTTATTATGTTCTAAAACCACACAACAGGAACTTGCAACACCGAATCTGCTAACACGATCTTTTGACCCTTCCACCTTTACGGTAACACGCATTCAAAACTAACAGCTCCACATAAAATTATACGGTCCAATATCTTTGGTATACATTGCATGTCTGTACTAAGCTTTACATACAGTTTTAATGACTTTACAAGTCCGTCACGGTTACTTAAGCGTGATTATTAAGCTTTGAATACAAGAGTAAACATGCAACAGAGACCAGACTTGAAAAATCAGCGTCGACGATGTGTTTTTAGGTGGATTTGCGAGGCATGCGTAATGAATGACACTCATCGCATGCTCTGTAACGTGTGGACGTTTATATTCGTGGTGAGATATCACTACATAGTATAAAACAAAGTCGCTTCCCGCGTCCTAATGTGTGTACGTATGTATGTTTAGATCTTTAAAACTACACAACGGATTTTGATGCAGTTTTTTTTAATAGAGTGATTCAAGAGGAATGTTAATATAGTAGGTATAAGCACATGCAATTTCCGTCATCCACGCAAGCGAAGCCGCGGGCAGATGCTAGTAAACTATATTTTGAAAATTTATATCGACGCATGCGTTGCGAGACATGCGCGGCGCATTCCTCTCATGGTCTGTATTTGCCTTACAGTATATATGTAGATTAGTATAGTGGAACTAATCGATGCTCATCACTCCATGAGTCGCCACAGACTCCTACAATAGCAGTTTAATTGTCAGATTGTGGTATTAACCTCCACCTTCTTTATTAGGAAACTTTCAATAAAGATATTATCTTCCCCTCAAAATAAATTACACTGTGTGTGTGTGCTTGAAGTCAGTATGAGGTTTTGTCTCTGTGTATTATATTTTCAGTGTTTTTGTGATCTGAGTACCTACATTGCCGAATTCCTAATGTTTAACGTATGGTATTGGTATGGGTATTACGTTATACATTCTATTGATTACATTACTTCGTCGGCTAATTAGGTTAAAACTCTGGGGTTGTTGTTGATCATTATTAAATTTGTTATCGTTTTGATCTGATTATTAGAGATTTATCAAAACAAACCACCCATAGTTGTATTGTTAAGTCATTGACTGCCACGCAGCAGACACAATAGAAAAACCATTGTTCGCGGCTCACCGGTGACCGCGTTGGCGCTCAACGTGTTAAAATTGCACAATAATTCTGCTGTTTTTTTTTTTGTTTTCTTTTTTGTTATTACTTGTGTCGATACGAGATAAGCAATTATCAAGAGAAAATTATGTCGTACCGTTAGACATAAATAGTTAGGGTCGTCATCGTTGTTTGTTTTTTTTTACTGCGTCATTATTTCCGCAAATAAACGTTCTTTCTTCCATTTAAATCCTTTTTTGTATGTAGACCAATCTTAATGAATCATAGAAAGATACATATACCGACACTAAACGTCTTTCTGCCATAATTGCCCGACTCTCTTACAACACATTTGAACTTATTGGTAGCCACAAACTTCAGGTCACAGCTACTCGTAAACTCCGATTCCAATCGCAATAAATCGATAACGTAACTTAAACTCATAAAGTAGCATCACCATTAATTAATCTGCGTTTACTTAATTAGTCTTGGAGTTATGTTTGCTTGACCTTTTAGTGTTTACTGGTGACTCTTAGAGCGCGCTCCCATTTGTCGGGAGACGCATCTGTTTTTAATCGCAAGCCACCGCCGACATTCATATAGGAGAGTGACATGTTTACCGAGAGACGGATAGAATCTTAAACATTCACGAAAGAGTGACGTTTAAGATTGAAATTATGGATGAAAGATAATTTAAAGTTGTACGTATAACATTACATTGTGTCTATTGGGATAATTTTGACAATTTCTCGTGTCCTGTTTTTTATTATCTTTTGTTAAATTTAACGGTACAACACTTAAGAATATTTTAATCTGTTAAGCTGTATATGAATCTAAAATATATAAATTGGTAGGTGTTTTAAAACTGAACCACTGACCACGAGAAAATACCTACCAATTATCCTACCAGTAGTTTTTTTCTACCAGTAGGTCTACGATAGTATGTTATTGGTGTTGGTCCTACTGAAGTTTTGAAAACAAATATACCTCCTATATAAAGAGATTGACTAGATGTGGTTGTATCTCAGTTTCAGTCTTCATACTACTCACTTCTTTACAAAAATGGTAGGGCCACGAAAAAACCACCAAATTACCATGACTTGATGGACTTTAGAATAACTGGCTAAATCTGACTGTTCTTAAGGTGCCTTTTTTTTTTAGGGTGAAGTGGAACGAGTCTCAACCTCTTACTGACTAAAACCCATGTTCCTTCCTTAGCCCTTTATGTTCCGGGGTAGCGGTAACCCTTTCGGACAATCCTGCTTGTGCCTAACCCTTTGGTGAAAGCAGGCGTGATGTTTTGTAATGTTTCCACTGCGACGTCAAAGTCTTCCTCTCTGAGAGGCAGTTGGTAGTAATCCACCACGCCTGCCCTGTGTCAGTTGGATGACTTTCGAATTTAGATAGAGATGCAATCGGGCCCGACATCCGACAAAACGGATCCGATACCCGACAAGTGGGAACGTTGAGACCTTTGACATTTTCTTTAGGAAGTAATCTTGTTCAGTAGCCTTCATTCAATGCAAAGGTGTTATAAGATCCGGGTGTATTCCGGACCTTCACGCGTTGTGGATAAAAGACGCAGTTTTTGTGAAAATGAATGACAGGTGCAGTTAGTGAAGATGACAGGCAGATTAAAGTTGATGATTTTTGTGGAGCACTCAATTGTGGAGATTTGGTTACAAAGATTAGAAAAAAAAATAGCTTTATTGGCTTTTAAGCGTATCGTTAGCAAAAATAATACCTACATATTTATATAAATTTAAAATTAAATAATGTTTGGCCCAAAATTCAGCAACGCGAATACCGTTGATGAGCCTTTGTCTGTGGGGAGACGCCGCATACACATTGGAGATCTGAACCGTCTATGTGCCCCACTTGTGGAGGTTGTCCTTACTACGACCTACTTGGGTACGAAGCCTGTTTAAGGTTTTCCAAGTAGGCCAAGGTAGCTTGTGCCCAGATGGGAGGCTTTCTGATGGTTCAGCGAAGAATAAAGGAGGCTACCTTTAATAACATTGATGTGTCATGGCATGGCATGGCAAAAAAAAAATAATATCCTTGGACATTTCACACAACGCCATAAAGTCCAAAGATACGCCATAGAGTCCATAGATGAACTACTTATATACCTACTTTTTTTGTAAATTCATACATATTATAGATAGAAAATTTAATTGCAAAAAGTAGTATTTCAAAGGATCAAAGCCATTCCCAAATGATATGCAATCAGATTCGTTTAGTGGACAAAGAAAGACTATAATAACATATCATTAGATGATAGGGTACAGAGTTCAAAAGGTAATCGTTCTATGTCAAATTAGCTAGACAAGAAGCCGACAAAGTGTATACAGATCCGTGTCTGATTAAACGTTGACATGCACCTTGCACTCAAAGCTATAAATTATTATAATTCTAACGTTAACACCTACATGACGTCTAAACGGCTATTAAAGGGTTACACGTATCCTGATGATGAGTAATGTTGACTGTTTCAACTTATAATTGATTTTAATATTTATATTATTATTTACTCACTGTATAGGCTTGCCTGGAGGTCACGTACGAGAGATGTGATTATAAAATGATTGTCTACATCCGGTATCCGGTAATATTTAAAACCGTCTTCAATGTAGTTGAGTAATGTCTGATTATAATGTATGAGGCCGTGTGTAAGTCTTCATTCAATTAACTCAGCCTATCTCAGTCCACTGCTGGACATAGGCCTCTCCCAGGCTGCGCCACTACACCCTATCCTCCGCCTTTTTAACTTTTAGAATGTTTGTAAATATGTGAGCACCATGTACTTATGACATAATTAAGTTTACTTGCCACTGCTACATGTGTTTATCTTTTCACCTTTTGTGGTGTATTGTTTTTATTCTGGGTGCATCGTCTTCACATATAATGTTATAATACATGTATACAAAACATTTTAAAAGAGTAACGGTGGAGTTTCTGGCCCATTCTTCTCCACACGAAACTACCTTTTGGAAGGGGCAACTAGAATCAATTCTATTTCTTGTTCATTTTGACGTTCAAAAGTGCCATTCTTGTGCCTATTTGAAATAAATGTTTTGATTTTGACTTTGACTTTGCCTGCTGCATCCAGTCAGTCCCAGCCACCTTCTTAAGGTCTTCGGTCCATCTAGCTGGGGGTCTCCACTCCAGGACTCGAAGTTTTAATTACGAGAACTTTAAAATACCTTGCCAGGACGCCCTAGAAGAACATACATACATATAACATAACGACTGTAATTCCCGCAGGAAGAGCCAGAGACGTAACTATAGTACACACACATTTCGCCCGTTACGTTTTAGTCTCATGTAATAGGGAGCGAGTCTATTGCCATTAACCGGGCACAAACCCAGACTACGTTGCTACTGAGACATTCCATGTAACTCGGGATCTCGAAGATTAGTTTCTAAGGATGTATGGATGTTTGTTACACTTCCACGCAAAAACTACGTACAGAGGCCAGCACATCAAGTTACCACAATCTGTCAAATTTCTTTGATAGTATTTCAACTTTATTGCAATGACATAAGGTTCATTTTTAATTGAGAAAATTTGACAGTTAGGGATATCTTGATGCGCTGGCGTCTGTATTGTAAAACGGGGACGAAACTTAAATAATAATATAGTTTGTGGCCACAAAGGACTCGTAATGTGTTTACTGTATAATAATTAATGATCAATTGTTCTGGCTGGCAACAAACTATATTATTTCAATGTTAAAATCCATTTATAAGTTTCGTTCCGATTCAGCCCTGCATCCCTATTCACCCCGTTTTACCGTACTGAACGGAATAACGGAATAGGATAAAATTTGGCACACAGTTAGATTATAATCTGGATTGGACATAAGATAAGTATTTTTATCGCAGTAGTAAGTTCCCGTGGGACATATCCGACCTCGCCGCGGATAAAAGTGAACTTATAATCTAACCTCTTTCAACACAACTCATACAATTAGGCTTTATTCAGACTGCGCAAGCCGAGATAATCTTTCTAGTACATGCCCATAACAAATGTAGTCTGCTTGCCATATAAGTGATTATCTGAAGAAGTGTTTCGCTGCGATAAACCTGCCACAAATATGGTAATATGGTATGCATAGTAGAATGATGGATGTTTGACATTTAATGTAGCGAACTAGAGAGTGAAGGTGACATGGACGCACAAAGAACTTTGTGCGATTTAGGGTGCGTGTGTATAGGGCGGGTGGGACGCTGTTTTTTTAATGTAGGTATCACACATTTTTTTTTGAGCGTGGGCAATCATCAAATTACCCCTCCCGCTTTGGATGGAGCGGAAAGTATGTTCCGAAGTAGCGGGAACCGTTTCGGATAATCCCGCTTAAATGTATCACACTAAAATTATAATGGCGAAAGTTTGTGAGTGTGTGTGTGTGTGAGTTTGTATGTTTGTCCGTCCTTCACGCTCAAACGGCTGATCTAGATGAAACTTAGCACAGAGGTAGTTTATGACTTGGATTAACACGTAGAATACTTTTATCCCGGTAATATGTTTCCTTGGGATAATTGTCGACATCCACGCGAGCAAAGTCGCGGGCAGCAGCTAGTTTAAAAAAAAATCAAGAAAAGAAAAGTTATTCAGTTCAGTAAATAGTTCAGATCAGTATTTTAGTAGGAATATAAAAGTTCAGATCAGTAGTTTAGTAGGAATATAAAAAGTTCAGATCAGTAGTTTAGTAGGAATATAAAAAGTTCAGATCAGTAGTTTAGTAGGAATATAAAAAGTTCAGATCAGTAGTTTAGTAGGAATACAAAAAGTTCAGATCAGTAGTTTAGTAGGAATATAAAAAGTTCAGATTAGTAGTTTAGTAGGAATATAAAAAGTTCAGATCAGTAGTTTAGTAGGAATATAAAAAAGTTCAGATCAGTAGTTTAGAATATAAAAACTACTAGCTTTTGATCGTGGCTTCATCCGCATGTAGGTCGGCAGTAAGAATGTACTACTGGTATTACTGGTACTCTTTACTTATGTTTTTTATCTAAAACCATTTAGCCGTTAAGGCGTGAAAAGGTATCAGACAGACAGTTAATGCCATCCATCCACAGCTTACTCGGAATTCCGGAAAAAACCTAACAAATTGAGACCATGCCTACATGAATTGAGGCAACCTGAGTAAGTTACAATAGCGCTTGTGTCCTTTACTCTATGTATAGCCATCCACATTCATATTCAAAACTTTCCCGACGACAATTTCCTCATCAGATGCTTTTCAGCGACCGGTGTCACTTTCAGATATCTTCTTAAATTCTATCCATTCGCGTAACACCACACATCTCACATCTCGGCTGCATGCAATTGTGGTTATTGCAATAACAAAGCTAAATTACGTTATTGTCAATTAATTAAGTCCATAACGCAAAATTGATACATTTTGTGGTTTTCCTTATTTTGAATAAACAGGAAAGTACTTAATTATGTTATTTAATAAACGGAGCAAAACACAACTTCATATTTTAATTTGAATTGACAATCATTTATATGGTCGAAAATAGGTGGAACAAGGAAACTGTGTTGAAGGAACTGTTGCGACCACAATAATATAACAGCTTTGTTGAATCGTAGGCACTCAAACTCTTGGACTTATTATATTCCAACTCTAATGGTCACGCGGGTGACACGCCGGGCTTCGGGAGCCGCGTGACAACTCTCGCGTGGACGGTAAGTGATGGGTAGCTCACCATCCGATCACACTAAGCCCGTGCAGGACGGTGCGGTCTTGTTCCACACACGAATCAAAGAGAGGAGACATAGATGAAGGGGCCCGTCAGGGCTGCCGGGTTAGCGGGATTGTCCGAAAGGGTTACCGCTACCCCGGGTCACAAAGGGCTAAGGAAGGAACATGGATGGGTTTTAATCAGTAAGAGCCTGACACACCCTCCCGCTCGACTCATAGCGGGAAGAGTCATATGATGATTTCTCAAGTTCAAAAAAAAAAAGCTCTACTGGGTGTATACAAAATATTAAATAACTTTTCAAAAGGCACAGTTTACACGCCCAGCCATTAGTTATTAATGTAACACAGAAGCCGCAGATCGTAGGTCACCGGTCCATAACTTATTGGTACATATCGTAACGACCCGTTTTATGCACCTCCGTGAAACTTTAAGTAGGTAACTGATAAGTTTAAAACGTTTCATACTGATTAAACTAAATTAAATTATTGTTAAGAAAACGCAGGAGCTCGTGGCTAAGTAATAAAACTCGCATGAGTTGATTCATCAGGTTAAGCTACGCTTGCCGGGGTTGTCCGTTCATGGGTAACCATCATCATATACTAATTCATCAGGTTAAGCTACGCTTGCCGGGGTTGTCCGTTCATGGGTAACCATCATCATATACAAAGACTACTCCATGCCTCGGAAAGCACGTTGAGCCGTTGGTCCCGGCTGTCATTCGTGGATCTTTGATAGTCGTCACGGGTCGTCAGAAACCGGAAAGTCGGACAGCTAGTCTTACTAAGAGGTATCGTATTATCCACTTTCTGGGTAATGGAGGTCAGTTAAACAGTCTCCCCATGTTTTTTTCTTCCATACTTCTCTATTAGTCGTCATCTCGGTAGTCACTCCTTATCTAGCCATATCATCTTTCACACAATCCATCATTTGTTTCTTTGTTCTTCCCCGACTATAGCCATCCACATTCATACTATAAACTTTCCTGACAACTTCCTCATTCCACCGCATAACATGCCCATACCATGACAACCGATTAACCGACAACCGATTAGTTAAGAAAAGAACATAATACTGGAAACTACAGCCATAAAGAAACTTTAATAAGGTTCACCCCTATTACAAGGTACTTAAACATCACTGGCTGAATATATGTGTACCTAATAACTGCTTAACTCTCGGGGATACAAGGCGTGAGTGTCATTAATGAGTCAATTGCATCCCAAGAAAAGAGCTCTAACAATAACGACAAAGCGAACGGTATAAATATCATATATCTTCCACGTTTTATTACTCTATCAACTGATATGTTAATTAACAATATTGTTTGAATGAATAGGTCTAACAAATTGAAATTCTCTTCAATCGATTAAATTTTAAGGTAGAATTTAATATCTTGACGCTGCCTCTGTCTGACCATTTTGAGCTTTATGATTCTCATCACTTAGTATAAGCACATTTGAGTAATAAATTTAATTATTATACCGACATTATACCGACTCTAGAATTTCTGTTTAGTTTAGTAGCTTAATCAGAAAAGTTTATTGATCGTAATGTCCTTGTATTATTCCAAAGAGATTTACGAGATACCACCGCCTTTATTTAATAGGTATACAGAACCACAAATGTCTTGCAGACCTGGTGACAGCTCAGCTCTCTAAAACAGGATAAAATAGGTTTAAGCGACACTAAAACTGACGCATACATGCTCTCTGTTGGGACAGGTCAACTCGAAACTGTAATCGCACTTTGTGCAAAAGGCTTCCAGACATGGCCCTGCATTGCACAGAAAATCTTTATAAAACAATGTTTGGACTTGAGAACAAGAGACCATGACCTCTGAGTTGGTTGGTTTTTGAATTTCTTCTCGAGATAATCTGCTATGAAATGCCGGTGCCCATAACTTTAAAATATTGAGGTGTAAAAGTGTCTTAAAAGATCTCTTGCTTGAAATAAACATTTCATGTCATTACAAAACGTCACGTGCTACAATCCTCAGATAAACCTTTTTTTGATTAAACATTGGTCAATATCAAAGTTGAGTCCAGTCTAAGAGGATTTAACATTCTACAGCCTCTCCAATAGTAATTTATACAGAACGGAGTCTCATCAACTAGATGGGCTAATTAAAAAGTCTATTTAGCTAGACGTAACGAAGGCACATACCTGCTTGAACCGTTTGCTAAAATACTAAAAGTCGAAGTGATAGTCAAAGGTCGTCCACTCACAATTAATAGTTCATATTAACGGCTTAAATCGTAATAATATTGAGTTTTAGTATTTCATAATAATTAGTTTATTTGATTGCACCTTTGTAGATTTTATAATTTGATGTTGTTTGTTTCATTTATAGAAGTTGGTGAAGCAGCAGTGATAACCTAGTGGTGTGACCGTCGGACTGCCAAGTCATAGGTCTCGAGTTCGAACCCAAGGCCTCTGTTTTCCGGACCAATGTTCTCTTGCTTAAATATCGGTGAAGGAAAACATCGTGGGGGAAACCAGCATGTCTGGAAGATATTTCTCAACAGCATTTGAAGGTAAGTCAAAGGCCCAGATGGGCAGCATAAAAACTCTGACACCAGGTTAGTCACTAACTACAGAAAAAGAAGAAGAAGAAGTTGGTGAATGCATCGACATCTCTAGTTTTAGGTATTCCGATGATCTCAGATGTGTAATGTATAATGTGTGATGAAGGAAGGACAAATGTGGGCATGTACTCCCTTTCGTAAAATGCAGGCGTGATATTTGTGTTATAAAAAACTGAACAAGTGCGATCGAGCTCTCGCACGAAGGGTTTGGGACCATTATCTATCTATCTATACATATAATAAAATTGTAGAAAAGTGGTATCTGTACAATGGAAATATATAAAAAAAAAGTAGCAGGGGATGTTATATTATCGATGCCGAACCCGAAATTGTAATTATAATTTTTTTTGTCTGTTTGTCTGTGTGTTTGTGCACGCTAATATCAGAAACGGCTTATTCCATTTAGACGCGGTTTTCACTAATATATTGAAGTAAGCTTGACTTAAACATTTAGTGTTTATTTCATGTCAATCGGTTCATAAATAAAAAAGTTATGTCAATTTAAAGAATCACGGCGAACATTTGTTAAGGTATGCTGCCCGAAAAGTCACTATTCCACGCGGACGAAGTCGCAGGCACAGCTAGTCTATAAAAATATCTACAAAAAATCACGTTTGTTGTATGGGAGCCCTATTAAATACTTGCGTTATTCTGTTTTTTTTATTATTTTTTGTTATAGAGGCAACAGAAATAAGTGCATCAGACAGAACGACGGACGGACGGACGGAAGGACAGCGGCGTCTTAGTAATAGGGTTTCATTGAACCCTTTGGCAACGGAACCCTAGAAATACATACAATTGATACATAAATTGTATCCATCAATCCATCATGTTGGTATATGCTCATAATTTAATTAAGGGGCATCCAATGTCGTCATATCTATATAGTAGGCAGGTAGAGTTGAAATATAAATTAAATAATTGCCAGGTATGTAGCCATTAGTGACAAGCTAGAACTATTATAATTATTTAATTGCAGTGATATAGAAACGTGTTGATTGTCAGTGTGTTAATCCCATCCATTCGAGGTGGGAAATATTTGCCTGCTCTACGGTTTTCTTCTTAATTCAACTCCTACTGGAACAAGTTGGGTAAACAACTGAAAAAAGTGAAAAAAAAACTGAAGCATATTTTTTTTTATAAATTTCCGATGTTAGAATATCGTTTGTTTGATGTCAGCATTATTAATGTTGGAAAAGATCTAATACCAGATTCCCGTACATGAAAATTTCCTGTGGCTATCTATCCCAGGAAATATCTTACGGAGATACGGTCCCCAGCGTTAAGTTATACAAATCTGTCAAATTTCTCCAAATTATTTTAAACCTTAGAACGTTGTAGGTTAAGTTCAAAATCGATTGAGAAAATTTTACAGTTTGTGGTAACTTGATGTGTTGACGACTGTACATGAAGCTGGATATTATGAGATGGTGTAAGCTATAATCAAGAAACTGCGTGACAGAAGGTGGCTTAGTAGGTAGGTAATATATATCTACAAAATATTCGAATACGTATCTTCCCAACCCAGGCACCAGTGCAAGGCCCCTCTTTGAGGAGTGGCTAGAGAGGCGTCACGGCGCCCACACCTACCGCCTGACGCCGGTCCTCACCGGACATTAATGTTTCGGGAGGTTCCTGCACATAATCAGGCGGGAGGAAACGCCCGGGTGTCACCACTGCGAGGATCGCCCAGAGGACACGGTGGAGCACACTTTGGAAACCTGCCCCGCTTGGGTGGAGCACCGCCGTGTCCTCGTAGAGGCGACTGGCGGCGACCTCTCGAGCCCGGCCCTGGTGCAAGCTATGGTCCGAAGCGAGAGGGAGTGGGAGGCAGTTTGCGAGCATGACTGCTTCGCAGAAGGAGGTGGCGGTATGGGAGAGAGAAAGGTCCTCCCGTCCCAGCCGCCGCGGATGATACCCCGGGCGTCGGGAGCCACGTGACGACTCCCAGCCACCGTAGGCCTGTGCTGTGTACCCAGTGCTAAGCCCCCCACAGACAGTCCTGGCGCAATCCTGGTAGAACAATTATTCCCGTGAATCTTTCATAGAAATTGTTCTACTAGTCACATCGCGCCTGTCTTTTTTTTTTTTTTAAGGCTGGGAAATCATCCAATGACTGCTCCCGCTCTGGGTGGAGCGGAAGGGAGTGTCAGACTCTTACTGACTAAAACCCATCCATGTTCCTTCCGTAGCCCTTTATGTTCCGGGGTAGCGGTAACCCTTTCGGACAATCCCGCTTACCCGGCAGGCTTGGCCCTGAGGGGCCCCTTCATATGCTGACATCTCTTTGAGGCGCGCGTGGAACATATACGCGTGGAACATATACGATCGCGCCTGTCTGCGGCAGTCTTATCTTAATCTCGAGAAAAGCCGCAGGCAGATACCAGTTCAATCAACTAAGTTCAATAGGTTAGTTCACCATTTCACTATCATTAGACACTTTAAGTGGTCGTAAATTTTGTAATCTTTGCCAACGATGCGTGCATCTATACCGGTAATATTTCGGACTGCGTCTTGTACATTCACCGCAGCTAATTAATTCATTGGCTTTTAAAGCTTAATTAAATACTATTTTTAAGTATTGCTATTGTAGGAATGTCTGTTTTATTACGTCTTCTCAATGCTTTTTAGAAGCGCCGCGTAAAGTGTATTTAATTATCATTTATTATCAATATTCTGAGTAATTTATCTTGATCACATTCACTAGTATTTTCCAAAATGTACTCATAATTATTAAAATAAAATAATATTATGGACAAGGGAGTGTCACAAATCGGTAAATATTACGATGCCTCCTCGATTACGTAATTAAACTTCAATGGAACTAATTTAATGATAGCTCAATAAAGTCAACTCATCGGTATTTTCGCAGCTGACATAATATTAAAAGTCAAAGTTAAATCATTTATTTCAAATAGGCACATGCAAGGCACTTTTGAACGTCAAAACGAACAAGAAATAGAATTGATTCTAGTCGTCCCTTCCAAAAGGTAATTTCGTATGGAGACGAATGGGCAAGAAACTCCACCGTTAATTTTTAATACATGAACTATAGAATTATTATTATGTGAAGACGATGCACCCAGAATAAAAACACTTCACCGCAAAAGGTGAAAAGAAAAACATAGCAATGGCAGGTAAACTTAATTATGTCATAAGTATATGGTGCTCACATATTTACAAACATTCTAAAAGTTAATAATAATAAATCAATCAATATGTGAGATAAAGTTTTTCCAAAATATTAAGTACTGTATCCATATTATTGTATTATATCCATAATATTGTTCCATCTTCAGGCTTAGGTAGAGAAAAGCCACGTAAAAGCATTTTCAATTACAAACATGGGCCTCTGACTTAGCATCACATACTGTTGAGACATATCTCCCAGGCATGCTGGTTTCCTCACGATGTTTTCCTTCACCGATTTTTAAGCAAGTGATAATAATATAATACGCACATGAATCTGAAAAGTCAGAGTTGCGTGCCTTGGGTTCGAATTCGAGACCTAAGACTTTTATTCAATGAAATGTTACTTAGTAAGGTGTTGGTGACATCAATCTTCTAAATTCCTTTAAAAAAGCTTGAGTGGTTAATTTATTAAATGACGGGTTGTAGGCCAAATGACAATAGCCTAACAATTATCCACGGTCAGATTTTCATGTGAAACAGTGTCAGTTTTATGTCATTACTAGCTTCTGCCCGCGACTTCGTCCGCGTGAAATACCTTGTTCCACCGGCCGTTGTGATGCGACGGTGTATCGCATCACATCGCCCGTCAGCGCTATTTCTTAGTTTTCGCTTAGCGTTCTTTCGTTTTTACAAAGCTGCTGAGGGTCCCAGCGTGAAGTGAAATAGTCTATAACATTCCTTAAGAATTAGGCTATCAAATGCAAAAAAAAGCAAATCTGACCAGTAGTTCCTGAGATTAGCGCGTTCAAACAAACAAACAAACTCTTCAGCTTTATAATATACTAGCTTCTACCCGCGGCGTCGCCCACGAAGATGACGGAAATTGCATGTTATTATACAGGGTGGAATTTTGTAATGCCCCCTGAAGGGAAAGTACTCTTAATACTGTAGATAGCAAATTGCGACTAAACTTCTGCTCCTATATAATAGAATTTTGGTGCAGAGCTTGAAAATGATACCTAGTATAGGCAGTTTGAAGGAAAGCCCCTCTGTCGTATCAACTCTGTATAAACCTTCCTCTTGAATCACTTTATCTATTAAAAAAAACTGCATCAAAATCCGTTGTGTAGTTTTAAAGATCTAAGTATACATACAGACATTAGGACGCGGGAAGTGACTTTGCTCTATACTATGTAGTGAAGTATAGATTTAATGCTCCATTTTGTCCTGCTGTAGCTCGATCAGTTCCTGTAATAGAAACAATATGTGGAACGAGTATGAAGCCGAAAATATAGTTTTTAGATTTGTTGCCCGATTAACTGTTTGTCTGGATGTATGTAGGTATGTTCCGCATTGAAACATAAACGGCTGAATGGATTTGAATGAAATTTGGCACACAGTTAACTTATAACCTGTATTAACACATAGTGTTATTCCTGGAAGTACCTTCCCGTGGAATATTTTCCGACATCCATGAGGGAAGCCGCGGTCAAATACTAGTATAACAATACTTAAATCAAGGCGAGAACTACGAGGGAATCGGAATCCAAATCTAAAATTATATTATTTGAATCAAATATGTCTTTGAAGGATCAAAGAGAATGCAAACAAATAGCCTAGAAAACTGGAGCTTTCCTAACTCATGATTGATGTGAGCAAAAAGTGTTGTCCAGCCAAACATTTGGCCAATCATTGAACCATTCATATCGCCAATCAATTGTACTTCATTATCTACAATGGCTACTGAGAAATCATTATTAAGAAGATGAGTATTAAAAGAATGTTTCAAAATCTTTCGTGTTCTCACGACAGTTGGAAAAACACGGGCGGGTTTTACGTCGAGCTGATCGTTGGTTAAATTTTTTATCAACAAACTTAAAACGTATGCTGCCAACAAACCTAAAATAATAATAATAATAATATGCATAGGTATTTATATACAAAGAGAGGAAGAATAAAAAACGTCGTCCGCGTCAAAAAAAAATGTCGTCTCCATCTAGCTTATTTTTTTATATGACCTGTAAAAGTGATTCTGATACATATTCGACTATATGTGAATTTATGTCTGTCTTTTTCTGTTATGTGCGATTTGTTTGCGTAGAACAAAGACTTTTCTTTCTTATGTTTTCTTCTTTATTTCTAAAATGTATGGAAATTTTTGCAGGCGCTTTTTTCCGTACAAAGAAGGGCATAATTCTATAATTATATTTTACTAGCTTCCGCCCGCGGCTTCGCCCGCAAAATATGTCGACAAATCATACACATAAACCTTCCTCTTGAATCACTCTATCTATTAAAAAAAAACCGCAACCTAATCCGTTGCGTAGTTTTAAAGATTTAAGCATACATAGGGATATAGGGACAGAGAAAGCGACTTTGTTTTATAATACATTTATGTAGTGATACACGTAGAATTAAAAAAGGTGCACAAACCCCAACATGATCTTAACACCTTGCAACTATAATTTGATGATTAAAAATATAATTTCTTATGTAATATTTAATGTCTCTCTTAATTCGCAATAAACCGGCTTTTGGTTCTTAGTACTTAATCAACTTCCCTGACATTTACAAAGGAATGATTAACACGTGCTTCTATCTTACATTCTTCGTAAAACAGCATCGTCAAAGATAATAGCGATAATTAAGATACCAGAACACTGAATAGGGCTCTGCCTACATAGTGACCACCTGCCACCCCGTAAAGGGAAGTAAACCATAATGATAAATAGAAATATTTTGTAATCCATCCATACCAATTCATACTATTATTTTCTATACAAAAAAATAAAATTTATGTGTCTGTTTGATAAAATAACAGCTTTGTACTAAATGTTTAATTACGAAAGTTGTATACGGTATCAATAATAAAGAAAAGTGTTAGTTTGTCTGTCTGTTTGTTCTGGTTAATCTCTAAAACTGGTTTGACGGGACTTTCAATGATGTTATTTTAGCGAAAAAAAGTAGTGTTCACACGGACAAAGCCGCAAACAGCAATTAGTTTATCAATAAATACCAAAATAACTTTTTCACGCTTAAATTTCACATATAAGTAAACCGCCACCTGGAATAGGGTACAGTCTACCTTCCATCTTGGACATGAAAAAAATATAGACGAAGTCGCGGGCAGTAACTACAGCTAATTAATTAATAAAGAAGGGCTATGAGGCCTAACGGATATCCTGGGATGAATAATGAGCTCATCTGAGATCATAGCAGATCAGATGATCTCATGCGAGGTCACCAGATTTAATCTAGAAAATTTCAAATGTTGTTCCAAGAATAAATACTCATGTTATTGTTGAGTGCTCTGAAAGCTTATAGTTAATTGAAATGATGTAATATAAAATGTAATAGAAACATTTAAAACTAACGATGATTTGCAAATCAAAGCATGTAGGCTGTCAACTGTATATCATCTCATTTTGTGCGGGCATTATATTTTAATTTCAACAGAAGACGATCGTCTTTGTCGAAGCGTTTGTCGTTTATTTCTGATAGATGTTTAAAAATAAGATAATATTTTTTCACAACTATTAAATAAACATTTTGAACATTGAGAGCGGTGGTGGCTCAGTGGTAACGGAAGCAACTTACGAGTTGTAGGTCGTGGGTTCGTACCCTGACAGGCGCTTTATTTTGTGTAAATTATTTCATCACTACTCTCAATGAAACATTACAATAAGACATCGCAGGGACACCACTGCTGCTTTAAATTAGGGCCTTAAAAATCATTAGGTAGATTTTGCAGAGCTCGAACATTTTTGGTCTTTTATAACAATATTAAATGCAAAAATACACAACAATGATTAGTTACTTCATCCAAAACAGACTCGGAAATCTATTCATTATTTTGTAATGACGCGAAGAAACAAGAGTGAATAGGTTTCATCTAGAAGAAACCGTGATTGTGGTCGACGGTGAAGCTCGCTTGCTTAAGCGAGCTTCACCATTGACCACAATCACGGTTTCTTCTATTGTGATTGTGGTCAACGGTGAAGCTCGCTTAAGCAAGCGAGCTTCACCGTCGACCACAATCGCTAACCAGGTGAGATCGTGCTCTAGCGAGAACCTATAGTCAGTTAAAAAAAAAACAATTTGTCTTCTTTGGCATCTCATTGCTGGACTTAGGCCTCCCCCTTTCGTAGAGGCGATTGACGTTGGCGGCAACCACTCGCGTCCTGCCCTGCTGCAAGCCATGATTCGGAGCGGGAGGGAGTGGGAGGCAGTCACCTTCTTCTGCTATGCAGTTATGCTCGCCAAGTAGGTAGTGGGATGGCTGAGGGACAGGACCTCACGTCCCAGCCACCACGGCAGACGCTCCGGGCGTCGGGAGCCGTATGACGACTCCCAGCCACCGTAGGCGCGGGCCTGCGGGCGGTGACTAATAGATAGCTCACTATCCGATCAGAACCAGGCCCGTGCCGGACGGCGCGTACGTGTTCCACGCGCGCCTTAAAGAGATGTCAGCAATTAGGAAGGGGCCCGTTAAGGCCGAAGCCTGCCAGGTCAGCGGGATAGTCCGAAAGGGTTACCGCTACCCCGGAACATAAATGGCTAAGGAAGGAACATGGATGGCTTTTAGTCAGTAAGAGACTGACACTCCCTTCCACTCCACCCAGAGCGGGAAAACTTATTGGATATTTCCCAGCCTTAAAAAAAGGCCTTTTTTTATTGTGGGAAATCATCAAATGGCTCCTCCAGCTGTGGTTGTAGTAGAAGGGAGTGTCAGACTCTTACTAACTAAAACTCATCCATGTTCCTTCCTTAGCCCTTTATGGAGGAGGACAATCATCCGTTTCAACGCTTCCCGTACCTATATGCGTTTCTTTAATCCCTAGTCCGGCTGCACATAAAACCAACCCGTATGTTACTTCTAAAAGCAAACATAATTATTGTCGTCACAATAACTAAATAGATAACACAAGTGCGCGTCTGCGCAGTTTCCTAACGTGACTGCAATGGGCGCTTATTTATAGGGTTCCATGCAACTGCCATCAAAACGCTCTAACTTTATCATAATTATGTAAACTAATTTTAAGTTGCAAGCTGTCACTTTCAAAACTATTGTTATGTTATGAGTGGATCATAAATAAAATAACTTTAAATGTTTTTAAGTAAGTTTGTTCTATATTTTAAAATTGATTTGCAGCATTTAAAGTTAGTTTTAAGTATGCATCGTAAGAAATGGTCTGTAATTGTTGTAAAAATTTGTATAATATACAAATTGGAGACTACTATAGGATCAAAAATTAAACTGCGTATATCTAATGCTGTCACCAGCCTGCATACGAAAATTCAATCAAATATATCTAATGGTTTAGTCACTATAGCTAGTCAAAGATTGGTAAAACTCATAGTCACTATTATTTAGTTTGTTTGAAAAAAACACTTTTTAAATTTCGGTGTTAGGATTTATTTGAAAGTTCCAAAATACTCCTATTCAATCGTTTTGTCTGTTTTCATTTATGGTCATATTGTTTTCTCCACATTGTAATATGTTTCAATAATTGATGGAAGAAAATTATTGTTATGCAAACATTCCAAAAGAAAATCTTTGACAGAGACACAAACGTAATTAAAAACCATAGAATAGAAAAATTGAAATTTAAAAAACTTCTACAAGGCTACGAGGTTTTTAATACTTTGTATGTACATATTTTGCATTTTTGTAATGGGCGTATTATTTGTGTAGAATAAACAACTTTATTTTCTTATCTTTTTTCTTTTTCCGAACCTGTATGTGGCCAGTACGATTTTATTCGATACAATACTTTAACAGAAAATGCTATAAAACAGTAAGCAACATTTTTAAACAATGATTGTTCCTTTTCTTTATGAGAACTTGGTATTTGTATTAAATTGCAATATTTATAGGCACATAAAACCAACTCATCATTCTAGTTCATCGAATGCAAGGAGTTCTAAGAACTATTCTCGTTTCTTTACGAACAAATAATCAATGCCTACTTTTGAAGGATACATTCATAGACAGGAGGAGTGAAGTGTTCATTCCTTTATTTAGATGTCATCTGACACCTGTCACTTCCTTCGTCCTTCATGTGTTGTTATGACTATAACAAGTATTTCAATTTTATATTGATAAAAAATCGTTGTGTTGGAATTAGTAATGCCACGTTCAACTGTGTTTTATTTGTGTTTTTCTCTTTCTGACTGTTTTAAGATACATACCCTAATCAGCCATAAGCTTTTAGTCAAATATTGATTCCAATCGACAATAGGACCTGGCAAAGGTAGACTGGCTATCGAAAGGTCACAAGTACAAATCGAAGTAAATTACATAACTTAACAAACCGACAACTTAGTAACTTATGTAATGATTCCAATCTTAAGTTTAAATGAAGGTTTTACTAAGTATAATATAGACAATTGTAAGTTATTCAGAAAACCAGAAATTTATATAAATTTATTGCAAATAGCCACTGCAAAATTAAATAACAATTATACCTACGCTTACATATTTTGATAATCACTTTTCTCGTATTTTTTTCAGCACCTTTCTAGCAGATTTTTTTTGCCACTACACAAACTGTTCGTCCAAAGTGTAGTTCGTATAAAGTAAATGTGTAGTTGATCCTCTTAAAACTTATTGACCTTCTAATAATGTACTTTTTTAAAATAAATGAGCATCTAATAAATTGCCGGGCGAGCGTTTCATACAAATTGATTGCAGTTACTTGAATATTTAGAATTCTTAGAACATCAGAATGGGAATTACTTGAGGATTACAAGTAGAGGCGCATTTAATAAATTAGATTGTTGAAATTGGGAATTATATTGGTTCCGTGTAAATACATGCCATTCAAAACGAATAAAAATAATATACGGGTCCCTCCACCAACATTCAAAACACACTATACCGCCTCTATAATCTGACATAATAAGCAGTTAGCAGAATGATGGACAGTTGGCAAAAAATAGGCAATATTAAGCTGCAAGTCGGACTTAGCTACTGACCCACTGATTCGGATAACATGTGTTTGTGGGATTTTGTAACGTTGCGTTTTGTCGTAGGTTTGTGTGGCAATGTAAAGTGGCTAGGATGAGAACAGGCTACGCGTTTTGTTCCCATGCGTAATTTAAAATGGCGAGACTATTTTTAGGGTTAAGTTTAAGGGGAAATTAAGTGAAATAAGTGGTTTCAAAAGCTATTATTTTTATTAATGTTAGTCTACCTGGATAATGAGAAGTGCTTTGTGATAAGAGAAGCCGTATTTTAGGCAAATTGGAACAGATTTATTTTGGGAATATAATTTAATGTGATAGTGTTCTAGAACTGACTTTAGTCATCGGGGTAGTCAGACACTTCAGAATTCCACCTGTCTATACTTTAGTCATACTTTTACTAGAATATTTGAAAAAAAATATCCCAACAAGCCCATTTAAAGCATTAATAAAATCTGGTAATTATGAAGAAAGTTCAAAAACTTCAGTACTTCAATTTACTCATCTCTATAAAAATCCAATTGGCGTGCTAAGTACCCACAAAGATAAAAAGTGTATTCCATTATAGAACTAGATAACAATACTTGAATCTTAAAGCTGAACACATTATCCAATAAGAGCAGTGCAGTGGCGGAGAATGACCGACTGTTATGCGCCCGCGCAGGTCGTAGGTC
The DNA here is from genome assembly GCA_951799385.1 of Hyppa rectilinea. Lineage (NCBI taxonomy): Eukaryota > Metazoa > Arthropoda > Insecta > Lepidoptera > Noctuidae > Hyppa > Hyppa rectilinea. Next base: position 15,815,430 of record OX637318.1, on the reverse strand, counting down.
AAAGCCATTAAGATGATATTCAATATTTTGTTCGGATTTTCTAGGAAAGGTTTTAGAGGTAAGATACTTTAGAATGCGTCTATTAAGGCATTCTAGTCTACCCTCCAAGTATTTTTTTTTCGAGGATGGTAAATCATCAAATGGAAGTCTGTCACTCTTTTCCGTTCCACCCAGAAACGGAGGCGATGTCAGACTCTTACTATTAAAAAAAACACTTGTAAACTTGATTATTTTGATATTTTCTTATTATTAATTATGTGTGTGTGTATTTCTAAATTTTGTAATTATAACGTTGACAATTTTTAATTTTTAATCTTTATTTTTAATTTTTATTTTTGAATGTATTGTTGTGAATATGGACTATGTCTGAATGTAAATAAATAAAACAAAAAAATAAATAAAAAAACCCCTCCATGTTCCTACCTTAGCCCTTTATGTTTCGGGGTAGCGGTAACCTTTTCGGACAATCCCGCTGAGCCCTTTAGGTGTTTGAGGACGCGCGTTTGGACCAGAACAGCGAGAAGCTTTTTGATGCCGTGTTCTTGGAGTATAGAGGTGTTGATGCGAAACTCAATCCACGGTACCCCAGCATTCTTCTCCAGCATCATATTTCCAGACCGCCTATCATTCTTCTCGATGTCACGCAGCCACCACGGCAGCGTAGAACACTAGATAACCAGACACATTTTGGTGTCTTTTGCAATAATACTCCAGACTTGTGACATATATCACACGAAGATGACAGGAGTGGAGTTCCCTACTGGAGTCTGTGTTTCCCTACAACCATAATCTAGGAGTCTTTAACTCAAGAGTGAATAAGTTTCTTCTAGGCAAGCGTGCTTCACCGTCGACAACATCATCCCTTACCATCAGGTGAGAAAATGGTCAAGCGCGAGCCTATTGTAAATTAAAAAAATATGGTATCCTACTCCCTTTAAAACTTCACTGCATACAACCACTCATAGCATTATGATTCATAAAAATACCAGATGAATATCTAACACTGTTCTTAGCCTCAGTTATTGTTATTTAATTCTCATGTATTTGTTTTTTAATAACCGCTATGATTAATGACAGCACTAAAACGTTTGGACAGCATTCTTCAAAATATTAGACTTGATTTATGAGTCTGTTTGTGCACTGTGGAGGTGAGTCTTGTAAAAACGGTATGTAATTGTTGTTTGTGTTAATTATTAACGGATAATTTTCTGTCACAAAAAAGGTCCAGACCAAAGAAACGATTATGGATTGTGTAGATCATATGGCTAGAAAGGGGGCTGGCTACGATGCATGAATTGTGTGAAGATATGGCTAGAAAAAGGGGTGACTATCGAAATGACGACTTATAGAGAAGTATGAAAAAAATATATGAATTAAGGTGTTTTTATACCACAAAATATGCCTAGCTTAGCTAGCAGCCGTTTCAGCGGAATTGTTCAAAAGGGTTACCACTGCTCCGGAACACAAAGGGCTAAGGAAGGAACATGGATGGGTTTTAGTCAGTAAGAGTCTGACAGTCCCTTCCGCTCCACCCAGAGCGGGAGGAGTCATTTAATAATTTCCGAAAAGGGAGAGTAAAGTACTCTGTGTTATTATATTGAATGAGCCCAGGAGGTTGCCACATTGGTCGCGGCATCAGTGACATTCTTAAGGTCATCCGAGGTGCAGGTGAATAGGCACTTAGGACACTCCAGCAGGTGGGGCATGTTCCGATCATAAGCACCGCATTCACACACTCACACATCCTTAAATAAGACACACACACAAACATTTCTTACACAAGATATATTTTTTCATAAAATCAATGATATAATATTTGATTTACAACCACATAAAGATAATTATATTTGGGAATATAGTGATAGTTTTGTTTTGAACACTAATTGACGATTTATGATTGATTTCTCATTTACATCGTTCAAAGTTGAGAAGCTTTTGTAATTTTAGATACAGTTATATAATTATTAATTTCACATAGGAGAATTAATAAAGGCACGTACTTAGCACTGGATATTGAATCAGTAGCCATCAGAGATCCAAGCCCTTAACCACTTCAGCGGGACTGTCCGAAAGGGTCAACACGGCCCCGGTACACAAAGAGCTTAGGAAGGAACATGGATGGGTTTTAGTCAGTAAGAAGGAAGAGTCAGACCTCTTCCTTCCGTTCCATCTACAGCGGAAAGAGTCATTTGATGATTTCCTCTCCTCAGAAAAATCCCTTAACACTGCACAATATAAGCGCACTTTATAGTGTTGTAAAGCAATGATAGATATATAGGTAACTAGTTTTTTTCTTCAGCTTTGCCTGAGTAGAGGTCAGAAAGTTTCCTACGAGAACGTACTTCCGCGTTAAAAATGATCCTATATTCTAGGTCAGGTCACGGTGTACCTGTGTTAGAAGGCGTCAAAGGTGACAGACAGACAAACCAACATAGTTACATTCGCATTTCGAAGTCGTTATATTTTGTATTGTTACAATAACAAGGATAAATATTAAGAAAAGCGATGTAACCATCAAATTTTTGGAATTGAAGGACTCAAAGCAAGTGATTGACTTGTGACCTTATTTTACGAATGCAAACCATTTGAATAGTGTGTCTTTATCAATATTTAGTCATTCATTGCCCAGTTTGGTAAATCCAGTCTAGATCAAATTTTGCACGTAATTAAAAACATCTAGATAGACTCAAAAGAAGATATTAATTATAATTCCTTAGATATAGAGTAACCTATAGGTAGCCCGCGTCCTAACAAAGTGCGATCCTCGCACCGCAAGAGTAATCGATAGACGCGCTTTTTCATATGAATGTGAAATACTTGCGCGATCTATGCTCAATCAATCTGCCGAGCCTTTTCCCAACTATGTTGGGGGTCGGCTTCCAGTCTAACCTGATGCAGCTGAATACCAGTACTGTACATGAAGCGACTGCCTATCTGACCTCCAGAACCCAGCAAATGCGTAATACGATACCCCTTGGTAAGACTGGCTGGCAGATTTTCGGGCTTATGTAACGACTCAAAGATTCACAAATGACAGCCGGGACCAACGGCTTAACGTGCTTTCCACGAAGGAGTCTCGGTATGTAAAGATAGTCACCCCTACACGGCCAAACCCTATCAAGTAGTCCTCGTACGTCGTAATTCATACAAACGATCACGTCGATCGCATACTCGCAAGAGAAAGGTCAGAAAAATAATAAAAATCCTCAATTTATTGGCAACTGTAACCACTCTTCCCGCCAAGTGGGCTGTTGGCTTGGAAAAGCTTGGTTTTTATTTTAGGATGGGAAATCATCAAATGACCCTTCCCGCTCTGGGTGGAGGGAAGGGAGTGACAGACTCTTACTCACTGAAACCCATCCATGTTCCTTTCTTATACCTTTATGTTCTGAGGTAGCGGTAACCCTTTCGGACTATCTCGCTGAGGAAAATATTCTTTTCTTTAACACTTTAGTCGCCACGCCTCGCCGGTGACCGGTGACAATACATTTTCTATTGTGTCTTCTGCGTGGCCGTCAATGACTTAAATAATGTCTCCTAATATCTAATTAACTTCTAAATGATATATTGCTTGCAGCAAAATTACGCCATGTTGTTAAAATATTACTTCGAACTCTATTCAGCCTGACTGTAACAAAACGTGATCAGCCTTAACTTCTAAATAGTCGTAATATTTTACTGAATATCTACGTCCTATTTGTGTAACAAGACAAAATAAAGGCATGTATTTCTAGGTGCTTATTTACTTTATTTAAAGGGATTAAACACAATAAAAGATATATTTAAACTAAAGTTCAAAGTACATACTTATCTTGAATGGCTATGGGTACTTATGGTCCGACCGAATTTAGTTTTCGGCTAAAATTGAAAACCAAAAACTAATTTTAGCAAACATTCGGCAATTTTCGTTATAAACCGTTTATTTTTTGGTTCGCATGATACTGAAATTTCATGTTTTCTACAGAAATACCTAGTTGCAATGAGTAATTCATGTGGTAGTAAGTATTTTTTGCAGCTTTTTCCCAGTTATTGCTTTCAATAACTTTGAAAACGTTATGTATTTGTTAATTAATTATTTAATTATTGACAATGGATGATTTTTACTTTTACAAAGAAAAACTATAGACAAACATTTCGTTTTAGTTTTTGGCCGAAAATGCAAATGAAGCCAAATGTCGATTTTATTTTATCTCGAAAGAAAATTAAATTTCGTTCATCCTGTTGTACCAACTTATAAAAAGAAGAAAGAAAAGATTTAAATGAAAATAAAGAAAACATGTTTACTCTGCACTAACAAAACACAACAAAAAAGGCATAAAATACACTGAAGTAGGCAAAAACCAAAACAATAAAAAAAGCTTCTGAGAGTCTGTCTATTATCAAGAATAAACGGCGATTACCAATCGCGGTAGTTATGCCAATACAAATAACTCAATCTGCCTAGCCGTTTACAAATAACTATCCTATAATAAATGAAACTATTATCTTCTTAGCGTTTCGTGGCAAAAAAAAACATTTAAAAATATAAATTTTAATGAATTCGATTTGCCACAAAGTCGATTCGTCATACTTTTATTTTATTTGTACTAATTATTTTGGAGTATTGTAAATTCGTCACATTTGTTTTTTTCGGTAATGACTGCAGAAAAATCAAACATTTCATGGGATTGACATGGATATTTATTATTTCTAAAATCAAAGGTTTACTGAAACCATTCAACTTAATCACACTGATATTATAAAGGCGAAAGTTGAGTGAGGGTATGTGTGTGAACTTGTATGTTTATCACTTCTTCACGCTCAAACGGCTGAACGGATTTGGATGAAATAAGTTTCATCCAAATCCGTTCAGCCTCGGACTGGGGCCGCCTTCAATCGGCTCTTGCCCAATTTGAAGGAGCCAAACGCCTCCTGCCGGAGGCTTTACGCGAGAGTCGTGCGGTCCATGGCCCTTTACGGGGCCCCGGTGTGGGCGCATTCATTGCGGCGGCGAGCCGCCCACTATCTGAACGCGCCCCAAAAGGTGGTAGCCATTCGGCTAATCCGGGGGTACCGCGCGATCTCGGGCGAGGCGGCAACCCTCCTTGCCAGACTGCCGCCGTGGGATCTGGAGGCGATAGTCCTCGCGCGCCTGTACGAGTGGCGCGCGGAGGTACTTAGCCGGGGGGAAACTCCGTTTCCGCAGCAAATTGCGGCGGAGCGGACGGACCTCCGGTGCGATCTCATGGCGGCCTGGAATCAGCGACTGTCGCAACCCAGCGCAGGGCACGCCACGATAGTGGCGGTAAGGCCCCTCTTTGAGGAGTGGCTAGAGAGGCGTCACGGCGCCCTCACCTACCGCCTAACGCAGGTCCTCACCGGACATGGATGTTTCGGGAGGTTCCTGCATATCATCAGGCGGGAGGATACGCCCGGGTGTCACCACTGCGAGGATCGCCCAGAGGACACGGTAGAGCACACGGTGCAAACCTGCCCCGCTTGGGCGGAGCACTGCCGTGTCCTCGTAGAGGCGATTGGTGGCGGCGACCTCTCGCGCCCGGCCCTGGTGCAAGCCATGGTCCGGGGCGAGAGGGAGTGGGAGGCAGTCACCTCCTTCTGCGAAAAAGTTATGCTCGCGAAGGAGGTGGCGGGATGGGAGAGAGAAAGGTCCTCCCGTCCCTGCCGCCACAGGAGACGCCCCGGGCGTCGGGAGCCACGTGACGACTCCCGGCCACCGCGCACCGTAGGCGCGGGCCTGCGGACGGTGAGTAATGGGTGACTCACCGTCCGATCAGCACCAGGCCCGTGCCGGATGGCGCGTATATGTTCCACGCGCGCCTCAAAGAGATGTCAGCATATGAAGGGGCCCCTCAGGGCCAAGCCTGCCGGGTAAGCGGGATTGTCCGAAAGGGTTACTGCTACCCCGGAACATAAAGGGCTACGGAAGGAACATGGATGGGTTTTAGTCAGTAAGAGTCTGACACTCCCTTCCGCTCCACCCAGAGCGGGAGCAGTCATTGAATGATTTCCCAGCATTAAAAAAAAAAAATCCGTTCAGCACAGAGGTAGTTTATGAGGTGGAAACACACATAGGATATCATTTTGGGATAATTTCTGACATCCCGCGAGCCAAGCCGCTGGTAGCAGCTAGTTTATTTATAAAAATCTTCACAGTTCTAATTGCAGATAATTATGAATATACAAGTAAAGGTATGTACAGACACCAGCACATCAAGCTATCCTCCTAACACAGGCTTTTTTGCTTAAAAGGAGGCTCCAATCACTAGTTGTTAAATTTACTTGTAAAACAAATAAAACATTTTTCATTTTCATCCGAAACTGCCGTGTTACAAACACGTCAATGTTCTCAATAATTCGGCTGCACTTTTTGTTTTTTTTTTTTAATTTATCTTTATGTTTTTTTTTCTGTTTCTCTAAATAAGTGTATTATTAAACTGTGAATTATATATTTTTGTGTAATTTATATTTTCAGTTTAAAATATAAATTAACTTTATTCAGTCTTAACACTCTTAACGTCTGAGGCATAAAGAGTTTGTTTGATGTTAAAACCTAGAGCTATAACATTGCTTGCTAACGGTATCTTTTTCAAAAATAGTATAACATGAAGAAGTGTGACGAATTTACAACAGCCTGTATCTACCTGTGACGTAATGACACATACTTTTTCATGCTTATGACGAATTAACTTTCAATGTACTTACAAAAGTATTTGCAGCAAATCGACAATAACCTAATTCAGAAACGCGTTTACCGTTTGCTGACACAGCCGTTAAGTCCTCTCGTATGCTGGTTACAGAGCAAGCAGCCATTGTCTGTGGAGGATGTCCTAGCGGCGGGCAGCCTACTTTGGTACTAAGTATAATGAGGTCTGTCCAAGCAGGCCACATTAAATTGTGCCCAGCCGGGAGATTAGATAAACGTGTATATATACGTGTATATATATATGTAAACCAATAACAGTGATAGTCTAGTGGTGTGGTAACACCACTAGACTATCACTGTTATTGGTTGGACCACCAAGTCATAGGTCTCGAGTTCGAGCCCAAGGCACGCATATCTGATTTTACGGTTTAATGTGCGTATTGTATTATTATGACTTGCTTAAAAATCGGTGAAGGAAAACATCGTGGGGAAACCAGCATGTCTGAGAGATATTTCTCAACAGCATGTGAAGTCAGAGGCCCGACGGCAGCATAAAAACTCTGACACCAGGTTAGTCACTAACCACACGAAAAGAAAGAAGAAGTGTAAATCAATATTTATTTACTTCTTTTTTTGTGGGTGAACTATAGGCGCATCTCTGCGCATCCCATCGGGGTAACAAGGCGTGATGATCTTATGTTAAATATTCTGCGTCGCCCAAAAGATTAATTGGTAGACAATACCTATGACATTAAGTCCGCCCTGTACATTTCTGTGCTTTAAGTATGAAATAAATAAATCGCATTAAACGCAGCATAAATCCAGGCCCGGTATCACATTTGCTGAGGATGCGATAAATGCCATCCATATCGATTTCAGGGTAGTTTGATTTGTAAGCGGGATTGTCAAATTCAAATCATTTATTGCAATCCATAATGTACATTATAGGTGGCAAAATACAATTAAAGAAACAATCATGGACCCTGTCGGGCGCAGCAACATTAGAGAGTGGGTAGGAGAGAGAATGAGCGCCTGTCCGAAGGGTTACCGCTACCCCGGAACATAAAGAGCTAAGGAAGGATCATAGGTGGGCTTCAGTCAGTAAGAGTCCAATACTCCCTTCCACTCCACCCATAGCGGGAGAAGTAATGTGATGATTTCCCACACTCAAAAAAAATGCCCCAGTATGACAGTAAGTTTGAGCTTCAAAAAAGCTCCATACAGCTTGTTTTTCAATTGATTTGAAATATTTACGAAAAAATGCACATGGTCGTAAGCAAAAAAAAAAATACCATGAAGCCATTAGAATCTACCTACGACTACTTTGAATTCAAAGATTTGAGAAGAATATACAATAGCACTGATTTTTGGTAATCATTAATACGAGTATAATAATTATGATAATGAACCAAAATAGCTTTAAACAAACCTTATAGGTATGCTTTTCCTGATGTTATTTTGATGCAACCATTATAAATGTTTGTATTGTGTTCCCATTGTATATTGCTTTTTTAAAGGAACAAGTGTTATAGCATAATCTTTTAATAGTTAAAAAGCTAGCGTTATTCAAATAATATAATGATAATAGGGTTCTCTGCGAGTCGGTTTCGGTCACTCGTACGACTTTCAAAGGACTGGGGCCGCATGGTCCCGAGAATGGTCCGAGACGTTTTTTATTATTCAATTTTTTCTCAAGACTTCACATTACTTTTAAAAATAATACTTTTTTTTTTCTTCATAGGGATGATTTTTAACAGATAAGTTTTATTGGAGGAACAAATATGACAGTTTAACAGCTTTTGCATAGAAAATAATTATGTCAAACAGGCATTTTAGTTCTTCAGGTAAAAGTTATCAAGCGATTGAAAAATCAGCCGTTATTTATTTTTTCTTTAAAGGGCTTGTGCCACATCTATAACGTTTATAGAGCATGTGTTACTAACCTATACAAAATTTATTACACTAACATTATTTTGTCATTTTACCAGTGTACCTACTTATAACAATTGTTGGTTGGCCAAAGTTAATGAAAAAACAAAACTAAATGGCAAATAGAAATCCAGAATTCAGAATTCGTCCCTATTTATACCTTCCACTAAAAGCACGCTAATAATCTATGCCGTTGCAACAAACCATTTTTATTGTCTATGATATTGCAAATTAAACATCTATAAAATTATTGGGTGTTTAAATGCCACACTCGGAGTTAAATGCTTCGCTACTGTTGAAATTACGACCAGGACTTTATTATATTGCAGAAATGTAGGTATTTTATTGTAGTCTTGACATAAAAGTATCAAGTTGCTGACTTTAAACTACGGGAAAAGTATAAAATAACCTACGGTTGAATAATAAATAAATTATTCTATTAAACTAATAGCATAAAATAAGGTTAGATGTGTTTCATGACTTGTTTTTTTCCCTAAAATACCAAAAAGCATCCAGTTTCCAACAACTACGTATGCGTTGCAACAATAGCAACAAAATATATACGTGAAATGTATTAGTAATTGCAAATAACACGTAATCTTATAGGCCTCCAGCTTTCATAATAAAATGTAGGTATTTCGGAGAGCCCGCCGTGAAATAGGGGTCACGGTTTGCAGAAAAGTCGAGTGCGTAATTGATATCAACAAAAAATACTTGTGATAGATACAGGGCAATGTTTAAAGGTCCTTGGATTGGTCTTAGCGTATCAAAGAAAAATATAATACCTACGCAAAGTTTAGCTAAATAGAGAGCTTAGCAAAAAGGGACCATCGTTCGCCAAATGCCTTTAGGTGTAGTATGCAGCGCCACCTTTTTACTAATAATAAAAAGGTCGAATTAAATAATTGAATGTCAAAAAGCAACCCTTTAAACAACACGGATGTCGACACAAAAAAAATAAAATGTATATCAGCTCTCGATCACATTCTCTTAATAAAGGAAGACCAACCTTCTTACGACGCTACAGCGGCCCTGATATCATTTTCAGAATGATTCTCACTCATCTAGAGAGGTATATATTGGTCGGAACGCTAGTGCACATCACAGTCAGCGCACCATCGCTCAAGACACAAGTCGTCTTCCTTAGAAATATTAAATTTTAATATAACATAATGAAATTGGTAAGTCGATTTCGTTTATCGGGAATTGTGGTGCAGTTTGGGGTTAAAACGGTGCAATAGTCCCTTGTACTTGAAGTACGAGAACGGTGACCCGTCAGTCTGATGTGTCAGTATCTGATTCCTGACCGACAGGTTTGCCTGATCAGTGGAGTCAGGAGACTCTTGAGTTTATCAAGTAAAAGTTGTGATATTTTCAAAAAAAAAAAAAATCTTGCTTAAGTTTTCTTCTTCAGTATTTAATAGTTACACAATGCCATATTAATTGTGATAGTGCAGTTGTATATCTCGTAACCTTAATTAACCGTAAAGCCATTAAATTAGATCCATATATCATGAGCATTACGAAAGCTCTTTCAGCGACTAATTACTAACGCTGAACTCGTAGTAACTCAATATTTTCATATAGTTTCTATTCAAGGTGGCAACCACAATCTTCTCATAACTTTATAAAACTACCCCCTTACAAACAGTGATTTCAAAAAAGTTGCTAAAACCATGTTAGCACACGGTTGCAAACATAAAATCACGTAGAAATAGAATTAGTGGCAATAGAAATCCTTGTCGTAAATGCATCTATCATTCGCAATAAGAAATCGACATTTCGACCTATAATTACGCACATACACATAAACTTAGGAGTGCAATTAAACAAAATGTCTGTAATTAAAGCATGCTCATCATTGGTTTGAATTTCAATGAGGCAATGGCCGCTTGAAGCAAAAAAAACTGGGTTAAACAGAATCAGGGCAGGGTTGAATATAAACTATTTTCCATGTTGCTTGTTTGTGGTGGATCTTGACATTTTCCAAACAAGGAATCTGATCTGCAATATCCAAAGGATGTGTTCAAAAGTTCTTGTTGTTCCTCACCGTGTTCTGTCCTCTTTACAGCTCGTGGTAGCCGCTGTCCTCGGTGTCTGCTTAGCAGACCGTCTTGACAACAAATACCTCCCCCCCAGAGGAAACTCCGGCGCTGGTGGTTTCGGCCCCGGTTTCGGCGCTGCTGGTGCCCCCGGCTTCGGTGGTAAAACCGGTGGTGGCTTTGGAGGAGCCGGTGGTTTCGGCGCTGGAGGCGCTGGTGGTTTCGGCGCTGGTGCTGGTGGCCGTGGAGCTGGAGGTTACGGAGGCGCTGGCTCCGGATTCGGAGGTGGTGCCGGATCTGGTTTCGGTGGTGGTGCCGCGCACTCTGGAAACGCATACAACGCTCCCGCTGGCGCCAGTGGAGGCTACAATGCTCGCGGTGGCGCTTCTTCCGCCGATGCCGGCGCTCAGATTCTCAAGCTGAACAGTGAAGTTACCGCTGAAGGATTCTCTTACGACTTCGAAACCTCCAACGGCATCCGCGCTGACGCTCAAGGCGTTGCCACCAACGGAGTGCAGTCTCAAGGAAGCTTCGCATACAAGGGTGATGATGGACAGGACTACAGCATCACGTACACCGCTGACGAGAACGGTTTCGTGCCCCAAGGCGCTCATCTGCCCACTCCCCCCCCGATCCCCGAGGAGATCCTGAAGTCTCTGGAGCAGAACGCCCGCGATGAAGCCGCTGGCATCGTTGATGATGGTGAGTGATACCTTTTTACTACCTCTACTCATGTTACCAAACCTCTTCGTAGTTCTAAAGACCAAAGTAAAACGTGCGGTTTCGATATAAACTCAAAACTATTTATTCATAATCTAGAACAAACACTAACGCAGCCATTATTTTTAGTCTACTTGCAAAATGTTGGCATAACTGATTGATAGATACATTATTTAATTTAAAAACTAATGTCTATTTTTTACGCTAATTTACTTACATTAAACCAAATAAACCAAATTTTATGAACTAGAAAAAATGCGCTGACCGCAAAAACTTTATCCTAATCACGTTTAATAACCCCAGCGGTGCAAAACATTAGTGTACAACCAGTAGTTTCAAAAATGGCTGAACAAGAATTATAATGATTCTGAGACACACAAAAAAAAACGTTATAGCATAACGTTTTTTATATCTTTGAAGTGACCACAATTCCTAAAATGGTGGGTAACGGATTAACCTTGTTGATAATTTTACAGTTAAATAGCCATCATTTAGGTTTCTAATAATACAAAATAATTCTATAAAAAGTACTGTACTTTAATAGTCGGAAATGAAAAAAAAAACGATGAGAGGTAAATTTAAAACAGTCGTTAAGCAGATTCTGAGTTAAACACAATACCGTGAACTTATCATAAGAACATAAAAGTCTCATAAACTTATCATAATATTGTCTCTCTAGCAGCTTTAGCATTAAATCAAAATCAACGACAATTCATCCGTCAAACTTTGCCAATATTCACATATAACCATCTTCATAAATAACAGACCAGGATACTATCAGAACCGACCGTAAGCCCTGCCATTAGAAAGCCTACCATTTACAAATACATTACAATTTGCTAAGAATACACTGAGCAACACTAGACTTGTACTTAATCTTATCAAATCCCAACATTACCTCAGTAACTTGAATCGGAGATAACTCACTATGTAAGCACTTGACTCCTTTCATACTACGCCCTACACACAAACAGATACATCACAAGATCTGGTTGAGACTCTCCGTACATCTCGCAGTTGCATCCCCGACAATTTTTGTATAGATAGCTGTTGCATATGTGTGCGTGCACAAAAGTGAGAATCTAAGAAGTTTTTGCATCTGTAATGCATGTAATTTGTTCCCTGAGTACCCTAGTACTGATGAGTTACAAAATGACGTGGGATCGTTGCCTCATACATCGTGATCTAGCTTGAAGCAAAGTAAGGCACTCCATAGGTCGGATTTTAATTGATTTCGCAGCTATTCTAGGTGAACATTGCAGATGAACGGATAAGTAGAGAAATAAATGGGCTTGGCTGTTAACGTTTTAAAATTCAGGTTTGATTTTGTTCTTAAATTGGCATATTTTTTGGTATGACTAAGACTTGGCCAACATAAAAGCTTTGTGTTACGATACAAGACTAAAGAAATTGTAAAAGTTATATTGAAAAAACTCAAAATTACAGCAAGTTCCAAAAAAGGAGCGCCAATGCACGATCAAATCATGAATTGCAAAGCCACAAGATTTTCCTTTTTTTAAATCATCTTAATCACCATTACATAAAGCAAGAACCTTGTCAATCTTAAGGAGTCAAGATCCTACACATTAAAGATGATGATGCACAAATTAATTCAAACTATTTGCCTTTGATGTACCATAAATAGACGTTAAAATGTAAATCATTGGGTTAGAACGCAGTCACAAAGTGTACAGCCATAATCGAAGGCAGATCTTCTTAGCCTTGCGAAATGAGGATTCTTGGCTATCCCATATTGCAAACTTTATTGAAATGGTCAGTTCAATAAATATTCATTGGATTTTCATTTATAATTCTGTAGTAAATCATTTATTATTTCCACAAGTTTGAGAAATTGAGAGAAATATGGCATGAGATGTTCTACCATGGCGTGTGAATTCTTGGAGTAATTGGTATTCGTAGGCGTTTGTGTTACCTTAGGGTAAAACACGATCTTATAACGTAACGTTCTATTGTTTCTTGTATCTTTTAGTGATCATAAGGGCCACAGACGAAGATCTAGACTGATGTATTGCATCACTTATTGTACTTCTACTTCATTTGTCATTGACAGCGTTGTCACTATTGTGTGTTCTATCAAAGTTTATGGAGGTTTAACGAGCGATCATGTACTCGTTTGAAAGCAAATTGATCATGTTTCTAACGCCAATACTTAATCCGGTCATCCAGGCATCATCATCTATCTTGAGTAACCATTAATAAATTTTCAGTGTGTAATATTTTAAGTCGGAAATTGCTTGATCGTAATGGAAGGCTATATAAGATTAATGACAGATTCTAAGGAGATAATATATACGACATATCGTGGACCTGAATGATATCATTTTATTGTGAGAAATAATGTCAATGTGCAATCCAATGTAGTACTCCTTCAATCACTCACACACTCAATCTATCAGTCACTTTGTCACTTTGCATAAATCCTGTTTCTGCTTTTACTGCTTCCATCTCTTTTTATTAAAGTGTGGTCTTGCTTTAAATTATTTAAGGGATCAAATTATACCCCATCCCAAACCACTTCTAAACACCCCAAGAAACTATATTTTGGGCTGCTGAAAAAGCCAAGTTTCTTTATATCCCAAGTTACTGTGTCAAAGACACAATGCTCCCTTTGAATTAATATTTTCAAGCTAAATGTCCATATATCTAACCGAACAATTTCAACGGCTATAAGGAGTAACAGACCGTCAATACAATTGAGTTCAAAACAAATACCAAAATTAGAACCAAAAGTCAAGATAATAACTACAGATTTATCTATTACGTAACCAAAGCGACGAGTTTGGAGATTGATTAGTGAACGCTCAGATGAATCTGATAACGTCTACGATGTATAATCATTCTGTTGTATCTTGACGAGATGATTGTTTTTGTGAACATTATAATTTTTTATAAGTTAACAATATCACGAAAGTACTAAGTAGTTATTCGTGGTGCTGATTGTTGATTCTATGTCCCATAACTTTGTAATGTTACTGTATACAAAAGAAAATTGCATAATCATAAACAAATACCGAATGTATGCATTAGGTTAAACTGCGACGCTCGAAACAATTCGCAACATCACATTACCCTCAAATCATTGTAATTCACACCTAACTAGTTCGCAAAATGACCAATGTCTCAATAGCTCAGGACTATAACATTAATGTCTCGATTTACATGAACTGTAGTACCTTCAAAGGTTATTCTAGAATCTTTGCTACAATTAACCCGGTTCACACTCGGTTTCTTCGTGAAAATCGATTTCTTAATAATGTCAAAGCAGGAGCAGCATTAGAATTCCAAAATACATCGTTTTCAGAACGTCATTTTAAGGTCCAATATGAAGAAGCTGTACAAATTTAAAAATTATCTCGAAGTTTAGTCAGAAAAAACATTTTGTTGAGCAAAGAGCATGAAGAAAAACTTTTCACATCAGAATGGTTTGATCCAAAACTTTTATCAATGCAATAAAATACTATCAACATATAAACACAAAAGCACAATTCAATTATCCAAGCTTATACAAATAAAAACTTGAAGAAGTTTGTACCAATTATCGCGATTCACACAGAATTCTAAGAATGACCAATTTCTCAACAATATAGGACGATACTAATGCTTCGCCTTCTTGCACTGGGTCACGACGTGACCGCACCACTCACTGTAAGGCGTGGAGCACATGATCCAGACTACAGATAAACGAAAGGTCAGACATGTGCAGTCTGTCTATTGAGTGCAGAATGACATCTAGTATCCGTGATTGTTGTTATAGAATTTGAGAGAGAACTGCATCTTTTGTTAAAATTCGTTTTGTTCATTGTTAAAGATTTTTTTTTTTATCATAGGCAATGAATTTGACTAAGGCAGCTGACAATAATAAAATTATAAATCAATGATGATATAATAACTCTAAATTAAAATAAATATCAAATAATAAGAATAATCATCATTCAAAAATCAGTTTCAATCAAACTGAAGTCGAAAAGCTTGACTAGTTTCTTAGATCGAACTGCCTGTACAGATATCAATCAATTAACCAACTCACCTAGTTACCAGAAAAACACATACAAAACACATGTCTTAGCGGTTGCATTACAGAATTACTCAAAAGCAAACGTACCATAATGAGTGCATTTACGAGAGATGGGCGATAATCACGAATATTAATGACTCCTGCTACAGTAATAAAGGTTTCATCTAGATTGCAACACCGATGTGCACTGAGCTTTACATTTTGTAACTTTTGCTAAGTTTAGCGAAAGTGTTTGTGGGATCTCTAAGTTACTCTGGGAATGAAAGTAATGTTAAGAATATTTGCAACTATTTTACTTAATATCTTGTAAAACATCAGTTCCCACTTGCCTAATAATAATAATTATGAAACAGGGCTTGTAATATTTTTCTAAATTTTCATCTGAATTGAATCTCTATAAAATAATCGGTTCATAACATTCGCATATGCACAAATGTATCAGGTTCGTAGCAGGGACGCAATTATTACCACACACAAAACCCAGATTTACAATATACGCAGAAAAACCGCTTCAAGAACTTTTTCTCCCACTCTTAACAAAGGAGGTCTAATGTCACAAATATTAATATTATCAACACATATCAAAACGGAATAAAGAATATTTTCTAAGAACTTTACATGTATGTTAGCAGTTATGACGCTTTGTTCACCATTCTCATAGTTACAAAATGTGGGAACATTAGATGCAAAGATATTTCGCACTATATTAATTACCTTAAAATTTACAACGTGCTGGGAAACCAGAATGAAGTCGAATCTTAGATCTAACATCGGTTAAAGAGCGTTAAGGTTTGTTAATGTGTTTGATTGTTATCTGCAACTTTATAATGTTTCAATTTTGTTGTTTGAGTTTGAAGATTAATTATTGTGATGACTTCTGTTTTACACTCTTTGATTCTTGATTTGTTTATACTTTTTTCTTCTTCTCTTATTTCATCAATTAGTTCATAAAGGTTAGTTTCAAGATCAGTTAAAGATATTTCGGTATAATGGTTCATATTATCTAGATCAATATCATTATGAGACATCATATTTTTCAGCATAAAAATGGCCATTCATATAAATAGGCTTAGTCACCCATTAAAAGAAAGCACGTACATAATCACAATTATATATATGACCTCATGCATGGACAGCAGTGGTGTTCAATGGTAACGGCTGCTACTCACTAGTTGTCGATCGTGGGTTCGAATCCAGATGGGCGCTTTACTTTGTGTAAATTATTTCATCACCACTACTCTCAAGACGGTGAAGGAAGATATCATAAGGGAACCGGCATGTCTTATAACCAAAAATTCGAAGATATGTGACCAACTCCCACTGGGTTACGTTGTAGATTGCCTACACCCTCTCACCAAGAGGAGACCCGAGTCCCAGCAATGGGAACATTATAGGCTGATTATGTACTTGTGTAGTTTAATAATCTTAGACCCAACATTACATATTATACTGAGTGACTATAATCTTTTCGTAACTTGTCAAACTGACGGACAGATTAGCGGTCTTACTAAAGTACTTACATAACAGGTCAATGATGAGCTAGTTAGAAGAGAGATAGTTACTGATAATGAAGTTAATGCAATTTCTGACATAGTTAGAGTATAATTACATCATGGTAATGTAATTTTAATTGGTTATTTTGAGTAAGTAAGTTGCATCTGGTGGAAAGCGTTCGTTGAGTCTAGTGATGTTTAGAATACCGATGATATTGATACTATTATTTTGACTTTCAAGAGATATACAATCAGATTCAGACATCATGCGTGATCCGAAAGACCTACAGATATACCATTTTGGATCAAAATTCCGCAATGACAGTCTGCCATACATTTTAATACATCTACCATTCATTCCAGGTGTATTAAAAGTCTCAGGTGCATCCGAACAGTCATTAAAACAAACCAACGTTTAACCTAGAACCAGCATACCCATGTAGTGCGGTCATCTTCGCATTCTAAATAACTCGATACAATTTAAATAATTCGAGCGAACGTTAATGAGAGCGTTCATTGCTAGCCTTGGAGCTTTCGATGGGTCGAGTGTGGCCAAGAAATAAACGAGTGAGTTAGCGAGCTTTGTTGTAAGGTGGTGGTTAGAAGAACATACTTACATACATAAACTCACGCTTTTATTCCAGTGAGGTAGGCAGAAACAACAGAACGCTACCTGCTAAGATCCTAACATAGCAGTTACAACGTTAATTACAGGAGTGCAATTTTAAAGTGACACAGTTTGAAAATGAGAACTAAAGAGGCAGATTTAAATAATAACAACAGAAGCCTCAAAGCTACACACTCTAGGCTACCAATTTACAACGACAATGAGAAACATACCAAACAGTTTAAAATAAACGTCCCGACAATTATAATAAATGCACGCAGTGCTTACTTTACGGCCTCCAAAGTAAACAATACAGGAATGTGCGTGATCGAAATTACAGAATTATTTCGTTATTGAAAATGAACACAAATTATTGTACAAGTACTATATTACAAAAGGTAATTTTAAATACATTACATTTCATTTTAATCATCATTTATGTGGACAAAGCTTGCACGACGATTTTAGTAACATCTCACTGTGCTGCATAAAAAATAATTGTGTTTTATGTTTCTGTAATAATAATTATGACAACACTAGCGCTTAGAATAAGACTTAAATCTCAATTAGAGAATGAAAAGGACAATTTTATTTTGTGGAACAAAATAGTGGAAAATGAAAAACCATTACTAGGATAGCTTAGTGAGATCACTCATTTGTTAATTCACACAGTTTAGGAAGCAGAAAGTCAGACGAATAAGATTTGAATAACATTAACCTGCATGCCCTTTACAAGGCCAACATTTGATTGCTCCCGGCCAACGCCAACGTACAACGCTGTATTTCTAATGAACTTGTTGCTTCAGAACGTTGGCTTGTTTGGTCGTTGTTGGCAGCCAATCTGTTAGTCATTAGGCTTGTGAACCCGGTGCGTGAAATGCCCTGAGAACGACAGGTTGCACATAAATTACGTTGTCGGTTGCTGATATATTGGGAGCATTCACTGGAATGAGCAACACCTGACATTATATAATAATATAACAGGATTTAGAAGTGTCGTCAGGTTGACGACATCTTTTTATATTGATCAAAAACAACATTTTTTAATTTTGGAAAATCTAGATTCCATAAAAGACAGCCTACATATGATGTAACTAATGCCGTATGTCCATCAATGTTGAGCCAAAATAATTTTTCTATGAACTTTCTTTTAAACAATAGTTCATGACATTCAATCAAAATGAACTCTATTCCAGGCACCTACCGCGGTGAGGGCGCAGGCGCAGGCGGCAACGGCTACGGCTCCGGACCCGCTGGTGGAGCCGGCAGCTACTCTGGCGCTGGAGCAGGTGGCTACAGCGGCGCTGGTGCCGGTGGTGCTGGATCCGGTTTCGGCGGAGCTGGTGCTGGTGGAGCCGGATCCGGATTTGGCGGAGCCGGTGCTGGTGGTGCTGGATCCGGTTTCGGCGGTGCTGGTGCTGGCCGTGGTGCTGGAGCTGGTGGCTTCGGAGGCGCTGCCTCTCGTCAGTACCTCGCTCCCAACGCAGGAGGCAGGGGATCCGGATCAGGAAACTTCAACTCCCAGGCTGGATACCGCTACTAAGATGGATACTCTCGTGATGATGCATGGAGGTGATGGCTGTGCAAATGTAGAACAGAAATTTAAAAAAAATCTTAATATTTTGTAAGAAGGTCAAGCGATAAATTGTGTCACAGAGAAAAAATACAAATAATTACGTTGATTTTTCATAAAAATTAAAGTAAGTGTTTTCTATTTCTTTTTTTGTGATGATATTACCAAATTGTAACATGTTTTGATTTGCACAGTCGTTATACAATTTTCGTTTACCTTTGTTAATGAACATCGTATTTATTACTTTCATTTTATTTCGCACTCTCTTTTATCGAGCTCCCCTCCGCCATCATTCACTGGTACGTGATGTGAAAATAACGAATATTTTGCTGTGAACCGATACATGTGATGATTATTTTAAATAATATTGTTATTATTTTTGTTTATATAGAATAATACTGTCTCTCTTTCTCTTTATGATGTGATCTCAAATCTTTGTATAAAACTCTCTTTTTTCTATAATGAAATTAAATTCTTCCTGTTAAAAATGATAGTTATAAGTTTTTATACAGCAATGCAAGGACAGTATAGAGTAAGATGGAAAATGTATAAAAAAAGTTCAATTTAGTTTATAAGAATTGTAAATATGAAATGAAGCAACGAATATACGAATTAATGCAAAAATAATGATTTTATTTCGTCTCCTTTATCCCTCAACATTCAGCTCAATATTAATACCCGCAATAAATATCTAACCTTTTAAAAGTGCACTGCTCAGCAAGTAGCAATTTGCATAAGCAGTTGAAAATTATAAATAACATAGGTAATATGAAAATAACTGATAGCTTCAAAAATAGTTACACACTTTGATGCAAATTATGGAAAAAAATGCTCATCTAAAAGACAAACATAAAATATCGTCATTGCACCAATGATGCTAAATAATATATAAATATTTTTTCCATAATAATCCCCCAAAGAGTTGAGCAGACCTATATGCATGTAACAAGGCCTATTGCCATCAACCTCTCTCAAATCCAGGCTGATGCTGAGAAATTCAGATATAAAAACCCAATAACACTGCCCGATCTAGGAATGGAACCCGTGATCTCATGCTTAACAGTACTTACCGCATGCGACCACTAGGCCAACGAGGCAGTCAAATCTTGTTAGCAGTTCGTGGCTATTGATATAGGTGGCGCTGTGTATACTTTTAAAGATGTTAGTAGTTTTCATTATGGAGCTAAACTGCTAACCGAAGAAATGGATGACCTACCACTGTTCGTCCCAGTTTATATAAATTCTTTTTAGTCTCTAGTCTTACCAACGGCTATCGTATTACCCAGTTACTGGGTTGTAGATATCACATAGGCAGTCGCTCCATGTAAAATACTGGTATTCAGCTGCATCCGGATAGACGACCCCAACTTAGTTGGGAAAAGAAGGCCAAGCAGAAGGCCAGGTAGAGTCGGCATGGATACCATCATTCTCCTGCCCTTATCCCAATTTGCTGGGAATCGTTGCTGCATATCTTTTTCATTTCATTTCATGTCATCGCGGTGACTACTGAGTCAGCGTGGATAAAGGACTCAGTAAGATAACTCCATTTTACTATTAAGAGAGCAATATGTTCGAAGGCATGCTAATTTCATTTCATGAACCTGAAACTATATAAATATTAAATTGAGGTAAATCAGGTTATGTTTGTCTGTATTAGAACTTAACACTTTTGATGAAGAAGTTGCTGTAGAGGAAAAGGGACTGCCCGGGGGAGCTCGCACAGAGAAGCAGCGTTGCTGGCGACGACGGCGGTCGCACAGGTGGTGAGCCGCATTTGGCGCTTCGGCCTGGCGGTGGCCCTCAACAAGTCGGAGGCCATGGTGTTCCATGGTCCCCGACGGGCACCGCCGCCGGGATCACACATTGTGGTTGGGGGGATCCGAATCGCTGTCGAGCCTACCATGAAGTACCTCGGTTTGGTGCTCGACAGCCGGTGGGACATTGGCCCCCACTTCCGGCGGCTTGCGCCCAAGTTATTGGGCGCGGCCGGGGCGCTCTCAATGCTGGTTCCCAATCTGGGGGGCCCGAGCGCCACTTGTAGGCGGCTCTACGTGGGGATCGTGCGATCGATGGCCCCTGTACGGGGCCCCGATCTGACGGCCGGGAGCATCTCTGTCTTGCGTAAGCCACAGAGAGCTATGGCTGGTCATAAGGTATCGCACGATCTCCTACGTGGCGGCATGTGCACTGGCCGGAACCCCGCCCTGGGACCTGGAAGCGAAGGTGCTCGCGTCACTGTTCCGGTGGCGCGAGGAAATGCGGGCGCGGGGCGAACGACCAATGCAGCAACAACTGGAGCTGCATCGGTCACAGCTCCGCGAGGTCCTGGTGGCGGTCTGGCGGGACAGGCTCTCACGCCCTACCACCGGCCTCGACACTATCGAGGCGTTCCGACCAGTGCTCAGCGAGTGGCTCGGAAGAAGGCACGGCACCCTGACTTGTCGGGCGACACAGGTTCTCTCGGGGCACGGTTGCTTCGGGAAGTTCCTGTGTCGCATAACCAGGGAGCCAGACGCTCGGTGTCACCACTGCGTCGACTGTCGGGAGGACACGGCATGGCATACGCTGGCAGAGTGTGCTGCATGGCTGGAGCCGTGCCGTGCCCTCATCTCTGAAGTAGGCAGTGACCTGTCGCTGCCGGCCGTAGTGAAGGCTTTGGTCGGCAGTGAGCAGGCCTGAGACGCGGTGGTATCCTTCTGCGAGGAAGTCATTTCGCAGAAGGAGGCTGCGGAGGAGTGTCGTACACCTCACTCCCCCTCGACCAAGACGAGGACGCAGTGGCGAGCCGGCACCAGCGGGGGGTTGCGGAAGTACTTTCGGGACCCCCGCGCAGGTGAGAGAGACATCCATAAGGATTTTCCCCCCGGTGACCAAAAAAAAAAGGGGAAAAAGGACTAGAAAATAATACTTAAACGTACTTAAATGTAAAGGCTTTATAACAATTCATATTACTATAAATAAATAGAATAATAAAGGTTGCCTCGTTGGCAGAGTGGTCGCAACTTGCACGACTGTTGGTTTTAATTTAAACTCGATACCTCCACAAGTTCCCGAGATAAAGGGTCTTGACAGACAGACAACAAAGTGATCTTCGATCGAGTTTCTTGCCTGTTCTTCTCCATAGGTACCTACTGCTTGGGAATGGGCAACTAGCTTCATCTCTCTGACTGACCGACACCTTGACAATTCAAAAGTGCCTGTAATTGGTTTATTTGAAATAAATACTTTGAGTTTGAGTTTGAGTTTGAGATCCTTAAACAACAAGGGACAAGGGTTCCGTTTTTTTTCCTTTTGAGGTATGGAACCCTAAAAAGAACCTTGCGACCATTCACTTTATGAATATTGAAAGATGCTCCTCGTATTCAATCGACTGAATAAAAAAGGTGCTAATCAAACAGCATCACTGACTTTAAAAGGCGACCACTAGATCCTAGATCTAGAGTTAAAAACTGGTCCTATCGCCGAGGCATTGGCTCATCATCCCTATGTATGGGATGCACTCTTAGCCAAGTTTTAGGTACAAGATGACGGTAATATATTAAAGGTAAGTAATTGAGTGAATATAGATTTGTCAACGGTGATTCACTTGTAATGCGATATCGCAATGCATCTGATCTCCAAGCTGTGTTGGGACATTATGAATCTATGGATATTTAATGATAGCGGCAGAAATGTAATAAGAAAAATAATGGCGGTAGTGTTTGATAAGGTTACACCCCTCGTCCCAAAGTTCCAACACATGTCATGTTTGTTTAGGAGGGGTTCAGTACTGAAACTTTCCATCAGAAACGGGGGGTTATAATAGGAATTCCTTGTGATAAAAAAAATCGTTGAGTTGGCTAAGCAACAACTGCAGATGCTGCAATCCATGTAAAAGCAACTGCATCCGGTTAGACTAGAAGCCAACCCAAACTTTGTTAAAAAAAACTAGGCAGATGATGATGGTACTTTTCTGGGTTTTAGTTTTTTCAATTTTATTTTGGCTTGTGTCAAAATTAATTAATTTGTTTAGTTAAAGTATTATACTTAAAAAATACCAGCTTGCCAGTATAAAAATAAAGTTATTTACTTGTATTACAATATTATCATAATAATTGGTTTTAACGCCATCTATTGTTTTGTGCCTGAACTATAAACGCTACGAGCTTTGTAAGCTCGCATCACTTTGCGTATGCGCACCGTAGATCGCAGTATTTACCGTGAACGTTACTGATTGCAATCTGGACCAATAGTGCAGTGGCGCTTTTGTCTGCTTAGCTGATATAAGGTTTGATTCTCGGAACTCCGTGTGTGGCGTTGGTACAGACTATTCGTTACTGACATTGCTGGAGGGGTCACCTTACTGATCTTGATTTTTCGTGATGTTTCGTTTTTTTAAATAGTCGTTAAAGCTTTATTCATGGCATCTGACTGTCACCCAAATTAAAGGGAATTCAAAACCTATAAACAAGGAACCAAAAAAAACGAGTCGCTGTCTGTGCAATTTCTAATGCGAATTCTCTATTTTTTTAAATATGTATTAGTAAATAGCATAATCAGCCTATAATGTGTGTGTGTGGTGTGGAGTGAGTGGTGGGATACAGGCCTCTCCTCAGTAAGAGAAAGTGGGCTGTAATCTATCACGCGGGCACAGTGCGGGTTGTTGGATGTCACATGTCTTTCAGTCAGTTTGAAAGTAACGAAAATATTGTATAGACGCCAGCACATCAAGCTATCCCTAACTGTCAAATTTTCTCAATTAAAAATGAACCTTATGTCTTTGCAATAAAGTTGAAATACTATCAAAGAAATTTGACAGATTGTGGTAACTTGATGTGCTGGCCTCTGTAAGTCACACAACGTTGTTGTGCGCATATTTTTTCCGTATATGTAATGTTTGGGGCTTGGATTATGTGTAGAAAATTTTATGATTATATAGGCAAATAAAATAATAGTTTATGTTGCCACTGCTAGGACACTCTCTCAGTAAGTAAAAGTGGGCACAACCATTGCGAGTTGGTAAACGTTACATGTCTTCGATTTTCGGTACTAACGGTGAAAGGAAACATCGTGAAGAAACCAGCATGTCCCGGTATCCTCACGGTGTTTTTCTTCACTGTTTTGAGAGCAGTCTTGGTTAAACTATTTACACAAATTAAAGCACCTGTTTGGGTTTAAACCCACGATCTACACTCATAAGTTGGAGCCGTTACCACTGGACCACTATCAAGTAAGTAAGTTAAAAAAACTAATTTATATAAATACTAGCTTCTGCCCGCGACTTCGTCCGCGGAAAATTTCTTGTTTTCACATTAGAAGTAAGTCGAAAAAATACTTTTTCAAAACATAAAACGAAATATAAAAGTTAAAATACAAAAGATAGGAATATGGTGTCGCGGACTTTTTTGTAGAAATAATTAAGGCGAACCGGGTTGCCATACATTGCTTTCATTTTTAAACAACTGTTTAGGCAGCGCATGCAAATAATTCTGTTTTCACAGGTATTTCTTTCCGACTTGCTAGACTAAAATTGCGATAGCTCGGCTAATATGTATGATATAAATATTATTTATAAAAAAAAAATTGAAATCGGATCATTGGTTCCGGAGATTATCCCCTACATACAAACTTACAAATTTACAAATTTTACCTCTTTATAATATTAGTATAGATTACCTCTTTATAATATTAGTATAGATTTATACAATTTATCATTCAATGGCTCTTTAGGCAAGTGAGTTATGTATTTACGTCAGCCAAAATGATGTATCTAAATCAAATATGTAGCAACAGTGCGTACCTCAGAAATATCGTGATCATAACCAAATAGCTTGCATCTTTGTTACAAAGTAGGTCATCAACGAAGGTCTGTATCATATCAATTTGGCAAATGAACAATATGTATCTGACTTCATTAGTTTTTATCAGATACCGCGTGTTCACGATTTTGTAATCTGTTTATATGCTGATCTCATTTGTAAGAACCAATTAGGTTATTTTATTGAGGCGGCATCACGCTTTGACTTTCAGTAAGCTGGATGATTAAGATTGGAATTCATTATTTGGGATGTGTGTAAGGTCACTTTGGGTTGACGAGTCATATCAGCTGACATTCCTTACAGAGCGCGAAGTTCCTTGGTAAGTTAATTTTCGCCAAGAATCAATTCTTTTTTTTTCGACTATACATAACAACA
This sequence comes from Hyppa rectilinea, assembly GCA_951799385.1. Taxonomy (NCBI): domain Eukaryota; kingdom Metazoa; phylum Arthropoda; class Insecta; order Lepidoptera; family Noctuidae; genus Hyppa; species Hyppa rectilinea. The sequence goes on along the minus strand of OX637318.1, from coordinate 15,790,214 downwards.
CCACGCCTTGTTTCCCTGAAGGGTTGGGTAGATGTGTATCTATAGTAATAATAATAAATAGTGTTTTTTCCTCAGCATAAGCCAAAAAAACACAAACAATATTTTGCACCCAAGAAATAGCTAACGATTTTTGGTTGTGGATCGCTGGTACCTGTAGTAGGTAATAACACCTGTAATACAGGCCAATCGATCCCCAGCTGTTCATAGTTATAAAGATACCTATTGGTTAGCTTATATCTAATATCACTGTGAGTAAAAATTTTAAACAATTAGTGAGCTTAATAAACATATCAAGCATATTCGCAAGAAGCTGGCAGAATCATCACGCCGGTAATGTTCTCCCAATGTTCGTTATATTTATTATAGTAGGTATAGTATTCAATTTATTTATAATATAATATAATCCATACTAATATTATAAATGCGAAAGTAACTCTGTCTGTCTGTCTGTTACCTTTTCACGCCTAAACCACCCAACCGATTTTGCTGAAATTTGGTATGTAGATAGTTTGCATTCATGAGAAGGACATAGGCATATTATTTTTTGGAAATAAAACCCCTAAATGGGTTACAAGGGGTGGCAAAGTTTGTATGAGAATAATATATTTTTTGCACATTTTTGCATAGGTAGGGTAGGTAGGGTAGGTAGGGTAGGTAGGGTAGGTAGGGTAGGTAGGGTAGGTAGGGTAGGTAGGGTAGGTAGGGTAGGTAGGGTAGGTAGGGTAGGTAGGGTAGGTAGGGTAGGTAGGGTAGGTAGGGTAGGTAGGGTAGGTAGGGTAGGTAGGGTAGGTAGGGTAGGTAGGGTAGGTAGGGTAGGTAGGGTAGGTAGGGTAGGTAGGGTAGGTAGGGTAGGTAGGGTAGGTAGGGTAGGTAGGGTAGGTAGGGTAGGTAGGGTAGGTAGGGTAGGTAGGGTAGGTAGGGTAGGTAGGGTAGGTAGGGTAGGTAGGGTAGGTAGGGTAGGTAGGGTAGGTAGGGTAGGTAGGGTAGGTAGGGTAGGTAGGGTAGGTAGGGTAGGTAGGGTAGGTAGGGTAGGTAGGGTAGGTAGGGTAGGTAGGGTAGGTAGGGTAGGTAGGGTAGGTAGGGTAGGTAGGGTAGGTAGGGTAGGTAGGGTAGGTAGGGTAGGTAGGGTAGGTAGGGTAGGTAGGGTAGGTAGGGTAGGTAGGGTAGGTAGGGTAGGTAGGGTAGGTAGGGTAGGTAGGGTAGGTAGGGTAGGTAGGGTAGGTAGGGTAGGTAGGGTAGGTAGGGTAGGTAGGGTAGGTAGGGTAGGTAGGGTAGGTAGGGTAGGTAGGGTAGGTAGGGTAGGTAGGGTAGGTAGGGTAGGTAGGGTAGGTAGGGTAGGTAGGGTAGGTAGGGTAGGTAGGGTAGGTAGGGTAGGTAGGGTAGGTAGGGTAGGTAGGGTAGGTAGGGTAGGTAGGGTAGGTAGGGTAGGTAAGGTAGGTATCATAGTTAAAACAGGACAACGTCTGTCGGGTCAGCTAGTTAGATATATATTTATTATTATATTTATAGTTTGTATATGTGTATTCGTAATTAAATAAATAGTTACACTTAATTTCTTATTGCACCTACCACTGTTTATCTCTGCAACACCCGAAGGTTGACTGGTAGAAAATGCCTATGGCATTAAGTCCGCCTCTGTACATTTCTGTGCTTAAAGTATTAAATAAATAAATAAATCAACACCCAGGGATGATACCGAGAAAATCTAGATAGAATAACCTAATATCACTTTCCCCGACCTGGAAACGAACCCAAGACCCCATGCTTCACGTAGCGCTTGTGACCATCAGACCAAAGGCAGCCTTTTTTTCGACTTCTGGTTTATTACTGGGGCCAGTGGTGGCCTAGTGGTATTAGCCTCGACTTACAAGTTGTGGGTAGTGAGTTCGAACCCAAGCAGGCGCATTGCTTCGTGTATTTAATTTCAAAACTGCTCTCGAAACGGTGAAGGAAAACATCGTGAGCAAAACCAGCATGTCCTAGAACCAAAAAAACCGGCCAAGTGCGAGTCGGACTCGCACACCGAGGGTTCCGTACAAACCTGTAGGTATATAAGTAAAAGTTCACCCATCACGAGAATCGAGTCATAGCTATGGTATTTTTATAAATTTTGAAAAAAAAAAACATTTTTTTTTATTATATGATGTAACTAAAAATTTACGGTTTTCGCAATTTTTCCTTTATCTGCTCTGTAAGACGTCACTTTGTACCAAATTTCAAGATTCTAAGTTCACGGGAAGTACCCTGTAGGTTTTGATTCCCGTGCGAGTTTCAAAAATTTGCGGCATAAACAGCTGTATCTTTTGATTGCTTTGGCTTAGAAGTTTGATTTTTTCACAGCTCCAAGGGACAGTAGACCTGAGTATTAGATATAAATTTCAGTTTGATACCTCCACGCGTGCCTGAGAAAAACGGTCTTGACAGACGGACGGACGGACAACAAAGTGATCCTATAAGGGTTTCGTTTTTTCCATTTGAGGTACGGAACCCTAAAAATCGAAGACATGTGACATCCGCCAACCCGCACGAGGCCTGTGTCCCAGCAATGAACAATACCTATAGGCTGAACATGATGAAGAAATAGTTTTATAGATATTTGCACCCCTGTTAAGGTAAGATATGGTAAGAACTTTTGTTTTCTGTATCACGTATGTGTATTAAAGCATAGAGCAGAGCATCGAGTTTCGAGTAGTATAAACATAGGTACTTTTACAATGCACATCATCAAATAGAAGTCAGTTCATGACAGTGAGAAGTCATAATAAAAGCAAATCTAGGCCACATTCTATTACAATCTCATTTCACGAACAACTGACATCGTTTAATTCTGAATCAGATAAGGGTAAGTACTCATCGTTCTCTTATTATTGCTTATTAAAATAATCCTTTTATAGCGTCACGTCTACTGCCAAGGTTTAAGGTATTTTCTAGTTATATATACATACATGTTATTTGCACGTACTTTGCCTAATTTTGCACGTAGCAAAGGCTTAGGGAATTTGGGCATTTAGAGTATTTGCGACATCCTCAGAATGTGGTTATTAGATTAATTTTTAGGGCAGTAGCTTAAGAGTGCGGATGGTTGGAAGGGTTGGTGGAGTGTACTAAATGCACTTTTTTTTTTGAGGGTGGGTAATCATCCAATGACTTCTCCCGCTGGATAGAGCGGAAGGGAGTATCAGACTCTTAGTGACTAAAACCCATCCATGTTCTTTCCTGAGCCCTTTATGCGTCGGGGTAGCGGTAACCCTTTCAGACAAACCCGCTTACCCGGCAGGTTCGGCCCTGAGGGGCCCCTTCATATGCTGACATCTCTAAACGCACTGGAGTAATGCCTAACTATGGTGAGTCGCAGTAGTTTTGTCGCACATCCGTTTGTCGAGCTCACGTAGTACGCAGTCATTCCTAAATTCAATAGTTTGTTTTTCATCCGGGTTAAACAAAGTATGGCAACAAAATGTTGGTTACATCATTCATGTTGTTACTATACATGTGAGAACGTAACATAACGTTTAAAGCATTTAATAAAAATATTTTAAAAAAACATTAAAAAAATAAATTAAATTGTGTAGTAGCAGCAAAGAGATACAAGTAACAAGTCCCAACTAGAAGCGCCCGTTCACAAACATGACGCATGAACTTCAGCCTTTCAATCAAAGTACAGAAATCAATTCTAACTTAAAGGACAGAAAAACAAAAATCTGCCAACGACCTTTCTTTGCCTTCTGAATCGAAAGAAAAAAAAATTGAAAGCCTTTTTTTTGAGGATAGGAAATCATCAATTGACCTCATCCGTTCTGGGTGAAGCGGTAGAGTTTTTCAGACTCATACTGACTAAAACCTATTCATGTTCCTTCTTTAGTCATTTATGTTTCGGGGTAGCGGTAACCCTTTTGGACAATGCCGCTGATTTGAAAGGCTAACATCAATATTCTTGATTAATACTTACTGCCAATCAATATTACCAAAGTATCTATATAGGTATAGATTAATTTTATGGGTTACACAACAAACTAAAGGCCTCTGTAATTAACTGGCGCACACTTAAAAGTTAAAGATGAAACGAACCGTTTTGCCAATTTGCAATCATCCATTAAATTTAGCTGTTCCATACAAGGGGCTCTATTTTATGTACTACGCTTTATTATTAATACAATTTCAATAAAACCAGGCTTAATTTTAAGTAACGGTGAAGCCCCATTTACACGGTAAATTTTTCTTACCTAAGTCATACAATAAAATTTAACCAGTAAATGTCTTTCATGGTCTAAACACAGTTCATGTTGTGATTCTTTTTTTATTAAGGTATGCCTCGCGTCATTAAATCGCATCGTGTAAATGGGCTTAAGCTACAGGCAATTGTTTGATGTCAGCAATAACTAATTTAATATTTTATTATTAGCCTTATTTTTTCTGGTTAAAGACATTTAATTCTCATAAAGATATTTACATTTCACTTACATGAGAACAAATTTAAACATAAAAATATATTCTATGTTGTCCTTCGACACTCGGACTTACAATTTACCCGACGTATTAAACAATGTATTAGCAACAAAACAAATCACAGTAACATTAGTATCAAAAATTATTTAGGTAAAAAAGGTAGGTCTGGCCTGGTCTGGTCCCGAAGAGTGAGGCAGACATTTCACCAGTTATGCTTTAGTCTCATGTAATATTGGGCGAGCCATCAAATGGCTAAATTCCGGGCTGCTATCAATGCTCATTTCTTCTATTTACATAAGGAGCCTTAGGGCTGCAGGCTTTTTGGCACCTAGAGAAATGAGGCTTTGTAGACAGCAGTATATAGTGGCTGCATACAACTCTATTAGTAAACTACGATGAACTACGAGGTCCAAAGAAACTCTTTAAAAGATCGCTTTTAGCGATAAGAATGCCCATTGTGTCACCCCTTGTACAATGTTGTAAATGTTGAAGATGGGTCATTCTTTACCCAAAAATCGAGGTGCAATCGATACGGCCAAACTATGTGCAGAAGAATTTCCGAGAAGTTTCTAAATAAACGAACCCAAGTTACAACATCTTAATCGGGATATCGGAGCTGTCAAAGTAGGTATACAAAGAGTTTATTTTTGACTTGGGATTTTCACAGTTGTGGTGCCAAAATAGTCACGCTGTCGATTGCATTATGCACTAACGACATCGTACATGTTATTAACGTTATAGCATTAACCTCTCAAATATTGTATGAACCCCATAGGTTCATACAATATCTCCAACTCCAACTCCAACTCCAAAATCCACACTAAAACTTCAATCTCTTATCCCAATCACACCCCATAGTACAATCACTTTTATAATACATCAACACCTACCTCACCAATCCTCTCTCCTCACTCATACACGCATACACGCACTTACTTCATGGCCTCTTACTCACACATAATAATATAACGCATACACACACTCACCCACACTCATGCATAACACACACACGAACATACACACAATCACTATGTGCGCACTCTTAATCACCCAATTTTCATTTGTTTAATTTGGACTCCTCCTTTAATATGGAGGATTTGTCCTCTTATTTTTAACTAAGTACTTTTATTATCATATTATTCAATAATTCGAATACGACACTGTACTGTAGTTGAAGGGCGGAATGTCCTAACACAAGCATTTATTTTGCTTAAAGGGTCATTCCTAAAAGTATAAATGTAACTAATTTAAGTTATTGAAATAAACAATTTTATTTTTTTTATTATTCATAAGAAAAAATCTCTCGAAAGGACCATAAATGTAACTGTCTTATAAGCAAAGCAGAGGAGCTTGTGGCCAAGTAATAACACCCGCACTGATCAATCCATCAGGTTAAGCTACGGTTATGCTGTGGATGGGTGACCAACTTTACTCCTCCGTGCCTCAGAAAACACGATAAGCCGTTGGTCCCGGCTGTCATTCGTGGATCTTTCACAGTCGTTACGGGTAGTCAGAAGCTCGAAAGTCTGACAGCCAGTCTTACCAAGAGGTATCGCAATACCCAGTCACACCAATACCAGTATTTTACATGGAAAATACTGGTATTCAGCTGTATCCGGTTAACTGGAAGCCGACCCCAATATAGTTGGGAAAAGACTAGGCAGATTGATTATAAGCAAACGGATTCTAATAGGCAAACTTCTAATGGGTTAAGAATAATATCGATGTTGTAGTTCTCATCGATGGTATTGTTTTGCCATTGACGGTATAATGGTATAATGGTATTCATTCAGACCAACCACAATCAAAGTGATCCCAAAAACCAATGACCCATCATTTTATACACGAACAAGTTCCGTTTAGACTTCGGAGCCTTCAGATGTTCACGACATCGTCATAAACAACCGATCATGAACCGATTGATCGATAAAAAATTATTAATTGATCCCATCAAGAGCTGTTAATTAAAGCGTGGGATCATTACGTACGCGGAAATCGATTCGATTTACGATATTTGATGAAGAATCGCATAAAAAATCGGTACTGTTGACAGAAGTGTTATAAAATAGAAGATGTTTTAATAATAATTTAAAAAAGATCTATATAATTTTGCAACATCATAATGTATTTATTAGTTAATTAATCACGTAATTTTTCTCAATAAACGTTTTTGCTGAAATCGATTATCGGTGGTATCGATCATCGTTAATCGTAATGTTTATAAATAGAACGTTTGAAATCAAAATGTATAACGCCTATCATGATTGGTACTTGATATATTTACCTAATAAAAAATTGACTGATTTAAAAAAAAGTTAGAGCTTTTAAATTACAATAAAAATATAAATAACACGTACAGGCACAACCATCAAGCCAGCACATTAAACTATCCCAAACCGACAAATTTTCAAAATTGAAAATGAGCCTTATTTATTTGCGGCAGTTATGTTAAATCCCATGTAATACGAGACGAGGGAAATCCAACTCAAGACTGCTACTGAGAAAGTCAAGAAGGTAAAGCTCAATAACACTGCCCGACCCGGGAATCGAACCCAGGACCTCATGTATAGCAGAAGTAATAACAACAAAACGAACAATAGAAATCACAGAGAAAAAATAATAAAATAAAGTGAAATAACAGAATAATTAAAAGGATATTAATTTAACTCAGATCTTAGGTAAAAAGGACTACGTTCATTTTTTTTTTTTAGTTGCGGAATGTGTTTGCACTTTACGACGGTCACGTCAGATGGAAAGTGATGGATGAGGTCTATGATGCAGCGAAGATGCCCAGAAGATGCACGTTTTTTTTTTTTTAAGGCTGGGAAATCATCCTATGACTGCTCCCGCTCTGGGTGGAGCGGAAGGGAGTGTCAGACTCTTACTGACTAAAATCCATCCATGTTCCTTCCGTAGCCCTTTATGTTCCGGGGTAGCGGTAACCCTTTCGGACAATCCCGCTTAAGAAGATGCACGTTTACTATTATTTTGAGTTATATAATAATATGGATGGGAATACAGACACTAATTTGCTGTTCCAGCAAAATAATCCTTCTAACTGATAGAATAGCGTTCAAATCCAATAGTATATCGGTGCTTCTTTCGAACAGTTTGATTGCTTTTTTTAATGATTGATATTTTTATTTGTAACACTCTGTATATAAACCTAGGAAACAGAAGTGTGAAGATACCTAACATGCGTATCAAAATGAAACAGAACTAATACCTAGATCATAGGCGCATAAAAACCAAAATAAACGATGCAAGGAAGACATTAAGTATTTATTTTACTAAACATTTAAGTAAACAAAAGCAAGATTTTTCAAATTTCCGTGTCTAGATTAATGGAAATAGTCACGCATTTTGAAAACGAGATATCTGCAGAAACAGCAAAAACGAAACGTTATTCTATTAATCAGATTTTGGTTGATACTGCTATGGATTTGACCCGCTCTGGGCCTTGAAGTTACAACCTCCTTTGAATTTAACCAGATGTTACCAGTATTTTACACGGAGTGGCTGCCTATCTTCCACGTTACCCCTTGGGAACCTAATAACTGGGGTGGTTTTTAGCCAGTAATAGTTTGACAGACCCTACCCAGGGTGGAGGACATCAATGAGGATCCACGGAGTAAATTACTTCGTGGGGTTTTCTGCCTAGGAATAAAAAAAATGTACGTTCCACGACCCCCGGCGTACGTGTGAGACCCCTTCGCCAGCCGGAGAGATATTTCTCATCAGCATGTGAAGCTAAGTCAGAGGGGCTGCCCATGGGGGTAGCATAAAAGCTCTAACACCAGATTAGTCAATAACCACCCGAAGAATGAAAGACTCCGGAACAATAAAAGTACATTATATTTAGCTTGCATTTATAATTTAGGTTAAAGTTAATTTAAGAGCTCATGGCTTAGTACTAACAGCCGCACAGGTCAATACATCAGGTTAAGCTACGCTTGCCGGGGTTAGCCGTGGATGGGTGACCATCTTTATTTACCGAGACTCCTCCGTGCCTTGGAAAGCACGTTAAGCCGTTGGTCCCGGCTGTCATTTGTGCATCTTTGACAGTCGTTACGGGTCGTCAGAAGCCCGATAATCTGACAATCAGTCTTACCAAGGGGTATCGTATTGCCCAGTTACTGGGTTGTGGAGGTCAGATAGGCAGTCGCTCCATGTAAAATACTGGTATTCAGCTGCATCCGGTTAGACTGGAAGCCGACCCCAAAATAGTTGGGAAAAGGCTAGGCAGATGATTATAATTTAGGTTAAAAGTGTTTTTCAATTCTACGTATTATATGACAATGTTACGAATACACGTGAGGATGTTTCTTACCAATATTTAAAGGGATTTTTGAAAAACAGGAAGCATCACCAACAGATTTACTTCTCAAAGTCGTGACCGGACACAAACTGCCTACTTATTAAGTGACGATGTACTTACAAAATCTATTTCACACTTAAGCATTAGCAACATAGTTTACGTACATACAGTTCGCAAAAAAAAAATCATTAACCTTTGACTGTCGGGCACAAGAGTCAAGACGAATATCACTGGCATCTTTAGTTTTTAAGATAGTTAAGACAAAAAACGTTTAATACTTTACTGATAGTGCTCCGAGATTTCTAGTTAACTTATCTATATAGTATTGAAATCAGATGCAAGCATGTTTTGCTCACAAGGATCATTGAACGGGTCGATCCACCAGACGCCTCTTGACGGGACGAGACCGCTTGACGGGTTGGTCCGTGGATGGGTGACAATCTTTACGTACTGAAACTCTACCGTGCGTCGGAGACCACGTTAAGCCGTTGGTCCCGGCTGTCTTTTGTAGATCATTGACAGTTATAACGGGTCGTGAGAAGCCTTAAAATCTGACAACCATTCTTACCAAGGGGGTATTGTATTACCCAGTAACTGGGTTGTAGAGGTTGGGTAGGTAGTCACTCCATGTAAAATACTGGAATTCACTCCGAGAAGACTGGAAGCCGACACTGGAATTCAGCTCCTTCCAAGAAGACTGGAAACCGACCCCCACATAGTGGGGAAAAGGCTAGGTAGATGATGATAAACATCAACAAGTCATTCATTTTGGCAGACAATTTTAAGACAGCTACTACATTTCATCCCAAATTATTAAAATCCGCAACAAGAAGCAAAGCTAGTAATTAAAGTAGCGCTCTTAAAGGGCGCTAAAACAGTTCCTTGCAATAAGACGGTAAAACCCAATAATTAAGATGATCATGACAAAAGGTTAACAAAACGTTACTAAAAGCAACTTTCGACCAAGATCTCGAAACACTTAATTTTTGCCACATTAATGCTGAAACTACACTCTAAAAATAAGTACAGTCGAACAAGCTATTTTGTGACAGGCAGCTAACTTGCACCTACTTAAAAACAATGTTGTAAGTAGTCGATTGTTTTGCATCACTTTCTTTATGAAATGATCATGGCATACATGTCAACTCGGAAAAGTAATAATAATAATAATAATAAATTCATTTATTTCTCACCACAATATTTAAAGAGATTATGTACATGGGAATATTGTTAAACTCTAATAATATATTGTGGGAGACTGGTGCCTAAGCTAGGCTAATGGCCTGTGTTATAGGACACCAGGTCCCCACCCCGAGTAACAATGTCAGTACACCTTTAGTTGCGGCAAGTTCAGTGTTGTGGGAGGTAAGTAATATGAGGCTGTGTATTAGGTGTACATGAAGTATGTGTGTGTGTGTATGTGTGTTTGTGTGGTGTTAGATTACTGTACGCGTCGATATAGGTGTTATATGGAATAGTTGTAAATAATATTATAACTTAAAGGACTAGGAGTTAACTAAAAGGACACGTTCGGTACTATCGTGAGATAAGTCCTGGAGCCAATTGGTAAGTTTGGTCATCAATGTACTTCTGGTGAGAGGATATATATGGAGAAGACGATGGATTTTATTATAAATTCTAACACTGAGTACGCCGAAGTGGTGGCCCGCGAAAGAAGTACGACATTGGGTAGGATTGCAGACTGGATGACCTTTGCGTTTCCTTAAAATTTTGTCGTCAAGAGGAAGCAAAGAGTGACGGCGTAGAACAGCACGCAGAATGAACAGTTGGCGAACTGTTAGGACCTTTGACTCAGAGTAGAGCAGAGCGGTTGGATAATCTCTACGTTTGAACTGCATAACTTTTAGGACTGCCCTTTGGGCTCGTTCAACTTGAATTAGGTGGGTTTTGCAGGTTCCTCCCCATGCAGAAATGCAGTAAGTAAGAACAGAGACACACAGGCTCTGGTACACGAGGAAAAGAGTTTCTCGATCAGCTGAGTGTCTAAGTTCTTTGAAAATATATAATAATTTCCTAATTCGCGAGGAGAGTGCTTCAGTATGGGGACGCCAGCTAAGGTGCCTATCAATTTGAACTCCGAGGTATTTGGTACTTGGAACCAGTGATAGGGTTAGGCAAGTGCAAGCATTTGGGCTGTGATCCAAAGAGTTCTGGCAAGTGTGGGCTTTGACAATATCAGTACCCACAGGAGGTATGATCGTGTGAGGGAGAGTGAAGCAAACAACCTTGGTTTTCTCGATGTTAAGGGTTAACAAATTCGCAGAGAGCCATGTCATCACTCGTTGAACCGACCGCTCCGCCCTCAATCTGCAGTCATCCCAGTTATCATCATAAATGATCAGTGCCGTGTCATCCGCATAAGTGAATATATCGCAGTTAGGTATTGACAGGCGGCACAAATCATCTATGTAGAGTAAAAAGAGGGTAGGTCCCAAAATGCTGCCCTGTGGCACACCGAAATTGATGCTCCCATAGTCACTATACAATGGGAGCATCAATTTAAGTATCGTCATCATATCAACTCGCACACGAACAAGGCGATACGGTGACGATCCCTTACCGATTTTATATGTGTGCTATAACCAACCTTAAGCCGTAATGTTAAAAAGTTATAAACACTCAATATAAATGAATATTGGTAGTGTATAGGAACGATAAATGTTTTTGCCTTTTATACCAATAAGCTTGTTAGACTGTACCTATAACGTTAATCTTTTATTGTAAGATAAATTTTCAGCGGGATTATTTGAAATGGTTACGGCTACCCCGGAATATAAAGGGATACGGAAGGAACATAGATGGGTTTTAGTGAGTAAGAGACTCCCTTCCGCTCAATTCAAAGCAGGACCTCTCATTTGATGATTTGCCACCGCAAAAATAATGACCTACACCTAACCTTTCACGTGACGACTCCCGGCCACCGTAGGCGCGGGCATGCGGACGGTGAGTAATGGGTGACTCACCGTCCGATCAGCACCAGGCCCATCCCGGACGGCGCGTATATGTTCCACGCGCGCCTCAAAGAAATGTCAGCATATGAAGGGGCCCCTCAGGGCCAAGGCTGCCGGGTAAGCGGGATTGTCCGAAAGGGTTACCGCTACCCCGGAACATAAAGGGCTACGGAAGGAACATGGATGGGTTTTAGTCGGTAAGAGTCTGACACTCCCTTCCGCTCCACCAGAGCGGGAGCAGTCATTGGATGATTTCACAACCTTAAAAAAAAAACATAGCCTTTAAAAACATTGAAATCAATCATCTAATCTAGATCGTCTATACTGGCTATTAGGTAGCAATATTTGAATGAATCTAAGGCTTGGTTCAGACAACTGATGCACGATTTGAGTTCGCTATTTGATAGGTGTGAAACATACAGATGTTCAATCAATCTGCCTAGCCTTTTCCCAACTATGTTGGGGTCGGCTGCCAGTCTAACCGGATGCAGCCAAATACAAGTATTTTACATGAAGCGACTGCCTATCTGATCTCCACAACCCAGTAACAAGGTATTACGATACCCTTGAATACTGGCCGTTAGACTTTCGGGCTTCTGATAAACGTAACGACTGTCAAAGATCTACGAATGACAGCCGGGACCAACGCATTAACGTGCTTTCTGAGGCACGGGAGAGTCTCGATATGAAAAGATGGTTGCCCATGTACGAAACAACTCCGGCAAGCGTGGCTTAATCTGTTAGATGGGTCTGTCTGGCTGTTATTACTTAGCCACGAGCTCCTCTTGAAAAACACAGATGTTCTGTTCGTCAATTTCACCTATGCGATTAACCTAACCACTGCCGGTGCATCAGTGTGACTTTGACGATAGACAAATGACAGGCTAATCTATCAACGAACTATAATAGTCATATATTTTGAAGAAGCAATCCGTCAACCTCACTAAACTGCATTGTATTAATGGGCATTCTAGAATAGAATAGAGTCTACACTAATGACACTAATATTATAGAGGCGAAAGTTTATGAGTGTGTGTGTGTGTGTCTTTGTATGTTTGTTACTTCATCACGCAAAAACTACTGAATGGATCTGGATGAAATTTGTCACAGAGATAGAATATAACCTGGATTAACATATAAGATACTTTTTATCCTGTTAGTACAGACGCCAGCACATGTAAGCTATCCCTAACTGTCAAATTTTCTCAATTAAAAATGAACCTTATGTCTTTGAAATAAAGTTGAAATACTATCAAAAAAATTGACAGATTGTGGTAACTTGATGTGCTATAATATAATTTCCCACATCCACGCGGGCATCGACATTCAAAAAGAACGATAAACGGAACCGCGAGCGGGCGACGCGACGCGACGCGGTTGATCTGGGGAACAAGAATTTTCATGCGCATGATTCGCGGAAAGAAGCTACAAGTACAAGATATTATTATGAAGATAGATGAAACGACCTTAGAATTTATCAAGCGATATTATTCACTTGATAATTTTATGTTTATGTAGAAATTATTTATTTTAAATAATGTAATAATTTTTGCAGGAGAGCTTTTCTCTTCGTTAAAGAGGATCTATTTCGCTCGTCATTTAGGTTCTCGTGTTAGAGTTAAACGCCTCACCGGTCCAAGATTTGAACATAGGAAACTAATGCAGCAAGCAAACCGACAATCACGAAATAATAATGATATCGATTCACGCGATGCAATTAAACATTCAAAATCACGACCCAGACAGTGAACTGATTTGAATCGATTTGAATCGAAACTTTCGTTTGTAATCGACATGATGTCATGTTTTAAGTATTAGTCAGTTTAACAGACAATATAACTACTAAGATGAACTTTAACTTATTTCCCCTCACTTTTATATATTACACTTATTATATTGTAAATTATTATTAACATTTGAAGACGATTAGCTTTTAAATTATTTAAATATTATCTGTATTAATTAAGAAAAGAAACCTTGTGCCTTAACATTATTATTCATATTTTAAGATCACTAGCTTTTAAATTTAATTATGTAAATATTATCTGCATAAATAACTAAAAACGAAGTGTTGCTATTATTGTTTACCTATAACGTATAAAATATGTATCACTTGATTAATTTCCTATTTATGTTTATGTATGGCCTTATAATTAAACCTGAAGCAGTTATTCAAAAATACATTTTTATAACATCGTTTAATGCAATAAAAAAAGTCCTGAAATTCATGGAGTCATAGAGTTTTCTTTAAGGTTTTCTATTTAAATTTATTACAGCAGATATCTCAGCTACTGCACTTCCAAATACTCTATATTTCTAAACATTCTAAACTTTATACAATACATAATACTTTATCTATACTTATAATAAAAGAGGAAAGATTAGTGTGTATTTTTGTAACGAATAAATTCAAAAACCCGGAAAAATGCAAACAATTTCCTACATACACGCGGGCGAAGCCGCTGGCAAAAGCTAGTACTTTATACTTACTACTTTATACATAATAATAAAATAATTAGAACATTTATATCGTTTGTGCTACATTTATGTAGTTGGAAAACTGAGTAATTCATACAATAATAATATCTACTGTCGACTGGGGCAAAAAGCAAAGTGCAAAATCTAAAAAATATATAGGTAGGTACAATCTGGCGCCTAAAGACCGATGGTCCTTGTTGCCCATGCTAAGTTAATGGAATCCTTGAAAAAATACACTAAGATTTGACACACGAGGTCAATCACGTTCGGTAGCTCAAAAAAGCTACAAACTAATTACATGAGGTATCATAGCTTTGCTTCATTATCTTAGCTATAAATGACGTCAGACGCGTGTGTTCAGGATCGGCAGCAGATGGTATATAATAGGTCAGTCGACTCGCAGCATCACAGTTCAACTTGAGCTTCCTCCACATTAGGTTTTCAGTGTTCCAACAACTACTACACAAAATGAAACTGGTAATTATTATTGTTTGTTGCAACATATTTAGCATACCTAATTAAATGTGATTTAGCTGCTAATATTATCTCCTCACCTGAGTATATAACGAATTAAATTGGAATATTAAATCATCATCTGCCTAGCCGTTTCCCAACTATATTGGGGTCGGCTTCCAGTCTAACCGGATGCAGCTGAATACCAGTTGGAATTGGAATATTAAATAATTATATATTTCAATTGCCGTCTTGTGTTCATTCTATATTACTTAATTTTACAAACGAACATCGTTACTGCACTTTCTTCCTTCTTTGCATTTTTGTTGTTGTCCAATTTGTATATTTTGTGCGCCTTTTCGTATTAGAAGACATTCAGAAGTTTTCCAAAAAAAAAATCGTTTTGTTTCTGGTTCCATTAATTACTTACTATATTACATATTGATTTCTCCTTTCTCCTCAGTTCGTGATCGCCGCCCTCGTCGCTGTGGCCGCTGCAGGTCGTCTGGAACACTTAGAGCGCTCCTACCTTCCTCCTGACAACTCCATCGCAGTGGCCAGGTCCTCCTTCGGATCCAACGGAGCTTTCGGGTCTCCCAGCTCCCACGGATCCTTTGGCGCTGCTGGAGCTAGTCTGCCCGGTCGCAACGCTGGTGGTAACTTCGCTGGTGCCACCTCCAACCAGTACCTGCCTCCTGACCACGGACCTTCTGCTGCCAACGGTGGTTCCCAGTTCGGCGGATCTCATCACGGTAAGTCTTACCAGAACAAATGAAAAACATTTCAAACTCCTTTCAAAAGGCATTATCCAACCATTAGCACCAAAAGAAAACCATTAGCACCAAAAGATTGTGAATTTGTGATCTTAGAACTGATTTTAGCGTCATAAATCAAATTAAATAAAGAATTTATTAAATTATGCGCAGTCCATGGCAATAAAACCATTTGCATCGGAGAGTCATTTATTGAAATAAAATATTGCGGTTTTAATAATTATGACTTCATATACAAATATTGTGATGTTTTTATGGCTATTTGGTTTTAATTTGATTAAAGAGATATAAATCATATTAATGGACTTTATCCTAAAAAACTGAAGTGTATTTATTAAACTGTTTTATTTCAATCACTGTCATAAAATTACTTAATTATTTTGACCGCAAAATATTTGCGTGAATAATATTATTATAAACCTCAAATTTCAAAACTATTATCCACTGAAAGTGGTGTACATTTAAGAAGTAAGTATACATAATACATATGTACTTTCTTTCCCAATAGGTTTTGGTGCCCAGCAGAACTTCCGCAGCCAGCAGTACAGTGGCCACCAGGCTGCCCCTGCCCAACAGTACGGCGCCCCCACCTCCCAGTACGGCTCTCCTCAGGCCGGCAGCTCGTTCGGCGCCCCCAGCCACCAGCAGTACTCCCAGCAGTCCGCGGCCACCAGCCGTCAGTACCTCGCTCCCAGCCAGTCCGCGGCCACCAGCCGTCAGTACCTGGCTCCCAACACCGGCTCCTACCAGCAACCTCCTCAGCAGGCTTTCGATGAACAAACCGGATACCATTACTAAGTGCATGTATAATTATGTTGTTGTCTTAGTCAATTGAACTGTTGATTGTATGTATAATAAATAGCTGTATATATTAATTCAGTTGGTATGTTTTCTTCCTTTATACACATTGGTCTTATCGAAGTTAAGAATGCGTGTTTTCGCCCAATTTATAATGGCTCATAAATAAATGTTATATAAATAAACCTATATATACAGTGTGTTAGGTTAAACGAGGGACATACTTTCAGGGGGTATAGTACTCATGAAAATGAACAACTTTAACTATGGCGCAAACTCTGAAAAATAAAAATATCTGCTGTTCAGTACATCCATGTTCGCATAATTCGTCAAAATGTATGGAACAGCTGATTTTTTTTAACCTATCACACTGTATAATTCTATATCCAGACATCAGAAAATTTAAACTCAGTCCTCTTGGTGGCTACAGTTACCGGAAGCGATTCGAGCGACATCTTTTAGTTGGTAGCTGGGGTTACAAAAGGAACGTTACTGGGTTCTTATAGGGCTTCTTTAAAATACTTTAAGAATCGCTCTCTGTGCTCTTTCAGCCCTAATCAAGTAGTTCTGTGCAATTTTCCTCATGCTACATGGCTAAATAAATATTATTTCCTCCAAGACCGCGACTTCAACCAGCCTTGCCTTTGGATGCATCAATATATTATAATATCTTCAGCCACCGCCGCTTCATACCCACCGGCACACCTAAAACTAAAATTACATCACTGCTGTTCTAACATTTCCTTTCCTCTTGTAATTCTCCTTCTGTTGGTTATTGTTTTTCCATAGTTCTTAGTACTTCTGACCAGTTATGTTGACATAGTGCTGTATTTTCTTTTAGTTTCATAGTTCTTTACTATTGATACTTGGTATGATTTAACGATCGTGCGAAGTCATAGGTCTCGAGTTCGAACCCAAACCACGCACCACTGATTTTACGGATTCATGTGCGTAATGTCTAATAATTATCAGTTGTTTAAAAATCGGTGAAAGAGAACATCGTAAGGAAACCAGCATGTCGGAGACATTTTTCAATAGTATGTGAAGCTAAGTCAGAGGCCTATGGACAGCATAGAAACTGTGACACCAGTTTTCACAGCTTGGTTAGTGACTAACTAAGCGAAAAAAAAAACTGTTAAAATCACGGAATCATTTCTGTACACATATATAGCTACTAGTTTATAATATGAATTACTCTTTTCAAGAAATGTTTTTACAAGTGAACGAGTGACCGACGTTGTGGCAAGGTCTAAGTTCAACGTAACTTTAACACCTACGAAACACAAATGATCTGTGTCATTAGGCTACTTTAACAAATGGATTGTTATTACACTTACTAATGCGGTCCTTAAACTCGGTGTTAATGGATCCTAGTTCATATAATAGATTCGTTATGGTCTATCATTGCAGGTGAGTAAAGACTCCGTGTAAGAGTAATCCTTGAGGAGCAGCCACTCCGTTAGTTTAGTGGCTGCTCCTCAAGGATTACTCTTACACGGAGTCTTTACTCACCTATCTTGTATAATACACACACACCTACACATACACCCTGATACCCACCTACACACACACACACACCACTCGCACACTACAACAAAGCATACAATTCTACTCTTTTATACCATACAGTAGAATGACACAGTCCACTTAAGATATAAGTTTTTGTTGATATTGACCGTAAAACTACCTCTTATAATACAGGTATACCCTAGCTTAAGAGGTAGAGAATACTATTCTGTACAGATTTTGCAACATAAACTATAAATGTTTCTCTAAACCAAATATCAAAACTGTATTTCAAACTCTGTATGTTTTTGGATAAATAAAGATTATTATTATTATTATTGCAAACTAAAACATTTAACAGATCATGTTTGAATTTAAATATTTTATTTCACATAAACTTACACGGGCGCTTATTAAACGTCAGAAGCAAGAAGTATAGTTATACTCGTAATTGTCGTTTTTATCCTATGGTGAAGAACCGGCAAGAAACTACCAAAATCCTAATACAGGAATCCGTATATTTGTAGTTCCAACCAGGAATATCAGGACTACAAAGTTAAGATTTTCGTGGTTTTGTTTTTGTTTCCATATTAAGGGTGTATAAGTGTACGACAATAAGTCAAACGTCTATAAAAGAGGAAAATTTTAAATCAAAGACAGTTTTGGTCCTGGGGTACGGTGTATTAATAAGAATTTAAAAAAATAAAGTAAACATATGCATTTAGGGTTCCAAACTGGACGAAATCAATACTCAATAGGTTTATTGCATTCCACAACAAAATAAGAATTTCAGAATTAAAACCTAAGTAGCTTTTAAAGTATAATATAGCTAAAGGGTATAGCTAGTTGCCAACGGCACATGAACAAAAATTTAATTTTTAAATGTAATTATTGTTTAATTAAATGATTTGGACAATTAAAGTATTTATAACAAATAAAGTAGGCTCCGTGTTAAATAAAAACTATAAGGAAATATTTAAAAACACTTTAACCGGAATATGTTGTACGAGTTTTTTTTTTTAATAATGAATAAAATCTGACCGTAATGAATGCATACATAGTGTGAATAAAGAAAACATTAAATTGAATGTTATTATCCAAATCGAATATTAAATACACTATAAAATCTAAAAAAATATATAATTATTATGTACAATTAGTAAAAAAAAGGGAAGAGCTCACAGGGGGGCGTCCAAAAATTCGTCCCCATCGCTGTCAGTGGAAAATGTGCCCAAAGGCTTTTTTTTTTTTTTTAATGCTGGGAAATCATCCAGTGACTGCTCCCGCTCTGGGTGGAGCGGAAGGGAGTGTCAGACTCTTACTGACTAAAACCCATCCATGTTCCTTCCGTAGCCCTTTATGTTCCGGGGTAGCGGTAACCCTTTCGGACAATCCTGCTTACCCGGCAGGCTTGGCCCTGAGGGGCCCCTTCATATGCTGACATCTCTTTGACGCGCGCGTGGAGTGCCCAAAGGCTGGCAGCTAGAAAAATGAATAAAATAGTTTTTTCATTACAGATTTTTGGTTCTGGGTAACATAATATGTGAACAGAACA
The DNA here is from genome assembly GCA_951799385.1 of Hyppa rectilinea. NCBI lineage: Eukaryota > Metazoa > Arthropoda > Insecta > Lepidoptera > Noctuidae > Hyppa > Hyppa rectilinea. Next base: position 15,770,915 of record OX637318.1, on the reverse strand, counting down.
TATTTATATTCCCATTCATTATTTTAAGTGCTGATATCAATTTTATTAACTACGTCATCAGATACCAACAGGAGATGCGTAGTAATGTAATCCATTCATAAGTTTCCAAGACCATACGTCATCTCAACCAATTAATAAACCATAGCAACAGACAGATTAAATAAAAAAAAGAGTGCAAGAAAAAATATTAAAAGCCCTATTCACTATGGCAAACTTAGCTAGTAGGTATATCGTTACAATCCCTGTAGGTAACAGGAGAATAATAGCCAACAGGCACAAATCCAGACCCAGCGGTTACTGAAAAACTCTAGGTGAGAAGAACCTAATGAATTTGACATAGGAATGTAACCCTTTTTTAGGATGGGTCATCAAGTGAGTCTGACATTCCCTTCCGCTCCACACAGAGCGGAAGGGAATGTCAGACTCTTACTGACTAAAACCCATCCATGTTCCTTCCTTAGCCGATTGTGTTCGGAGGTAGCGATAACCCTTTTGGACAATCTCGCTGACCCAGCAGGCATCCTAACGGGACCCGAAAATCTAACCTGCGATCTCACCACAAAATTGAGTTTGAGATTGCAACCACTAGACACATATCCGACGATCGAAAGAAGGTAACACAACATATTGCCAAACGTGTCTAATCAATTTCATTGAATGAAAAGCATACAAAAGTTCAGTGTCTGGGTCGTGATCTTGAACATTTTAATTACGTACGATGCACACACGTCATTAATAAAACGGAAAGTTACGTGGCATACAAATGTACGATTTATTAATTGAGACAGACGTGTTATATATTGGAATTGCTCAATGAAAGTCGAAATAAAGGGCTGAATTCTGTGGTTTACATCAAAAGCTATTAGATTTAGCGATTCATGTTTTTTTAGCATGTTTGTTTAAATATTTAATTCATGATGATCAGCAGTTTTAACAAAACCTTTTTTTTCTTTGATGGACTTTTAACAGATTATTTTAAACGTTTAGTTTAGAATTTTATCGGTTATTGGACCACGTGCCAGACTAATACGATTGTATTAGTCTAATAATACCTTAATGGCTGGCTATTAAATCAGCTTGATGGAAAGCTTGGTCCTTGGAGGAAAGGCTCTCCTAATTTGTAATAGAACATCAAAGTTATCAATTTGAAGTTTTGATACTGTTGACGATTTCAATAAAAATCAAGAGTAATATTATACACAGCTATTTTTATTTATAAGTTCATACAAATTATTATTCAACTGACTTAATCGGTTACATTTATACTATGAAAATTCACAGACTTAGTAATGGTATCCGGTTTGTTCATCGAAGGCTTGCTGAAGAGGTTGCTGGTTGGAGCCGGTGTTGGGAGCCAGGTACTGACGGCTGGTAGCCGCGGACTGGTTGGGAGCCAGGTACTGACGGCTGGTAGCCGCGGACTGGTTGGGAGCCAGGTACTGACGGCTGGTGGCCGTGGACTGGTTGGGAGCCAGGTACTGACGGCTGGTGGCCGCGGACTGGTTGGGAGCCAGGTACTGACGGCTGGTGGCTGCGGACTGCTTAGAGTACTGCTGGTGGCTGGGAGCACCGAACGAGCTGCCGGCCTGAGGAGAGCCGTACTGGGAGGTGGGGGCACCGTACTGTTGGGCAGGAGCAGCCTGGTGACCGCTGTACTGCTGGCTGTGGAAGTTCTGCTGGGCGCCGAATCCTGAAGAACAAAAAGATTTAGTTAGTTATATACGTAAGCAAGAGATATCACTTCAAGTTTAAAATTGAAGCAGTATTCAAATGATTAAATAAAAAATTGGGCACAAAAAGTTTTTTTTGATAATCTGATTTAATTTTTATTGATCGGATCCATGATAGCTGTAAATTATAAATGATTTAAAGTCAATCTAAAGTCATTCTCATTACAGAAAATATTATTAAAACATAGCGATTTGGCATTGTGAATGCTCATTCACATAGTTACCCATAGTTCGACAAACAAAACCCACCTTGAAGGGCACCACCAAACTGGGATACACCGTTGGATGAAGGTCCGTGGTCAGGAGGCAGGTACTGGTTGGAGGTGGCACCAGCGAAGTTACCGCCAGCGTTGTGACCGTGCGCACCAGCTCCAGCAGCGCCGAAGGCACCAGAGTTAGCTCCGAAGGATCCGTGGGAGCTGGGAGAACCGAAGCCTCCGTTGGAGCCGGGGGGAGGAAGGTAGGAGCGTTCCAGGTGTTCCAGACGACCTGCGGCGGCTACGGCGACAAGGGCGGCGATCACGAACTGTGGACAAAAAGACACCATCATTTAACTTGCAAGGTTTAAATGTGTTTTAGAAGAAAAAGACAAACTAAAAAAGAGGTAGACTTAAGAACTGGTCGTAGACGCTAATTTTAAACGGGATTATCCAAAAGGGTCATCGCTACCCCGGAACATAAAGGGCTAAGGAAGGAATATGGATGGGTTTTAGTCAGTAAGAGTCTGATAATCCCGTCCGCTTCACCCAGAGCGGGAGGAGTCATTTGATGATTTCCCGCAAAAAAAGGACCCCAATTTTCCCTTCGAAAGCTATTTTTAATCATTTTTTTTTAAACTCTGTCGGACTTATTCACTAAAATGCGACATTAAAATCGAAAAAACACCATTGCGTGCTATGTATACCAAATAAAGATCAATTATAAATTATACCATTTTCATTTTGTCTAGTAGTTGTCGGAACACTGAAAACCTAATGTGAATGATGCTCAAGTTGAACTGTGATGCTGCGAGTCGACTGACCTATTATATACCATCTGCTGCCGATCCTGAACACACGCGTCTGACGTCATTTGTAGCTAAGATAATGAACTTCAGTTATGATAGGCCAAGTAATTAGTTCGAGTATTTTTAAGCTACTGAACGTGATTGACCTCGTATGTCAAATGTCACTGTTATTTTCAAGGATAGCTGTGAAGTTTTTAACAAAGGAACAAAATGACGTGGTGTTTTGGTACTTCTTTTATTGAGTGGGAAATTATCAAATAACATCTCCCGTCAAATATCATCGCGCTCTGGGTGGAGTGGACGAAAGTTTCAGACTTTTACTGAATAAAACCCATCTGTCTTCCTTCAGCTAGGGGTCACAGTGACTCTGCCGAACAAACCCACGATCCTGACAGGTCTTTTGGTACCTAATTACTAGATTTTGCAAGTAATTAAGACTGACTCGTTAGTCTTGTGGCCACAAGCACTACAGCTAAGCATGAGATCTTGGGTGGTATATAAGTAGGTAGTGTCGATAAGTAGGTTGGGCAACGTGTTATTGGGTTTTGCTATTAGGAATTTCTCAGTAGCCGACCGGAGCGGAGTCTGGATTTCTACCCGATTAATGGCATCAGGCTCAACCCCTATATGTGGTGGGGTGCCAACCTACCTGGTGAACCTATGAGGGCACAGCCTTACTTAGCTCATCGGGGAAACAAGGCGTGACATTGTGTGGCGTGTATTGGGCAGAGGTGTACCTATAGTACACCCCATTTCCTCAGTTATGTTTCAGTCCCATTTAAAATGGAGCATGCTTGGCGCAAATAAAGACTTTGGGTTGCTACTAAGAAATTCCAGTTGAAAAAACCCAATAGCCCATTGCCCGACTTGGGAATCGAACCCACGACCTCCTGCTCAGCAGTAACGCTTGCGACCACTAGACCAAATAGGCAGTCATATCAAAACTTCTTCTTCATTTCGTGTGGTTAGTGACTAACCTGGTGTCAGAGTTTTAATGCTGCCCATGGGCCTCTGACAGCATCACATACTTTTGAGAACTATCTCTTAGGCATGCCGGTTTCCTGACGATGTTTTCCTTCACTGATTTTTAAGCAAGTGATAATTATACAATACGAACATGAATCTGAAAAGTCAGAGGTGCGTGCCTTGGGTTCGAACTCTAGACCTAAGACTTGGCAGTCCGACGGTCATACCACTAGGCTATCACTGCTTCAAAACTAAAAATATTTTTTGATAAATTATTGTGACCTTAAACCCTATTATGTTGGGTTTGAACAAAACTGATCAAATGTGGGTACACAACTATAGTTACAAGCTAGGTATGTATGATTTTATCGATTCTCAAATCATTAATGCACAAATCTAGATCATCGTGCTACAGAAGCCATTACGTTTATATAAAAAGACCCATTACACACAAAGGTTTGGCAAGATTTTTATCCGGATCAGTAATCATATCACTCTCAAGGTTGCGATCTTGAATATTAGATTACAGTGTGTGTAAAAATATCGTGTAAGTGGCATATTTCATAACTGAGTAACATCGGCTTTTTATACCATTATTCGCATATAGAAAGCAATTTTAAAATTAAAATAATTTTGAATTGTTTTTTTAAAACTTGTAATTATGGACGCTTTTATTAAGTTCTGCATCGTTCTCACGTGTAATTTCAACATGAATGATGTAACACAGTTTTTGTAAACATATTTTGATTTAAAAGAGTGTCCATGGAGTTTCTTGCCCGTTCTTCTCCATAGGTACCTACTGCTTTGGAATGGGCAACTAGCTTCATCTTTCTGACTGACCGACCCCTTGACAATTCAAAAGTGCCTGTAATTGGTTTATTTGAAATAAATGCTTTGAGTTTGAGTTTGAATGGTGGCCCAGTGATAGCGGTCGCAGTTTACTAGTTGGAAGTAATGGGTTCGAACCAAGACCTCCACCGTAAGCTCCACCGTGTCCTCTGGGGCTCTACCGAGTCCTTTGGGCTAATTTGGCGTAATCCACCCCGTGTGGTGGACTACGGCCTACTCCCTCGTACAGGGAGGAGGCCTGTACGTCATCAATATTGCAGCACATTATAGGCTGATTATGATTCGAATATTGTTTTATCATAATTGCAAAATTCAGAAATCTCAGAAATCTTAACGCAACAGGACTTTCAGAGCTTCATGTCCACACTTCCGTCAAATATTAATGCATCTTCCAAAGCCATATTATTTTTTGAGAGGTTTAAACTTCTGAAAAGATTAAGGTTGATGTTCCAGGGTAGCCCGCGAAATTCAAATTTTCTTAAGTTTTTTGCAATTTGCAGGCCAGTGATAGGTTGTATGTTGATGAACATTTGATTCGCGGCAGTAAGACGTATGTAGTTAGAAGGTTCCGGAATGACTTTGACCTTGTAAAAAGTCATTTTTACACCTTTATGAGCTCGGAGGGTTGTATTAATGATTTTGATGATTATAATTCTGTAACTACATACGTCTTACAGCCGCGAATCAAATGTTCATCAACATACAACCTATCACTGGCCTGCAAATTGCAAAAAACTTAAGAAAATTTGAATTTCGCGGGCTGGTTGGAGGATTCACCTTAAGTTTTAAGGCTTTAAGCCCTGTTTGTATAATTCTAAAAATCATTTGTAGAAGAAATGATTTCACTGGTTTGTTAGTATGTAATTGGTTTCACTGAAGATTTTAAAGGTGCATAATATAAGAGTAATCTGATCCCGCAGTGGGCCCGCGTGGTGAATCACAGCCCACTCCCTTTTGCTTAGAATAGCACAAAAAATAGTAGCAGTATCCGTGTTAAGTTTTAATTAAGAACAAAATTGAGAAATGTATCTTTAATGAAGCCTGTACTTAAGTAGGACTTAAAAAATCATGAACGACGAACATACAATTGTCCGAAAGGGTTACCGCTACCCCGGAACATAAAGGGCTATGGAAGGAACATGGATGGGTTTAGTCAGTAAGAGTCTGACACTCCCTTCCGCTCCACCCAGAGCGGGAGCAGTCATTGGATGATTTCCCAGCCTTAAAAAAAAAAACTCCCTTTTGTAGAGAGGAGGCTTGTGTTCCAGCAGTAGGACATATAAGGCTGATTATGCTAGGAGTAATCTTGGGCTGCTAATTTCTGGCTACCAAATGGTAAGCGGAGCTAGGATAACCGCACATATAAGGTAATGACTCACGATCTACAACTCGTTAGTAGGAGTCGACACCACTGGGCCACTAGTTAAGTACTCCACTTAGTCTCAGTTTTTTCCTCACTTTTAGGACAAAATGCGCAGTCATTAAGTCTAATTTTATTATTTCTTATCATCTATAATGGTTGAAGGTTATAGCTAAACTCCAGGTGGATCCTTGTATGAAATCAGCTTGATAGCAGAAACAGACTTAAATCAGACTTCACCTATAATGATTGTCCCCTCATAACTTATTATAGTGCAATGAAAATCACATCAAAATTTCAAAAATGTGTTGGATCCGCATTCACATATCATTTGCCGCATAGGAAATATTTTGAATTATAAAATTTTGTAGAGTCATCATAATTAAAAAGTCAAAATAATGTTATGAACAGAAATTTATTAAACAACTAAAACTACTCCATGTTGTACTGAACATACTAGTAATGGTATCCGGTTTGTTCATCGAAGGCTTGCTGAGGATGTTGCTGGTAGGAGCCGGTGTTGGGAGCCAGGTACTGACGGCTGCTGGCCGCGGACTGCTGGGAGTACTGCTGGTAGCTTGGAGCGGCCTGATTACCGCTGTACTGCTGGCTGCGGAAGTTCTGCTGGCCACCGAATCCTGAAAGAAAAATGTTTATCGATATGCATAAAACTATAGGATCAAGGGCCATCCGTTCCACCCAGAGAGGGAGGAGTCATTTGATGATTACCCATTGTGAAATATAAGGGCGTACGTATTCCATAAAATGTTTGATCTAGGTATTGTCATTAAAATCTAGTATTTACAGAGATCAATTAAATGCCTTCGTATATGTAAATGCACAAAGTTATAATTTACTTTATCATATTATCTAATATAAATTAAACAAATGCTCTCACCTAGAATGGATCCAGCGAATTCGGGCGCACCGTTAGAAGCAGAAGGTCCGTGGTCCGGAGGCAGGTACTGGTTGGAGGTGGCACCAGCGAAGTTACCGCCAGCGTTGTGACCAGCTCCAGCAGCGCCGAAGGATCCGTGGGAGCTGGGAGAACCGAAGCCTCCGTTGGAGCCGAATGGAGGCAGGTAGGCGCGTTCCAGGTGTTCCAGACGACCTGCGGCGGCCACGGCGACAAGGGCGGCGATCACGAACTAAAATACAATTAGCATTAAAAGAGAATAGAGATTCAAAAATGTGCCCAAAAAGCTGGCAGCGTTGCCACGTTGGATGGCAATGCTGATTCAATTTTTTTTTTTTTTTTTTTTTATTTGGGACAAACAACCAGTAACACATTATATCTGCACAAACAATATAAACAAAGATATTATATAAATGTGAAACCCACACCGTTATCCACAGCATATACAATTCTTTTCTAATATTTGTAGGCTAGATAGTGTACAAGTTGAATAAAATATCAAATTTTGAAACACTGCCAAAATTAAGTGTAATATCCAAATGCACTGGAAACACTCTTTGCAAAAGACATATTACAACCCTCATCTTCATCAATCACTAGAATGCGTTTTTCAAATCGGAGAAAATCGTTGCCAAATAAATGTTTAATACAAAAAAGAAATACAAAAGACTTTGCACCAAACAAAAATAAATTAATTACCAGTTTCATTTTGTCTAGTAGTTGTTGGAACACTCAAACCTAATGTGGAGGAAGCTCTAGTTGAACTGTGATGCTGCGAGTCGACTGACCTATTATATACCATCTGCTGCCGATCCTGAACACACGCGTCTGACGTCATTTTATAGCTAAGGTAATAAACTAAAGTTATCATAGGCCAAGTAATTAGTTCGAGACTTTTTCAGCTACCGAACGTCGTGATTGGCCTCGCGTGTCAAATTTCTCTGTAATTTTAGGATTGCTGCGAAGTTTATGGACAAAAGACGAGAATAAAATTTGGTGTTTTGAGTATTATAACAAAATTGCCTTTGTTAAAATATGTTCATTTTTTTTTCTTTAAAGATGAAGGAAAAAAACGTTCCTCCTATGTTAACCTCCTATTGGTCAATTAAATACTACTTTATATACCTTTGACGTATATAAAAGACTAGACTAAAAAAATCACATCACTCTGGTCGCTCTAAGAGATGGTGCTGAAAGTGAAATTTTATAAGAAAGCTGAAATTTTATGAGAACGTTTTGAAAGAAAAAAAAAGCATTTATTTGCGGCAAATATGACGCAGTTAAAAACAAGCAACCAAAAACAATTTATGGGGAAATATGCATCACATCCGCGCTTACGGCCATTGCTCAGCATAAGCAGCAGCGTGTTTTGTTATTTGCAATCGATTGATGGCAATAGGCTCGACCTATCACATGAGATTTAAAAATAAATTCATGATATATGGAAACACCACGAATATATGCCTCTTGCTAACCCTTCCAGGAAAGCAGTCGTGATGTAATAAGTGATTTATTGTCACTGTTCAATTTTTTATTGCATTAATTTAGATAATAGTGCACAAACGTATTAAAAAAAATCGTCTAAGCAATTAGTTCGAATCTTTTTCGGCTACCGACCGTAATTGACCTCGTTTGTCAAATTTCTCTAAAATGTTCATCTTATAACAGGCCATCCAACGCTTCGTTTTCTGGTATGCGCTCGCCAATCTAGAACCTTTCGGCTCCATTGGCCATCTCTTCTGCGAGCATCTGTTTCGGGACCTAGTTGCTAGAGTTTCCAAATGATGGTGAAATTACTTTTGTACATACATCAATCAATCAATTAATATTAAAGACAAATTTTCTTGCTGTGAAATTTTTAACAAATAAAAATGGGCACTACTAAATCGCGTTAATATTTCTTACAAATTATGACGCTGACAGGTCTTAAATACGGTTTAGATGCGCGATCAGTTTCATTGGTGAAATTAATCCTATATGGTATGTAAATGACCTTAATAATGTGGCACATGATTTAGGTTTCAGTGCTTGAAGCTGTAGCTTTTGTGGAATAGGTCTAACAAGCCTAAGTTAACCAGGCCAGAATCTCAAGTAAAGTAATATAATAATGAACACCTAATCAGCCTATAATGTTTCCACTGCAGGGACCTGGGACACAGACCTCCTCTATGTCAGAGGGAGTGGGCAGCAATCCACCATTTGGGCTCAGAGAGGGTTGGTGGATAATAATGAATAATCAATAAATATAAGAAAAAGAATAAATATATCAATATTAATCTATATTTAATTTTATATGGTATCTACATGGCAGAGCATTGTACACAGAAGTCAATCCAATACAATTATCCTTCTGGGAGCTTTTTCTGTTGATAGCGATATGCGATGCCCATTTTTTTTTTCTACCGTTTTATGTACTCGTACAGAGGCCAGCACATCAAGTTACCACAATCTGTCAGATTTCTTTGATAGTATTTCAACTTTATTGCAAAGACATAAGGTTAATTTTTAATTGAGAAAATTTGACAGTTAGGGATAGCTTGATGTGCTGGCGTCTGTACATAGTTATCTATACTAATATTATAAAGAGGAAAGATTTGTATTTATCTTTGTACCGAATAAACTCCTTTACGGATCTGGATGTAACTTGGCACAAAGATAGATTATAGTCTGGAATAGCAAACCTATAAACTGCTTTTTATACCGGAAAAATGTACGGTTCCCGTGGGATAATTTCCTACATACACGCGGACAAAGCCGCTGGTAAAAGCTAGACTTTATTAATATTTTACGTCTTGTTATTAATATTTTAAGTGTTGTTCTTATTTTAAGTTATGTAAATATCATGTGTAAAAATAAACTAGGTATAAACCAGTAAAAAAATAAAAGAAATAAGATCGATTTCAGACGAAAGTATTTCAAGTAATTGATACGTATCAGTAATCAGATCACTGTCTGGGTCGCGATCTTAAGTATCAAATTACAGTGCGTGTGAAGACATCGTGTAAGTGGCCTATTTCATAATTGAGTAACGGCCTTTTGATGGCATCCTATTGCAGTAGGTATCTGCATACTTGGGAAAATTAATCCATCCATTTCAATAAATCTGCCTAGCCTTTACTCTACCATGTTGGGGTCAGCTTCCAGTCTAACCGGATATAGCTGAATACCAGTATTTTACAGGGAGCAACTGTCTATCTGACCTCCACAACTCTGTAACTAGGGAACACGATACCCCTTGGTAAGACTGGATGTCAGTCTTTCGGGCTTCTGACGACCTGTAACGACTGTCAAAATCACAAATGACTACCGGGACCAACGGCTAAACGTGCTTTTCGAGGCATGGAGAAATCTCGTTATGTAAACCTATCCATAGACCTACCCCGACTACGTATATGTTCCACGCGCGCCTCAAAGAGATGTCAGCATATGAAGGGGCCCCTCAGGGCCAAGCCTGCCGGGTAAGCGGGATTGTCCGAAAGGGTTACCGCTACCCCGGAACATAAAGGGCTACGGAAGGAACATGGATGGGTTTTAGTCAGTAAGAGTCTGACACTCCCTTCCGCTCCACCCAGAGCGGGAGCAGTCATTGGATGATTTCCCAGCCTTAAATAGGGCCCAGATAAGATTCAAAACATACGCACTTAAAATCAATATGCAGAGATGTTTGAGAGACTATATGAAAGAGGAACAACAAAAAAAGGAATTTATCCATATACATAAAGTGCTCGCACTGGCCATTATTGACTTTCAAAATGATCAAAAATTACCCACCAGACACGTGTATACTTCAAAGAGATGTCAGCATCTGAAGAGGCCCGTTACGGCCAAGCTTGCCGGGTAAGCGAGATTGGAAAGGATTACTACTACCCCGAAACATAAAGAGCTAAGGAAGGAACATGGCTGGGTTTTTGTCAATAAGAGTCCAGCTGACACTCCCTTCTACTCCACCCAGAGCGGGAGAAGTCATGGGATGATTTCCCTTCCTTAAAAAAAATAAAAAAAGGCACGTGTATACCAAATTGAATCTGAACTGACGAAAGCTTGTATGGAGCAAGTGGTGTTCTGTGTACTCGCCCTCACTTTTATAACAAATAAGGTAAAATAATCTGCCTAGCCTTTTTCCAAATATGTATTGGGGTATGGGTCGGCTTCCAGTCTAACCGGATGCCGCTGAATATCAGTATGTACGGATTGTCAATTTAATGTCGCCGTAACTTTTAGCAAATTTGTACACATTTTCCACAAGAAATGCTTATTGTGGAACTTTGAATCGGTACTACTCATTCATATCGTGAAACCCTGACTCATAACCTCAGCTCATTCAAACTAAAATGGATATTTCATTTTGTAAGGCGTATGACAAAAATAGATGAAATTTTTCTTCCTTACATCCACTTTCATTATTCCTCATGGGGGAACCTCTTAAACTTAGGAGAGTAATGACACAAATTCAGAATTAGGTTATGTACAGCTTTTATTACACAATACAATTGACTAAAACAACCCCAAGTTGTACTGAACACACTTAGTAATGGTATCCGGTTTGTTCATCGAAGGCTTGCTGAGGAGGTTGCTGGTAGGAGCCGGTGTTAGGAGCCAGGTACTGACGGCTGGCGGCCGCGGACTGCTGGGAGTACTGCTGGTGGCTGGGGGCGCCGAACGAGCTGCCGGCCTCAGGAGAGCCGTACTGGGAGGTGGGGGCGCCGTACTGCTGGGCAGGGGCAGCCTGGTGGCCACTGTACTGCTGGCTGCGATAGTTCTGCTGGGCGCCGAATCCTGATGCAATTGAAATTTTGTGTTAATAAGCGTCACAGAAACGTATGCGTATTTAACACAGGTGCTTAAAGATTTCTTTCTTCATTAGATACAAACCAAAATGAATCGTTTCATTTATCATGGTGAATGAGCACAACGAACTATGTATTTGATGATCTGATGGAGTAACTTTTTATTCAAATGTATTTTTATTACAAATCTGAGTAATGAAAGCTATAAAACAGTCATAATATTTGATCTAAAATCAATTACTTCTTTACTATTTTAATATGCAGAGATTATAGAATTGTCGCTGTAAATCCAAATGAATAATATCATTTCGTAGATTGTAATCTAAATAAACTGCCTAACCTTGAAGTGATCCAGCGAACTGGGAACCACTGTTGGAAGCAGAAGGTCCGTGGTCAGGAGGCAGGTACTGGTTGGAGGTGGCACCAGCGAAGTTACCGCCAGCGTTGTGACCGTGCGCACCAGCTCCAGCAGCGCCGAAGGCACCAGAGTTAGCTCCGAAGGATCCGTGGGAGCTGGGAGAACCGAAGCCTCCGTTGGAGCCGAAGGGAGGCAGGTAGGCGCGTTCCAGGTGTTCCAGACGACCTGCGGCGGCTACAGCGACAAGGGCGGCGATCACGAACTGAAAATGTAATAGAATGGTCAATACAATAGGACCTAGAATTTTATTACTCACGAGATCAAAGTTACACAATTCTTAGAAAAAGAAACAATTTTAGGCTGGAAATTGTACAAATTGACGACACCAATTTTAGAAACACTGCTAAAATGTAATTCAATATCTCAAGTGTAATAGATATAACTAATTACAAAAGACTTTAATATAAACAATCATCAATTTATTACCAGTTTCATTTTGTGAAGTGGTTGTTGTAACACTGGAAACCTAATGTGGAGGAAGCTCAAGTTGAACTGTGATGCTGCGAGTCGACTGACCTATTATATACCATCTACTGCCGATCCTGAACACACGCGTCTGACGTCATTTTATAGCTAAGGTAATAAACCAGAGCTATCATACCTCATATAATTAGTTTGAGGCTTTTTAAGCTACCGAACGTGATTGACCTCATTGTGTCAAATTTCTCTGTAATTTTCAAGGATTTCATTTACTTAGCATGTTTGGAGGCGGTAGTCGTGACACTTAATTAGGTAGTGAGCCTATAAAAACAGTATTTTTAGCTGTTTTAATGATTCAATAATCATGGCTTGGACGCTAAACCTGATTATGATGATGTCCGGATCTGATGAATGGACGTTCACATCAGTATGTTTAGGATTTCTGTGAGATGGGTACATCATGATTTTGTTTAATTTTCATTAATTAATGTATATTGTTATAATTATATTATGTTGAACTACACACATCAGCTATCCGAAACCGTCAAATATTCCCAATTGAACCTGAATCTTATCATTTTGTTACAGAGTTGAAAATCTATCAAATAAATTTGACAGATTGGGGTACCACCTGAGTAACTTCTCTGCCAGGGTTTGTTCGACTTAGCGTGACCTCAGAGCGGGAGGGAAGTTATTCGATGATATCCCACCAAAAAAAGGCCTGCGGTAGTTCTTGCTCCGTGATTTCTTTATGTTATCTGGGTGTTGGTTTTTTTTTTATGCATGAATTATTGGCAAGAAGGAAGAAAATTAAGCCTAGAATGATTGGATTGAATAGGATAACATATGTGATAAACCCTTTTAAAAGAAATTAATATTTTTATTTTTTGTCCAAATTTTCTCCTCCTTATGGGGTAATGTTTAACACACCCAATTAAGATCAGAAGATACCGTAAATTAATGGTGTAGCGAATACTAGTATTATAACGAGTGACCTGTAACTACCAGCGTGCAACGGTTACTTAATTGGATAATTTAGACATGGTGATCGACCTGTAATTAAAAAAAAACGTACCTACCAGCGATTATCCTATTCATTCGTTTCCATAAAAGTGTTCACATTTTTGGAATTTCTTTTTATGGATTGGAAATCATTAAATGAAGCCCCCCGCTGTGGGCGGAGCGGAAGGGAGTGTCAGATTCGTACTGAATAAAGCCCATCCATGTTTCTTCCTTAGCCCTTTATGTTAGGGCACGTCACGATAGTGGGGGTAAGACCCCTCTTTGAGGAGTGGCTAGAGAGGCGTCACTTCTGTTCCGAGGTAGCGGTAACCCTTTCAGGCAATTCCGCTGACAGGTGGCAGGCTTCGGCCCTATCGGGCCCCTTCCTTAATGCTGGCATCTCTTTGAGGCACGCGTGGAACACGAACGCGCCGTCCGACACGAGCTTGGTCCTGATCAGATGGTGACCATTTATGGCCTGAAAAAAGGCTGATTCATTGATGACATAATAGCGATAGAAGCCTACTGCTAGATATAGGCCTCCCCCAAGCTTCTCCACATCAACCAGTCATGTGTTTGTCAAGATTTTCCATAATAAAAAAGGCGGTACGAGAGCATTCTCGAGGGAACAAAACAATATTTTGTACACCTTACAACAGTGCGTAGTGTTATGTAATTTTTATGATGTGGGTGCTTACATGTATAGCGTTTGATGGTTGCTTTTGATCTTAGGGCTAGCGCACACTGCAGTGTGGTGCGTTATATCTGCCGTATGTTAAAACAAACTCGGTCACGGGTTTGCCCACTGGCGGTGAAAAAAATACACGTTAAATATCTGCATAAATATATTTATTGTTACATAAAAAAGAGTTTTGAGTGCAACCCTTGACGTCGTAACGGTCTAAGGGTTCCCAAACTAATTTTGTCTACTGCTTACTTTGAGAATAAATTATTTTTTAGCGCCCCCATTTTTTCACTTACTTGGGCCCTTGGCCCTTTTAACCACCTTGCTGGGTCTCTTACTGCCCCCCTTTAGGGGCCACTCTGGAAAAGGCTGGTCTTCATTTTCGTTAGATTTAAGGGCGTACATGACGGGGTCTCGGTATGTTTTTTTCATTGCAGTGCGCGGTACCATACGTATATATGCGATCCAAAACTAAGTGCGGTGACTCATCGCAAATTCGGATAGGCAGGCCCACTGTCAATAAACAGCATGCACTTTTCCATCGCTTGCGCGCCTGACCTGCCATACTTCGGTAAAAAAACACACGACAGTGCGCGCTAGGCCTTAAAGCAACTTAAAAGAGCCATCGCTAATCGATTCTCATTCACCACAGTAATTATTATTTAGAGACGGTTCGTATCAAACTAAAATAATTCGTTTTTATTGTAAGTTTTTTTTTATAAACACCTGGCTTTTAATCGTTCGCCATCTTTTCTCGAGTTTTTTGTTTTAATTTGTATACTTATCAATTTTGGCGTTTTGTTTCATTATTCAATGGCTGTTGTAATTTTTTTCATTGTCGTGGATTTGGTCAATGGCGTGTTGGAATGGATTTTTTTTACGTTTATCTTCAAATACAACATCTTTCGCATCGACTGTACGCATTGTGACCGCTTGTCAGAACCATAGATAATTAATACTCTAATTATAATAAAACAGTCGTTCTGCTTCAATTAATTATAGTTAGGTATCTGCAATCCTTTTCCCTTCACGAGAAGGTCGTTTGCCATCTTATGATTACCATCACGTACTTAGGTATGTAGAACAGATAGTGACCTTCACGTAGTAACAAGGGCATAATAATTACAAAAATGCTCATTATTTTTAATCTTTCATACCTACTACGTGCAGAGAAATTGTATTATTAGAAAAATCATGAGCTACGCCACAAGAAAATCACACATGAGCATCAACGTTTTTTGTTACACTTGTTCTCCTGTGACAGTAAAGCATTTCTGGCCCGATTTTTACAATCTATTTACAGTTTGTATTACATATAACACAGCAAACTATTTTTGACTAATTAACTAGGTAACTACACAGAAACAAAAGAAAACTTAAAGTTGGTGGCGCGTTTTGAAGGTTTGCCCCAGAAAACAAAAAAAACGTAACGTCGTGTACCTTACTTACTAAGTAACTACTTATAACTTTAACCAAGACGAAACGGGACAACAAAATCAATCTGCCTAGCCTTTTCCTAACTATGTTGGGTCAGCTCCCAGTCTAACCAGATGCACCTGAATACCAGTAGGTATTTCACATGGAGCGACTTCCTGTCTGTCCTCCACAACCCAGTCATCATAATCTTGGGTTCGAACTCACAACCTGCAACTCGTAAGTCGAGGCTGATACCACTAGACCACCACTGCTCAAACCCCAGTACCAATACGATACCCCTTGGTAGGACTGGCTGTCAGACTTTTTGTCATTTATGAAAAATAATATTGTTTTAAAGAAAATGTATACGAAAGAAGATGCGCGAGTGCGTGATCGGGACTATGATGAAGCACCGAAGAGTTGGAAATCAAAGCTTCGATAACAATGATTATGTTTAACATATCCCACCCCGCGCTCGCCATATACCGTACGTGTTTCCGTTGCGTATACAAAGTTTCTCCGGTCTGTATGAAATGATGTTATGTGCTGTGGTCGCTCCGGAGAGCCAAATAGTGACTACCTTTTCATGTTCTTCGTAATAGCACGGTTGTTTCGCGTCAACGTCGTATGTGTTAAACACCCGTCCGTGCTTTCATAACACCATGTTCCATCTTCGACCCGTCCACGTCCTAATGGCATCCAGCATACAATGACTTTTACGCATCTAAATCTACATCGTTGACATCTAAAAACATGCCTAAAAGACTAATTCCTTGACCATAGAACAAGCTCGTCTTTTGTCTACGCGAAGTGTCAATCAGTCTGCGAGAAATTCCTTAAAAAGAATACTTCTTTTTAAGGGTGGGAAATCATCAAAATGACTCCTCCTGCTTTGGGTGGAGCGGAAGGGAGTGTCAAACTCTTACTGACTAAAACCCATCCATGTCTCTTCCTTAGCCCTTTGTGTTCTGGGGTAGCGGTAACCCTTTCGGACAATCCCGGCGACCCCGCTGACCCCGGCGTCCTTCGGCCCTACCGGCCCCTTCCTCAAAGTTGACATCTCTTTGAGGCACGAGGAACACAGACGCGCACTTGGGCCCGCCCTCATATAGCACTCAGGTTTAAGTTTTCGGTTTCCTAATTATTAGGAACCAAGACGAACTGAAACATAAACCATTCAAACACCATGCGGGCCCCGCGCACGCCCATGCCGGGCGGCGATCGAGTAGGTAGATACAAAACATTGTAAAACATTTTAAAAGAGTAACGGTGGAGTTTCTTGCCCATTCTTCTCCACACGAAACTACCTTTTGGAAGGGGCGACTAGAATCAATTCTATTTCTTGTTCATTTTGACGTTCAAAAGTGCCTTACTTGTGCCTATTTGAAATAAATGATTTGACTTTGACTTTGACTTTGGTCAATTTTGCCAATATGATATAAAACTTGATTTTGGAATGTGCTTGGATGATTTCATCTCCTTTATGATCATATCTAATACCTTAATCGTGTAAGACATAAAACTTCTTTAAGATTTGCGTGTCATAACAGATATGGAAGAAAATCTTCAGCATCTGCTTTTAAACGGTGATTTAAACTTAATAATTGGAATCGTGATACCTCAGTATTGTTAGTTATTAATTCTTTCATTTTAAACAGAGTATGATTAAAATAATAAGATGTATTTGATGTCTGTTAATGGACATTAGGATAATAAATATAAATGTATGTTGATTAAAATAATAATATAAATAAAGTTAGCAAACAGCTTCATTCGATGCAATCGAAAGAATTTTTGTGGCTGTACCCTCACTGTTAATAGGATTTATATTGTGAGTATCAAGGTAATAAAAAGCTACCGTAATTAACTCTACCCTAGGTATAGCGGGAGTAATAGTAAGCGGGATTGTCCGAAAGGGTTACCGCTACCCTGGAACGTAGAGGGCTAAGGAAGGGACATGGATGTGTTTTAGTATTTAGTTTAGTTTTTATGCCATAGGGTACTAAGACATTCAATCTATACAAACAGATGTATAAAATTGGAGAGTATGTTTGTAATAACAAAATCAAGCAAAAGTTTATTACTGAATGCATTTATTTTTTGTCTGTCTATTCTGGCTAATCTCCCAAATGCCTAGAACGATTTTACGGGAGTTTCACTGACCAATAAATAACTGATGTTATAACGAGTAAATTTGGTTTTATTTTAAGTGGGATTGACCAAAAGGGTTACCCCGAAACACAAAGGGGTAAGTAAGGAAGGAACATTTCATGGGTTTTAGTCGGTAACAGTCTGACACTCCTTTCCGCTCCACCCAGAGCGAGAGGAGTCATTTGATGAATAACCAACCTCATAAAAAAGGGTTTTATTTTAGAAAAAGTCTAGCGGTCAAAGCCGCGGGCAGCAGCGAAAAATTAAAATTAAATAAGAATCTGAAGCGCTCACAGTAAAAAAAAAACGTGTGCGTGTACTAGCGTACACTCGTAAGACGAGAAACTTCTTTATGACGTTATTTTTCAAAAAAAAAATGTACCTACTCAAAACGGGCCGCAAAATACATTGGAGACATTTACCAATCCCTACTCCGCTGGAGAAAGTATACTTCGAATCACGCGTGGTAGGGATAAGAAGAAGATGGCGCGTAACGGAAAAATGTGACGCGTAACGAAAAAATGTTACACTAAATTTTTTTCCAACCCCGATAAAGAAGTTTCACTTCAAAAATATTTAGTTCATATGTTGGTCCACGTCCTTCAAAAAGATCAAGATCGCAATACTGTACGTTTATTCTCCGACTAAAATAGAAAGTACTCAAGTATTTGATATTGTTTTGTCAAGAACAACTTAATAATTAAGCATTCAAGGCTCCCGAAGCGCGATGTCATCCAATATTACCGCTTTTTAATGAAATAAACGATTTTTGTCCACATATATAAGAGGATGGAGTTCTAGAAACGATACAGTTCAAGTTTTGTAGTGAAAAGTTGAGGACAAATATACCAACAATGAATCTGGTAAGAAAATGTCTAGAAGAAAAAAAATACGGATTTAGTTTTTAAATAATATTCCGTTTGCAAGGGTCTTTGAAATAATAATTGTCATTTGTTTTGGTTATGAACAAAACAATCCCATTTCTTCTGACAGGTTAATATAGAAATTGAATAGATAGAGTAGTACGTAACACTTTTTACTTTGCCCGCGTGTACCCTAATTATTTTTATGAAATATAAGTGGAGTTACTCCTTATAATACCTGCCAATAAAAGTTCCGTCAAAATCCATTCGTTTCGAAGATTGGCCGGAACAAACAAACATACAAAAAAAAAGTTTTTTTTATAAGTTACTTTTTGATTATTTTATTTACTTACTATATTCAGATTTATGTTTCTACTCACCTCTCCAGCTAATCATCAGCGCAGTCTTTGCAGTAAGCGCAGCCCAAATCCCGTCCAGGAATTACATCCCCCAAAACCAAGGGGGTCAAGGGGGACAGAGTGGCTACCAGTCCTATCAGGGCTCCCAATCAGGTTTTGGAGGAGGCGGAGATGGGAACCGACGTCCCCAACAGGATGCTGAGAAGAATGCTGCTACTCTGAAACAGGACCAGGCTGCCAGTGAAGATGGAAGTAAGTACCATGAGGGTGTACAGTCGCCAGCACATCAAATTACCACAAACTGACAAAGTATTATTACCGATTTTGAACTGAAACAACGATTTAAGGTATAAAATCATTTCAAGAAATTGAACATTTTAGTATAACTTGATACGCTGGCAACCGTACCAAATTTTTCTTAACACAAATGTGTTAAGAAATTTAACTACTTAACGCCGGCGACTTCGTCCGCGAAAATTGTGATACCTCGACGAATTTGCATGATATAAATATAATTTATTTCAGCCGCGTAGTTCCCGTCTCCTCAGAGATAAAATATAGCTAATGTTATTTGCTGATAATGTAGCTTTCCATTAGTGAAAGAATTTTTGAAATCCGTCCAGTACTTTTTGAGTTTAATTGTAATTGTAAATTTATTTTCTGTGCCTTGCCATATTCTAATTATTTGTCTGATGAGCAAAATAGGCACATTTATAATTTAAACCTATTTATATATAATAGGGTTTGTCGCCATAGTGACGCTATTTTATATTTTGACTGTAATCAATTTATTACTGATTACAAACTGACAAATTATACAATGCATCTGCCGTCTACTTCTAGGAGACAAATTGCTAATCTTTTAGCATATAATATACACAGTGACACTGGTACCTGTACTGTACCATCGATTACTGTTAGTAGTGGTACTAACACTATCTCTGACGCGCCTTGTAGTTTAAACTATTAGGTGCGACAACGGATAAACCGCATATTATGTTGAATGTTGTACATCAAAATATGCAGGGTCTGTCCGGCAAAGAGCTAGAATTAAGTTTATTCTTAGAAAATTATGATGTTCAGGTGTTATGTTTGACTGAACACTGGTTGAAAGAACATGAAGTAGTGTTTATTAATGATGATTATTTTACCGTACAAAGTGCATTTGTAAGAAAAAGTGCTATTCGCGGTGGCTCATTAATTCTTGTTTCAAACAAGTTAAAATGTAAACAACGTTTAGATTTAGTTAATTTGTCTATTGAGCGCACTATTGAGTTGTCTTGTGTTGAACTTGAGCGATACGTGGTAATTTGCGTTTATCGACCCCCCTCGGGGGATTTTATTAGTTTCGAATCGGTAATGGAGGATTCACTTAATAGAATAAAATCGAGTAATAAAAATATTATTTTATGTGGTGATTTTAATATTAATATTTTAGAAGTAACTCCTTTAAGTATTAGACTTCTTAATCTGTTTAGGTGTTATAATTTAATTAACTTGTTTTTTGAACCTACTAGGATCACGGCATCTTCATCGACTTGTCTTGATAATATATTTAGTGATTATGATGCCAAAAATAAATTTGTGCTTAGTGACTTAACATCTGACCACTGTGGCTTATTAGCTAGCTTCCCTGTGCCATTACATAAAAAGCCGCAAAAAATAGAATGCACTTATACAACTAGTCGTTGCACCAAATTTAAAGATAATATAGCTCATCGAATTTCACCATCTATAGCAGACCTTGAGAATCCTAATGAAATCTACGGAGCCCTTTTTGATGTTGTGCAAAAAGAGTACCAATCTATTTTCAAAACCAAAACCATTGATATCAATGGCACCGCAGTTAGCTTCAACCAATGGGCTACCCCAGGCATTTATCAAAGTAGAGCGAGACTATACGAGTTATACGGTTTAAAAAAATACAAGTTTGATACTCCTTTCCTAGAGTATGTCAAAAATTATTCAAAATTATTTAAAAAGGTTTGTGTCTTTGCAAAATCAAAATTTTTAAGCGAAACAATTAAAAAATCCAATAATAAAATAAAAACCACTTGGAAAATTATTAACAATGAAACGGGTAAACCAGTTAAACAATTAAATGAACTTGAGATTATGGTCGACAACAAATTAATTAATAAAGCAGCTGACGTAGCTGAGGTTTTTAATGATTTTTTTGCCAACGTACCTATAACTACGACTCGCTCCTTAAATTCTTCACCGACTAAAGCTGAAAACCTTCTCCATAGTAGTGTGCCTAAATGTAGTCGCTTATTTAGCTTCGAACATGTAACGCCTCGTGATGTAGTTAACGTTTTTAATACACTTAAGTCCAAAAACACTGGTGATTACTGGGGCATCTCCATTAAACTTTTAAGTAATATAATAGATATCGTAGCCCCCTATCTAGCTG
Source organism: Hyppa rectilinea (assembly GCA_951799385.1). Lineage (NCBI taxonomy): Eukaryota > Metazoa > Arthropoda > Insecta > Lepidoptera > Noctuidae > Hyppa > Hyppa rectilinea. The sequence goes on along the minus strand of OX637318.1, from coordinate 15,749,574 downwards.
TTACCTTTAATAAATGTGTTGATTTAGGAACCTTTCCTGACCTCATGAAAAGTAGTAAAGTCATTCCTTTATTTAAATCAGGTAATAAAAATAACGTTGGCAATTTCAGGCCTATTTCAATCTTACCTGCATTTAGCAAAATATTTGAAAAATTAATACTCAAGCAGTTGTTAAGACATTTTAATTTAAATAGCCTCCTTCATGATGAACAATATGGCTTTACAAAAGGTCGTTCGACTACGGATGCAGGTGTTGCTCTGCTGAAACACATATTTAGCGCATGGGAGAACTCGCAAAATGCTATTGGAATTTTCTGTGATCTCTCCAAAGCTTTTGATTGCGTGCACTACGACACGCTTTTACGTAAACTACGTCATTACGGCGTTCAAAACGAAGCTCTTAACGTAATAAATTCATATTTACAGAATAGGTTTCAATGTGTAGATGTTAATGGTGTGAAATCTACTGAGCTACCAGTTCAGTTAGGTGTACCTCAAGGCTCAATACTAGGTCCATTCTTATTCTTAGTGTATATCAATGACTTACCATTCCATTTAAAGGGTATCTGTGATGTTGTACTGTTTGCAGATGATACCTCTCTTATCTTTAAAGTAGACAGAGATAGACTAGTTTTTGACGATGTTAACAGTGCACTCTCAACAGTAACGGATTGGTTTACATCTAATAACCTAGTTCTCAATGCGAAGAAAACGAAATGTATAAAATTCGCCTTACCCAATGTCAGAAATCTAGGACCACAAATAATATTAGATAAAGAGGTGCTTGAAACTGTAGACACAGCAGTCTTTTTGGGAATAACAGTAGATTCTAAACTCCAATGGAGCCCACATATATCAAGTCTAGCAGGACGGCTTAGTTCAGCCGCCTATGCCGTCAGGAAAGTAAGACAATACACTGACGTTGATACAGCCCGGTTAGTGTATTTTAGCTATTTTCATAGCGTTATGTCCTATGGCCTTCTGCTGTGGGGCAAAGCCGCAGATATAAATAATATATTCGTTCTTCAAAAACGAGCTGTTCGAGCAATTTACCAGCTAGGTGCCAGAGTATCTCTGAGAGATTTTTTTAAAGAAATTGGTATTCTTACGGTAGCGTCACAATTTATTTTCGCCAACATTTTATATATTAGACAAAATTTACACTTATATACTAAAAACAGTGATATTCACAACATCAATACTAGAAATAAGGATAAACTACGTGCTCCCTTTCATCGGCTTCATAAGGTTCATAACTCATTTGTGGGGCTTGGTATAACCTTTTATAACAAGCTGCCCTCTTCTTTGCTAGAATTGCCTTTTAATACGTTTAAATCTAAAGTAAAATCTATCCTTTGTTCAAAGGCTTACTATACTACCAACGACTACTTAAATGACAAGAATAGTTGGTCGCTGTGATTAACACAAGACAATGTTTATGTTCTTTCTCCAGAAATAGCTTCATAAATTATTTTTATTATGTATTCAATTCATTGTTTTGGTTGTTTTTATTTTTTTTATTAGCCATTTATTGTTGACATAATCTACTCATTACAATGTTTTTTTTTTAATGAGTTGTATTGCAAAATGTGGTTAGCTAGAGACCTCGACAGTTGATCATATTTATTTATCTTGATCCTAGTTAGTAATAATTAGCAATTAATTGATTGATTTTACTTCGATGGTCCTAGTTTATCATTTGTAACTTCGAGTTACGGCTGTATGGACATAGTACAACATTGCACATGTAAGCGGGCACGCACTTTTACCTGGAGGCTCTTTTTTTTTCTTTTTAAATTTACGCTTGAGTACAGTCAGTTTTAATGTTTTAATTGGTATATTGACGTGTGCTAGCTGACATGTGGCAAATGATTGATTTTAATGTGATGTGTTTCGTAATGTTAATTACTTCTCATGCGATAAATGTGTGTAGAGTCAAGTTCTTCCAACTAAACAGACAGCTGTGCTGCTGGGGAGTTTGTTGCGCCACTTCTTCTTCCCAGCTAAAGCACTAGGAAGTGGTGAAGGGTGGGCGTTTTTGGGGGACTGTCTTATGTAACTTTGACCTTCAAAAAGTGCTGATCTTCAGCCTAATTTGAATAAATGACTTTTGATTTTGATTTTGAGTTAAATTGTAAATTGTCTTTTTGATAATCTGCTACAAAAAGAATAAAGAGCTTACCTAAACATGCATAGGTAGTTAGTAGGTACCCAACATCTAATTTAATGATGTGTATAATTTACAACCAACTAAAGCCTTGTAAGTTAACAAAGCTTTTGAACTGAATAGAGCTTTGTGTTTCACGAAACAATAATGAAAGTGCCCTTGCCGTGTATTGGTAATATCAAGGTTAATAATATCTGGATGCCCATCGCGTACGTGCTCTGAATTCGCCCATTCACATCTTCTGCATTAATATATTGTTACAACTTTTCGTATCACTACTAAAAGCTTCTTCATTCTAAGTTAAAAATGTATCTATTTCATTAAAGGGTGTACATTAGGTCCATCTCTGCCAAACCCTTCGGAGATTATAGGCGCGATGTTATGATGTAATGTATAAAACAGAAAGAAAAGTTGTTTACTTTGCATAAAAAAGACGCCCATTATTAAACAAACATAAGATATCCGCACTAACCCACAGTAGCCAATAGCCTAGTATACGGCAAATCAAAATCATAAAACCAAATAAAGGAATTAAAAGTTAAAAGTTTCACAATGTATGCATTTACTTATTTTATCAGAATCCTGATTTCAGTCACTTACTTGTTCTATCTTTAAGGATTCCTTAACCTTTCCAGGCTACCACTTTGGGTATGAGACTTCAAACGGCATCCGAGCTGAAGAAGCCGGCAACCCAGCGCAAGCCCAGGGTGGATTCTCCTACAAAGGCGACGATGGTATCACCTACACCGTGACCTACACCTCAGGAGAAGGTGGTTTCAGGCCTCAGGGCGAACACCTACCAGTTCCACCTCCCACTCCACAAGCTATCCTGGATGCGCTGAAGAAGAACGAGCAGGATGAGGCAGCTGGCATATTTGATGATGGTAAGTAGAATCAAAAATCAATCTGTCTAGCCTTTCCCGACTATGTTGGGGTCAGCTTCCAGTCTAACCAGATGCAGCTGAATTAGTTTTTTATATGGAGCGACTGCTTATCTGACCTCCACAACCCAGTAACCGGGTAATACCCGACCCTTTGGTAAGACTGTTTGTCACTCTTGCTGACGGGCTTAAGACCGGGAATGCTAAAAAGACAAAAAGTAATTGACCCGCCACAAAAAAAACATTTGAATTATCAACTGCGGGAAGTGTTGAACTCTATGTGGACCTATATTAGTTTCTGAAGAAGACGGTGCCGTAAATATAATGTTTTTGTCACAATGAAGTAAAAAAGCGCCATAGCTTTCTTTTTTTTCAACACTGGTGCTGTTATTTTGACTTCGTCCGCTGTTTTGACGTCGGTGTCTTAGGAAACCCAAGCTTTACCCATAACAGGATCTGTTAAATCTGCCTATTGTCTTGTCTTATTCGTACCATTACAAAAATGTGTCTAATACTAAGCTTCCTATTTCCATAAGGTAAATATCACCCGGAACAACAAGGGGGTGGACAGAACAACGGCTTTGGATCTTCAGGCAACGGTTTTGGTTCTGCGAATCACCAGGGAGGTTTCAACTCTAACAGCGGTTATCAGTACTGATTCTTTAGTGCTCAGAGATAATATTTGTCAATATTAGTAATAAGAATAGTCTTAGGAGAGGGGTATTGAAGAAAATTCTTGAATGTAAAAAGGATAGGCACGATGTTTAATGAAGGATTTAGTAATGTCTACTTATGGGTATGGTGAAGTCAGACTTGCAGTTCAAATATTGACAAATGTTTTCAATGTAATTACAAAATTGATTATGACTGGATATTACTTTATAAAATTTTGTTATAAGTAGTTATACAATTTAATTGTACTGAGGCCAGCACATCAAGTTACCTCAATCTGTCAAATTTCTTTGATGGTTTTTCAACTTTATTACAAAAGCTTAAGATTCATTTTCAATTGGTAAAATTTGACAGTTAGGAATAGCTTGATGTGCTGGCAGTACATGAAATGTTAATAAAAAATTAAGGATCATTTAATAAAGAAGATCACAGCTATAAAACCACTGAGTGAAGTTAATTTTACAAACCCCGATCATGAGAAATTAAACTTGTCAAATATAGTTTTGGTACTTGTCATAGAAGCTAAGAAAGATATGCTCCAGCCAGCGTACGCGCAAGTTTTACTCACGCCATCTGTCTTGTAAACGACGAACTAATACAATTTATAGTCAGCTAACCAACAAGGTAACTTACAAATAACTCATACTATACACGTATCACAAAGTATAACAAGTTTATTGATTTAGTTCAGTTTCAAATCTGTTGGTGCCTAAAGCAAAATTACCAATCGTACATTAGATTTTTTTTAAATTATAATATTAAGAGTAAGAACATGATATTTCGAAACTTATAGTGGAACAGATACATAAAATAATAAAGTTTCCTAGATACTCATCACGACATAACATCACGAAGTTCCTAATTTTCACGCATTTTAATTGATAATTATTATCAATTTTTTAGTAATATTTAATGGGTTTGAAAACGACATGACACGTGGAATGTGTGTATTGGTGGTTGTTGGAATGAAATAAAACTAGAGCTCAGCGTGATCAAGAAATTTCCCCCCGACCCTTGCTCGAGCCAGCCCGCGTTGCCGCTGAGCCAGTAATTTTAAAAACCCCCGATCCAGCTGTCCCTTGCTGTCCTCCCCCCAGCGACGCCCTAAGCCGAGGTCCGAACCCCGCAGGGGGTGCCCTTAGCGTGTAGTCGCTTAGTTTTCTAAGTTAGCTTTAGTTTTTATTAAGCCCTGGCTGGAGGCTACAATTCTTTGTGGCAGCCACAGGCAAGCCCGGTTAAGCAGTAGACAACCCTTTGGTTGAACTGCGAGATGCCATTTCAAAAAAAAAAAAAAGATCAAGAAATTTAAATGAGAAAAATAACATAACATGGAAACCATAAAGATTTTTTGACAGATGCAAGAAAAAGTGAACAAAAACAAAAGAATAACATTCGAAAAATACAAAAATCTTTCAAAAAAGTTTGCACAGCCAAGGAGTTCTCCACAAGGTTTAAGAAAAATAACATTAAGCAGGCGTTTTATAAAATTCCTTATATTTTTGGACTTGGGTAGATAATTATAACAATAAATGCATTCAGAGCTTTATTTAGTACAGAAAGTACGTTCTTATTCCGAGAAAAAGTCGTTTTTCGACGCATGTTGCGGATACTATAAATAAATAAAACTAATTTATTTCAGACATTACAGTCCATACATTGTAAGGAATTAGTAACAATTTGTGCTTATCTGCTATGTTAGTAACGTTAGTAGATAACTCTGAGCTTCTTTGCCATATTAGACCTAAAGCATTTTTTTTTGTGTCATTAATCGGGTGTGCAAGGATAAGATCCTTTTTTTTATGTTCATACGCACCCTTAAAATGTTTTGCCATATTATTTTTCCCGATTAAAATGAGTGGTTTTATAAAATAAAGTGCCAGTGCCAAAGTCTATTTAACGATGAGACTACCAGATTGTTTTTATTTTTTTTCCTTTTGGGTTTGTTTGAAAATGCACCTATCAGCAGTGTTAATAGTGATCTTCTTTCTTTTTTTTTATGCTGCCCATGGGACTCTTACTTAAGTGTCACATGCTGTTGAGAAATATCTCCCAGACATGCTGGTTTCCTCACGATGTTTTCCTTCACCGATTTTAAGCAAGTCATAATTATACAATACGCACATGAATCTGTAAAATCTGAGTTACCTTGGGTTCGAGATCTATGACTTAGCAGTCCGACGGTCACACAACTAGGCTAAAATTATGTTTTTTCTATATTTTAAACAGACACAATATAGACTTCAATGTCGTTCTTTGCTTTTAGAAATATTTGGTTCTCTTTCTATTCTAAAATGCTAGAAAAAATGCTTGCAAGCTGCCATACAAGAAATGAATGTATTTCCAATAAAGTTACAGGAAGTGATTGCGTAAGAATTAAAATGTTACCTTAATTAACAGTGTTTATCTAGACTTTCATCACACACTTTTCTAATAGACTTACAGACCTTTATTTTTATGTGGGGTTGGCTCTTATCGTGATTAGAACAACTTTTTAGCAATATGGCATAGGGGCTTATTGCCCACGTACACTGAGAAATATATGTATTTTATATCGCCATTTGTGGAGACTTGTTAAGGCCTACTTGCGCCATCCTCAAATACTCTCATCTATCACTTGCTTGTCAGTTACATCGATCAGTTAATGCAATAGTAAAATATTTCCAACAACACGGACCACATCCTCAAGTCAAGGTTGAAAGTTGAAACATCTCATTCAATGGTTGCAAGACATCTCATTATGGCAATTACTTGTTTTTGTTACTAGTTCATATTCTTAATATGATTATTATATCTTTAGGTATTCTTGGCCGAATTTTGGGTTAATTTTTTTATGAATAATAAACATTTCATATCTATGACGCTTTTGCTGTTAGTAATTAAAATTGCGAGTAGGTAGTACGTATTTATCCTACATAGTACATCGTAGGTATTTGCATCATAACTACGCACACTACTTTAAATATAGCTGTTTCACGATTTTGTTATGTCTTTTTTAAGTCTTACTGATTTTGTTTTCATACTAAATGATGGAAGAAATACAAGAGACAGAGCTAGCGAGACAAGCTCGATCAAGTGTGGAGTCCACAAGATAAAATATTAAAACAGATAGACTAGATTTACCCTTAGGTCGATAAGTTCTGAGTTAAGCAGCACGATTAATGACAAATGCGTGCACTGACTGGACCCGTACAGGTCCACTCAATCTATGTGGTTATTTCCCCAAAAGATCATTTCAGACACCAATCTTCAAGTCTTCACATGATCTGACTAAGATTATGTCTGGGCTTTAAAAAGACTGCGACCTCTGAGTTTATTTTGTTTTTTCTTCTCAATATAGTCAGATAAGAAACGCTGACTTCATCTCGTTTAAACATATTATTGACATGCATAAGTATTTCTAAAAACCGACTTACAGAAAAAAACATTTAACTTTTATTTTAGGAGTACCTACCTTTTTTGTAGTTTTTGGGAAATATTTATTTGGTTAATATACAATCTATACTAATATTATAAAGAGGAAAACTTTGTTGGTTTGTTTGTTTGTTTGGTTGTAATGAATAGGCTCAAAAACTACTGGACCGATTTTAAAAAATCTTTCACCGTTGGAAAGCTTAGTTTTCTAGGAGTAACATAGGCTACTTTTTATCCCGGGAAAAATAACGGGTCCCACGGGAAAGACCACGGGAGCGAAGCCGCGGGCAAAGTGCTAGTTTATTTATAATTTTGTCATTTTTCCATAGCAAAGTTTCATCAAATATTATGCGGTGGCCGCGCGGTTGAAACGGAGATTATAAAAACACTAGTGTTTCTAAATTTTCTAAAGATGTAAACAACAATGATATCGTCTCTCGAAATTGAGTTTTTTTGTATTTGGTTTATCGTACGTTTTTAAGTTTAGGAGTAATCGAGGTAAAATTATAAATTTCAGCATCGTCATCGCGTCAATCGTCGTCAATCATTTTCGCGTATAGAGTCAATTATGTTAATTATTATTTTTTAATTCATTTATTTTATTACTTTGTTCGTTAGTCAAATTTGCCAGCCGCATTTGTTCGCGCTCTATTTTACCTACTTTTTCAGACGCCAATACACCTACGAAAATAATATTTTTTCTATTTAACTTGTATTAAAGAATCTTTGCACTGATCGATAATTATCATGACTCATCACCTAGTGATGTCAGTAGTTTAACGTTTTGTGTTAATTAAAAAATCATCCCACACTTTCGCTGCTATTGATGAATATTCAGTATCTTTTAATAGTTTTCTGATGATCAACAATATGAAAATGTTGTTGTGCTAATATGACATGTGTATGCTATCAGGCGTCAGGTTATTAATCAGTACCGCGCAGATATCGCATTCTTTTCCCAGACAAGTTTCAGTCAACTTTTGATTCCAGGGCAATGCCTCTTGTGGGTATAGTTCACTTGTTTTAAGACTTTAAGATGTTTATTACTTCATAAATAGCCTAATCCAAAAGATAGGTATCCTCTTTTTCAGAGTTCTAATGAATGACAAAGTAGATATTATGTTGATCTTGTAATTAAGGATTCTATTACACTTTCGTTTCTTGCCAAAATGATTAAGTAAGTTTTATGGTTGTAAAATGTTAGGAATTGTAATAAAAATCAAAAGGTATATTGTAGAAAAAAAGTATAAGTTTTTATTCATAGAATAAATAATTGCACCCCTCACAACTTCTCACTGGTAACCTTTATGACTATATCAGATTACACATACTCATCACGTTTTAATGTTATCATACTCCATTTTAATCGATAGCCTTTTAATTTTATTACTATCTGTAAGCATATTTTGACGTACAAGAATATTCCGAGCCATTGGCGTAATACAAATTTTTGAATAACCAACAATTATTTTCTTATTCAAATATCACAATTAAAATTTTGCCAAAACGTACTTACAGACAAGCCTCATTATTAAAAATTTTGTAGAGCATATTTCATACCGTCTCATGCACCTGTTCTATTTTCAAATTGCAATACTGCGTTACTAGAGTGCGTCACTCATCTTTATTATATTCACCAATCAGATCGTTACCTTACATGTGTGTGTAATACAAACGATACAAAAGTTGCTCTACTTGATTTTTTTGTTTGTTTTATAAAATGAAATATAACTAAATACTGGTATGTTATTGTGATGATTAGTATTTGTATTGTTGTCTGTAGCCAGCGGAAGCCTGTGCTCTCGCGAACTGGGGTTGTTGGCCGTAGGCAGCGCCTCCAGCGCTGGCGTCTCCGTACTTGCCGGGGTTGTATTGACCTGGAAATTTTAGAAGAAAAATTTTTAAAGCTTTTATGACAACCATGTAATTTACCTGTTTCTATCTAAAAGAAGTTCACTGCTGAATAAAGGCGTACTATTGGACAGTTTTTGTCAAAATGGAGGCATATTTCGGGACTTCCAAAGCGAAACTACTATAATTGAAAATATACATTAATTTTCTGCACTTATTGTCTTCATAGTTCTCAAAGGTAGCTTGAAAATATTACAAACGTGTAATAAACATGAATTATTACGACTTCAAAGCTGTCTGACCGATCACCTGCACCGTTAATGTTAAAATATTGCAACAAGTCTGTAATAGTAATAACGTCTTCTAAAATTATAGGCCGCAGTACATTCTCTTGTAATTAGTTGGCATTTAGGTATGGCGGAACATTTTGGAGTGAACATTGAGGAGTATACTGTAGTTATATGTTTGATAATTGTATTTATGTCCGTCCCTATGTTCCTTCGTAACAAATAAACAGCTGAACCGATTTTGGTAAATCATAATACATATTATGTCGTTGGATTTAAGTGTAGTGTGACACTACGCGCAATATATGCAGTGGATTATATAAAAAAAAAATACAGGCGTAATGATACCAATGAGAGGCTTGAGCAGCGTTAAAAACCCAGGACTTAGGTAATGTCGTTTACTGCTAAATTCGGAATCAGATCGCCCAATTCTTCATATAGTGCACGCCTGACCACAAAAACCAACACTACTTGCGAATTTCAAAGTCTCGATCGCCGTATAAATATATACATGACCTTAGAATCTCCGTGGGACATTCCCTTCACTGCACTGACCTATTGTTCAGTAAGACAGTAGCTATTATCCTCCACAAACATTAGTTCCCGTACATTATTATTTACAACCTCTCTCTAACATAAGCACATGCAAAACCCTACCTTATTTTAGAAAACATAAAGTCTTGCACAACTGTAATTGAAGTTTTGGAAGCTTCAAGAAGCGTATTAAGCTATTTGCCAGAGAACTTTAAACTTTAGATTGTGAGAAATAAGGTGTAAAAAAAGGTGTGATTCTGAACGGTCATAGTGAGGGGTCATTGGGTAATCTTAAAAAGGTCAGTGTACTAGTGCAAGTGCTGCAGGTGATTCTGTTAAGTTATTTATAGATGTATTGTTGTTAGGCATTGTTTTTTATAGAACTTCACAGAATATTTTGATTAGAGGCGTGCAGAAATGGTGGAAGGTATTTTGTAATTAGGTAAATACTCTGACGGCTTGATGCTTGAATTTATTTTTATGGGCTATAAAGTGGTGATCACAGTACATCAGTTTACGAGATATACAGATAGATAGTTACTTGATAACAGTAGAACTTTGCGGGACACTAATAGTAGTCACACTAGTAACATTGATAAAAATCTCAAGAATCACTGAGGCAAGTGCTCTAAACAGCATAATTCCTAAGCCTTCACAAACCATTTTAAGCCTTAACACAACCCTTAAAATAATAATCCACCTAAATAAACGGAATAGCCCTCTAAGCGATAGACCACCAAAGACATTTAGACGCGTCATCCAACGTGTATATAGAGTGACATTTCCCACAGATTACCGCGCCCTATCTGATTACTAATAGTCATGATTAGTCTGTGTCTAATGCCATTCTAAAGCAATTTGCTTGTTAGTGTTCTATCTAAGGAGGCTTTGTTATGTTTCGTAATAGAGACGTGAGCTGAAAAAAGGATTTTACGAAATGTATTTGCAAAGCAGATAAATTTTTGTCCGTAACTGTGTTCATTTTTATATTTAAGTAGGTCTATTTCTGCTAGTAGGACATTTTTTTTTTTTACATGTACTTTAATCGTAATACCTATCCATAATCCATTTTAATCTCTACATAGTACTGAACAAAATCGCTCCCCGCCGTCTGTCCCTCTGTACGTTTAGAACTTTTAAACTACGCAACGGATTTTATTGCGGTTTTCATCAATAGATAGAGTCGTTCAACAGGAAGGTTTAACTAGCTTTCACCCTCGAGATATTATCAATATTAGGCCCATGCGAAGCCGGGGCGAGTCACTAGTAATTTAAAAAATATATAATATGTATGAAAAAATACTCTTTAATCTTTAAATTGTATTCTTAACCAAACAAGACGGGTAGGTAGATTAAGTGACTATTATACTATGCCACCCTAAGTCTACTCCAAGTCATGGACTGTTTTTACTGTAATTTCTCTATCCATCAACTTGATCAGTCAGTCAGATCAGTCCCAGATGTTCATGACTAAATTGAGATAAGACATGATTTATTGCTACTTGCAACACCATACCAGCTGTCAGGACTTTACGATGTTAGGTGTGACCATACTAATGTAATTTGAGAGAAGTTTAATGTCTATCGGAATAATCTTGTAATAGGTGTGAAGTAACTCTTTATTGGTCGTTATTTGTAATGAAGAATTAATTACTAATTGGCCATTTGATATCGGCAGCAGGTGTTTCGTGTTCAATTACCAATTTAAGAACGTGTAAGAAGATCTTAATGGGAAGTGAGTGAACATTAACCGAGATATTGATTCATTGACTTAACAGCTGTCAGAAAAATAGTATGGTTATTTTATTGAAAATTCTGAAGCTATACATGCAACCTAACAGATATTAATATTTTAATTTTCACATAGCCATGGACCATGAAGAAAACTTTGTTGACGACCTTCTTAATCTAAAGTTTACTATAGATCTTTCGAGGAGCAAAAAACAAAAGAAGCATCCACCTATCAATTTTGCTGCTCCCAACTTGTTGGTTATGTATGTTAATGTTATCTTACAATATGCATCTTATTTTTGCAGAATAAACTAATGTTTCTATCTTTCAATCAAAAAGCTTCCAGATAATTCAACTCACCATCATCAATGATGCCAGCGGCCTCATCACGAGCGTTCTGTTCCAAAGCCTTCAGGATCTCCTCTGGTACTGGGGGAGGGGTAGGGATATGGGCACCCTGGGGTTGGAAACCACCCTGACCGGCGGCGTAGCTGATGGAGTAGACCTGGCCGTCGTCACCGGTGTACTGGAAGCCACCTTGAGCTTCAATGCCGTCAGCCTGGAATTTTAAAGAGGATTTTGTAAGATTGTGTTTCTTGGTGTGATCATGTGTTTGGAAGGAAATATATAATGTGATTGTATTGTACGTTTTATGACAAAGTCCTTTACGATAATTATTATTATTGTTTCATGCAGTTACCTTTATCTGCAACGTGATGATCGTTTTATTTTTGGTTCTGTTTTGTAACAGCAAAGGTGTTAAATCATAACCAGCCTATAATGTTCCCGGTACTGGGACACTGTAATCTACCAGGCGGGCCAAGCGCGGTTTGCTGGATAAAGGTTAGCAAAAATCGCAAAAGCCCAGGCAGGCGTAGTCTCCTGAGTAGGTACAAAGCAGCTATGAAAAAAATTGATGTGCCTACAATACTTTCCAGAAAATCTTTACCAACTCCGAGTACCAGGCATGAACTACAATAAAAAGTGACTTCTTTTTGAAAGGTTAAAATAAACATGGTTTTAGACTCAGAATAAATTCAGGTTTCACATATTCCAGGACAAGCTAAACTCGTAATTTTTCACTTATTCCGATGTCTTCTCGTGATAGTTGATTCAAAGAAACTTATTGCTCATGAAAGCCTGGCCTATGCCTTCCGTAACCCAGCCAGATAATTAGCTTTTACTCTGAAGGATGTTACGACCTGATAATATCTATCTGAACGAGTTTATTTTTAGTCCTAACATTTATACGAAAAGTGAAACGAATGGTGAAACTTTTTTTTGTGAAGAATAATTTAACTAACTAACTAGAGTTCCAATCCAAGGTACGCACCTCTGATTTTACGGATTCATGTGCGTATTGTATAATTATTAGTTACTTAAAATCAGTGAATGAAAACATCGTGAGGAAACCAGCCTGTCTGAGAGATTTTTCTCAAAAGCATGTGAAGCTAAGTCTCAAGAGGCTCATGGGCAGCTTAAAAACTCTGTACCAGGTTAGTCACTAACCACACGAAAAGAAAGAATTGGTGAAATCAGCCCTAAAAAGGTTGAGATCTCTAGAGTACTTGCCTATTTTAAAATATGATTCCTTTTACGCTGGTCCCTATGTTTACATCTCACATTTGTCTAAGAAGAGCGGTCTAAATAGTTATTATCTAAATGTCAATGCAATAATGGATGCTCAGTACATTATTATTATATTATTATTACGTTCACAAAGGATCGAGGTTAATTGAATGAATTACATTTGTTGTTACTTAGACCTTGACATTTTGTAGGTTTTTGGGAAGGTCAATTTTTGACCTTATTCTATGATTGAGATGATAGTGTAATTATTATAAGAATTACCCCCAAAATGACCGCAATCCTTTAAACGCACGCTTATCTGTTAATGATGATAAATTTTGTTTGTTTATTTCCGTAAATTGGTGTAAAAAACACTTCTACACCATGAAATAATAAATTATGCTTTTAAAACTAAATGGAGACCGTTGATGATGTGAATTCGGTGTTGCTTACTCCAAATACTTTGAAAATGGACCGAAGCAAACCCAGAGGTCAGTCTCTTTTATCTGTATTTTATAATCTCGGATATCATCCCTTTTTTTCTTATTTATGGTTGAGAAAGAGATTGTGTTTTATTTCCGAAATCTGATAGTTTATGTCCATATTCCACTCAATTAACTATCCAGAGCCATTCGACTTCAGAGTGGTAGGACATGGGTTTGAACCCAGGCAGGCGCACATTAGTTTGTTTTTAATTTTTTTTTTTTTTTTATCTTGTAATTATGGACGCTTTTATTAAGTTCTGCATCGTTCTCACGTGTATATTTCAACATGAATGATGTAACCCAGTTTTTGTAAACATATTTTGATTTAAAAGAGTGTCCATGGATTTCTTGCACGTTCTTCTCCATAGGTACCTACTGCTTTGGAATGGGCAACTAGCTTCATCTTTCTGACTGACCGACCCCTTGACAATTCAAAAGTGCCTGTAATTGGTTTATTTGAAATAAATGCTTTGAGTTTGAGTTTGAGTTTAATTTCATCAACACTGCACTCAAAACGATTGAGACAAACATCGTAAAGAAACTCACAATTACTAATTTAAAAACCCCGCTCCCTCTTATGGGGCGGCCCGTGTCCCAACAGTGTCAACATTATATGCTGATTATTCAACTATCTATTAACCATAAACGCTAAATACGATTACGTACTGAAACAGCAATAATAATAAAATACAATAATACACCTATTTGTCACATAAACCACATTAACATACAATTTTACGACTACATAACTTACAATCTCCTAATGACATTTTACGCTCAACATTTTAATCACACTATTAAATAGTTGTAAATAAATATTTTAATACCTTAATGACAACACAAATCGTCCATAAAAACTATTTCCAACATGTCAATCTGGTTGATTTCGACCTGTCAAAATAGATATGTCAAGTTTTTTATGGTATAGGTCTGTCATTTGGACAGATTATTGCTGATGCGATAAGTATAGTAAATCGAAACCAAAATAATGTAAAGCAAATGCAAATTAATTTATTAAAAAAAATTACATTTAAAAAAAATATAGGTAATAATAATGAAACTAGTTTTAATTTTTTACAGATTGTCTAAGTATATACATAATGACCTTTTGACGATAGATTAGTAGAAAAAATGTAGACTTCAATTTAATATTAACGTTTGCAAAACGCATAAGAGAATTCATCTTTATCAAAAAAAAAAACTTGTCAGTGCGTATCAATCATATTTCTAAGATTGATGGACTAATACTAAAAGTTTGAAATATGCACTTTCGATTTTATGTAACTACGGCCCACAGGCTAGGTTTCATAGCAGGTGGCGAATGTGTGTACAGCTACATACGCATAATTTTATTTCAAAACATATTCTCTATAATAAACCAATTGACGATCATGTACCTAGATAGTTTTATTTCGATACCTATTTAACTTCAGAAGCTCGTGGCTACATACATAATAACAGCCGGTTACGCTACGCTTGCTGCGGCAGTTTGTGGATGGTCACCATTTTGAGACCCCTCCGTGCCTGAGACAGCATGTTAAGCTGATCCCGGCTGTCATGCGTAGATCTTTGGTAGTCGGAAACCCAAAAAGCTACCACGCTACCAGGGGTGATGCCCAGTAACTGGGTTGTGGAAGTTCAATAGGCAGATACGCCATGTAAAATAAGAGGTAAGATTGGAAGCCGACGCCAACATAGTTAGGAAAAGGCAAGGTAGATAATTATATGTATATAACTCCGCAATAATAAAGTGCAATCCACATACCATCGAGATGGATAAACAAACAGATCTAATAACTTAGAAACCGCAAGTATTTTGCATAATGCTGACCTTTTCTAACTGGCCAGTGCCCTTTCAGACTCACCTCATATGGGCGAGCCGTTGAGAAAAAGATTACTAGGTCATCTGCATATAAATGTTTTAGAAGGGACGGATACGACACGATTATTAGACCTTGCGACTATTTCTATATTTATTGATTTTAGTTAGGCACTAATTTTTATGCAATCATTCTGATTTCGACATAAGGAGCAGATTATGACTCACAACCTCTTACGGAGAGAAGGCCTGTTTCCCAGCAGTGGGAATATTGTAAGCTGATTTTGAATTTATTTACAGTACAAAACTAGAAACTAGTGCGATAATGCCAATAAATGAAAAATGAATAAAAATACATGTAGAACCTCCTCCTTGTTTTAAAGTCGATTAAAAATGAGGTTAACCGTATATTATGAAAATCGTTTGTGTTATTTATTGAACACGCTAGCAAAATTACTCATGAGGAAAAGTATCCCTTAATGAACTTTTGGACACATCATGATTAATGGAATACTCAAATCGTAAAAGTTTAGTTTGCTCAAGTGCTCAGTGATAAAATGTGGCGTCCAAGTTAGACCACCCATGTTACAGGTGTTGTAAGCCACTAAGTAATCAAATTGTTAGGATGGGCTACATTCACTTGTGTCCTAATAACATTACGTTTTTATCGCTTAAGCCCAACCTAGCCTTTACTTTGGCGGCTCGTTTGACATGTGTCACATTTTGTCTGATGTTGTGTGAGAAATTAACTAAACTGCTTGAGGAATGCGGATGTTTTTATTTTTTTTTTTCAACCGACTAATCGCCTCATCTAAATGTCTTTTTACAAGCTTTATTAATCATAATAATATAAGTGCCCATATACACGTTTGCTTGATTTTTACGTAACGATAGCTTAGCATTATTGGCAAGGGATGGCAATGATTTAGGCAAGTTGCCATTATTATGTGGCACAGTGAACAAAACTAATCGAAAAATCCATGCCAATTTAGCTTCTATTGCCATTTAGGTCCTAAGAATTCGCTTTTATTGCCAGGTGGAGTTTGAGTGCAATGTGGTTGAGTGTGGTAATGGAACCACATTGCACTCATTATGTTCATTCATAATCTCTTATTTCAGGTCTAGTATTTTTGTTGTACTTTTTTGAAAATTATATTAAAACGGTAGTAACGGTAGTAATAATAATATTTCTGTCTTGGATTCACAACATACTTCTATCGTTTTATCATTTTCCATCGTTGCTGTTCCACAAAACACTTTTTGTTTTCTTGTTACTCTCGCTCGTTCAAGGAACAGCTTGATTCCCTGATGAGCTCAAACTAACTATCAGATAACGATCACTTACCTCACGGCCCTGCTCCTCAGCCTTGATTCCGTTCTCAGTTTCGTAGTTGTATCTGAAGGAGTCTTCCTTGACGTCAGAGTCCAAGGCTATGATCCTGGCATTCTTTTCGTAGGCAGCCTGGGGGCGGTTAGACTGTTCTTGGTACGCTGGCGGGGCGTAAGCGGCCGCGGCCATGCCGAAGAGAGCGGAGATCAGGAGCTGTAGAAAAGTATGAGGCATTAGAAAAAACGGAGAGATAAAAAAACGGCCCTTAGCTTCGGCCCTTAGAAAAATGCGGCGTTAAAAAATTTGGACGTTACAAAAAGGGGAGTTAAAAAATTTGGACGTTAGAAAAAATGTGGAGTTAAAACAAGGATTATTAGAAAAATGGGAGGTTACAAAACGGAGCGTTAGGAAAAAATTGAGGAGCGAAAAGTTTAGTAAGCTATTTGGAACGAAGGACTCTAAAATTTTTTTTTATTTGATGTGTTATACGCAAAAATAGAAACGGTTTGAAGTAGAATAAAAAAACCTTGAATCAAATAAGGTTTCTGGAATCAAGGAGTTTAAAACAGTATTCAATATAATCTATCGTCAACTATCATGTAAAGTTATAAAATTGGTTATTGGCATTTTGACCTAGTACTCCCTTATAAAAGTGCAATTAGTCGACGCCATATTTTAATATTGATCAGACGTTTTGAAAATAGAGTACCTACCTAAGTTTGTTTAAATAGTATGAACGAATAGCATAGTAATTATCGTACGAAATAGCTATTAGACATAAGAAATGCTTCATTGTTCAAAGCTGAAAGACCCGGATAATTATGTGACATTAGCCTCATTTCACTACTTAGTGTTACAACTACCTAGTTATATTATGATAGTGAATAGAATAGGTAGGTACATAACAATCTCCAATACATTGATAACATGTCAAACAATAGTCACATTATATAAGTTTAATTAGTATGTACTTCCCCCTTAGGCCATAATATAATTATTTAACTTTACGGCCGTTCGGGTTCCGCGTGAGTGGATACCGCGATGCATTTGCAATTTTTTGGCACAATATTGGATCGTTTTATATTTTTTGTACCTATACGTAGCTTTGATCTCAAATAAATGTCAATTTTTTATTGGAAATAATTACGTTCTCAATTTTTTTTGTTGTATTAACAATGCGTAACTAAGTTTATCGACTGATTTTATTAAATTTTATTACAATTTTTATAATAAATAACGTTTGTATATTACGGAACCATTATTCCGCTATCCCCTCAATTCGTCTCGAACTTTGATACATGACCGTTAACATTGCACAAGTGCGACGCTTGCGCAAGTGTGCAATAGATCAGATATTATCGCCGTCCCACCCATTGTTTTATATTTTGACACCGTTTCAAGTACGCGAACTATTCGAAACAAGTGTTTTAACAAATCTTTCGTGTTTTTCATTTTGTTTAAGATGTTTGTTGGATTTTATTATTGTTTTTGTGAACTGGAACATTTTATTAACACTGAGATAAAAAAAAAACTGATGTCTTAAAAACGTGCATGCATTAATAGCTTCATCTAATTATCGTGACCTAGTACGAATTAGTCATGCACTAAAATGAAGACGTGCTAAAAATAAAGATGGGTTTATAATTGGGTGTGAAATTTAGCCCAAGAATAGAAAATAATAGTAAAATTTTGGAGTTTCGCCCGTGTGAAACTTTAGAGCAATCATTTGCATAACCGCATCCTCATTCGCTCGAAGAAAAAATATTTGAATAGGATGTGTGAATAATAATTTAAATATTTTTATAATAATTATTAAAAGGTATAGGATATTTTTAATAGACTTATGTCACGGAAATTAATTATAATATATATAAAATAACGCCTTTAGCACTATGAAAAACTATTAACGTTTGAAAATCACCGGGAAACTGAATCCCTTTTATTACAACAAGTAAAAATTAAAAAAAAAACAATATTAATAAGTTAAATTCACTTTAACTCTATTATTAATAAATTACAAAATCCAATAAACACATCACGGTACTCCATGAATCGATTCCCGCCCACTCGATTAAAATCGTCTAACGTATCGAATCGCCTACCGCGACTTACCAGTTTCATATTGTCAGGTCGGAGGTGAACACTTGAATGTAACAACGACGGCCTAGCCAGCATATATATACACGTCGGATGATAGGAGGATTACAAAATTCATTCTAGTTCATAATGATGCCACTTTTAACAAACATTACTACGGATACATTTTTTTGCGTAAGTAATGACATTTCGGCGAGATGATTGAAAGATGAAATATGAGCGTTTTTGGATCATTGGTACAAGGTCGTGCTAAAGACAGGTGTGTATGTAAATTCCTACAAATGTGGTCTTTTAAATGGTCTTTTTAGGGAGCGAAGTAACTTTGACCTCTATCAGCTAGTACTCAAAAAATCAGTAGTACGAAAAATGCCAGGACTATGAAAATGATGAGTGTTTTTTCACTGTTGGTACATGCAGAAGACTATTTGATAAATGTGGTAATTTTTGTTGAATTTTTGGGATCAAAAGAACTTAGCCACTACAAGCAAGAAATCCAGTTCATCCTTACAAGACCGACCATGCGAAAACAAATCAAGGTGGAACTAATGAACAGCTATTAGTAAAATAAATGTTTTCCTTTTTGCTGACCATATCAAGTATGAAAATATTCAGCTGCATCCGGTTAGACTGGAAGCCGACCCCAGCATAGTTGGGAAAAGGCTAGGCAGATGGAAATCAAGGATGAAAATATTGAACTTGGACCCTTGTAGCCAGTGTATCATTGCCACTTGGAAAATGAAGGAGTTTTGAAATAAAAAGGAACGATGGTCCAAGGCCAATTGGTAAAAAAAAAGAACGGGAGGTTATTTGCGGAAAACAAATAACATGGCGTCTTTCTTCCATTTCTCCTTTACTGAGACATTATGAGTTTGATTAAAACCCAGTTTTTGATATAGTTAGAAATTGAATAATATTCAAAGTGTAACCGTTATACTTATGACGTAAGAAAATGACATTAATTACGTTTTTGTTTTTTTTTTGAGTGTAGGAAATCATCCAAAGACTTCTCCCGCTCTGGGTGGAGCGGAAGGGAGTGTCAGACTCTTACTGACAAAAACCCATCCATGTTCCTTCCGTAGCCCTTTATGTTCCGGGGTAGCGGTAACCCTTTCGGACAATCCCGCTTATACGCTTACCCACGCTTTTGAGCTTAAGCTTTAAAAAGTTTATTAAAAAAAAAGCCTAGATACATTAATAATATTGCAATATACCTAAATCAACCTGCCTAACCTTTTCCCAACCATGTTGGGTTCAGCTTCCAGTCTAACCGGATGCTGCAGAATACCAGTATTTTACACGGAGCGAATGCCTATCCGACCTTCACCCAATGCCTATCTGACGATACCCCTTGGTAAGACTGAATCTCAGACATCATTTAAATCATGTTGGTTTAATAGAAAAAGGCAACTTTTTATTTGGTAGGTACCCCTTTAAATTAAAATCATGAATCATTACACTATTCTCAAGATATTCAAGACTCGTATGAAGAAACAAATAATTTGTAGAAAGGCTGTATGTTTATCATAATTTTTGTGCCAAGTTATTATCTATACTAATATTATAAAGAGGTAAAATTTGTAAGTTTGTATGTAGGGTAATCTCCGGAACTAATGATTCAATTTCAAAAAAAAATTCTCTGATAGAAAGCTACATTATTATATTTATATCATACATATTAGCCGAGCTATCGCAATTTTTGTCTAGAAAGTCGGAAAGAAATACCTCCGAAAACAGAATTATTTGCATGCGCTGCCGAAACAGTTACAGTATATCGCAATTTTCCGCGGACGAAGTCGCGGGCAGAAGCTAGTTCTTTAATAAGGCGTATGTCCCGCAGACAGTCAATGCCACCTCTCTCTGATTATAATATAGTAGGTACTTATATTCCTTTTTGTTTCAAGGAACTTATCATAAAAGTGATGATTATGACTAATAGGTAAGAAAACAATGCAGCTATATATATAGCGTTTTTTTTTAAATAAAACCTAAGACTTTCAGGAATAACGTAGCTTCTCATTAGCGAAAGAATTTTAGGAATCAGTAGTTCCGAAGATTAATACAAACTCAACCTCTTTATAGTATTAGTATTTATTTTACAGGATAATTACTTACATGTCTTATGCTATTGTACTAATAAAGATTTTAATTAGTACCCGAAATAAAAGTTATAATCTCTAGACATTTCTCGGGATCCTGCCGTTCCGGACCTTTCGAAGGCGTACGAGGGACCGAAGGCGACTCGCAGAAGTCTATCAGACTATGTCAAATAAATGAAACACTAACCGACGATTATCCGGGTGTTTTCTCGTGGTCCTGCTATTTTGTCGTACCAGAAGGACCACGAGGCCATGTTTTATATTATGATATAAAATATTTTTTTTTTCATTGAAGACAATAAAAATAAAAAGCGTGGGGTGGTTTTTAAAAAACTATTCACCGCCAACCCAACACACGCTCTTAAAAAATAGTTTTTTTTTTCTTATTTACAAAATTTAGTTTCTATTTTTTATTTCGGTTTACAATAAAAAGTGTGTTTTTTAGTTTGTTGAAACGATTATTTATTTCCTACTATTTAGTTCGGAAAAAAATTCTTGAAAAACTTATTATGCAAATTAAAAAATAGAATAATTTTATCAAATTATTGCATTGTCATCGATCCTCGATAAATCTACGAAGTTTGAACGAAATCTGGCCATTTAAAGTGGGTCAAAATCGCGCCCAAAGGAGTCGGTTATAAACATACAAACATTCAAACATACAGATGAAACCAATATAAAGCGTGTAAAAAGAAGAAGTAAGCAGTATGAAGACTGAAACTGACACACGCCCCACACCTAGTCAATTTTTTTATACAGGAAATTTTGAAATTTTGAAACCAATACATACCGTATTGGTTTCAAAATTTCAGTAGGACCAACAGCAATGAAATACCTTCGTGGACCTACTGATAGGACAAAATAGTAGGACTCCGAGAAAACACCTAATTATCCCTATGTGTAGTATACAAATACACCCAAGGGCAAATCTCGGTTGGGGCAGGACATTTGCAAAACATGGAAAAAAAACATAATGGGCTATGGGTTTGGGTAGCTAAAGTGGACTGGTTAGTAAGATAATTATTAACACCATGTATACAAAGTTCGTAATACAAATCAACATACATTCAAAAACCTTCAGAAATATAAATTACATAACCTTAATAACTTAGATAATTATGTCATTATAGATTTACAAGTAGGTAAGTATTTATTGCGATAATCTGCGATTGTATCAAAAACACGTTAGATGATCATCATCATATCAATCAAGGAACATCATCTGAGGGACGTAAGCATACCTTGTTAATTGAATATCAAACTAGATATATATTGCGTCGGAAAGCACGTTAAGCCGTTGGTTCCGGTTGTAATTTGTAGATCTTTTGACGGTTGTTACGGGTCGTCAGAAGCCCGAAAGTCTGACAATCAATCTTGCCAAGGGGTATAGTGTTAGCCAGTACCTTTTTTTTTGTTTTTTTAAAGCTGGTAAATCATCCAATGACTGCTCCCGCTCTGGGTGGAGCGGAAGGGAGTGTCAGACTCTTACTGACTAAAACCCATCCATGTTCCTTCCGTAGCCCTTTATGTTCCGGGGTAGCGGTAACCCTTTCGGACAATCCCGCTTACCCGGCAGGCTTGGCCCTGAGGGGCCCCTTTATATGCTGACATCTCTTTGAGGCGCGCGTGGAACATATACGCGCCGTACGGCACGGGTCTGGTGCTGATCGGACGGTGAGTCACCCATTACTCACCGTCCGCAGGCCCGCGCCTACGGCGGCCGGGAGTCGTCACGTGGCTCCCGACGCCCGGAGCGTCTCCGGCGGCGCGCGGTGGCTGGGACGGGAGGACCTTTCTCTCTCCCATCCCGCCACCTCCTTCGCAAGCATAACTTTTTCGCCTAAGGAGGTGACTGCCTCCCACTCCCTCTCGCCCCGGACCATGGCTTGCACCAGGGCCGGGCGCGAGAGGTCGCCGCCGCCGATCGCCTCTACGAGGACACGGCGGTGCTCCGCCCATGCGGGGCAGGTTTGCACCGTGTGCTCTACCGTGTCCTCTGGGCGATCCTCGCAGTGGTGACACCCGGGCGTTTCCTCCCGCCTGATGATGTGCAGGAACCTCCCGAAACATCCATGTCCGGTGAGGACCTGCGTCAGGCGGTAGGTGAGGGCGCCGTGACGCCTCTCTAGCCACTCCTCAAAGAGGGGCCTTACCGCCACTACCGTAGCGTGCCCTGCGCTGGGTTGCGACAGTCGCTGCTTCCAGGCCGCCATGAGATCGCGCCGGAGGTCCGTCCGCTTCGCCGCAATTTGCTGCGGAAACGGAGTTTCCCCCCGGCTTAGTACCTCCGCGCGCCACTCGAATAGGCGCGCGAGGTCTATCGCCTCCAGATCCCACGGCGGCAGTCCGGCAAGGAGGCTTGCCGCCTCGCCCGAGATCGTGCGGTACCCCCGGATAAGCCGAATGGTTAGCCAGTACCTGAGTCGTGGAGTTCAAATAGGCAGGTGTTGCATCATTTAGCTCCCTTTAAAATGGTTGAGCTGATTGATGCTAATCCATGCGACATGTTCGTGAACGGGCGCTGCCAATCATCTCGTAGCTGCCACAGATGTTTTATAATTTAATTTAATTTTTGAATTATCTTTGATTACTTTTTTTTATTATTATTACGGACGCTTTTTTACGTTCTGCATCGTTCTTACATGTATAATTTCAACATTAATGGTGTAACCCATATTTTGTAACCATATGCTAATTTAAAAGCGTGTCCGTGGAGTTTCTTGCCCGTTCTTATCCACAGGTACCTACTGCTTTGGAATGGGCAACTAGGTTCATCTTTCCGAGTGACCGACCCCTTGTCAATGGAAAGTGCATGTAATAGGTTTATTTGAAATAAGTGCTTTCAGTTGAATTTGAGTTGAGTAGTCGCTCCATGTAAAATACTGATATTCAGTTGCAGGAAGCCGACCTCAACATAGTTGGGAAAGGGCTAGACAAATGATGAAATATTTCCATTAACAATCTACATACGTTCATAGTTTAGGAATTATCGTCGTCATATTGGCTTGAAATTCTTATACCTTGTTAAAAGTCAATACAAAAATAAAACTCCAGTTGAAAAGCTTACTGGAAGTACTTTGGTCAGTGTTATTAAACAGCCATTAGCACCCTAATTGGGTAACTTCAATCAACACTTTCAATCTGAATCCAAGGGTTCGCAGTGACGTCTCCCGACCACCGTAGGCGCGGGCCTGTGGACGATGAGTAATAGGTAGCTCATCTGCTGATCAGGACCGTGCCCGCGTTTGTGTTCCATGCACGCCTCAAAGAGATGTCATCATAAAAGAATGGGCCCATTAGGACCGATGACAGGGTCAGCGGGATTGTCAGAACTGGTTACCGCTGCCCCGGAACACAAAGGGCTAAAGAAGGAACATGGATGGGTCAGTAAGAATCTGACACTCCATTCTGCTACACCCAGAGTGTCATTGGATGATTTCTCATCCCAAACCTTAAAAAAAATGAAAGGGTTTTGCACAATACACACAGCATGGCTGAACTGTCAAAACGTGATTCCAATGGATTGTCATTGTAATCGTGTTATGCGATCACCCGTAGGTAATTAATTCATGTTAATCAAGTTAAACGATATTTTTTCTGTAAACTGGTTAAAAAAAACACTTTTCACTGTATCGCGTCTTGGGAATTCGCTGAGTGGCGTGGGGCGGGCGGCCGCCGTGAGCATTGACCAATGAGCGGCCTGCACTGCCCTTCGTTTCGCCGCAAAAGTGCCTCAGGCGTGATACAGGAGTATCGGACAAACTATATGTTCCTACTCATTCCATCTCGACACGCATTTGTTTCTCCGTAAAACATTAAAATTAAAAAAGGGAACTTCCAAAAGAGTTGCTATAAAAAAAAAACATTACAATTAGGTATATTCTTTTTATTCCCACACTAAAGTTAGAGTGAATGAATTTATGAGATCAATTATATTACGATGCACACCCATTAATATAATCATTTCCTTTTCACATAATTTTTTATGAGATTAGTAACTAAAATTATGTAATGGACCATTAATTGAGTTTGTTTCGAGTTTATTAAAAGTAGTTTGGTGGTTATAGTTCAATGTTACGCTATCATTTATTATAATTATTTACGTTTATTCAGCTGCCAACGTAGTTGGGAAAAGGCTAGGCAGGTTGAGTTACGTAATTAGTTTATGAATAGGTTGTCAGCGGGATTGTCCGAAAGGGTTAACGCTGCCCCGTAGGTAACACAAGGGGCTAAGGAAGAAACATGGATGGGTTTTAGACAGTAAGAGTCTGACACTCCCTGCCGCTCCCCCCAGAGCGGGAGAAGTCATTGGATGATTTACCAGCCTTAAAAAAAAATCCCACACTACGCTGGCCGATACGCGGTCTCCACTCCAGGAGTGTGTAGTCTTCACCAGCCATCAGTCCTTCGACAAACATAAGGCCCGGCGCCCACTATCGGTGGGTATCGTCGCGGCTCGGTACAGCTCGGGTGCCTTTTTTTTTTTTTTTTTTAAGGCTGGGAAATCATCCAATGACTGCTCCCGCTCTGGGTGGAGCGGAAGGGAGTGTCAGACTCTTACTGACTAAAACCCATCCATGTTCCTTCCGTAGCCCTTTATGTTCCGGGGTAGCGGTAACCCTTTCGGACAATCCCGCTTACCCGGCAGGCTTGGCCCTGAGGGGCCCCTTCATATGCTGACATCTCTTTGAGGCGCGCGTGGAACACATACGCGCCGCACGGCACGGGTCTGGTGCTGATCGGACGGTGAGTCACCCATTACTCACCGTCCGCAGGCCCGCGCCTACGGTGGCCGGGAGTCGTCACGTGGCTTCCGACGCCCGGGGCGTCTCCTGCGGCGGCTGGGACGGGAAGACCTTTCTCTCTCCCATCCCGCCACCTCCTTCGCGAGCATAACTTTTTCGCAGAAGGAGGTGACTGCCTCCCACTCCCTCTCGCCCCGGCCCATGGCTTGCACCAGGGCCGGGCGCGAGAGGTCGCCGCCGCCGATCGCCTCTACGAGGACACGGCGGTGCTCTGCCCATGCGGGGCAGGTTTGCACCGTGTGCTCTACCGTGTCCTCTGGGCGATCCTCGCAGTGGTGACACCCGGGCGTTTCCTCCCGCCTGATGATGTGCAGGAACCTCCCGAAACATCCGTGTCCGGTGAGGACCTGCGTCAGGCGGTAGGTGAGGGCGCCGTGACGCCTCTCCAGCCACTCCTCAAAGAGGGGCCTTACCGCCACTATCGTGGCGTGCCCTGCGCTGGGTTGCGACAGTCGCTGCTTCCAGGCCGCCATGAGATCGCGCCGGAGGTCCGTCCGCTCCGCCGCAATTTGCTGCGGAAACGGAGTTTCCCCCCGGCTTAGTGCCTCCGCGCGCCACTCGAACAGGCGCGCGAGTACTATCGCCTCCAGATCCCACGGCGGCAGTCCGGCAAGGAGGCTTGCCGCCTCGCCCGAGATCGTGCGGTACCCCCGGATTAGCCGAATGGCTACCACCTTTTGGGGCGCGTTCAGATAGTGAGCGGCTCGTCGCCGCAATGAACGCGCCCACACCGGGGCCCCGTAAAGGGCCATGGACCGCACGACTCCCGCGTAAAGCCTCCGGCAGGAGGCGTTTGGCCCCCTCAGATTGGGCAAGAGCCGCTTGAAGGCGGCCCCAGTCCGCTCCAGCTTGGGGGCCAAACGTCGGAAATGCTCCACGAAATTCCATCGGCTGTCGAGGACCAGACCCAGGTATTTCATCGTGGTCTCGACGCCGATGTGAAACCCTCCTACCGTAAGTTGGGATCCCGATGGTGGCCTATTCCGAGGCCCATGAAAGGACATGGCCTCGGACTTGTGCAATGCCACCTCGAGACCCAACTGCCGGATCCTCTCAACGACTATCGCAACCCCGCGTGTCATCGCGTCGGCCGCCGCCTGATGCGACCTTCCCTGCGCCAGGACCAGCGTGTCGTGTAGCAAACTACGCTGACGCCGTCAGGGAGGTCGGCCCGCAGCACCCAGTCGTAACCGATGTCCCACAGGAACGGCCCCAGAACCGATCCCTGCGGGACACCGCACGACATCTCTCGCCGGTTCCATTCCCCATCGCGACCGGGGTAGATGACGGCTCTGTCCGTCAAGTACGCCCCGACTATTCGACGGAGGAGCTCGGGTGCCTGAGAGCTGCGTCGGGCGACTTCGGGCTGCCTCGGCAGCCGTAAGCATGGCTAAGGACGCCGAGGCTGTCTTCGGGTAGCTCGGGTGGCATTTTCTCTTCTTCTTCAGTAAGATGAACAATGAGAACTAAGTCCCAATCCACCATTACAAATACACACGCACAACTGTTTTCACGTAACGTTACGAGTGTTACGACTGCTCTGCGATGTTTCTGCCGCCCGAACTATTCGGCTACCCAAAATCAGCTACGGCGTCCTTAGGTGTGCTTACGACTGTCGAGGCAGCTCTTAGGCGCCCGAAGCTGCCCGAAGCCGCCGTAAGGCACCCGAGCTTTACCGAGCTGCACCGATAATGGGCGCCGGGCCTTAATTTTCCTAACGTTACCAATACCAAGCAATAAAAACATAAACTTACAACAAGAGAAACTACACGTATTTGTGGTAATTAAATATTGCAGACATTATCTGTAATCAGAACTAACAAACAAACCGCTCCATTTAAAGGATTCAAACAACTGTAAAAGATAAGTACAGCCAGCGTATTACGCTACCCCAATCTGTCAAATGTCTATGATAGATTTTCAACTTTATTTTAAACGAATGAGATTCATATTCAATTGGGAATATTTGTCAGATTGGGATAGCTTGATGTGCCGCCTATACATACGCGATATCATTGATTCCCAGACATTTGGTATAAGTATAGAAAACAGTTACGATACAGAATCGTGTTATTATGTTGTTAAGGATTCTGAGAAGGATGGTATGTAATAATCCTTATATACAGTCGAACAATTTATTTGGTATACAAGCCGCTAACTTGCCACTGCTTTTAAATAATGTTGTGAGTGTGCCGAGTTGTCAATTGTTTTACACCACTCTCTTATGTATGCTATAAGGTTAAAAAATATCTCACTCAATAAAAATGAGAATTGGCTGTGTTAAAGAAAGATTTATAAATGTTTTTACCTGTATAACGACTAGCTTGTTAGACTACTTAGGATGGTGACCAAGATTGTCATTTTTTTTTTTTGGGGTGGTAATTCATGAAATGATTCCTTGGTGGAGAATCAGAGCGGAAGGCAGTGTCAGACTCATACTGACTACAACCCATCCATAACCTTTCCTAAGCCCTTTATGTTCCGGGGTAGCGGTAACCCTTTCGGACAATACTGCTCAAAATTGTCTACTTACTGATAATAAAAGAATTTTTTTAACTTCCGGCCATCTAGAGAATGCCACCTGTCAGGTAGACAAGATTAGGAACTACCGTGAGCATAATCAGCCTATATTGTTCCCACTGCTGGGACACACGCCTCCTTTCGATGAGGTAGACGAGGCCGTAAGCTATCACGTGGGCCCAGTGTCGGTTGGTAGACTAATGTCACATGTCTTAGAATTTTTGTTCTAGGACATGCTAGATTGCTCACGATGTTCTTGCTGAAATAATATATACTAGCACTTTGCTTCGCTCCCGTGGTCTTTCCCGTGGGACTCGTGGGACCCGGGATGAAAAGTAGCCTATATTACTCCTAGAAAACTAAGCTTTCCAACGGTGAAAGAATTTTTTAAATCGGTCCAGTAGTTTCGGAGCCTATTCATTTCAAACAAACAAACAAAAAATCAAATCTTTCCTCTTTATAATATTAGTATAGACAAAGTAAAGCACCTGTCTGGCTGTGAACCTACGACCTATAACTCGTTACTCGTGGCGGAAGGACAACATCAAGAATCATAGAAAAGCCCATTACCGATTTGTAACGATTGCGACCGCTAGATCAACGAGCTACAAAACTAAAAATCAACAAACAATCTGACTCATATCTTCATACTTCAGCTAAAAATGTGATTACCTGCGGTAGAGACAAAGCGATGAGGCATGTAACAATAACTTTGCAAGTAATAGCTTGTGAAAGGTCACATTCCTACACAACGTTAAGACATAGACTCTTGTCTCACTTACTAATATTCTGGTGTCTTAGTCTGTCTGTATTCGGTAATTTTGTACGAATGTGCAATCGGGCCCCTCAGGGCCAAGCCTGCCGGGTAAGCGGGATTGTCCGAAAGGGTTACCGCTACCCCGGAACATAAAGGGCTACGGAAGGAACATGGATGGGTTTTAGTCAGTAAGAGTCTGACACTAGCAGTCATTGGATGATTTCCCAGCCTTAAAAAAAGGGCAATTTATTGTTGAGCATATTGACATTCTCCGTGCCAATTTACCGTGTTATGGTCATTTAATATATCGGTCAAAAAATTACAGTTTCAGACAATTAAGTATGTATGCGTTTGTGAGACAAAGACATTATCCTGAGGGCCTAGACAAAGTGATATTCTATTATTCATACTTTTTCGAAAGCGATTGCCATTTGTTTCTTTTTCTTGTTCGTAGCAGTTTTGCAGAGCGGTCGTGCATACAACAATACATTATTTTTACAATCTAACGAGCAACATCGAGTGCAAAACCGATGTCAGCAATAAACTTAATCTAAGATGCTGGTCTTCATGTTAAAGGTCTCCTGAAGATCAAGGGCTTGAAGGGACCAAAGGTTAAACGTAATTGTATCAGGACTTAATATCTGACATTTTGGAAAATAAAAGAAATAAATTGTATTGTACGTCATTTATGGGCCTTAGCTGACAAAATTTCGGGGGAAGAGATGTCGACAATTATTATTCAAGCTCTAATTATTTTGAGTAAAGCCTTACTTAATGAATAAAGAAGATTATCTAGATTTACTGTGAGAATAGCGTACAGCTTTATCTAAATATAATGAGACAGTTTGCTATCTTAAAATAGCTCCAAAAGTTCTGACAATTCAGTCACCAGGTAACAAGAGGCGTGCGAATTTGTACACAATCTGCGCTTAAGATGATTAATGGTGATTATGGTTTTACCTCGCTTTATTTAGCCGCGGTCGGGCACTGTTGTAACAACTTGTTGGACGCCTTGTACATATGTATCTAATGTGTTAAGTAATTAAATATTGTATTTGAACTTGGGTCGAATTTCGCATTTGGCAGTTGAAGTATACCACTAATTCGACTGTTGGTGGCGCGTGTGTTGGATCATTTAGCTCCCTTCAAAATGGTTAAGCTGAATGGGGCTAATCCATGCATCATGTTCTTAAACTAGCGCCGTCAGTAGGGACTGGTCATCTCGTAGCTTCCATCTTTTAAAATGTAATAACATTTTTTAATTATTTTTGATCACTTTTTTTTAAATCTTTTATTACGGACGCTTTTTACGTTCTGCATCGTTCCCAAATGTAAAATTTCAACATGAATGATGTATTTTGTAACCAAATTCTGATTTAGAGTGTCCATGGAGTTTCTTGCCCGTTCTTCTCCACAGGTACCTACTGCTTTGGAATGGGCAACTAGCTTCATCTTTCTGACTGACCGACCCCTTGACAACTTAAAAGTGCCTGTAATTGATTTATTTGAAATAAATGCTTTGATTTTGAGTTGAGTTTCAGTTCTGATAAATTATCAGTCTATAGCAAAAGTACAGACGCCAGCACATCAACCTATCCCTAACTGTCAAATTTTCTCAATTAAAATAAACCTTATGTCTTTGCAATACAGTTGAAATACTATCAAAGAAATTTGACAGATTGTGGTAACTTGATGTGCTGGCCTCTGTACACCTACATATCGTCAGTGATGTTCAAGTCTCAAGTAGTAGGGACTACATGAGACTTGAACATTTTGCCATCAACCGGGCACAAATCCAGATTCGGGTGCTACTGAGAAATTCCAGATGAAAAACCCAGTCCAGCTGGTCGATTCTTTAAATATCTTACCGTGAAAACCTAGATGAAGTGAGCAAGAAGTGAGCTTTCATCTTATTCTAGGGATTGACATTTCATTCAACTCACTTTAGCTACATTTTTACGGTGAGATTTATAGAGAATCAAATAATAAAAAAAAACCAACGATATTCTTCAGTTAACCAAAAATTAGAAGACTTGATAGATATTTCTTGATTGCTTTGTATTATTTTGTCTCAAGTCAAGAGTGTTTGTAGTAAGACTATTAATACTAGAGGATATACACATAATGAACGATAACATCTGTTCGTTTTAATTAGAAACAATTTACTTAAACATATAATAATTGACACCAGCTTGTTCTGCGATTTGGCTGACTTGTGACCTTTGGTGGTAGGAAGATGTAACTGGTGCCCCTTAGGTTTAGTATAATGGTCTTTTAAATGTTATGTGTTAGGAACCTCTTTGCACGATATTTAAGTAACATAATCAGCCCATAACGTTCTCAGAGCTGGTACACAGGCCTTCTCTCGTAATCCACCACGCTGGCTCAGTTCGGGTTAACATGTCTTCGAATTTTCGGTTCTAGGATATGCCGGTTTCCTTACGCTGTTTTCCCTTAAGAGCGTACCTACCTATGGATGCACTTCTGTCTAACCATTGGGGGAAACAAGGCGTGATGTCATGTTAAGTTACTAACCATCAACATGTTTATGAAATATAAACTTTTTGTTTTAGGGTGGGGAATCAAAGCGGAAGGGAGTGTCAGACTCTTATAACTGACTAAAACCCATCTATGTTCCTTCGTTAGCCCTTTATGTTTCTGGGTAGCGGTAACCCTTTTGGACAATCCCGCTGACCCGGCATAAAATATAAGCTGAGGTTATTATTTAATAATTACACACTAGCAGGAGTAATTCAATATTAGATTTTAACTTCATCGATAAATTGATGTTTTGAAACTTTTGATAGGATCCCAATATTGACAAATTAATCGAGAATATAAACTTTTATTAAATGCTAATACCTTAATTCTGGCATAAGTTTAATTTAATTAAAATGAAACCGATATGTTTCAGAACCTAAAGAAGACGTGGTGAATAACGGCCCATTTCCTCTTACCAAGCTGTGGTGGTGGTGACGCAGTGGACTAAGGAAAATGTAGTCAGGATAGTTCTGAATTTTGAATATGAATGTGGATACCAGTAGGAGAAGACGTAAGACACAATGAATAAATTGTGTAAGGTAATATGGATAGAAAGGCAGTGGCTAATGAGGAGTCTCTATATAGGTGTATGGAAGAAAAAGTCATGTTGCGGCAACCCCACAAACAAATTGAGAAATATGTAGGAGAACAACGATGATGATGAACTGAAAGTAATTCTGCAGTGTGATTGGAGATACTCCATTAATCTTTTGAAGAAAATACAGAGAGCCAAGGACAAAACAACACATCTAAAACCGAGACAATTTTTAATATTCTCGCAATTTTAGAAAGTCGCATACCTACTGCTCCACCCATCCCTCGTGCCGCAATTTCCGTTCAATTCACATTCCAAAAACCTGTAAACGTATCCTATTACCTTCACCGACTTAGACGACCTTTTCACCTGTCTTTTACCTTGTCGTTCAAGATTAATACATTCCAGAACAACAATAGATCCAATGACTAATTCATGATCATCTAATACCTACGGATAGATCTATTGCCTTGATCGAGTCATTGCTTTTGAGTATTCACTTACGTGTGTGGCATGTATCTAACTTACATTATGACGCACAAGTCAATTATTAAAAATGAAAGCTTAATGCTGGATCAGCGGGATTGCCGAAAGGGTTACCGCTACCCCGGAACATAAAGGGCTAAGGAACGAACATGGTTGGGTTTTAGTCAGTAAGAGTCTGACACTCCCTTCCCCTCAAACCTACTGGGTCATTTCATGATTTCCTACTTTAAAAAAAAAGTGGTTTTATCAATATTTCAGCTTTACCTACTATGGTTTTGAAGAGAAAAATGAGCGCATATTTCTAAACTAAAATTGATGCTGACAGCTCTTGAATGCGTTTTAGATGTAAAATTGGCACTAAGTCAGTTTCATGGATTTCCTCACCACGTTACAACTATCTATGTATCAATATTTTTTTATGGTTGGTGAACACACATCTGTGATACTGTTACCGGGTGCATACTATTACCGTATTTTAGCAGAAGACGACATTAGTTCGAAAAATAATTGTGCGACATAATTATTATTACATCGAAAGGTCGTTCGTGATACCGAAAACTTAAAAAAAAAAATCCGATCACCTACCGAGATACTGAAATATTATCAACATTTTTGCGAAATAAAATAGCCAAATCATCTTGATAAATAACGCAACAACAAGCGCCTACTACAAAAAAAAAAACATGGCGCCTTTAAGAAAGAAAATAAGCATTGAGTCCGCCTTTGTACCTTTATTGTGTGCGAAAGTTTAAATAAATAAAAAAAATACGTTTTTTTATAGAAAACAAAAAGAAAACAAGGTCTAGGGAAATATTCGCTACATTCGCGCAAAAGGCCATTGCTCAGCATAATGCAACGACCCCATGCGAAACAGAGCCACAGCTTTTCACCTGTTATACCTATTACCACTCATCGGCGCATGAGTACCTCATAACAATACAACGGTGACTAATCTGTTATTCACGCAGCTTCCAACACAGATCGGTCTGGTCTGTAGGAACTCCATCGTGTCCTTGTGATGCGTATCAATGGATTCACTCTGTTATGCACTCCGAGATTGGATGCTGTTTGGGAAATTATACAATTTTAAAATTAATTTGTATATAATATAATTGTATATAGTAATTACAAGACTTTAGTAAAGAGTATAAAATAGTTTGATTAATGCAAATGTATTGTTTAATAATTTTAAGAATGGAATACTTGAAGATTTTTTTTTGCTTGCCCCTGTTACATGGGACTTAAAATGTGGGCTATTATCACTCAACCCTTCGAACAAGGCGTGATGTTAAGTTATGTTTTTTTATGTTTAATTTGGTAGATAAGCTTCCATGTTCTACTATTGGGAAAGGGTCGCTCGATATAGTTACCACATAATTTAATAATAACTATCTTATAAAATGCTATAATTCACCGACAATCAATTCATCATACCCAAGTGACCTAGAACATAAATGTTTTCGTAACGACATTTATCAAAATAAAATTATGAAAGAAAGGGGGCTTGACGGAGTAAATCATGGTTCAATATCACATTGTCACTTGGCGCTTTTGCATGTACAAATTCGGACAATCGCAGTTGACCATTTTTCACCTTTATGCCCATAGTAGTAAGGTTCAAAAGTGGTCTAACACCAATGTCCACGATGGTTACTAGCTTTGTAGTGGGCATATATAACCACACTGTGATTTAAACATCGCATTATCGAATAAAACTTTATTGTCTTGTATATTAGTATAGACGTTTATATGCTTATATTGAGGTCAAAGAAATTTTGCAAAACCGCTCTACAGTAAATAGTATTGTTCCGTCAGTATTTATCTAAACAATAACCCATTAACATGTCCATAAGTAAATACCTCATTATGTAACGCGTGAATACCGCACGATTACGCACAATTACCATAACATTTTAAAACTTAATCTCATTAATCCTTAACTTTAATACGCTACCCAAGGCCGCTATTACGAATAGGCATTACCAATGCCTTACCCAACGAGATATAAATCACAGTAGCTCCACTCATTTTTTCCGTAACGTTACCGATGGACCGCCCGAGGCCACAGTGTGAATGTCAGTGGGTCAAAGTGGAACAAACTTGTTGAGAT
Source organism: Hyppa rectilinea (assembly GCA_951799385.1). NCBI lineage: Eukaryota > Metazoa > Arthropoda > Insecta > Lepidoptera > Noctuidae > Hyppa > Hyppa rectilinea. The sequence continues at coordinate 15,714,891 of OX637318.1, read as the reverse complement.
GGAACGGGAATGTGTTACAATAGGAGACTAGTAGGCTGTAATTGTGCCTAATGGTTTTACGTCATGATTTTATTGTTTTAGGTTTGTTTCAGCTTAATTGTTTATGGGATTTAATGTCTTAGGCATTATGAAATAAGGGACGTCCTTCTACATAGGTAGGTACAGGATATTTATTATATTTTTAAATATTTTGACGACACGGTTGGCACAGTGGTTGAGCGATTGACTGCTCGCGGGTTCGATTCCCGCACGGAACAAATATTTGTACGACCTGCAAGTATTTGTTACGGGTCTGGGTGTTTTTCTATCTATAATATGTATGTATTTACAAAAAAAAATGTATATAAGTAGTTTATCAGCCATCTAGTTACCATAACACAAGCATTAAGTTGCTTAGCTTGGGACTATATGGCGTTGTGTGAAATGTCCATGGATGGATGGATGGATGGATTTAAGAAAATATCATGTATCCTGCTTACAGGCCCCATACTTATATTCTGCTCATAATCAGTCTGTAATGATTCCACTGGGACACAAGCCTTCTCAACTAGCTTTCGCCCGCGTCTTCTCCCACGTGGTATATCAATAAAAAGTAGCCTATATCCTTACTCAGGGTTCAAAGTATCCCCACAACTTTGATAAAATTCGCACTCCACACTGACATCAAATTAGTAACTACATTGCACCCGGTCGAAGCCAGGGCTGGTCGCTAGTTCATATTTCCATCTCTTTTTTTCAGTTGCTCCCTGTCCCTGACTGTGAATCACTTCAGAAACGTAAAAGCGTTAGCAAACACAAATTTATGTCACTGACAAGATATGGTATTTGATCCAACTCATAAACTAAAATTGGATAAAATATGGGGAACAGAAAATTATGGGGATGGGGAACTATTTTTGGATTTTTTTGAGTTGGTTGCGAGATAGCAAGTTGCAAAAAAAATGGATTTAATTTTGGTGATCATTTACTGTTTTAGGCAATACAAAGTGATTGCAATACAAAGTGCTTTTATGCCGTTACATTTTACTAGATATGGCGGTTAGTTAAACATAAGCCATAAAATATGTTCTATATGGGATTTTAATCTGTAACCTATAACGCCAAAACCACTTAGCTACTGCGCCAACAGTACCATAAACTGTAACATATTAAGACGAGAATGGACTCCTCAAACATTCTGTCCTTCTTTGAGGAAAAGTCACGTGCAACTGTGACAGAGACACTTGGCTCCTTTCTATATCCAAGGTTTGGGCAGACAAAGAATACTAGAACTTTATTCTAAGAATTATTGCCTCGTTGGTCTAGTGGTCGCAAGCACTACTGCTGAGTACGAGGTCCTGAGTTCGATTCCCGGATCAAACAAAGTGTTATTGGGTTTTTCCATCTGGAATTTCTCACTGGAAGTGTGACGGTAGGCTCACCGCTAGTTACATGGGGCTTAGACATAACTATCGAAACGTGGATGCACTTCTGACTAACCTTACGGGGAATATAGGCGTCATGTTATGTAATGTATTCTAAGAATCAAGCTGAAAGTGATTGTATCTACCTACAAAGTCTATCGTTACATCATGAGTGTCTGTTTCAAAGGATGCGTCTGATTAGTGACTGTGAAGCGCTAATTTTATTGGTTTTAGCAATGTTTGGATGTAATATTATCTGGTGTAGTCGGGTAACTGTAATCTCTCTAGTTTGGAAGGTCAGGCAAAGTTGCTATGGTTGCTTCATCCTCCATCCTCCTTACTCTGATTGGAAAATGCGTAGAAGTCTTCATCAACTTCGCCCAGTCTACTCTAATAGCGATAAATAATTGTTAGCCGTTGTGAATTGTAAATATTGCAGGACTCCCACAGCTTTTTATAACATAACACAACATCTAATACACTCACAATTCGCTAGTAGTGTTTGCGTCCGCGCTAGATAGTAGACCCATGTCCTGGAATACCGATAAGCGTGATAACATGCAGATAGATAGATTAACTGTTATGCTTTATTGTAAATTGTGCTTTATTTACATATGTATTAACATTCAGAGTACAACGGCGGGCTAATCACTAATAGGGATATCTATCAGACAACCTTAAAAGAGAGAAAATAAGTTGAGGTATAATAATTACAGTAAGTATTAAGATTTTAATAGGTTCCATCTGCAAAATGTCGAGCCCACAGCATCCGCAGTCTCTTATTGATAACGATGCTTAATCAAAAACGTTTTCAGTATCAATAAAAACATTTATTAAACAATAAAACAAAACATAACAATATAATTTAGACATGTCTACCTACTAACATCAAATTGACTATTATACTAGGTTTTAAATATTAGTCACGGATCGCTATGCCAGCCATTTTTACTATAAAAGTTCTGGCATTAATATTGCAAATCCATTGACTAGGTTTTTGTGAAAGAATTTTGAAATAGGTAGTTCAAGAATTCTATTAATTTATTGCTTCATTTGTATCAAAAATGTTTGCTTAAGCACTATTAAAACTGATGATGGATGTTGAAGTATAAATTATGTAACGTGATGTACTCTTCACCGACATGACAGTTTGACATTGACATGTGTCAAGACGCCATTTTTGCAATTCTGATTGATGTTTATTTGATGAATCATTCACTTTGTTAATTTTTTGATTACTTAGTATACATTTCACTGCAGTTGTTACTTTATCATGCAGTTTTTGCTAGTCACCTTTACATAGCAGATTCAAACAAAAGCCAAGAGCCTAGATTAAATGTTCTTTGTATTCTCACATCATCTTGATTTCTATTCTATGTACTATATTCAGTTGAGGTTTAGATTTGATATAATTTTCAATCGATCCATAGGCCTTTACAGTAAGCCTATGGATTGATCCAGTGTTAGGAACAGGCTTTCGGCTTAAAGTTGTATTATAACAGTACCTAATAAAAACCGGGAGTTGGTGTATGTTTTACACTGCGCTGTTAATAGGTAAAGTTAAGTATTTTACGAAATGCTCCGTCATTTATTTTATTGTACTTATTTTAAAATTCACACACACATTTCACTTTGCAACATTCATTTGACTTTCAATTCACTAATAATTTTCACTTGTGCTTAATAATGACCATGGAGCGCCAATTCAGGGCCAGAAGCGTGGCCCGAATGAGCATAACCAGAATGAGCGTTGAATGCTATTTGAGCTCTAGATGAATGACTGGTCGGAGGAACATGATACGCTGTTTGCGCGCTAGAAGAATGAGCCGAGGGAGCATGATACGCCAGTTGGGCACTAGCGCCATGACCCGTTGGAGCATGATACGCCAATTGGGCACTAGCGCCATGACCCGATGGCGCATGATATGCCAATTGGGCATTGGAGCCATGTCCCGACGGAGCGTGATACGCCAATTGGGCACTAGCGCCATGACCCGATGGAGCATGATACGCTGATTGGGCACTAGCGCCATGACCCGATGGAGCATGATACGCTGATTGGGCACTAGCGCCATGACCCGATGGAGCATGATAGGCTGATTGGACACCAGACGAATGACCCGACATTCCTGAGACAGCATTACCCGAATGGGCATGATACGCTAAGTCGGCACCAGAGGCATGACCTGAGGGGACATGAAACGGCAATGCGGCGCCAGAAGAGTGACCTGACGGTACTTGGAAGCCGACGGTCTGGTGACTGGCATCATACTGCTGGTAGCCATGTGCCATGCCTTGGCCAGATTGCTCCTTATATTTACCTGGAAATAAGAGTAGAAAAAAGATTAAAGAAGTCCACTTGTTATTTTCACAATGAAGGTAAAATGGAACAGCAACTGATAAATAGTGTTCACCGTCGCCTATAGACACATAAATCACCAATCAGCGTCCTAATCATATGCTGCACCGGTTGACATCACCACCTTAGCGCTGGCTGTCGCTAAAAACCAACGTATGAGGAGCCGTATGCAAGATAGGGCTCCAGGCCCTATCTTGCATACGGTCGCAGCATAATGCTGAACGAAAACCGTTTTGCGTGGATGTGACGCATGTTTCTCCCAAACTCTTTTTCTTTAAGTGTCTGTATTCCTGTATTCGTCATGTTTACCACAAATAAAAGTTTTTCTTTCTTTCAATCGAATGATCGATCTGATGGGTATTTCTTGTTTTACCGTGTAAATTTTATTATTACTTACCCCCAAAACAGTCAGAACACAGTGCTGCTCAGTGTCAGAAAATGGTATCAGAGGTTCTATTAAGATGTATTTATTTATTGAACATAAACAGCTTGTGATCGTGTTTGAACAGAAGTTTGCTATTGACCTTTTATTCAACGAACATTGTGTAGACAGTTCAGACTGAATATAATAGATGGCGCTGCTACTATGAATATTTTCAAGTTTCTACAAAGTCTAAAAGATATTTTTTTGGATATCATTTTTTGCATATGAAATAAATTCGTATAAAAATAAATCAATAGATTGAGATTATTAGCGAGTTAGCAACCTTTTCAGAGTGCTTGAGACGTACTTATCTTGACTAAAAGTTAAACTAAAGAATAATAAATAGTTAATTACTGAAATAACAACAGCCAGCAAATCGTTTGACATCCAACTTCCAATATTTCAGAAACCATTCTGAAAGGACAGATTGTCTTGGTAACCAATTTTTATTTATCTATATTGATATTATAAAGAAGTAAGAAATATTTGTTCGAAATTTTTGGAACTACTGATTCGATGCTAACATTTTTTTCATTCATGGAAAAGTACATTATACCTGAATATCTAAGCTATTTAAAAAATTTACACATCCTACTTAGCACGTGCTTTGGTTGAAGATTATTCTTGATACTATCGTACAACTGCAAACTACAACTGTGAGATGAATATAGGAACATTTATTAATCATGCAAGCTTTGGCTTACGTATCCAATATTTTTTTTCTTTTATTAATCATACTAGCTGCTGCTAGCCGCTCCACCCATGTGGATGTAGGAAATCCAAAGGGATCGTACTACGGTGATAAAAAGCATCCCTTGTGTTAATCCAGGTCATAAACTACTTCTGTGCCAAGTTTCATCCAAATCCGTACAGCCGTTTGAGCGTAACATACAAATTGATACACACACACTCACAAACTTCGTACCCGGTAATGGCAATAGGCTATTACAAGGGACTTACTTAGAACTGGCGAAATATGGGTGTACTATAGATACACATCTATATAACGCTTCTATATTGCTATGTTTGTACCTACTCATATTAATAATCTAGGCCTGATTATTCTGAAGCTCTTTGACAGTCGTCTTTTTATTCATTTAGTATCACCAACAACAGATGTACACAACAATACAAGACAATGGGCAACACCAGGTACCTATTAAGTGAGTGTACTCCTTCACTTGCAGGACACTACCACCTTCTACCTTTCATTATCTATGTAAGTAAACATTAAAAAACTACTCACCATCATCAAATATACCAGCAGCTTCATCCTTAGCGTTCTGCTCTAAGCTGTTCGCGATGGCTTCAGGTACTGGTGGGGGCGTGGGCAGATGAGCACCGTCAGGGTGAAAGCCATACTCATCAGCTGTGTAGGTCACAGTGTAGGTCTGGCCATCGTCCCCTTTGTAGGAGTAAGCACCGTGAGTGACTGTGCCACCATGCTCGGACGTCTGGCCTGCTTCCTCTGCTTTTATTCCTGGAAGGTGAGAAGAAGGCGGTTTAGATACAATAAGACTGATAATAATGTGTTTTGATTCATTCTTGGAGCATTCAGCTAGAAGGTCCTCATTTCAATGAGAATAAAAACATTTAGAACCTTTTTTCAAATTTTGTAAGGTTTGGTTAGAATTTTTTGTTACTGGTTGTTATTCAGATAGTAAACTTTTTTTGAGATGGTAAGCGACGGTTTTATAGGTAGGTGCACTCATCATGTGCTATGTACACTCATAATCAGTGGAATGTTTTGCTCTGGCATGCCGAGTGACTCTTTCAGCCCGTGCACTTAAAATGTAAGGATCTATACACTAACGTTAATAAAAAGTTAACGCTCTTCTACTTCTTCGGGTCGGTGGTAGTAGTCATTCAAAGTTGACTTATACACTCACCATTTTCTGTCTCATAGGAATACTGGTATTGATGCCCATTGTTTTCATTGTTGAAGGCCAGGATCCTTGCCGACTTCTCGCCAGACGGTCTGTTGTTATAGGTTACTTCATGTCCAACCACTTCATGTCCTGAGAACGTCTGAGGCGCCTGTGATTGCTCAGAATATAATCCACGCTGTTGGTGTTCAAGCGCTGATTGGTACTGCTCTGCTGATTGTGCGTAGCCCTTCGCTGATTGACTTGTGTAGATCTGGCCAGCTGATGCAGCGGCGATGAAGGCAGCAATTGGGGCGAGCTGGAAAGTTACAGTTTGAGGCCATTAAGTTTAATTGTCGAATACCTGTTTTAAGGCTCTTTCTCGTTATAGTGAGAATATTATTAGGAGCAGAATAATGAATTGCACAATGATAGGCGTTTCTTTGTCAGTAAATAATATCAAGAGCTTATCGTTCCATTTAGGAACGTGGTCGGTTAAGAGCCAGGTGGACCTGGCACTCTGCAAGTACAACTTTGTCAGTTACTCTAATGAGCCACTATCCTTCGAATCACCTCATGTCATGCTCGTTGTGTGAATACATCTGCACTATGAAAGACCTTTGCGAGACCAGCGCTAGCGCTATCAAAGTAGCAGTATATTGGAGAAAGTTTATACAAATATACTTATTTAAAAAGAAAATCATCGATATGACGAAGAAAAAGTAGATACATGGTTTTCCGTCCTTGACACAAGGAAGTAGAAAATACTGCAAATATTATGTCAGTCAGCGGGATTGTCCGAAAGGGTTACCGCTATCCCGGAACATAAAGGGCTAAGGAAGGAACATGGATGGGTTTTGGCCAGTAAGAGTCTGACACTCCCTTCCGCTCCACCCAGAGCGGGATTGATGTCATTTGATAATTTCCAACCCTCCAAAAAAAAGGGAAATTATGCCACCACAGTTTTTTAGCCCAGTCTCAAAACGATCCACATCAAAACCTTCTTAACTTAAACACCAAGGCAAAAACTTTCACTGAAATCACTAATTACTTGACCAAAAATCTAGACATCTAATTAAAAGATCGTAATCACAAATCCAATTAGATCTAAATTTTAACTTATTATTAGCACTAAACGTACCAGCTTCATGATGGTAGGTAATAAGTACTTGGATGTAAGGCACTTGGATATCGAATGAGTTAGTAATTTCTTTCTTACGTTTATATAGCGAAAAATTTCCGAGTACGCATAGATGTATGAACTCACACTTGGGTTAGAAATGACTCCGGTAACTGTGGACCTTTTTTTTTTTTTTGAGGCTGGGAAATCTTCCCATGACTGCTCCCGCTCTGGGTGGAGCGGGAGGGAGTATGATTAGGTTTAAAGCGTTGTCTTGCTCATAAGAACAAAACAATTCAATTAAAATGAGATTAATAGTTCTTACATTTAGATATTTAATTATAAATTATTTGCCTTTGGGGTGTAAGGTATCGGGGACAGGAATGTTTCTTAAGTTTTGTTTTAAATACGCCTAGACTATCACACTTCTTCATATCTTCTGGTGAGTTATTAAACAACTGTGCATTAATATTGTTTTTTTTTGTCGATGTTAGTCCGCGCACGACTACTCTTAGCTTTGACTGAAATTATTTCAGTTTACGTGTCGTGATGTCCCGTAGGTAGATACATCTAATTTTAGAAAATATGTCACAATTTTGTCATTATAATAAAATCTAACCCAAGTAATGAAAAACGAGTAATAACATTATTTTCATATTTTCTATGAAAATGTAGCTAAAATTGAAATCTATTGACTCTCACAATAACACCATTTATCCATTTTAGAAACGTATTTCTAAATATTGGCTATGAATAGTAACTAAATAAAGGCAATTGAGATGTTTTCACTTTTTTTCATTAGTCCCCCCCCCCTATATCCCCTACACTATCTACCAACACTGCGTCTTCCAGCAACCACCAAAAAACGCTTAACTCCACAGCCACCGCACTCACATCGGCATGTGATTCAAATCCGAGATCATTGTTAGGTAACAGTAGTAACGAGATGCGCCCGCCGGCTGAACATTTGGAGCACTTATAGAGTCAGGAATGGGTAGAGGTGACCGCGTCACGGGGTGTTGATAGAGGCGTAAGTGCCTATGAATTATTTTTGAATTAATTCACCAAATTATTTAGATATTATTTTCTCGTTTACATAGACAACGCAATCCTCCGTCAATGTCAAATCGTAGATCAACGGGAAGAAAAAACCAATAGGGGTTTTGATTTATAGTCGAGTATTAAACTATATCACATAAATGGCCGTATTCTTTAGTCCTTTTTTAATTGTTATGGCGTTAAATTAAAAAAGGACCGTAGACCTATGTATTTGATATTAATAATCATCAACTTGATACCTTCGCGCGTTCCTGAGCAAAAAACTTTTTGAGAGACTGACAGACGGAGGGACAACGAAGTTATGCAATAACTCTTATTGCATCACAGTGGACAGTGGTTAGGGTTCCAGAGACAAAAACCTCTTCTCAATCGGCACAATGACAGCCAAGGCCTAGCTCCACATGGAGGAGGAGTTACAATTTCTTGTGAAAGTTTCGCATTTCCACAGGTTACGTTAGAATCCTAGCTCCTGATTTCGTTGCTTTAATATTCACCTCTATTTATAGCTAAGTTCAACCACATAATCATTGCCAGAACAATACTTCTAGAAAAGCTAACAAGCTCTTTAAACGTGTACTGTCTAAACATTCTCAACTCTATGCCCACTAAGTAACTAATTTACTCCGTGACGCGGTGTCCAAACAGTCGATATTATTTGTATCAGCTAATAACTGATACACAATAGTTACGTTATGTAACCGTTACTGTAACTTAACTGTAACATGTTCGCACTTCGGGCGGTAATGATTGACAATTGGATCACTGGGTCAGTATACTTATATTCCATTGGAATTTTGGTTCGTTTCATTTGCTATGATTATATGCTATTATTTTAAGTAGGTAACTGTAGCCACGCTTTTGAAATTATATGTGCCTTTTTATCATGGCGCGTGCGCGTAGAATTGATAAATTGGTAGGTAGATTTTGAGAGGTTTTCGTTATCATTTTGGTCAATTAGCCGACTTACAATTTTATTTTTTTTCAATAGTTTCTTTTGTTGTATAGTTGATATTGTTAACACAATAACGTGGCATATTTTTCGATATTCCAATGGTCGAAGCCGCAGGCAAAAGCTATAACACTAATATTATAAAAGCGAAAGTTTGTGAGTGTGTGAGTGAGTTTGTATGTTTGTCCGTCCTTCACGCTCAAACGGCTGAACGGATCTGGATGAAATTTGGCACAGAGGTAGTTTATGACCTGGATTAGGATACACTTCCTCCCGGTATCATCCCGGTAGTACGTTCCTCGACATCCACGCGGGTGTAGCCGCGGGCAGAAGCTAGTGTTTGATAAAGCAGAAAAATCCAAACTCCTTCTCACCGAGAGGAGACCTATATCCCAGCAGTGGGAAAAATACAGGCTGATTTTGCTTACGTTCCAGCAAACTAAACTAGTCTTTTTTCAGTACCACGTTCAGCGTACCCTGAACAATCCTTGAGCAAAAAATTGGTGTTGAAAATTGAACTATTTATACTGGAAATTGATGTTTCAGATTGTACTATTTATACTGGTGCTAATGACTTCCTCTGATGATGAACCTTTAATATGAGTTGCTAAGCAGTTCATACTTTTTTACCTTGATACATCAAATAACAATAATTACTAAAACAATTTACACTTCATTTCCTATTGCACCTATGTTTATGTCTGCATCAACCAAAGGTTGACTGGTACAAAATGCCTATGGCATTAAGTCCGCCTCTGTACATTTCTGTGTTTAAAGTATTAAATAAATAAATAATTATATCATTATTTTCATCATTTCAGCCGAAAGACGTCCACTGCTGGATATAAGTCTCCCCCAAGCACCGCCAAGTCGGTTCTGTGCTTCCAGCATCCGGCGGATTCCTGCGGCCTTTACAGCTCCACCTTGTGGTAGGCCCTCCAACGCTATGATCCAGTACGCGGCCACCAGTCCAGAACCTCTTGCCTCCATAGACCATCTGTTCTGCGACCAATGTGCCCTGCTTACTGCCACTTTTTTTTTAAGGCTGGGAAACTATCTAATGACTTCTCCCGCTCTGGGTGGAGCGGAAGGGAGTGTCAGACTCTTACTGACTAAAACCCATCCACGTTCCTTCCTTAGCCCTTTATGTTCCGGGTTAGCGGTAACCCTTTCGGATAATCCCGCTTAATGCTTACTGCCACTTAAGTTTATCAATTCTTCGGACTATAATTATTATGTATATCTTAAACGAAACCCAATTACGAGTTGTTATTGTTTGATACCTGGTTACTGATATATTAGTATTATTCTATATAATTATTAGCTAATATAATGATACAATGGGTTAGGTTACGTAACAGTCTCATGCATGTAGTAACTGTGTAGGAATCAGGGTTAAGATTCGATTTTTATGTAACGATTTGAATTTCGATTTCGAATTGAGACAAGTGATTGAGTGGAATCTAATTAATCTTGGGCTACTGAAATATGTTATGCCTCGTTATAAAGGAGGATATTATCTACAGGTACGAACTTCGATCAATAATAAAGGGTACGAAGTACGAAGCACCTACCTCATTATATCAGCCTGTTAAATAACGGCATTTGGCCGCCTTTTTTAAGCAATGAATGATTTTTTTTTTTTTTTTGATATGGCATCTCGCAGTTCAACCAAAGGGTTGTCTACTGCTTAACCGGGCTTGCCTGTGGCTGCCACAAAAGAATTGTAGCCTCCAGCCAGGGCTTAATAAAAACTAAAGCTAACTTACAAAACTAAGCGACTACACGCTAAGGGCACCCCCTGCGGGGTTCGGACCTCGGCTTAGGGCGTCGCTGGGGGGGGACAGCAAGGGATCGGGGGTTTTTAAAACTACTGGCTCAGCGGCAACGCGGGCTGGCTCGAGCAAGGGTCGGGGGGATGGTAATGGACAGGGTCGTCGCGACGGGCCTCGACGGCGAGGACGGAACGACGGAAATTTGTGTCTGTATGCTGATCTAACAGTGCTAGTAGCCGGGCTGCTCTCCTGGAGGAGAGTGGTGGCATCGTCGGGGGCAACGAGGGTATGCCGTGGACGGCGAACCTTACTGATGCGGGACGGGGTGTATCGGGAGGCGGCCGCAATCAGGGGATTGCGGTGCTTTATGGCAGTGTCAAAGAAACGCTTCGAGAGGCGTTTCATGAACTGCTGAACTGTGGGGAGTTTAAAATCTACATGAAGGTCCATGTTACGGACGTAAAAGGGAGCTCCTGAGACCCTACGGAGGAACCGGTTTTGAAGTGTCTGCATTCGATGCAGATACTTGGGTTTGGCGTGCGCGAAGACGACGCAAGCGTATGTCACAATGGGACGGATTACAGCCTTATAGAGACGCAGTTTGCACCGGAGTGACAATTTGCTGCGTTCTGTAAGCATGAATTGGAGCCTACCGAGAGCAAAAGCGGCCCGCGAACGGACCTGCTTTATGTGCTCTGCGAAACTGAGGTGTTGGTCGAGAGTGACACCCAGGTACTTGGCATGCTTCGCCCAAGGGATCGGCTTGCCGTACATGGTGATCGGATTAGGGGGGTTGGGGAGGGCCCTACGAATTCTCCTAAAGAGAACAGCCTGGCTTTTATCGGGGTTGGGCAATGAATGACGGGCATTGATCACCTTTGGACTTTTTTGCTTATGAGAAATATTGGTTTACGAGAAATATTTTAAAAATGACACACAACAAATGGAAAAATGTTTAGAACTAGGATGGGATAGTAGGATAGGTTAAATTGGTTCAGGATCCTGTTGAATTGAAAAAGGAAAGGGAGAAAATCGGATATCCTCCGCTTTGGGGGAGCGAAGGGGTCTGTCAGACTTACACTGACTAAAAACCACACCGGTGTTCCCTCACACACTTACGCCGGGAATGGCGGGAACTCGCGAACATTCCGCCACTCCCAGTTCAGATCTTTAGGCCAACCTTCAACCAACGTTCCAACCTTCTGGTTAGTTTCGAAGACTGATACAATCCCTTATAATAGACCTTGCAGAGGGCCTAGACAAAGTGACATTCTATCAGCGATAATGATGACGGAAATGTCAAAAATGTATTGGATTGAAACAAGTTACCGAAAAGCTTACAGCAATCCAGTTATGTTATTTTTTAATGACGACTCGACTTTTAAATTCTGTTGAAAGTCTTTGTAAAAAACTATTACCACTTATCCCTAGGCGTGATATGATATAAAACAAAAATCTTTGCCAAAACCTAAGACCACTACTATGAAACTTCAAATCCTAGCTCCCAGCTAGCAAATCTAGACTAATTCATGCATATTCATCAATTTACTTTTAAGTAATTTGTTGATTGAGGCAATTAACAGCAGCATCCATCAAGAGGCGAGGTAGTAACGGATTAATTTTAACTCTACAGACATTCAGATTTCTTTATTTGGTTGTTAGCATTGCCTGTTACTTTTCTTTCTTTGTAATGCATAATGAGTTGTTCACTGGTTTTAAGACAGCATAACATAACATCACGCCTGTAACCCACAAAGGTTTATGCAGAGGAGTATCTATAATACACCCTTATTTTGCTTGTTATGTTTAAGTTCCATGTAATAGGTGGTGAACCTATTGCTAACAACCGGCACAAATCCAGACTCCGGGAATCGAACCCAGCATCTCGTGCTCATCAGTACCGCCTGCGACCATTATATCAACGAGGTATTCGGCTGCATCCGGTTAGGCTGCTAACCCAAAAAAGTTGGGAAATGTCTGGGCAGATGAAGAAGGTTCACTTCGGGTTCGTACGAAACAATATTTCTGGATTTTTAAACGTCTAAACCGGTATAAGTTACTAAGACCAAAAAAAAATGGAAGAATACGGAAAAACCAGTGCCTTACAATGAGGCATTACACTTTCATTATCACCTTTAATTTAAAGATAGTTCATATTTTTTGAACGCAAAAAAATAGTCATTTTTCTAACATTAGTTCGAAACGGTAAAACCAAAACGATGAATTTCAATCAATCTACATTTGATACAGTTTTTAAAAGACACAAAACATCTCATAAATATCTAAATACATCCTTGTTATTTAAATTTAACTACAGTTTTAGACAGAATCCTATTAAAAATGTCAGAATCTATTGCTAGTATTGAGTTATAGCGTTATTTTAAGTTAATCGATGCTTTATTTTAAGTTAATCGATGCTTAAAATTGTATTTTTTGTATCAAAATGTAGTGTCGGATTATATGAGTGAATGGCTGATACTACACTTCATGTTACAAGCTAAGCTTGAACTAATGCGCAAACTTAAGACTACTGTTCAATTGATAATTAAAATACAATACGTTTACGTACTTTATTGTTACAGGCATCAGGGGAACAGCTATGACGCCTATGAAAAAAATTAAAAACCCAACAATGAGATGCTTTCACAAGAGAACGTCAGCATAGGATGGCAATGGGAGGTGGTACGCCCTCCCTGTCCTGATGCTAACAAAGACCACAACTTTGCCGTTATATCTCCAGCTCTATTCGTAGAAGTTCGTGGTAGCATAGACTCTGACTGCAATGGTTGGTTATCAGGGTAATTTAGTTATATCTTTCAATTCTATTCCTATCCATAAGTTGATCTACTACCAGTACAGTTGTAACTAATAAGTAAACATTAGTTATGTATTTATTATCAGTCTGTTTGGTGTCAATTGTTGGGCTTACTCTCTGAGCATGTTATGCTTATGCTGCTGCAGATTGTGACTCCAGTTCAAGTAGATCCAGATATTATAGAACACTAGCTTCCGCCCGCGGCTTCGCCCGCAAAATATGTAAACAAATTATACATATATACCTTCCTCTTGAATCACTCTATCTATTAAATAAAACCGCATCAAAATCCGTTGCGTAGTTTTAAAGATTTAAGCATACAAAACAAACAGACAAAAATAGCGACTTTGTTTTATACTATGTAGTGAAGAAATATTTTTTCCACCAATTGAATACCGTCAATTTAGACCAAACTCCAACAAGACATTGATGCCAGTCACACCTATTCAGATGCAGTAGAACCCACTGCTGCTTCTGTAGAAACCTGTACCTCAACTGTCTAGCTCAACACAGCACAAAAACCCCATACAAGACAGCTTTATGGATTTCTCAAATGAAAAAAGACTGAGTGCAAATGAAAAAAGAATGAATACAATAGCGAAAAAAGAACAAATGAACTTCACACAATTAGATGTCAAACATAAAAAATAATGGTATCATTTGGAAACAGAAAAAAGAAATTGCAAGAAGCAACTGCAAAAGCAGAATTAGCTTATTATTATATGTTAATCAGTGATAATTTAAAAACAACATAATTATATACAACATCCCGATTTCAATCCCACCAAACATAATCTTAAAATGCTGTCATGTCTGTTAACATTAAACAGATCATCACCCACTATCTGCATAAGATAAACATATAATTAAATTATTAATTCAATAGCATTTTAACGCGAGGGTCATTAAAACTCTCACTTGAAATGAAGCCGTCGCATAAAAACGTAAACCCACAAGAATTTGCAATTCTGGGGCTATGGGATGCCCACGGTTCATTATTATTTTATTTATATTATTAAAGTAAAGTTTACAAAAAGTCTTAAAGTTGTCCTTTTCTCTCAAATCGTGGTATATAATGGTAAGAATTAAACATTTCACCACGTCTTGCGAAAAACTGTACCTCTTTTTAAAGTTATCACTTTTACTTTGAACTCGGGGCGGAACGCTAAAGTATAACCTTTGATCTGAATATTATTATTTATTGTAATAATCTCTTCAAATGTTTCTTTTTTGATGACAATAATTCTTCTTGAATTTCACTAAAATATTTAAAACACGCAGCATATAAAATTGAACGGAAGAAATATTGACATGACAAGTCAAATCTCTGCTCCAGCACGGTCGAGCCTGCCGGGTAAGCGGGATTGTCCGAAAGGGTTACCGCTAGCCCGGAACATAAAGGGCTACAGAAAGAACATAGTCAGTAAGAATCATAGTCACTCCCTTCCGCCCCATCCAGAGCGGGAGAGACGTCACTGCATGATTTCCCAGCATTAAAAAAAAAAGCGCGGTCGCGACCATACTTGGGTGATTACAGATCCAATCACTGCTTGGGTTCAATTCACGAACTGAATTGAGTAACGTTCTAAAATAAAGCCAAACTCAGTTGAACGAATGATCAATCAATCATCAATGATTATATGCTGGAGGAAGTTTCTAAAATTAGAACTTGACTCAAAACTAGATTTAAACAGAGATCACTGCTAGAGTATCCTTCTGTAATACGGGCCTTAAACTGCCTCGTTGTTGTAGTCGTCGCAGGCGCTACTGCTAAGGATGAGGTTTTGGGTTCGATTCCCAGGTTAGGCAAAGTAATATAGATAAGAGTTTTTCTGTCTGGAGTTTCTCAGTAGCAGTCCAAGGCCTTTTACGCCTGGTTCATGGCAAGCTCATATTATTACATGGGATTAAACATAAGTGTTTGGGCAAAATGAGTGGCTTTATGTACACCTCTGTCTACTCCATCAGAAAATACAGATGTGATGTTATGTAATTAGTGAAAAAAGATTGATGGAACCTTGTGTTGTTAGTTGCCAGGGAAACGTCATCTTACCTTATGTTATGTAACTTGCATAATGTATTTTACAAAAATGAGAAACAAACAACAATCTGGATATATAATAAAACTTTCATTTCCATTTTAATTCAGAAATCATAATTTAATACTTAGCGTTAGCAGTAGCATTCAAATATCATATCTTTTAATGGAAGCGTTACTTTATAGTTTAAATAAGTATTCAAGGCCTCGAAGATGGAGGCATATTATTGTTTTGATTTACTATTTCATTCTACATGTAGGTAGGTAGTACTTTATTTTTCCTACCCACTAACAGTTATTTGAGGATGCCAGCGAATTATTGCAATAAATAATGGATTATATAAGTTTAAACTTAGACCATCACCTACTCCTGTCGGGTAAGCGGGATTGTCCGAA
Organism: Hyppa rectilinea; assembly: GCA_951799385.1. NCBI lineage: Eukaryota > Metazoa > Arthropoda > Insecta > Lepidoptera > Noctuidae > Hyppa > Hyppa rectilinea. Next base: position 15,698,688 of record OX637318.1, on the reverse strand, counting down.
AGGGTTACCGCTACCCCGGAACACAAAGAGCTAAGGAAGAAACATGGATGGGTTTTAGTCAGTAAGAGTCTGATACTCCCTTCCGCTCCACCTAGAGCGGGCGGACTCATTAGATGATTTTCCACACTCAAAGAAAAAGACCACCATTTACAGAAGTATTTAGATGGGTATGTTGCAGCCAAACGCTCGTCACTGGATAGTGGTAACAGTTACTCTCAGAAAATCGTCCTTACGGCTACGACTTAAAGGCGTTGTCAATCTCAAATAGATTTTTATTGTTATGGTAACCGAGCCTGTGGACTATTCTGCCAGTTTCTAATGTTACAATTGATTTGCGGTTGACTCTACTTGTAGTCTTATCGTGGCCGGTTTAAAAAATCATCGTTTACCTAAAGTGAAGAAATTTTCAAAGTGGCAGAATTAAAAAAAAAACTTGACATCCAGTTAATAAAATCAACCAATGGATAAATAGTTAAAAAATATGATTCCGAATTAAGGAAAAACTGTGCTAGTTAGTCTAAACAACGGAAACGAGATGAAAGAGATTAGCCAATAAACAAATACGAAACCAATAAACAAAGGCGGAGCTTACTCCTCAAAATGTATCTACATCACAATATTTACCTAAGCATCATTCTATTAGCAATCCAGTCACCGATAAATAAGCATTATCAAGCTATAATATGACATGCAAATGATTAATGGCTCCACTACCCAAGACCATACAAAGGTTTATTGACCTATAACCCAAAACTGCAACGTTTAATTCCTATACAAACACTACATCAAAGTCTTTTTCATAAACATAACATCACGCCATTAATCTTCAAAGAGTCAGATGCGTTCTAAGTCCCATGTAATAAGAGGTGAGCCTATTGCCATTAACCGGGCACAAATCCAGACTCCGGGCTGCTACTCAGAGATTCTAGATATCAAAACCCAATAAAAATTTGCCCGACCTGGGAATCAAACCCTGCGCCTCATTCTCAGCAGTAGTGCTTGCGGCCACTAGACCATTAAGGTAGTGGCATACACAAAGCATTACGCTGAGATAGCGGCCTTTTTGGCCACGCACAGGTCTCTGTTTTTTTATCATTTAGTTTTTGCCTTAATTTTTTTTAATATTCTGTTTTGTTTTTTAAACATTTATTTTTTTCTGTGTATTGCCTGTGCGTGTCCAGAATAAAACATTTTTCTTTCTTTCTTTCTTTGATCTAGTACCCAAAAGCGCAACGTGTCATTCCTTATACAAATACAGTATCAAAATCTTTCAGTCCTTAACAAAATTTTCCAGAGTCCTTCAATTAGTAAGATTTGCAAAGACCACCACTTTGACATTTTCAATGCATGATTAATGCGCTAGAGTGGACTGGATGGGGACAAATGTTAATAATAGCACATGATTATTCAGACTAAGATGAATCGATTCTGATTAGACTGCCGCGATGGTCTAGTGATGGCAAGCGCTACTGCTGAGCTGAAATCCTGGGTTCGATTCCCAGGTCTGGCAAAATTTTTGAGAGCTTTTTTTATTAGCAGCATTTTTTTAATAGAGTCTGTGCCCGGATGATGATGTTGTACTATAATAGGTTCTCCTCTGTCCAATTCTTTGAGGCAGAACAAAACGTGACGTTGTGTTATGAATTATGTAGAGATAAAGTACGATAACATGGCCTGCCACGCGCCCCTACAAAATTCAAAACTTTTGAAAGTCCAAGACCAAGACAACCAAGACTCACAACCACATAAATAAGCTCACAACGCTGCCGGCCTGCTATTGAAGACGAATACTCACAACTACATACAAACTCTTTCGTAAGGAAACATTAAAATAGTCATTTGGAGGGGCGCGCCATGTTGTCGTAGCTTATCTCTACTTAAGTGAGCTGTATATAGACCGATGTTGATATAGCACAGACGAAGATGAATCGATGTTGATTAGTGTTAAATTAGATTTGTAAACGAGGTTTTAGATCTGTGATGAAATGACTGGACATTCCCCAAAGGTTACTAGGAGAATAGGAATTGTAACATGTCGGGGGATAATAATATTATAATGATTAATGTGCTTGCTTACATAACTGTCAATACTAAATTGAGTTAAGAGCACAGGTGAGGAGGCTTTCATAGATAGGAGTATTCAATATTAGATTTGCAACTATCTGTGTAAGCAAACAGTATAACTGTGTTTCTATTTTAAGCTGGAATAAAACCTGGCTGCAAACACCATTAACCTTTCGTATGCCGTATATGGGTTAAATGAGGTTTGTTTCAAAATGACGTGACCAAAATGTCGGTTTTTGATTGATGTGGCTGCCTATAGATATATAGGCCTGTTCGTATCAGATTACCTTTGTTAAAAAGAGCTGAGTAATTTACTTCAAAAGCTTAAAAAACTAATTGTTACACAGCAAATTTGGCCCCCAAGCTGGAACGGACTGGGGCCGCCTTAAAGCGGCTCTTGCCCAATTTGAGGGGGCCAAACGCCTCCTGCCGGAGGCTTTACACGGGAGTCGTGCGGTCCATGGCCCTATACGGGGCCCCGGTGTGGGCGCGTTCATTGCGGCGACGAGCCGCTCACTATCTGAACGCGCCCCAAAAGGTGGTAGCCATTCGGCTAATCCGGGGGTACCGCACGATCTCGGGCGACGCGGCAAGCCTCCTTGCCGGACTGCCGCCGTGGGATCTGGAGGCGATAGTCCTCGCGCGCCTGTTCGAGTGGCGCGCGGAGGCACTAAGCCGGGGGGAAACTCCGTTTCCGCAGCAAATTGCGGCGGAGCGGACGGACCTCCGGCGCGATCTCATGGCGGCCTGGAATCAGCGACTGTCGCAACCCAGCGCAGGGCACGCCACGATAGTGGCGGTAAGGCCCCTCTTTGAGGAGTGGCTAGAGAGGCGTCACGGCACCCTCACCTTCCGCCTGACGCAGGTCCTCACCGGACATGGATGTTTCGGGAGGTTCCTGCACATCATCAGGCGGGAGGAAACGCCCGGGTGTCACCACTGCGAGGATCGCCCAGAGGACACGGTAGAGCACACGGTGCAAACCTGCCCCGCTTGGGCGGAGCACCGCCGTGTCCTCGTAGAGGCGATCGGCGGCGGCGACCTCTCGCGCCCGGCCCTGGTGCAAGCCATGGTCCGGGGCGAGAGGGAGTGGGAGGCAGTCACCTCCTTCTGCGAAAAAGTTATGCTCGCGAAGGAGGTGGCGGTATGGGAGAGAGAAAGGTCCTCCCGTCCCAGCCGCCGCGGGAGACGCTCCGGGCGTCGGGAGCCACGTGACGACTCCCGGCCACCGTAGGCGCGGGCCTGCGGGCGGTGAGTAATGGGTGACTCACCGTCCGATCAGCACCAGACCCGTGCCGTACGGCGCGTATATGTTCCACGCGCGCCTCAAAGAGATGTCAGCATATGAAGGGGCCCCTCAGGGCCAAGCCTGCCGGGTAAGCGGGATTGTCCGAAAGGGTTACCGCTACCCCGGAACATAAAGGGCTACGGAAGGAACATGGATGGGTTTTAGTCAGTAAGAGTCTGACACTCCCTTCCGCTCCACCCAGAGCGGGAGCAGTCATTGGACGATTTCCCAGCCTTAAAAAAAAAAAAAATACATAAACATTTTTGTGTTTACGATATTGGTCCATGAAAGAAAGTTTTTGGACCGTTCGTTCCCGCAATCCCCCCTGCGTAGGTGTGTAACTTTTAGTCCCCCCCCCCCTCCCGGGGCGGAGGACATCAAACAAAAAATTAAGAAAGTAGTTAGTTGGTCTGTAGGTACCCTTAAATTTGACCACACCTTTCTAACACACGCTGTATACGTGTCTGTTTTTCCAATGCTCCGAAGACTAGTTAAAACGTAGACTTGTAACTATGCTTTACAATCCAAGGTTAATCGCCTAACAAAATTATAGCAACTAAATTTAATTGCCATAAAACTAGATTTAACACGTTCAAATTATAGCCTACAATAATACAATGTAGTAACGGTATAGCGGTTAGCCCATCTCGGTATAAAAACTGTAATAAAGTTAATTTTATGGCCGCGTTCAAGTTGTACAAGAATTAAAGAAGTTCATCAAATGTTATGACTTGATTGCATCAATGTGAGAATAATATCTGTGCTTTATTTTTTAATATGCCTTAACCCTTTAACTGCCGAAACTTGGATCCATACGAGACACAATGGCCTTTTTATTTGTGTCAGTAATTACGGCATAGTTCTTTTTTTTTAATAACAAACGCAATTTAACCTAGAGAAAAGCAAAAGTTTTGTTGTTGCTACGAGTCATAAAACGGCAGTATTGGATTTTCTAACCGAGTCTTTTTCACTCTGGGTGGATCGGAAGGTCAAACTCTTACTGACAAAACCCATCCATCCTTCCTTAGTCCTTAGTGTTACGGTGGTAACTTTTTCGGACAGTTCCGCTGGCACCAAATACTGCTCTTACGACACGTTTTTGATTTTTCCCGATGGAAATATACTCATCTTTTAAACTTGCAAGTAAAAGTGCATTTTATGGAACACCACCAAGAAGGTTACAAATATGTGAAAATAAAAAAATAATTAAAAATATTATTGCAACTTTATTGCTTCAATATACAAAATAACGTGCAGAAGTTCGACTCCTAACAACACACGATGACAAATTCACAGAGCCCAATCGTACAAACAACTAACGATCGTTTGACAGTATCGGAGCCAAAGCATTTGCGACTTTATCATCATGCGTTGTATATCGTAGAGCTTCTATTCTTTTTCTTTTTCATTGTAAATATAATTCTTAATGTCTAGTATCAAATGGCACTGTACAATGTTGCTGTATTGTCTCGCTGTGTAGTTGTCTCAGTAGCGACGGTAGGGGCGGAAGGGGTTGTATCTCGTAGGGTACTGGTTGCGGGCTATGACTACGCCAGGGGCATATCTGGCGTCGTGGTAGCTTCCTGAAAATTAAAGAAAATATAGGTAAATATTACGATAACTGATAACTGGTCTTACCAAGGGGTATCGTGTTACCTAGTACTTTGGTTATTAGATCAGATAAGCAGCCATTCATGTTAAAAACGGGTATTCAGCTGCATTCGGTGAGACTGGAAGCCAACCCCAATATAGTGAGGAAAAGACTAGGCAGATGATAATTATGTGAAAATTGCGAGTGAAGATTTGGTGAAATGTAATATGTTTTGAGCACAAGAAACGAATTTTCTCCTAATTGAATGGTTTCGATGGCGAATTCCTAGTATACATCAAGTGTATGGCGGGCAACGGGAGTCGGCATCAAGTCTTACTGAATGTAGCTAAACACCAGTATATTAAGTGGTGAAAATGCTGGATTTCTACACTACAGTAACCTATTTCTTATTCTCATTAGCCAAAGTGGCAATAACATATTAATATAGTTAGTAGCCAGTAAAAATTCCGAGTTATCTTACAAATATGGATATTTTTACTTCTTCACTTTAAAATTCATTAAATGTTCAATAATTAGTCTAAGACATTAACACGCTGTGAAAGAAACTACCGTAACATGTGCAAAGGTTGCAATTATTCACTTAATAGTGATGGCTTATGGGCGTATCAGTCCGTTCACTATGGCGATAATTATCGTGTTATTAATGAGTTATCTAGATTAATGGATATGTTATAACATTGGACACGATAAAATCTTAATTGAGATCCAAGTTGAGGGTGGACATCGCAGTCTTATGTGGGATTAGCAAATTTGTAGGTGCTGTCACGTAGGGACGATTAATTTTATTACGATTGCTGCAGGTGAAGGCTCAATTATAAGATATTTGTAACGCAATTAGAGTCGTATGTAATTACAAGCTTTAATTACTCATGACAAAATTGTAAGCGAATTTTCAGTAAGATTTTTGTGGTAATAAAGTTAAATACTTCTTTGAGCCTTACTGCATTGGTAATTTGGTGTCTTGTACTATTGATATAAAATAGTGGCTTGAAGATGCCATTCATCATCAGCATCACAGACCGACTGCGCCCAAGGACAACTAGACTAACTGGTGTCAGAAAACCTATTTCGTTTCATCTGTTTTCAAATCTAGCCATTTTAGTTAACTAACCATATCAACGAGATTTAGATCAAGACTTGAACCACCATATAGCAGTATGATTTAAATATTACTGCAGTGCGAGAATGAGGTGTCGCTATACAGGACGCATAACTCCATCTGAGCCTTAGGAGTTGGCTGTCGGCCCCCAGGCTCCATGAAATCAAAATGAGTCAAAATAAAATGGTTCCTTACCATCATCATAAATACCAGCAGCCTCATCCCTCGCGTTCTCCTGGAGCGACCTGACGATGGCCTCAGGAATTGGGGGAGGGGTGGGGAGATGGGATCCCTGGGGCTGGAATCCGTTGGCGTCGGCGGTGTAGGTCACGCTGTAGACCTGGCCGTCGTCCCCGGTGTAGGAGTAACTTCCAGCCGCCTGGATACCGTTAGCTTCAACGCCGGTTTCATCAGCGTGAATGCCTGGAAAGGTGGTAAGCAGTAGGTTAGGATGGTGTTGCAGCTTTTTTGTGAGAAAAATTTTGATAGTACCTAAATGAAACTAGACTCGATAGATCACTTGTAAAAATCATAATAGGAATATTTAATGCCTTATTGTATTTAGGATTTGTGTCTAATTTGTAGAAATAAATTACTTATACATTTTTTATTTACAATAAAAAAAACAATAGGAATCTCTTTTTGCCACGACATAATAAATGTAGCAAACATCCGTTTAATAATCTAATTATAGTCCAGTTACTAAAGTGTGACTCTTAGTAACAGACAAAATTATCGATTAATATTTTCCTATAATTTTTAAGCTTACCGGACGAATTACTGATTTTTATTGTTTCATGTTAGTAGTTTTAAATACCTTATCAACATAAATAATTATAGCACGTATTCCAGGCTTGTATTACCCCAAATTGTGACAGGACACAAATAATATCGCTCTGTATCATGTAACTGGGTATTGTGCTGACTAGATAGGTCTATGAATCACAATATAATATATTTGCACCAATTTTTTTTTACCTTTACTAATACTAACACAAACAATGTAATGTTACAAATTGTAACACATGTTTGCCTAAACTCGAGCTCATTGTGAAAATTGCAAGTAATGTGCTAGATAATCTACCTACTTAAGTGTAGTCCGCAATTATGTGCAACAAGCTAATATATCGATCGTTTCTATAAATGTTTGTTGCGATATGTCCAATGGTCATCTGAAAATATCGATAAATAGGTTGCTTTAGTCGATCCGCCCGACTTTCTGACATGACCCTAAATCATGGCTAAATCATGAAATGGCGCCGTATCGTGAAATGGCCAGGCAGACCACGCCGCGATATGACGATTTCTTCAATTGGACCACGACATTTATTATACCATTTTTATGTTTGTGCATTGCGGATTGATACCCAGATAGACTCAAAAATCCTCCTTACTTTTTTAAATACACGAATATTATAGAGTTCGTGCATGTGAGCTCTGTGCTTAAGAGCTATATTTTTGTATAGGTTCTCATGGATAGGGAGGTACCTAGTATTTGTACAAATTGTCGATAACAAACTGGATTAAAAGAAAATTCTAGCTTTTAGACAAACGAATAAAATAAACGCGCTATACTTATGATCTGCACCAAACCTTACTCACTCTACACTACAGATCTCGAATTAGGTCTTTTACGTAAAGTTGCGTAAGGTACGGTCGCACCCACGATCAGCTTTATTAGGTTAATAATGTGAATGCGTATCATCTCGCTTTTAAGCTTATGCGGTAAGCAGATATTGATGTGACACTGTTTACATTAATTTTATGTAGAACAAGTTGAGACTCTGATTCGTGACGTCGATTTTTTAATTTTTCGGTTTCCATACACTTGGCCTCTTAGACAAAATTCTGAATTTACGAGACAAACCTATAGTTTATTTCGTTGATTTTGATTTATAGCCTGAAGGTTTCATAGCGCTAAATATTTCGAATTATCATTTTCCGACAGGCATTAAAATGGAGCTCATTTGCTTTTTATCCAAATTGGAGATGAGTGATACAAAAATAAGTCGCTAGGTTGGTGATTGGACTAACTTGGACTACCAGCCGTACTTCCGTAATTACACATAAAGAAAAATCTAAACTAGGTTTTAGGTCGACTGGTAAATTGATTAGCTGGGGTAGGTAATTGTTCCTATAACAGAGAGGTAGGAAGTTATAAGCTCATTATGCTTGTGCTATGATAAATTGACCAAATAAAGAAAGTAATTCATTCTGGTTTTGTACTAATAATTTTTCACGCAAGAAAATTACGAGTAAACTCACCATTCTCGGTATCAAAGGCATAACGGAACCCTTGCTCGTTGACCTCAGAATCGGACCTCAATATGGCGGCGCTCCTGTCAAGTGCGGCCCGGGCTCTGGAGTCTTGGTAGTTGTAGGGGTAGCGGTACTGGGGGGCCACGTAGCCGGGGAGGACGGCGGCGGCGCAGGCGCCGATGATGCAGGCGAGGATGATCTGGATGTGGAAGAAGGGATTGATTCGTAATTCTGTTTTGCATGCATTAAAAAAACTTTTTAAAACTTCTCCTAGGTCCTACTTGATTTCTGAGAAAATATTATGTCAAGTTCTGAGTTGAATGCTTTCAAAGCTGAAAAGAAAATAAGACAATCCTTTGTGTCCCAATTTTTTCATGCACTTTCATGAATTTATGTTTGTCGTTGATGAAATAAAAGCTAGAGCTTCAATTGTCACAGTTTTCAGGTGACACTGAAGTGAAAATGGCTCCTAATTATGGATATGCCATAAATAATTGATTTCGTTGTGAGATAAAATTTTCGTAACTCAATTAAACATTGTTCTGCAGTTACGCATACAAAACAATATACTATTAAACACCAAAACAAGAACACTTCCCAAACTATTACGGTATCCGTTACCGAAATGTTTTAACCGAATAAACAACAATTCTAAGAAAACACAAAGGAACCCCATAACAAAACCGTTTCACAAATCACGAAAACTATAACTAAACGTCACGATGAAAAAATAAACAATTGACACTACAAAAGAGTACTATTGAATTCGATAGCAAACTCTTTTGTCACAAATTCTCGTTACTTTTAGATTCGTCTAAAGCTTTTGATACACCTACCAACTTCATGTTGTTATCTGGTCTGAGGTTGGCAGAAGAATGCTGGTGTTGGTCCTCGTGCCACTATATATAGGTGTCCACCTGATATCCTGAGCCAAGGTCATGGTCAAGCAAAGTTGCATTAGAAGATGTGACTCACTATTACACGTGGATGATGATTTTAATTAGGCCTCTTCGGAATTTGAAAGGAGAATTCATACGCGAGTTCGATTTATGAAAACTTTTGAACTGACACGTCTGATAAAGGTTATAAACCCAATAAAAGTAATTATGATTTATTGTGTAAGAAGATCGTATATTCAATTTAATTTTTTATTGGTTCAGCCAATGTATACGATGGTTTGCCTGTCAAATAATTTATTTAAATCAATTATTATTTAATTTTTAATATCCGTCTCTTGTGTGATCAGATTAGAATTTAATCAACATCCAATCTAAAATAATTTGAACCGTATAATACAAAAGCTTTTGTTGCAGATTATTAACTTGTTAGTTTTTAAATCGCTATAATTAAAGTAGCAATTATAGTCATTGTAATATAAGATATAATTTATTATGAGTAAGATGATTTTTTATTTCTTAGTGATTTTTCAGATATATTTTAGTGGTGTTACAAAATTGACGTTTGACAATTTTTGTACGGAACATTGCTGTCAAATATTCAAAATTGTTTCTTGAATAATATTAACTGGTATTGGATAAATCAGTCCTCGGCAGAATTTAAAGCAGCACATTATGGTTGCAAATCTCACAGGCGGAACTTGACCAAAAAAAGAAGCATCCAAAATTTTACATGATCTAAAAAGTCTTCAGCAAAATAAACTGATCAAGTATACCCTTCGGCGTACACTTAAAAAATCTAATTTTAACTGATAATGGAAAAAATATCCATTAAAGCTCAAAGATTAGTTCTTCATACATTGGAATTTAATCCGGTCTAAGATTACATTTAATCAGAGTAAGAATAATATTCCAATTAAAGTGTTAATCGAGCCTAAAATATCGATCGTGTACAATGTCATTAAACCAATTTATTTCTGCGGTTCTCAGCCGGTAGTCGTAAGGTATGACAACCTTATACGTAATATTTATAGTTCCAGTTGTCAAAATTTTGTTTTTGTAGTTTTGTACGGTACTTCTTTGATTAAAACGAGATGATTAGAGGCACCGATTACAATTAACTTGTTTCATAAATACTTATTTTTATTCCCAGTTTTTAGGGTCCCTCTGAGGCTTGGCTATGTCCTACAGAAGGTCAACCAGCGAGTTTGCCAGGGGTATGAGGATCTACTGGATGCGGCAAGCTCAGCACTGCAGGCAATTTGGTTTTGCAATTTGGATATAAACTGTTTTAAATTTAGGCAAAACTCAACTTAGCGACAATCAATATCAAAATCATGTCACGAAGGAAAATAGAGAAATTAAAATGGAGGAATATTATTTCTGATAGATGTAGACTGAAAGAATGCAAACATTCTCAAAAGTAAGAGAATTGTCCGTAAAGGCATTGTTGCGATGGTTAGAAATGCAATAAATAAAAAAATAAAATAAATTGATTTCTAGAAAAAGTCTTAATACATAAAATAACAATTTCACAATACAGTAACAGAATAGAATACAATGTCAAACCAATTAAAAACGTTAGAATCATGAAACTACATAATTTACTTATTATACCCATTCTGACGACCCACTGGGAACGGATAAAGAATCTTCTTGCCAAAAAAACCTAAAAAGAGAATTTTGTAAGATTTCTAATTTTAAAAGGCCCCGCATTCTTTTAGGGGTTACCCAAAAGTGCACTAGTGGCCTATATCCAGCAATGTTATGAGCTATAGGCTGTTATTACCAATGATAATGCCTTGCACTAATAACCTATGATAATTATAGGTTGTGGCAAAGATTGCATTTAGATTGACATTTTAGACCTGCATAGATTAGTTGCGCTTTTGAAGAGTGCACGATTCTTTGTGCCAAAACCGACTCGGAATACACATCTTGGGTCACCTGTTTCTTATACATAACCAAATGTCAAATCATACATGTTATCTTGTAATGAATATCAGCTTCTAAATCAATGTCTTCGTTGTTGGTTTAGCGGGACTGTTGAACATAGCGTGTGTTCGATCCTCAAGTTGTAAAAAGTATTTTTGATTAGTCTTTTAGTTTCTCAGTAGCAGCATAGAGTCTGTCTGCTTCCTGACAATATGCTCGCTATCTACTAAATAACATGTACATGTTTTAAAGCGCTGGCTGGGCTTCGAACCCACGACCTACAACTCGTATATCGTTCGAAGATGTTTTAGAACCAATTTGAAGACATGTGACATCTACCAACCGCAATGGGCCCGCGTGGTGGATTATACGTAGTACTTTACAAGAGAGGACGCCTATGTCCCAGCAATGAGAACATTATAGGCTGATCGAGCTAAGATAGCATGCGTGGAGATTGTTACAAGAAAAATGACTATGTTTTTCGGCTTATTATTTTTTTTGACGACTCGGTTGGCGCAGCTGTTGAGCGATTGACTGCTGCGCACTATGTCGCGGGTTCGATTCCCGCACGGAACAAATATTTGTACGACCTGCAAGTATTTGTTACAAGTCTGGGTGTTTTTCTATCTATAATATGTATGTATTTACAAAAAAAATTGTATATACATAAGTAGTTTATCAGCCATCTCGTTACCATAACACAAGCATTAGGTTGCTTAGCTTGGGACGATATGGCGTTGTGTTAATGTTCAAGGATATTATTATACCGATATTATATATTTATTTTAAGCTATAAGTTTTCCATTTTCAATAAATAAATAAAAGAGAGTTACGATCAGCAACGAGTGAGGTCGGGTTGTGGATGATAATAATGAAACTAACGGGCATTACGTATTGCAATTTGAATTATTTTATTAATTCCTTCTTTAGTATGTACTAACTGGGGTCACGTATGGTATATCTTAAAACTCAAATATCAAAACACGAAGCTTATAGCGAACATCAACTTTATAAGTAACCATTGTCATCAAAATTAAGATCAGTCAGATTAAATCACGTCACGGTGCCAACATCCTGGTCCATTTGATTGATTGGCAGAGCCACATCCTACAGAATATCGTTTAAAAGTGAAGCCGTGGGATTAATTTATATTTCTACATCGTTAAATTAATATCTTTTCATGTACAATAGACGTGTTTACGAGATTTTTATTGTCTTTAATTAGTTTTATTCATCGGGCGAGTTTTGATCGGTGTAATCTATCATTATTGTTCTTTTATGAAGTTTATACTAGTATTATACTATTTCAAACTAATAAAATTGTTAGTATGTATATAGATCAGTTTCTTTTTTAAGGATAATCTTATGGTCGGAAAGGATTCTCATGTGGTCGGCGTAGAAGTATGATTGCCTAGATAGACATAATTTTCTTGTTTATTTAGTTAAATTGCTATCGGAGGTAGGACTGCCTCGTCTAGTGGTAACAAGTGCTTCTGCTGAGCATGAGATTTTAGGTTCAATTCCCGGGTCGGACAAAGTGAAAGTCTGGATTTGTACCCGGTTGACGGCAACAGGCTCGTGTCATAATACATGGGACTCAAACATAACTGGTGAAATGTGTACTATAGGTACACTTCCTTCGTGGTTTACAGGCGTGATGTTATGTTTATTTTTAATGGGTTTTTCTTTAAAGGAACCAGCTGATAAAGTTCTTTGCGAGCTTGTTCCTGTTGTGTAACGTTTTTTTAGTTCTTTTAATGAATTTAAAATCGAATTTCTATATTCATTAAACTACAGTAGTAAACTTGTTCAACACAAGCATTATGTTGCTTAGCTTGGGACTATTTTTATGAAGTTGTGTGAAATTTCCAAAGATATTAATATTATTAAAACAATTTTAAACCAAACCATAACTTCTTAACGTAAACGTTTCTCAATTATTATAACAATGTTGGCTGTCGATCATTTCTATGGTTTTTATAGATTTCAATTACAACACCTGATTAGAATTATTTTTAAATTAAAGAAAATTGCAAATAATACCAAGTTTTCTAGTAAGAAAATAAATAAATATTTACATTTACTTATTTTCTTACTTTGATTACCTAAGATTTCCCATAAAATTATAGTGCTATAACTAAACTAAAACTAAGATATTTTTTTTACAGATGTGCAAATACGGCATTAGGTACAATGTTAGGTAGCGACACGCCCGATCTCGGTTTATTTAAACCTGTGTGTGTCAATCAATCTACCGAGCCTTTTCCCAACTATATTGGGGTCGGCTTCCAGTCTAACCGGATGCAGCTGAATACCAATATTTTACATGGAGCAACTGCCTATCTGACCTCCACAACCCTGTCACTAACTGGGTAGAACGATAACCCTTGGTAACACTGGCAGTCAGACTTTCGGGCTTCTGACTGCCCCGTAACGACTGTCAAAGATCCACAAATGACAGTCGGGACCAACGGCTTAACGTGCTTTCCGAGACACGGAGGACCCAACCCCTGCAAGCGTAGCATAACCTGATGGATTGATCCGTGCGGCTGTTATTACTGAGCCACAGGCAAATAGCCGGCAATAACCAAAATAGGCATAATATGTAGTTTCAAAAACCCTACATTTATCGCTTGAACGCATAATTTGGCGGATCGCAATCCTTACAAACCACCTTAGCGGGTGGTCTATAGTCAACAATCTTTAATATACTGTTGACAATATTATAGACCTCTTGCCACACACGTTGCCAAGATCGGAATAAAACTCGAAAATCAGATATCGCAACTAAAACAACAAAACAAATTATCATACAAATGTGCGTAAACGTATAAAAAATACCACTTCTAGTTCACGTATTGCGTAATAATCGATGAAAATGTATCGATATAAATCACCGAGATACGTTTCGAGTTTCGATCTACTCCGAATATGTCAAATTGAATCGGTTGCCGTAATAAATGGGGCCAAGTTCTTTTATACTACGTTTTACACAATACGAAGCCGAAATACCGTAGTATAGTAATAAGCTTTTATAGTAGTATTTCGTTGTTAGTTAGTGAAATATGAAGTTAAAATAATGATAACTGTGATGAACTTGGCACGCTTTATTTTATTATTGTAGCTTACAATAACATGCAAGTTTACTTGATTTAAGCAACAATCACCTGTGAGGCCTGTGACACTTGTGCCCCAGAAGTGGGAACATTATAAGCTAATCGATTGCCTGCTGACCTTAGAACTAAGAAAACAAAACCTATATTCGCCAAATTACTTAAGCAGTTCTACCTCAAGAGTTTGTAAACCTGATTCTTTGGATAGTGGTATGCAAATTGTTGAGGTAGAACAAATATGAAATATAGTACTTAGTTATAAATTGTATGTTACTTAGTTACTTTGTTGTTGTTGTTTGTTACTTAGTTATATTTAAGTTATAAAGTGATTTTATGTTCCGTTCCCACAGACAAACCGTTAAAACGGTTTTGTGGGGCATAGTTGATAAATTAAGACTTTTTGTAAACTTTACTTTAATAATATAAATAAAATAATAATAATTATTATTATAAGCAACCATCAACGCTGCCTTTTGCAGTATTTTGCTGGATATAAGCCCAGCTGTTACAGCCGCCATTTTGAGGTCATCGGTCCATCTCGCTTGGTCTCCACACCTAACAGTTAAGGAGTAATACCACAATGGTGCCGAATGTTTTAGCAGCAAGGTAGCCCGCGAAATTAAATTTTCTTAGGTTTTTTTTTGCGGGTGGTCAGTATCAGCTTTTTCCCGGCCATAGCTAGTAGGTATTTAGACCTAATTATTAAAATAATCAATTCAACCCTCTAAGTTTATATTACCTTATGAAATGGTAGGACGGACTATTTTCATAAAATCATGACATTTGAAGCCAATTCTAACTTGAGAATTGTATGGAAGATTGTAATGATTATAATTCTGTATATACGTACTTGTTACGGCTGTGAAATATATTTTGATCAACATACCACCTGTCACTGACCAACAAATTGCAAAAAAATGTGTGATTTTTTTATTTCGTGGTGTACCCCAGCAATGAAGCACTGGGGTAAAGTACGTGGACCTCACAGTCTACCAACATACCTAGTTACCCTTGATCTAAAGATTCCCATCCCTAAATAAATTGTACCTTATGGCATAATCCGTCTAGAACCTTTCTGTAACATTTATGGCAAGATATAAACCCATCGTTATATAACAGCTAACTAATTATTAATTACTACTCACGAGATTATTACTTAATATGACATATCTAATCACCTCAGCGGTATTTGCAGAGGCAATTATTAAAGACCCTTACGGTATTATCGGCACTAGGAGACATATTTTCGCAGATTCATTGACAATTACATTGACTATGAGAAAAAGCATCATTATCAGTAAGACCAATTATTAACTCGTAAAGTTCACTGCTGAAATAGATCCTCAATAAAAGTCAATTAAAGGTTGACATTTCAGTAACGGTTATGGCTTGATAACCATATTTAAGGGCTATTGAAAGCGTCGCCTTTAGATTATTTATTTATATAATTTGTCCTTAACCACACAAATGTACAGAGACAGACTTAATGCTTTTATGGTTCATTTACACAGGCTAAGTTTCTCGCCTTGAACAAGAATCGAAAAAAGAGAAAAAATGAGACTCCTGTAAACGGTACCTATGTATAATACTCGTAGAGGTAAGGATATTCTCATTTACACGAGGAAAGTTTCTCGCCTTGCATATGAAACGAAAATGGAGAAAAATGGTGACTCGTGTAAACGATATGTGTAAGACAGGCGGGTATATTCTCCAATTATTATCGTCTATCGGTAAATACGTAAATAAAGTTTAAAAAATTCAGTTGTAGAAAATCTCTAGAGAAGGCTCGTATAATATTACGAGTGTATGTCATAGGAGAAAACTTGATATTACCGATGGAAAATATCAAGATTTTTTCCTTACTTGAGTTAAAACCATAAGAGCTATAATCGCCCGGCGAGTCTCGCATGAACATCCTCCGCCTGCCGAAGACAAGAAACTAGTCGTGTAAACAGGCGTCATCTTGTAAAACTAATAGCTTTTCTTCCTTAAAAGGGTATCATTGTCCTATTTCCAATGTTTACCTAAGCATGTTGTATTTTTAAATTATGTTGTTAATTAGGTATTTGTATGTAAGTACGACATAACAACTATGTTAATTGGTATTTATTGAAGGGACGCGGATACTACTCGATACGTGAGGTCACTAGAAATTGACTACTTTCATTGTATGATTAAATACATCTAAATCATCAGCCTAGATTTTTCCCAACTACATAATATGTTTGGATCAGGTTCGAGTCTAACCGGATACTGCTGAATACCAATATTTTTCATGGAGCGAGTCCAATCTGACCATAGCCGAGTTACTGGGAATTAGGTACCTACAAAACCCCATGATAAGATTTTTTAAATCAAAAACAGCCGGAATCAACTACTTAACGTATTTTCCGAGGCACGAAGGGTATTGCTATGTAACCCATGGCACCAATTCATTGACCAATCTCGACAAGCGAAACTTAACCTGGCTGTTATGTTTAGAAAAAAACTTGTCTCCAATCTTGCGCAAAGACATTAAAGGTTTTACAGGAATTCTTTGCTTAATGTAAATTTATAGCTAAGCAATAGCCCGAAAAATTAAACTTTCTTACGTTTTTTGCATTTTACAAGTTTTATATGGGTTATATTATGGTTGAAAAATATGATTCGCGGCATATCAAACAATTCTGTAAATACATACTTGCTACGAAGTATGTATTTACAGAATTGTAATGATTAAAATCATCCCACTTTTAAGAGTCTCACACTCCCTTCCGCTCCACCCAGAGCGGGAGCAGTCACTGGATGATTTCCCAGCCTTAAAAAAAAAAAAAAGTGTATAGCAGTCCACTGCTGGACCTAGGCCTCCCCAATTGCACACCATTCAGCTCGATTCATTTAACCTTCAAATAAAGATTAATATTGAGACCCCTGAAAAAAATCGGATTCATCGATTAACATAATATCCACATAACGTGTTTTTGTAACTCTCAAAATTACTGATTTCAAATTAATAATAATTACTGTTTTATGATGAGCAGCAATTGTTTGATAATTACAGTTCCCAGCTGGTTTTCTGCCATTTAATTATTGAAATATTGAGGAAGAATTGAACGTTAAGAATTAAATGTTAACCTTGTAACCCCTTGTTAGGTTTAACTGAAAATATAACTGGATAATGACTGATTCTCAATATAATTATACCTATTTATCTATATCGTCAGAAGGAATGAAGCAATTTTCATGATTATTTATTAATTTCGTATCAAATAAAATGTAGATTAACATCAGATGATTTCTGAATATTGGTGCAATTAAAGTAAATAGATGAATTTTTAAACTTTAAATGTTAATTACTTACCTAAATATTTTATATTTGATTGATTTTACTGATTGCATTCAATTGATTTCTTTAATTTTGTTCCGGAAGCTTTTAACTCATAATAACGTTGATCATCAGCAATAAAACTTCATATTATGATGCAGTTAGCAGAAATATGCAGATGAAGGAATGATTTAATCAGTAATTCGGTGGTATTGTCGTTTGATTCGTGCAGAGTTCAGAAGGAGTTCCAAAAGTATTTATGCTTTATTTGATAAACATACAATAAGAACCAGCAACTAGATAAAAAAAAAACAATCATATGAAATAAAATTTTGTTTTGAGATCGCAATAAGAATCGCAACTGACATCTTAGCTAGGTTACAAAGTAACCTGTGCTATAGATGCACATACCATTCCCCAAACGGATACAATTGTGCATTTGATAATTTTGAAAGCTTCAAAGAGATTGAACATACCTTTACCAATGAGATTTCAACATAATATCACCCCTGTAATCCCGCAAGGCTTGGGCAGAGGTGTACTTACAGTACACCTACATCTTGCCAGTTTGAGTCCCATGTAATAGGGGAAGAGCTTATTGCTCTTAACCGGGCACAAACTCAAACTCAGGGCTGCTACTGAGAAATTCCAGATAGTAAAATGCAATTCCAGGAATCTAACTCAAGACCTCATCCTCAGCAGAAGCGCTTGCGACCACTAGACCAACGAGGCAATAGTTTTTAAAACAATAGCAATACTTGTTAACGATATTTTTCACAAATACTCTGTAGCTCATATAATAATAATGTATGCTCAGTTTCAGGAATTTACATCTGTACCTATCCTATACCAAAAACAAAAGAATAAAAGCATTCATAAGTTACTGACACACACATGACAGACACATTGAACTAATAGGTATGTCAGTCAAAGTTAGCAGGCTCAAAGCTATGCGCGTTGCGTATGCTCTAGCGCATACACTTAAGATTTGGTAAAGTCAAGGGCAGGAGGTATTGAATTGTATAATCTACTTAGATGGAAAAGATATCGTGTGAGTCTTAAAGAATAAGATAAGAGAATATCCCTTCTCTCCTCTCTAACAAAACGTAGATTAACACTGTGCTATTCTAACCAATTTTATTGTCAGTGTTCCTGTTTTCTATTTTTATTGCTTATTGCTATATTTACTTTGCTTTAAAAAAAGTAACTATAGATTTAGTGAATCACCTGAATTAGGTAGGTAGGTACTAAGTAGGTACTTATTCCGAATAATTCTCGACTAGAATTTCACATGAATCGTTTGCTTGTCTTTGGTTTATCTAAAACAGTAGTTCACGATTCGGAATTTTAAAACCCATTGTTATATTTGTCTTAGAAACAGAGATAGTCATCACAAAAACCGCGATACGTGAGGTCGTGAGTTCGATGAAGTAACGCACTTCAAACAAACTTCTTGATATGCACATATTTAACTCGAAATCGTCACAATATTTATTTTTTAACCCCAGAATCCGCATAATGACGTTTCGCCTTCGTCTGAATTTCAGGACGGGCATTTTTTCCGGGCTTTCTCATCGGTTAGGGATATTCGCAACAGATATCTAACCAACGATGGCAACCTTAACGAGTGCACTAAAAATACTCGATCATACAGCGCTTATTTTTATAACCTGGCTACGAACAATCAAAAATGACATGATAGCGAGCAACACTACAAAAGAAACCGTGTGGTGTGGCGCAGAATTACTAGGAGGGCTGTCTCCAAATAAATTGGGATACTAAGGCAGCAGAAAGAGAAGAAGATACTTTTTTTTAGCGTATCGATAGCAAATGTCTGTCTGGCATTTAATGGTGAAATGAACCTTTTTGTCGCAGCCGTGAGGCACCACACTGTTATTGTTTAAACCTTTTTTTTTGTTTTTTATTTGTATTTTGTGTGTCAACGAATGTGTTCAAATAAATGTTTTTCTTCTTCTTCTTCTTCAAGTAATATTATATTTAGTAGAACAACCACTCTGCCACATGAACTCCATTAACTAACGCAGTCATAAGATCCTCAATGTGGCGCAAGATGGAAGGTGGGTCTGCGGAGAGACGCCGCATAATTACTTAAACTTGAGGTCCGAGTCGTTCATAAACCACCATCTATGGAGGATTCTCGTTCCTACGGCCGCCTTTTTTTTGTGGGTGGGAAATCATCCAATGACCTCGCCCGCTTTGGGTGGAGCGGAAGGGAGTGTCAGACTTTTACTGACTAAAACCCATCCATGTTCCTTCCTTAGCCCTTTATGTTCAAGGGTAGCGGTAACCCTTTCGGACAATGCCGCTTATCCTACGGCCGACTTGGGTTCAGAGTATTAAATTAAGAGATTTTCAAGTCGGCTTTGGTAGCGAATGTCCAGATGGGGCGTTCTGAAATGCAGAAAATTATCAGGGGGTATAAGTATCTCTAACCATAGATCATCGTTTTGGTGTAGAGATTTTACGGGCTTTAAGCCTCAGAGGTTGTGTGCATGTAGTTGTTCATTGGGTGGCGTGGCTCAGTTTATACATTTGTTCTCTCAATGCAGCTGGTTATGGTCATTCAATAGAAAACTAAAGATGAAAAATCAAACCACCCACTTAACTCAGTATCATGCCTTCATCTTCTAAACAAGACAACCATTTCCCACACACCATGAAACAAGGAAACAATAAAACGCTCTACCAAAACAGCGGTACATAATAACATCAAAACATTAGTTAAATAAAGCTATTTACATACTAATACACGTGTATGATTGTTCGCTAGTGAATCATGGCACCTTGACACATGCGTGGGAGTCACAATGGGTGGAACGCGTGAATCGAAGCCTGGGAGAAGGATTTTTGGGTTTGTGGGTAGGCTGAGGTAGTGGTGTGTGTTGTTAGTGATGTAGGGATGTAGCTTCCGGTTTGCAATCCTAATGTTACGTGTTAGATAATAAGGACGGATAATAAGTAGGTACGTATGTATTTTTTTCTTTTAATAATATCCTTGGACATTTCACACAACGCCATATAGTTCCAAGCTAAGCAACCTAATGCTTGTGTTATGGTAACGAGATGGCTGATAAACTACTTATATTTTTTTTTGTAAATACATAGGTACATATAATATATAGAAAAACACCCAGACCCGTAACAAATACTTGCAGGTCGTACAAATATTTATTCCGTGCGGGAATCGAACACGCGTCATGCTGCGCAGCAGTCAATCGCTCAACAGCTGCGCCAACCGTGTCGTCGAAATTGCTTCATTACTGCTTCGCTATGGTAAATAGTCACAATATCGCCTGTGAATACCACCAGCGTTAACATCATTATTTCAGACGGAACTCGTCTAATGCTGACTTGTAGAAACCCCTTTCAAGTACCACCACATCGATCAGTCCTATGCTTTTCTGATCCAGAGGATTCCCGCAGCTTTCATAAAGAAAATTACTTCCGGAAATATTAAGTCAAGTGGCAACATTGACCACGGTGCAAACCTGCCCCGCATGGGCGGAGCACCGCCGTGTCCTCGTAGAGGCGATCGGCGGCGGCGACCTCTCGCGCCCCCGGCCCTGGTGCAAGCCATGGTCCGGGGCGAGAGGGAGTGGGAGGCAGTCACCTCCTTCTGCGAAAAAGTTATGCTCGCGAAGGAGGTGGCGGGATGGGAGAGAGAAAGGTCCTCCCGTCCCAGCCGCCGCAGGAGACGCCCCGGGCGTCGGGAGACACGTGACGACTCCCGGCCACCGTAGGCGCGGGCCTGCGGACGGTGAGTAATGGGTGACTCACCGTCCGATCAGCACCAGACCCGTGCCGTACGGCGCGTATATGTTCCACGCGCGCCTCAAAGAGATGTCAGCATATGAAGGAGCCCCTCAGGGCCAACCCTGCCGGGTAAGCGGGATTGTCCGAAAGGGTTACCGCTGCCCCGGAACATAAAGGGCTACGGAAGTCAGTAAAAGTCTGACACTCCCTTCCGCTCCACCCAGAGCGGGAGCAGTCATTGGATGATTTCCCAGCCTTAAAAAAAAAAAAAAAAAGTGGCAACATTGACACGCAATAAAATCAGGGTACAGTATAAAAACTCACTCTTATCATAATCATTCATATCGTTACATCAATTTTACCAGCAATTAACTCACTAACAAGCTACCTACCGTAACGACTTTCCAAAATGCTCACTTTCATCCTCATAATACTTTGATTAATGTAATTAATACAATTCTATGTAAATACAGTGTGCGTGGGCGCAACATCTTGTAACTACACCTTCCTGTCTTGATGTTAAGATCACCAGATCTATGGAAGAATGGAGGACGATTTTTCAAGGTTAAAAAAATAATTCAAATGAGTAGGCATATAAGTGGACATCTGAAAGTTGCACTGGAGGTTTAAAACTTTGTGCCCATAATTCTATTACACAATCCATTAATCGTTTCTTTGGTCTATTCCCATCCAATACCAAGAATTAATACCATTTGGTATTATTACTTTATTTCCGAATTTATTTTATATTCCCAACGAATACCCAAACGTGACTTTTTGTACACTCAGCTACACAAAGTTTTATTTTATTTTCTAACATTTAATATCGTAATTTAATGCTAAAAGTCTAAAACTTTCCAAACTAACAAATAAGTAGTTCAAATGAATAATTTCTCTTTACTTGCGAAAAAGGGTAGATTTTTGTCTATTGTTTTAGTCTGACTGTACCTAATTTCTTCAAACTTGTTTTGGTATTGGTTTTAAAATGTGGTACTCGTTGGGAATAGCACCCACCCTTACACCCTTTGAGCCATAGAGGAAGACATAGCAATTCCAGCAACCTAATAAGATACAATAATTACAAACTTCAAAAAAGGGGGCAGTTTTTTTATAATAATTACATGTTTTAATTTATTTAAACATATTATTTACAGTCTAGTTTTAGTATGGTACACTCCAATGATTACTTATTTTAAAAGTTATAATTATTATCTTCTTGTTAATTAATCTTCTAAAAATATTATTATTGTCTTCTTTTAGAATGTTTATTGTAAAGTGATGACCTGAAACACAGGTTTTAATTAAACCTAGATCAGGCAGAACACTACACTAAACATAGAAAAATTTTACCTCACTTGTAATTATATAAACCTTTATTTTGACTTGACTTAATTCTTGAATAAATAAATTTTATTAATTTTATTTAATTTTTTTATGTTCATCGATATATTTTTAACTGTGGAACGAATTTATTATTCTTACCTGCAAAGAAAGCAAACGTAATATAATTCATTCGGGAGTCGAATTAATTTTAATTAGTAGTTGTAGTGTTGTTTTTGAAGTCGGTTAATTTTTGCGTAAAAAAAAATATTTAGGAAGACTAAACATCATTCTTCATTTAGTTAGGACCACAGCTTATAAAGAAGATATACTTTACAAAGTAAGTAGGTACCTAATCCGTAACTGTATTATGTATTGCCCAACCCGTAGTAAGCCTATAATTATTAAACTATAATTATCACAAAAGTTCACAAGTCCTCGGGCACCAGGCCAACCCGAACTAATTGCAGAAAATCCTCTAAACCAAATAACTCTTGGTCACAACTCCCATAATGTACAAAGCAGACAGACAGACAAATCGCATCTGTATCTCATTGTGATTGATACTGTGATTAAACTGTCTTATCTTACAATATAAACGATAATTAATTCAATATTGTACGCATGTTCTATGTTCCTAAGATTCTATGCTGGGTGACGTCATTGTTTTGTAATACATTCTTTGTGGATGCGCTTGCATTGGCGAATATAGTACGAGACAGGTTAAATGAGTAATTTTGAAACAGGTACATTGAAAAAAACACACAAACATACGCCGCACACACACGACACATCACATAAACACACACAGTTATTACACAGATCGTTACATTCAGTCACATTGCCCCAATTACTACGATTGGTTTGGGATTTGTTAGCATATGGCCTAAGAAGTGGGAGAAAGAAGATTATATTTATTTTACTTTAACATAAAACGATCATCTCCCTAAATTGAAATATTAAATCTTGAGAGAAGCTATGGTTAATTTCTTCATTCAATTTTATTTTCTTGAATATTCAAGACGATTGAATTTCCGACATTTTTGATTGGTGTTATTGCCTGCCAAACTTTATTAATTTTAAACATTACTAGCTTCCGCGGCTTCGCCCGCAAAATATGTCGACAAATTATACATATAAACCTTCCTCTTGAATCACTCTATCTATTAAAAAAACCGCATCTAAATCCGTTGCGTAGTTTTAAAGATTTAAGCATACAGACAAACAGACAAAAATAGCGACTTTGTTTTATACTATGTAGTGATACCTACGTTACTTCTTTTGTGGAAGATGTTTTCAATTCTTTATTAAAGTACTACGGAGGTAGCACCCGGCAAGCGTAGCTTAACCTGGTGGATTGACCCGTACGGCTGTTATTACTTAGCCACGTCACAAATTAAAACAAAATATAAATATCACTACATAGTATAAAGCAAAGTCGCTTCCTGCGTCCTAATGTCTGTATGTATGCTTAGATCATTAAAACTACACAACGGATTTTGATAAAATTTTGTTAATAGATAGTGATTCAAAAGGAAGGCTTATATGTATAATAACATGCAATTTCCGTAATCCACGCGGGCGAAGCCACGGGCAGAAGCTAGTTTAAAATAAAATGAATAAAAAGGCCAAAAGTCTTCTATCTCAGCTCGATGCTCTGACATTTAAAAATAAGTGTCGCAGCACTAGTATTCTGGTGTCACATTCGAGCTAATGTAAAATTTGACACTGTGGGGTAGAATTTTACAATAGCTCGAATACCACACATCTTTGTGAATTGATACGGTACATTCAGTACATCCTGCTTGAGTCATTTAGCTGTTATAATTGTTTTCTAGGTAATTACTAGCAAAATATAACATAGCGTTTAATTAATGATACTTAGTAATGGGATATAATACCACACCAATGCCACCTGATTATCATGTGAAAGACATAAAAATACATTATATTGTGATTCCATAAATTCTACAATGGGATTTCTATGTAAATACATACATAAAAGTACATTTTATCCCGTATCTACTCGTGTGTAGTGTCTAAATATTCCTAAATAAAACTAACTTAGCCAAGCCTTTACCCCACTACGGTGGGGTCGGCTTTCAGTCCAACCGGATGCAGCTGAATATCAGTATTTTACAAGGGGGCGACAGCTTATCTGACCTCCGAAAACACTTGAAGATCGACCCGTTCAGCTGTTATTATGCACACGATACTCCTACCAAGCTACCTATCTGTCAATTCTCAGCAGAATCGAGTCAGCATTTTAGCAAATAAACCGTATCAAACAGACATACAGAAAGATAAACTTTCGAATAATTATCTAAGTAATACCATTGATGCCCATTACAATACAAGCTGATTAGCATCTGTTATTAATAATCCTAGTAGGAATGTTAGTAAAATACTATTAGTGTAATAACATTAATTTGTTTCAGCCCACATGGTGACCTGAGACTGTGTTTGTCTACTGATGAGTGGTTTGTAGGCGAAGATGCTTTTCATTGAACGAACCTAAGCAATGACTAATGTGAATCATGTAAAAAATGATCAAAAAGTTTCGAAAGATTGCAAAGCTACCAGAATGCTAAAAAGTTTCTTTCAATAGGTTTTCTAGGTATAACTAGACCCTATTTCCTTTTGATTTTAACGTTTATGTGAACTTACTTAGGAAATCTATTAGGATGGACACAATATAATATCATAATGTAGGTACGATAACTTTTTATTATGTTACTGGGTTTTTACATCAGGAAATTCTTAGCACGTCGTGAATTTATGCCCGATTAAAAGCAATAGGCTCGCCCCATATATTACACGGAACTTAAATATTACGTTTAAACGTGAGTAGCAGTTTTGTTAAATGTAACGCAATAATTGAGCTGTTTTGTTTGCGGATTTGACAATCAATATGCGACATATCTAAAGAAATAGACTACAATCTACTGCATCAGGGTACACCTGACCCGGGTAAGCGGGATTGTCCGAAAGGGTTACCGCTACCCCGGAACATAAAGGGCTAACGAAGGAACATAAATGGGTTTTAGTCAGTAAGAGTCTGACACTCCCTTCCGCTCCACCCAGAGCGGGAGAAGTTACTGGATGATTTCCCAGCCCTAAAAAAAAAGGGTACACCTGACGGTAGCAACATCACGAAACTTAAATGTACGGGTCTTTACCGAGCGTAGACTAAACTTATACAGGCAAATTGGTGGTCATAATTTTATTATAACATTTAACTCTTACAATTGTTATACAACCGTCACGCTAGGCCTATTTGAGGAAGAGTAGAAAGTCAGCATTGTTTAAATAAAGCAATTATTGTGGATGTAGATTTTAATAATTAGATTTTATATTGGTGTCCATAAAAATTGCAAAGTAAGTAAAAATTACTGCCATCTTTTTGGAAGTGCCTGCAACGATTTTAAATTGTAAGTTATTTATTTTCGTGGAACTTAGCTATAGAAGTGATTGTTTCCAATGCACATAATATTTGAGTTTACAGACAGACGCGGCTCGGGTCAATCTACATGGTTAAGCCACACTTGGCGAGGACGGACGTAATCATCCATAACGTATCGAGACCCCTTTTTCACGTTAAGAACTTGCTTGAGGATGTAATTTGTAGATCTTTGACAATCGTTATATACGGCACGAACGTCGGAACACTAGTTCTATAAAGGGGTTTCGTATGTCGCGTTCTTACAGCTAGCCGCTCCATGAAAAAATCGGATGTTCCGCTGCATATATGTAGTTAGACTGGAAGTCGAGCCCAACATAGTTGGGGGAAAGATTTTGTCCGTGTTGGAATTAGATAATACAGCTAAAACTTAGCAATTTTCTTACGATCTCGTGCAGTATTGTCTTTCAGTTTTCCTTAAAGTTGAGATTAAGCTAAAACTAAGCCATTTTCTTACAATGTCGTGCAGTATTGTCTTTCTGTTTTCATTTAAATGCATCCGAAAATCGACAAAAAAAATCACACTTTCAGCAATTAAACCGCATATTTGTGGCACTCTACTTAAACAAAAATGTAAATCTGTCATTCACATGATCAAAATAAAACTCTTAACCTACAACGCCAAACTCAAACCATATACAAAGGATATCTAACAAAAACAATGCCAGCCATTAAGTAACGATACAATACCATCAGCCCTACTGTGAATCCTCAGGCCTACAACTGAGGTCACCTTATATTTATTAAAGTAATTTAATCTGCACTTACAGAGATTCTTAATAATTTGACCTTGAAAATAAGATGATTAAGCGAAATAATATCATTTTAATTTGGATAAATGCCTCATTATCATTGAATTTCAATCGTAAAAGTAATTTGATATTTAGGATTAAGCATCGTAAAAACCATACATCTGATTGCCGCATAATATTGGTAACATTTGTTTGCATAATAGCAGTTAGCAGTGATAGCCTAGTGGTATGACCGTCGGACTGCCAAGTCTAAGGTCTCGAGTTCGAACCCAAGGCACGCACCTCTGACTTTTCAGATTCATGTGCGTATTGTATAATTATCACTTGCTTAAAAATCGGTGAAGGAAAACACCGTGAGGAAACCGGCATGCCTGAGACATGTTTCTCAACAGTATGTGATGCTAAGTCAGAGGCCCATGGGCAGCATTAAAACTCTGACACCAGGTTAGTCACTAACCACACGAAAAGAAGAAGAAGAAGAAGTTTGCATAATCAGCCTAGAATGTTCGCACTGGCCTCTCTTTGGGAGTTCTCCACGCGGGTCCAGGGCAGGTTGGTAGATGTCACATCACGTATTTGATGTTTTGATTGTAGGACATGCCGGGTTCCTCACGATGTTTTCCTTCACGATTTTGAAAGCAGTGGTGATAAAACAATTTATACAAAGTAAAGCGCCTGTCTGGGTTCGAACCTACTACAACTAGTAAGTCGCAGCTTTTACCACTGGGCCACCACTGCTCATATAAGTCCTATTTTTTGTTTATAGAAATATCTAGAAAACATTAAGCCGATTGCGAAGTCTCCTAACACAGGCGTCATCATGCTTAAAAGGAGGCTCCAATCATAACTAATGTAAACTAGTTGGTACAGAAATAAACATTTTGTATTTGTATTCTTATTTTGAATATAAACTTGTTCATTATAATTTTGTGGTGATGAGGTTTCTGTTAAACTCCTCAAAGCATTTATTGCAAACTAGCTGACCAGACAGACGTTGTCCTACCTACCTTACCTACCCTATCTACCCTACCTACCCTATAATGTAAGAACCTTTTCCTGACCATAACAAACACAACAAAAAAATAGAGAAATCGGTTCTGCTGTTCTCGAGATTTGCGCTTAGCAACACATTCAGCGATTCATTTTTATATTATAGATAAACCAATTACAGGCACTTTTGAACTGTCCAGTGATCGGCCAGTCAGACGGATGAAGCTAGTAGCCCAAACCAAAGCAGTAGATACCTGTCGAGAAGAAGGGGCAAGAAACTCCACGGACACACTTTTTCGACTGTCAAAAATAATTTGAGAGCCACTGTGCTTGATGCGGCAGGTGCTCACAGTGCGCCCATTATCTTAATATGTTCATCTTCCTACGTATGTATTGTTTTAACATACATTGTTTATAAACTCGTAGGTTTTCTTTTTGTAAATGATTCAATATCTTTATCATCTCTCAGATTATGAGTGATGAGCAGTATAATTAAAATTGATTGCCAATGAGTTAATTAAATTATCTTGATGCTGATATTCTTTTGTGTAAAGCATAATATATGTAGTTGGTTATAAAACGTATAATTATTAAATTCGCCTACCAGAATCCCTTTCTCTTTCATTATGACATTTTAACAGAGCCTAGTGCAAAGCATCTTTGAAACGTATTGTTTGAAGGACAATCAAATTAAACACAGTTGAGTAGCACACATAAATCATCTTCTCAATAATCCTTTTATATCCATATTACTTGCGACAGGCGTAACTTCAAACTACCAACTTCAATATCCCACACCCTTAATGAGGTACAAAGTAATATTTATTTCAAAACCTTCCCATAATCTAATAACAAAACACAATTATGATTAATATCATCATAACACTCTAACTTAATTTAATGCCACTTCATACATAACATTAATGAATAATTCACCATGAAATCAAGTCGCTTAGAATTCGTTCAAAAGGCTTGCCTATATAACTGCGAATTACTAAACGGATAATGGCCGTAATATATGACGAAGCAAAGAAGCGATGGCTCAAATAATTTATTATATCTAATGTGAGATCAAAGAGCTATGCAACCTGTTTGGTCAGCTTAACTTTGTAAAGGGTATGAGAAGTAAATGTACTCTCTTAAATGGGCTAGGATTTACGGTGGCGTTGTAATTGGTGCTAATTGTTGTATGTGGCTTCTGGTATCAGTGATTTTTATAGACAATCATCATTATCAGTTACTAATGGCCGATTTCTATAATTAATGGAACGTTCTTGGTGAAATTTAGATTCTAGTGTCTTTACCAAAAATTAAGCAAAGAGCTCATAGCTTTGCATAGTATACCCCCTCCCATATGGAATTAGCTACCACAGAAAAAATTAGCTTACGAACCCATTTATAGGAATGCCCAGTTAGAGAATAAAAAATGCTTCCATTGGTAAGAAAAAAGATTCGTGTTTGTTTATAGGAACTGAGCATAAATAGCTCCTGCTGACTCCAGAAATAAATGGTCAAAAAGTATACATTTGGATGTACTGCTGTGCTGTGTATCAAGCATTTAATTTGGCGTGTTTCAGTGGAAGAACCAGTTAAGGAGCGTGTAGCCCGCGAAATTAAACTTTTATCGGTTTTTCGCAATTTGCAGGTCAATGTCTGATTGTATGTTGATCAAAATATGATTCCGTAGTAAATACATATTTACAGAACGGTAATAGGTAACTAAAATCCAATCCTCTATAGCTTCATATAACCAACCCTACGGAATAACTTTTTCATGAAATCAAGACATATCAGGGCAATTCTAACTTGGAGAGTAGTATTAGTCTGTGAGTGTCATATTCTCAAAAATTGTAAATACCCAGTGTAATCAAATTCAAGTTTATTTATTTAAATTAAATCACTTACTTTCAAACTGTCAAGCAGTCGGTCATCTTTTTTTTTGTTGTTGAAGGGAAACCTTCAAAAGGCGCCTGGACTTTTGGGGAAAAGGCCAGGGAATGTGGGATTCTTACCTCACTATAACCACCCCGGTGATTACCATCAGCATGTGGAATAACTCCGGGATCCCCTCCGAGCAAAGCCTGTTAGGGCCCTTCCATGAAGACACCTTAAAGGAGTCGCCCCTGAGCCTCACTGTGCACGGTAATACGTGAAGACAACAGGTTTCCATGAAGACACCTTAAAGGAGTCTCCCCTGAGCCTCACTGTGCACGGTAATACGTGAAGACAACAGGCTTCCATGAAGACACCTTAAAGGAGTCTCCCCTGAGCCTCACTGTGCACGGTAATACGTGAAGACAGTGCCGCCGTATTCAGTATCCGTCAGGAAGATTTGCCGTTCCAAAATCCCTTTGGAGAAGAACGGGCAAGAAACTCCATGGTCACTCAAGACCATGTCGTCCAGGATGAAGATACTACTACTGCAGTATGACCTCCATATCTTCCCATCCAGAAGCCATTGATAAATCGTATACGTAACGACATTGGACAAATACACCAGTAGCGCAGAGCTCATAAGTTTTAATGATGTCACATAAATCTTTTCTTTACAAACTATGGCACATTATAAATGATTCTACTTAATATCCCGGCGCCTGGTATTGAGTAAAGACATTATAGCTTACCGGTCCTGTCGCAGTCTTCTGATTTACAGTTAATAATCTAATCTATCTATATTTTTTAATTATCCAGTTGTTACGGGTCGGTAAGCCCGAAAATCTGACGAGCCAGTCTTACCAAGGGGTGTCCAGGGGTATCCAGTTACTGGGTTGTGGAGGTCAGATAGGCAGTCGCCCCATGTAAGATACCTACAGGTATTCAGCTGCATCCGGTTAGACTGGAAGCTGACCCCAACATAGTTGGGAAAAGGCTAGGCAGATTGATTGATCGATCATGTCTACCATTACAATTCTGCTTTTTTTGAGGGTGAGAAATCATCTAATGTGCCTTCCTTAGCCCTTTTTATTCCGGGGTAGCGGTAACCCTTTCGGACAATCCCGCTGTATACAATTCTGCCTTTGTTATAATCAGCATAATATGTTGTCCCATTGCAGGGTAGACGCCTTTCTTCCCTCTTTCCACTTTTTCCAGTCTACTGCAATTGGGGGCTAATTCTCCAAGAAGGAGTCCAGTTCGTCCTGCCATCTCTATCTGGGCCTACCGCATAGACGTTTCTTGCTATTTGGAATCTTGCACACGTAGTCACCAGCACATCAAGTTATCCCAAACTGTCAAATATTCCCAATAGAACGTGAACCTTATCCTTTTCCAATAAAGTTGAAAATCAATCTAATAAATTTGACAGATTGGGGTAGCTTTAAAGTGCTGGCCTATGTACAAAGATTTTTAGAAATGCTTATTCACAGACATATGTTTATCAAGCCAAGTTACTTCATTTCTTTATCGGACTCCTATGACACAACTTATGTAACCGAAGTTCAATATGGCAACACCGATTGCAATGACACATCAGTACAAAGAATTGCAATAGGCCTTAAATAACCGAAGCTTACTGTGGCAACACCGATTGCGAGATACTAATCAAATTTGTAAGTAAATCGACCAGCCACTAATGTGATCGGACGCTCGCTGTGTTTGCCATTGCCGGCGGCGTATCGTACCTAAATGTTATACTTTAACTAATCGCTGGCTAAAATTAACGATAATTGGAATTCATAAGTTACACACTTGATACATATTTTTAAAGGACTTGTATTGATGGAAATTTCTGGCTTGAAGATCTGTTACAGTAAATTAAGTAAGGTATGAGCGGTCAAAACTAAATGTAAAGGGTTGAACAAACATATTTTACGGATTCATGTTTACAGATTGAGATACTGATGGATATTGGTTTCAAATATATTTTGCAGATGAAATTGTGGGTATACTAAAACATAAATTCGTCCTCATTGCTAGGGATGACACGTGACGGATGATATTTGCATAAACATTATTTGTTTTGTTTGCATATTTCATACACATGCCAAGAAAAAAATTATAGTTGTTAATTAGTGTCAATTCAAACGTTTCTGGTAGAAAAATTTAATTTATCACAGATATTGTTCTTCTAGTGTCGTCTCGCCTGTCTGCAGGAGCCTTGATGGTCGTCTTATTATAATAATGCTTTTCAAACATACACATACCAATGCCTATATATTTTTCCTTCAGGCCTAAGGCGGAATGCAAGACAATCGGTTTAACTGTCGGATATGAACTGAATGCAGAACATAAACTAATGGATTTAAAATAGGAAGCTGCTATTTATATTGTTTAAATCTTTTGTTACTAGGTACACTTAATAATAATTTCAGATCTTTTAAAGCTAATTTTGAAGTATTCAAAATTAACTCAAATAATAGTAGCTTTCAAGTTTCTTTGGAATTCGGTTAAAGCCTAGTTGTGTCGGGTATGATCGCTTTGATGTATGTTCTATTAAAAAGAAATTTGATTGCACCGATCCTTTGTGCATTTTCATGGTTAGTAGGTAATGTACTAAGACAACACGGATCTTACTTATTATACCTACGGTTCTAATAAATTCTCAAAAAAAAATGAGTTAACATTGAACAATGCGATATCAACATGACATCAATTAATAACTATATTAATACAATGCAATTACTATTGCATACAATACCATATTTCTCATATTTCTATACAATTACAAAAATGTTATAATGCCCCCAACAATTTATAACGCAGCTGCATTAAAATTCTTTAGATATTAATTGATCGAAATTAATCAGATATTCCTGTTTTCATGTGCAATGATTTATGTGACATTTAACTTGTAATGACATGTCGTGTCAGTCATAAGGAATTAGCTGCAAGGCTGTGACATTAAGAAGATGGGCTACAACTGATCTAGTTGTTTGTGATGAAGAGGGGTACGGAGCATGGTGATAGGAGGAGCGGAAAGTGTTCGAAAGTTTCGGACTCGACGCCGATATTCCTTTATCACTCTTTTGCCTCGTGTTACAGAGTCACAAAAAGGAAAGATATAGATATACGTACATCTCTACTTTTTTTTTAGGCTGAAAATCATCCAATGACTTCTCCCGCTCTGGGTGGAGCGCAATGGAGTGTTAGACTCTTACTGACTAAAACCCATCCATGTTCCTAGCTTAGCCCTTTATGTTCCGGGGTAGCGGTAACCCTTTCGATAAAGCCCACTTACCCGGAAGGCTTGGCCCCAAGGGGCCCCTTCATATGCTGACATCTCTTTGAGGCGCACGTGGAACATATATGCGCCGTCCGGCACGGGCCTGGTCCTGATCGGACGGTGAGTTACCCATTACTCACCGTCCGCAGGCCCGCGCCTACGGTGGCCGGGTGTCGTCACGTGGCTCCCGACTCCCGGGGCGTATCCCGCGGCGGCTGGGACGGGAGGACTTTTCTCTCTCCCATCCCGCCACCTCCTTCGCGAGCATGACTGTTTCTCAGAAGGAGGTGACCGCCTCCCACTCCCTCTCGCTTCGGACCATGGCTTGCACTAGGGCCGTGCGCGAGAGGTCGCCGCCGCCGATCGCCTCTACGAGGTCACAGCGGTGCTCCACCCAAGCGGGGCAGGTTTGCACCGTGTGCTTCACCGTGTCCTCTGGGCGATCCTCGCAGTGGTGTCACTCAGGCGTTTCCTCCCGCCTGATCATGTGCAGGAACCTCCCGAAACATCCATGTCCGGTGAGGACCTACGTCAGGCGGTAGGTGAGGGCGCTGTGACGCTTCTCTAGCCACTCCTCTCGCCCTATACATCTCTACTAGGATAGGTTGTTTTTCAAAGTCAAAGTCAAATCATTTATTTCAAATAGGCACAAGTAAGGCATGTTGAAATAACTTCTCACACATTGATTGATTTATTATTATTAACTTTTAGAATGTTTGTAAATATGTGAGCACCATGTACTTATGACATACTTAAGTTTACCTGCCATTACTATTTATGTGTTTTTCTTTTCACCTTTTGTGGTGTAGTGTTTTTATTCTGGGTGCATCGTCTTCACATATAATGTTATAATTCATGTATACAAAACATTGTAAAATATTTTAAAAGAGTACGGATACGGTGGAGTTTCTTGCCCATTCTTCTCCACACGAAACTACCTTTTGGAAGGGGCGACTAGAATCAATTCTATTTCTTGTTCATTTTGACGTTCGTTGTTGTGTGATCTTCATCTCCATACGAATCTACCTTTTGGAACAGGCAACTAGTATCAATTATTAATTTTTCGGTAATTTTTCAAAGTGCCTAAAATTTTGGAAATAAATAATTTGACTTTGATTCTAGCAGCCGGGCAGTCGTAAGAAACGTTCTAGCTCGTCTTAACACCTCCCCGCTCCGCTTATCACGAACTGCACCAAATCAACACCTGTAGTCAAGCCCGGGGCATCCATAATTTCAACACTTTAATTAAATTACTTACAATCGCAATTATATTGTGATTATATTCTAAAGTTATTATTCAGAGGTCGCCAAGTCTCAATGCGTCTTCAATCCGGAACTAATGGTCTTCGATGGATTATAAACAAGATCATATTGTGGTTATAATTAATTTATGTCTGCAGATCCTGATATTAATTGGTTTTTAATACCATTATCGTACAAAGCCTATTTATTTGTAGTGATGATGATTCAGTGTGTTGCAGGTTGTAGTCCTTGATTTACAGCAAATTCAATGTCAATATAATGATGAACTTTTTTCAGTTCATTTCAGATACCTATGACACGATGAAGGAATTATTAAAAAAAACAAAATTCTAATTGCTATCATTCAGTCAGCCAGAGTATGGTCATTATTTATTAATTTTCGAACAGAGGTAAGATGATCCAGTCATTTATAGATGCCTCGTTGAACCAGTGGTCGCAAGCGCTGAGCACGAGGACCGGGATTCGATTCGTTGGTCGGGACAAAGAGTTATTGGGTTTTTCACCAGGAATTTCTCAGCTGATGCCCAGAGTCCGTATTTGTACACTGTTGATGGTAATAGTCTCGTTTCCTATTACATAGGTACAAATGTACTCGTAACTGTCGAAATAGGACATCTTTTGATGTAAGTGGTTTTTGATCTTAGAACCTGTACTTTAAGAACAATAATGCACTCTAAGTCAAAAATCGCAGTCGTCACCGGGCCGGACACGTTTGTCGCAAGTCGGATGCATTATGGACTAAGACTACCACAGCATAGGTCCCTGAAAACATCTAATGGCATTGTGAAAGACCCAGGCGTAGATGGCGGGACGAACTAGATGCTTATGGGAGAGAATGGTCCATATTGACTCAGGATCAGTCCTGCAGTGGGACAATACAGGCTAATACGAGTATTATTAATTTATTAATAATGTATTGCTTGAGGCTTATAGGAGAGATTGGTCCATATTGGCTCAGGATCAGTCCTGCAGAGGGACAATACAGGCTAATATTATTAATATAATAATAATGTATTGTACCTGCTGCCAAAATTAACAAAATTAATAAATTAGGCCCGTTCTTACGTACCTATAAAAATATTTCTACAAGTGTAGATCATATTTTTTATTACAAAACACAAACGTATACAAAGTTTGCAAAAACTAGACTAATAGCTAATAGGTATTCATGAGCTCTTTATTAATCTAGAGTAATTTCATCAGGCAGTGAATTCATCATTCTAAAATGATTCGTTTGACGTGCGATCTTCTTTTATTTTGAATTTCGAAGTAACGATGGCCTTGACTTTTAATAGCAGTAAAACGCCTGCACTTCCCGAATTGTTGCGTTGGGTAGCAGGTGTAAAGTACCCTTTTTTTTGTGGGTGGGAAATCATCAAATGACTCCTGACTCTGGGTGGAGCAGAAGTCGAGGCCTCAGTATGGGTTGGTGGATGTCATATGTCTTCGAATATTTGGTTCTTGGAAATGCCGGTTTCCACACGATGATTTTCTTCACCGTTTTGAGATCAGAGGTGACAAAATTATTTACATAAACCGCCTGCCTGGGTTTGAACCCAAAACCGACAATTCGTAAGACGAGGCAGTTACCACTGAGTCACCACTGTTCTTCCATCATTCTGTTTCATCATCATCATACCCATCAGCCTAGAGCAGTCCACTGCTAGACATGGGCCTGTCCAGTTGCATGCCATTCAGCTCGATTCTCAGCAACTCTCATCCAGATATCTCAACTTTCATCTCACTCTCTTTCTCATTCTGTTTACTTGTCAGAAATCATGTCATTCTTACCAACATACAAAAAAAAAACTAGATCGGTTCACATTAAAGGAATACAAAACTGCATGTACAAAACAATACTTCGCTTAAACTCAGTTTGAAAAATTAAGAAATGTCAAGAGGCAGATTTCACGAGGTAGCCTCATAATAACCGCCTCACAACGCAAGGCTATCGTCATTACAATCTCAGTTCAAACCCCGATACATAAATATCAGACAATGTCTTAACATCTCAATTGTTTTCTGATCATAACATTTCCCTGGTTATGTAGATGGTATCAACAGACGTATTGCGGGTGACCTCACAAAAATGAATAGGTGGCCTTGACTCTGGCAAAGATTAAACTTTTCAGGTAGATGTGACATTTTTAAACAAAAAAAAATGGTTTCTGCTTACTTTAAAGGCCTACTCTATTATTAGATAATTTCTAAACATGGTGTTTAAGTATGCAATCCGTTCGTATTTCTAGGGTTTCCTAAAAACAAAAACACATAACGTAAATAAATGTTTAAAAAATAATAATTTAATAAAGTATAAAGGATAATAATGTCGTCTATGTAAATGAAATTATACATACATCAAATCAATATTAATATTTTCTAATTAATAATGATAAAACTATACTAGAATTTTCACTAAAAAAGCAGTTACTGTAATATAGTCGACCATAATAATTTGATAGACGCATCTAAGTGACATTTACGAAAGCACAGTTCATTATAAGTTCCGTATATCCATAATGTAATCATAATGACTGGACAACAAACTGACATTATTTTGATTAGATTAGATTAATCGAGATCCACATTGATTGATCGAACGAAAGGTGATGCGGCGACATTTCGTTATTAGGAGTTTAGAATATTTCTTAACATACTATAACTTGCCGTAAGACGTAGGCACAAAAAGCTTGAGAGTGTACCTAATTTATAAATGCGCTGTAAATAACGGACTCATGGTGCAGGAGTCAACAAATTGCGTATCGCGGACCTATTTTATGTGGATCTTAAGTAAACGATAAAAACAACTAAGATTTATCAAAAATTATAAGAATAATACTGTGTTTTAGCTTGCACTAACTTTACTCCAAACTTGAGAAAGATGGGATCAAGTAAATTTTTTTTTTTTTAATTTCATTTAAAAATTAGATTAGTTACACTAGTTCAGTTTGGATGCAAATGATATAATAATTTAGCTTTTTCTTATTTATTTTGATACTAACTAACTTTATTTAATTTATTGAAGAAGTAGACATGTTGCCGCGATACTAAATACACTGGGACAACGGCAAAATGATGATGACTAAGTTATTGTACTATACACGGTTACATTTTAGTCGTTTTAATCCCCTTAAGGGGTCATTGTACTCATTATAACGAGCAACTTTTACTATGGGACCGAACCTGAAATCGCGAAAAAAAAAACAGCTGTTCAGTACATTTATGTTCGCCTAACTTGTCAAAATGTACTGCACAGCTGATGTTTTTTCCACGATTTTAACCGTGTATACAATGCACATTCTAAAGAGTTTCTTTCCAGACTTTTCCTTTGCCCCACAGAGGTAACGACATTATAGGCACTAAACTCCCAAAATTAAACTTTCCCTCTCAGACCACTTAATCTTTGCCCCCTCATAACCGAAAACCAGCCAAGAGTGTAATAGTCTGTAACAAGTTACAACATGCCACAACAATGCAGATTTTAGAGTACCTACGTGAGATCTGCCGCTAGATGCATGTGGCTACGTCCCACGCTTGTTTCGGATGCCAGCAGAGTTCTAGGTAGGTGTACTATAGTGAGTCATGGTTCAGGAAGAGAATGGGTATTGTGATGATGACTTAATTAGTAGTGTGTGTGATATGAACACTGAACGAAAGCGTACAAAAAATCTTATTATAATCGATAGTCTTGTCTCAATGCAAGATTATAGTTTTTGAAAAGACAAGCATGTGCATAATAAAGCAAGGTGGTATGAGTGGCTACTGCCCCCTATACGCAGGACGTTTCATAAGTATGGTTATACATATTAGGCAAAGTAATAGTTATTTAGAATCAAATGGCAACGAGAAGGATTAAAACTTAAAATCGCTAGAACGAGACAGAGTCTCGACATCTGTCTTGTTTGTTTCAGAAAACCTTGGTTCTTTTCAGAGGTATGTAGCTACTTCAGCGAATGTTTGCTTTTTTGGACTTTTCGCAACCTTTGATGACACTTACCGGAAATTAAGAAGAAGATTATTACGATTCCTAACTAGCTCGTAACGGTTATAAATAATTCTAACATTGAAATCAGACAAATTAGAACATTAAAATTAATGACTGACTTCTAGAGTTATTTCAATTAAAATACTAATCGAGTTCCCATACGTTATTTCAGTGTTGAATAATCCGCAATTATTTATTTCATCAGTCAATTCAGTATTGAAATGTATTGATTTATTTGTAGCTAGTTAGCCCGCCTTTTGCACGGGCGAAAGCTAGTTAAACTATACTTAAGAATTTTCCTCTTGAATCACTCGTAACTATTGATGAAAACCGAGGATTTGACGTTTATTTTCCCTCAACTTGTATTTTATTTGTTGTTTGTTTTTTTACCGCGTCATGTTTGCCGCAAATAAAAGCATTTTCTTTATATTCTTTCTAACCGCATTAAAATCCGTTGCGTAGTTAAAAAAATCTAAACAAACAGAGGGACAGACGGCGGGGAGCGATTTTGCTTTATACTATGTTTTAGAGATGTTTAGGTACCTACATGAAACCTTTAACTTTGTTCTCTCATAATGTAGTTATAATATTATACATTTATATCCTTCCCTATTCTATCCCTTTATATTATAGGGTAGCGGTAACCGTTTCGGACAATCCCGCCGACCACCGATTATTGTTTCTATAAGAACGTGTTTAGGATTGGATAATTGCTTTGTTTTTTTTCACTCGACAGAGTTCTGTAAGGCCCTTGCAGTCTGGACGTGAATAAAGCCAGCAGACCTGACAGAACACTCGTGAGTCCTGAAAAACTGAGTTGTCTCCTGTCTTGGTGCACTTGTATCGCCTCTGCACTACTGCAAGGTCCTCTAGATTTCATTATGCGCACAGCGAAACTATGGAGCTCTTTGCCGTATAATATAACCCATGTATCTTCAAAGCAAGAGTGGACAGGCATCTTCTGGGCACGCTTATTATATTGTAGCCATAATCTATCGGCTTTTGAGAAAAAGGTCATTGTAATGTACAGACGCCAGCACATCAAGCTATCCCTAACTGTCAAAGTTCCTCAATTAAAAATGAACCTTATGTCTTTGCAATAAAGTTGAAATACTATCAAAAAAAATTGACAGATTGTGGTAACTTGATGTGCTGGCCTCTGTACCGCCTCTCACATAACAAAAATATACTAATTTTCAATAAAATAATTTTACTGGTACTTCTGGAAATAAAACTCTTGTTACAACTACAAAATCAGCGTATAATGTTCCCATTGCTGGGACTCAGGCCTTCCTCTCTGTGAGAGGGAGTGGCCCCTCACCCAACACGGCCAGTGCAGCACGGGTTGGTAGATGTCACATGTATGTATTTAAATTTTTGGTTTTAGGACATGGAGGTTTCCTCACGATGTTTTCACACACAAAGTAAAGCGCGTTTGTCAGGGTTTAAACTCTAAGTCGTGGTCGTTAGCATTGGCTCACCACGGCTCTCACAAGCTGCTATTACAAGATCATCCCAAAATCAATAAGCATGTTTGCCATACTAATTATGCAATTAGAACCTGTTAATTTGCAAACGATCGATGTAAATAATGTACCAAAAAGATAAATCAAGTTTTAAATTAGGCTTTACGGTTTGGTTAAGTTTCAATGTTCAAGAAGTAACATTATATGTATCAAATTATTTTGATTATGCAAAAGTGCTTAAAGTCAAGTGAATGAATCAGGTTCCGTGTTGATGCTCGTCCTTTCTATGGCACTCCTTAATTCGATGTTACTTCGATAATTAAATCGCCTGCATTTTGTTAAACATAAGTATGTTGGTGCTCTAGCCATTTACACACCAATTCCTATTTATGCAATACTAGCTTCTGACGGCGGCTTCGCCCGTGTGGATGTCGGAAAATTATCCCACGGGAAATTACTAAACGGGATAAGAGGTATTCTATGTACCAAATTTCATCGAGATTCGTTCAGTAGTTTTTGCGTTAAGAAGTAACAAACATATAAACACAAACACACCACACACACTCACAAACTTTCGCCTGTATAATATTATTGTTACTAGCTTATACCCTTAGACTTGGCTTGTGTGGAAGCAATAAAATACACGATGTACTAAATAAGAGCTATCTATCTTAAAGTGTGATTCTACCAAAATTGTGCTCAGAACATTTGTTCACGAACATTTTGTGCTGAACTCCAACAGTGGCACGTACTGAGCTGGAGATCTGTTTCCACCGACAAAACTGGACGTAATTTTTGTAAGCGTAAAATACTGCACATTTGTAAATGTTTACTTGAGTGGGTCCACTGGGGTCCACCGAAAGAAACATTTGTGCCGTACACTGTGCATTACACTGTGCATTACTGTGTCGCACAGTGAGGCACTCTGGTGGAATAGTGGCTTTAGATGATTTCTCCACACCAATTTTGAACTTCCGTGAGTTAGTTGTGACTTTGTGAGTTACAAAAATCCGTTCTTAATCCGATTCCGTAAAATTTCAGCCCAATCTGTTCAGTGGTTTGGGCTATGTGTTGATAGATCAGTCAGTCAGTCACAGATTTCTTAGTCACCGTTTACAACACCTGAACACCTGCTTTAGCTGTCGCTAAATTCGAAAATTCATATTTCTAAGAAGAGTAATAACACGCTATTGCTGAGCATGAAGTCCTTTTTTTTTAAGGCTGGGATATTATTTTTCTTTCCCAGCAGCGATTACGTACCTACTCCATCTATTCGTATTAGATGGAACTAAGAGGCCCAGCCCAACCACTCAAGAAAGTATATTTTTGAACTTCTAGATTCTACTTTAAGTACGCATAACTACTATATCCAAAAATAACGAAACGACTAGGTGCGTACAAGTAACGTAAAGAAAGACAGCGCCATCTAACGACTTCGCAGCAAACTATTAGAACTACAATCTATTCGAATGGATACTGCAACAATACTCAAATATTATTCAGAGCCTTCAGGTTGTGTTCGAGCTTAGTAGAGGTTTCCTTCACAGATTCTAGAGGGCGTTGTTGCCAGTATTTTCAGATAAGTTGAGAGTATTTAATTGTTTTCTTAGCTACTTCGCTTAGGTCAACATTGTAATATCACCATAGCAACGATTTTTTGAAGCGTAACGTTTATTAATTTAATCTAAACTTGATTTTTGCTAGCACGTCTTATCATGAAACACCACGCCTATTATTCCTGAAGGGGTATGTATGCACACGTATAAGTATAATCTACACACAACTCTCTAGTTAATGTTAAAAACCATAAATTAATACCAAATAATACATGCTTAACCAGGAGACCCAGAACTCTTCAGTTGCTCAACTGTTAGGCCATTTCTGCCGCTTATTTTTCAGGTAAATTTTCCTCCTTTAAAAGGCATGAAATACTTCCTCTCTATTTGCCAAATCAATTCACTCGAGTTCTTATGTAAAGAGTAGTGATAACAAGTTACACAATGATTGTCATCACTCGAGTACAGTCGGGTCATTGTCATACATCATTGTGTTAATGACCTGTCAATATTTCAATTTTATTGTAATCGTTCGATGTTTCGGACAAATGACAACACTTGTGGAGCTATTGACTTTATTTCACCTACTACTTATTGTTACATGTTAACATGAACTCTTACTAGTAATGCATACCTACATATTTGTTAGTTCTTAGAAATGTGCTTACCTACATACTCGTAAATGTTAGTTATTAGTAAACTGTTTAATTCTTGTATTTTATCAAAATAACATCACGCTTACAATTCCCGAAGGGTTAGGCAGAAGCGTGCCTACAGCTCACCCACAATTCACCAGTACCTCTACCATGAGTTGTTTTCGACAACTTACTCGCTAGCGCCGAACTCGCTAGCGTACAAACGTGGATCGAATAGATTTCGATAATGCTTGCACCATGAGATTTACGGAGGCGCTAACGTGAGCTCGATAGATCATGTCGTCTAGCTAACTTCACTCCACTTGTAGAATACTTTCGTCTATGGGTCACTACTTTTGTTTTGTTTCTTTCTTTCCCGCTAATAAGAAGAGAGAACGGCCCTTAAACTCAAAATGTAGTGTTATCGCTATGCTAAAAATGTTAAGACAGTCAATATCACAAAATAAACCAACTAAATAAAAAAGTTTAGGATTAGTGGACTACATACATACGGTATTAAGTACGAGTAGTTCTTGTAACGTCACAGTCGTCTATTCAATTTGTATTTTTGTTTGTTGATGTTGTGTCACAGAGGTGCTTGTGTGGTTTAAACAGAATGAATGTTGAATGTTTACAACAGTTGATTATTTGGATTATTGAATACAATAAGGACCAGTGTCTAGTTTCAATTGATAGTGGAGTTCATGGAAAGATCTGTCTCAACTTTCTACTACTAATATCAAATTAAATCAAAAATATTTATTTGTAAGAATATGGTATTGGTTCCAGCATAATATGCTACAATTAATTTACGTATAATTATTCCTATGTATAAAAAAAGCTTATAAAATACCTATTACTATCGACTACTATAAAATAAATCTATAATTTAAATCGTCAAGTTACAAAATTCCCAAATAGTTGCCCCTATATAATAAGTTAACATATTCCATGCTAAATATACTCAAAACTTTATTATGACTACACTCAAAACGTATTCAATGTTACTGTAAACACTTGTTTCACACGCCAAAATGCTATTGAGCAACGTAACTACTATCGTAAGCGTATCGCTCGCTAACGCCTGTCGAATTAGTGACTCATGGTACCGTTTTGTATGGTGACAGCTAAAAAACGTTAGTGACTATTGTATAGATTACGTTAGGTTAAAAACCTCCCGTAATCTATAGTGCTCATGGTACGAATGTTAATTCTTTCTGTGACCGCTAGGAGCGCTGTACTATATTTCATTCAAATAATTTACGGAGACGCTAGCGAGTCTTGGCTGTGTGGTAGAGGTACAGATATGTTTTAGTCCCATTTAATAGGGGCCGATTCTATTGCTATCAACCGGGTACAGATCTAGACTCCACGCTGCTACTGAGAAATACCTGAAAAAAAACCCAATACCACTTCCACGATCCGGTAACCGAACATTATGCCCAGTAACAGCGCTTGCAACCAGTAACCTAACGTCACAGTTTTTGTTGACATAACATCATCAAATGACTCCTCCTCAGCTGAACTGTGGG
Source organism: Hyppa rectilinea (assembly GCA_951799385.1). Classification (NCBI taxonomy): domain Eukaryota; kingdom Metazoa; phylum Arthropoda; class Insecta; order Lepidoptera; family Noctuidae; genus Hyppa; species Hyppa rectilinea. The sequence continues at coordinate 15,655,224 of OX637318.1, read as the reverse complement.
TGGGGCGGAAGGGAGTGTCTTTCTGACTAAAACTCATCCATATTCTTTCCTGAGCCCTATGTGTTTCAATGCATCGATTTCCCTTTCGGACGGTCAACAGAAAAGCATCAAGGATGATGGAAATATTTAAAAAGAATTGCAACCAGCAATTCATCTGCAGACCGTGATGATCTTTGATCTCATAATCCCTTACAATTACCAACTAACTACACAAAAATCATCATTAACAACTTCATCAACCAATTGCCTAATTGTTGATTAACTTTCTGCGCAAGCGCCAATCAAGACGATTATGATAACATTCGACATTGATGATCGATGGATCCATGCGATCTAGATCGACGCGTGATCCTCTGTCGTGATCTACGGACACGTCTCCGCTTGCGACTGCGCACCGCATTCTGAGCTTATCGATTTAATACAAGGTGTTTGGAAAATGTCATCGGGATTCTTGTATAGTGCGCGATTTAGGTGCGTAAGAAGCCAATCATGATGCACTTGTAAATACTAGAATTATTATTTAATGTTAGACGATGCGAATGAGAAATATCTATGAATGGTGAATGAATACTTACCGACCTACTTCTTACGTCTTTACCACTTTGGTTTAGGCAGCAGCCTAAAGTTGACGTTTTAATGGATTTTATTAAAGTCTGTGGTCTGTTAAAGAACACTGTGAAAAAATGTCGATACAAATAATTCGATAAAGGTATGCAAAATTCACATAAATATTTTATTTCACAAAATTCACATTCTTATTTCACAAAATTCACATACACCTACGTGGGCACTTATGACACGTCAGAAGCTTGTTCCATTTGCATGGTGCTATGGAAAAAAGCCGAAAAGAAACTCCATTGCGGATACTCTTTTAAAAATAATGTTTGCTTTTATAATGTTTTCAAATTACACTGAATAAAGTTTTAACACTCATCACGTTTTTCTACACCATGTATTATATTATAACGAACAAAATAACTGATTCTGTTCGCACATACAATATAATTATAATCGATAGCACTTAACTATGACCTCATACGATATAAACCATAACTTTTACACCTTAAACCAAACTTACATACACATAAATAATACAAGCACGCATAATTTGATCGCTTCATCTTCACGAGCAGTAATTGAACTACTGTATGAGAAATAATTTATTTAATGTGAGACTGGAATCAAATGGTTTAAATGAGGGTCTGTCTATAAACAATGATGACCTTGTAACAACTGGGCCATAATAAGGTACGTGTTGTTTCACAGGCAATACTATTTGAAGTGTTCTTGTGCGAATAAGCGGAGAGCAGTAGTTGGTCAGTGATGACGACTCCAGATTCCGAGTTTTAGGTCGTGGGTTCAAACTGAGGTGATCACCACTGCTCCCAAAAGGGTGATGAAAAACATCGTGAGAAAACCGGCATGTCCCAGAACCATAGAACCAATCCACGCTGGACCCGCGTGGTAATTTACAACCCACTCGAACAGAGGAGGCCTGTATCCTGTATCCAGCTGTGGGAACATTAAAGGCTAATTAATGTACATTTTAACTATTTTTGCTCATACGTGTGCTAATTATGGTAATATCATACTATGATGGCTCTGCTACTCGCTTTTGTACTTTTTGACTCAAAGGTCTAGACTGGTCTGGTCTTTGAACTCCGTCTAAATATTTATAAAAAAGTCGAGCAAAATACTCCATTATTAGGTACACTAAATATAAGTCATACTAAATTAACAAACAAACCACAAAAATTAAATAACCTACCCTAACAATAAATATGGCGTAGAAAGATTCCTACGGATACGTAGGTTAGGTTCAAGAGACTGACGCCATTGCCACGTTGTATGGCAATGTTATATTACACTTCATTATTAGGTTGTGTACTACATAAAAAACTTTGCAATTGACCTCTAACTATACATAGTAAACATTATTTTGATAATTGCACAACTAACGCCTGCTCACCAAAAAAATGTTGTCAAGTGCCTACTTATATCGCAAGCGAAAATACTTAAAGCTCTATAAATTAACATTGCTTATGTATTACAACATTATACGGATTAAATGATTACCTACGTGGGGCATCGATGTGTGGTCTCATGGTTCGTTAATGTCTACCTAATTATCTTTGAGAGTAAGCAAATGGGATGGAAATTATTTGTTAGACAAGTATCCTGCACCCTGATTTTATTGCGTAACAAACTTTCAATCACAATCCAAGGGTACGTACTAATTAAGCGCGATTGTCCGAAAGGGTTACCGCTACCCCGGAACATAAAGGGCTACGGAAGGAACATGGATGGGTTTTAATCAGTAAGAGTCTGTCACTCCCTTCCGCTCCATCCAGAGCGGGAGAAGTCATTGAATGATTACCCAGCCTTAAAAAAATAAAGGGTACGTACTAATGAGCCGTTGCTCGAAGTCTGGATGCATTATATCCACGAAGAAAACAGCGGAATGTCCCTCTTAAGGTAGTCAACCTAGCGTACCTGGTAGTTTAAAATAACACTCCTAAAATTGTATACGATACGGTTCATTCATGACTCCGAATCTGCCCGCCATGTTTCGCTAGTTCAAAATTTAGCGAGATTTAATAAAAAGTGACGGTGTTTGTATATTACCCATTGACAGGTAAGCGTCACAGAACAGTAATTGTCAGAAATCTATTAAGGAATCGTGTATCCAATCCGGTTGCCATAAAAACATTGCACCAGAGTTTAAACATTTTTGTCCTAATTAGGTAAGAAAAATATCGAGAGTAACAATTTTATTCCCACTAAACTGAAGGAATTTTGTATTATAGCATAGAGTATAATCAGTCTATTACATTCCCACTGCTGGGCTTCGAGGCTCCTTTCTTCAAGAGGGAGTGGGTTGGGGGGGTGGGTGGTAACAGGCGGGCCCAGTGTGGGTTGGTAGATGTCAAATGTCTAGGACATACCGGTTCCTCAAGATGTTTTCTTCACTGTTTTTGTGAACGGCGGTGATGAAAGCATAGTAAAGCGCCTGTGTGGGGGTCGAACCAACGACCTTCCTGCGACCTTCGAGTCTTCAGTCGGGGCCATTAGCACTGGCCCGCCACTGGTAACTATTTTTCGGTAATTAGTATTATACAGCCTAAGGCCTAAAAATACAGGAATTTACTCTTTAAATATTGGCCTTCACCTTAGATTCCGGAAGGCCGCCGGCGGCCTAAATCTAGGAGCTTAAATAGCATCACACACCAGTTTTGACATAATGATGATTGATATCAGAGGGCCTGGCAGAAACGCGCAAAGTACGAGAAGTGGCGTAATATAAAGCTGATTTATTGTATCACCCATAAATATGAATTGTATGTGTAACGAGTATTATCCAATTTGCGTTATGTTTACCACGCGCGTTCAAGTAAGGCCTACTCGGGATCCAGTGATCAAATCTTATCTTTTTCGATATTTAAAAATGTGGTTTGCCTAAAACTCAATTACGAAATTTTTTACTAAAGCAATAAGTTTTATCTGATCAACCATCAAACCCTAAGGCGATGTCTAACGAACTCTTGTGCATTAAAAAAGTCTGTCTCCACGCCTTCCTAGAAGACGTAGTAAGACTATTGATTGAAAACTATTACAAAATTTCTGAAAATAATAGAAAGAACATCTGTTATGATTACACGCCACAGGTAACGAGTCGTAGTATTCAGCAGGTGGTTCTAATTAACTGACATGTTATATAAAATATGTTGTGGTCCAAGTTGGGAGTTATTTTTTTATAGAAACGTCTGTAGGCGCTATTAGTGATTTTCGGGAGAGGAAAATGATAAAATTAAGTCGCTTTTTATGTCGGTCTATGTGACCAGATCTTCTAAATCATACAATCGATTGTGATGCGTTTTACACTATCATTTAGTAGAGCATTTATTCCGGAAAACATATAACACTCATCAGTATTTAACTTGGATGTATATCAAACATCACGATGTTTTTATACGTCGCTATTGCTTCCTTTCGAAGCAAGAGCGGCACGCTACTTAAAATAAAATTATAGTCGATGAGGTTTTTGGGTAGTTTAAATACCCAAAGGCTGTAAAACTGCGTTTTCAATTTTCCTCGTGTGTAACTCACTGTAATCCGATTGTCAACTCAATAGTAAGACCTTTAACCGATTTAATAAAAGAGGAAGTTTTATGTTTGTCTGTAAACATACATATATTATATTTTATTGGAAAAAAGATTAAAATACAAAACCAAAGCCACCGAATTCCAAAATTAAAATTACTTTTCACTGTATAGTGTTGTATTTGGAAGTCAGTGGTTTTTTTAAGATTTTTTAAACAAATGTCAGTGTCGCCTATGACTTGGACCAACCCAAAGTTCAAAGTTGAGCCGTGAATACCCTACAATTAACGGGTTGTTCTAATCTCAGTAACATTTGGCAATGTTAATAATATCACTTGTTGTGCATACTACATTATTTTTTACATTTGCCATGGGTGCAATAGGTTAAGCGGTTACACACAGTTACGGCAACCATCGTTATTTATGTAATGGGGCAACGTTGTCAAAGATGAGGAAAAAATAAGTTAATTAGGTATATGTATGTTGTGATTTATGAATACAGTATGTAAATACCTTCCCATGTCTTGTGCCAGGTTATTCTATAACAGTTTGCTATTATTGCATTCTGACGTTAATTTAGATATCATGTGCTTGCAATTTAGTATACAAACATGCAATCAAATACTATACTCAATTCAGTTTGCGCTACAACTTCAAAGATTTTGATGATTTCCTCAACACGATATTTTTTACACTGAAAAAAAGTTGATCATTCTTTAGATCATAACTAAATGTGAAATCATGGCGCGTTAACTTGTAATCAATTCTTCCAGCAGAATTGCTCCGATAAACTTGACGACTCATAATGACGGCATCACGCACCATGTGACAATTTATCAAGATATTATTATGTAAAGCCGCGATCTGGCCTGTGAGAAAGCGGACTGATAAGCCGTGCGAACCGCGCATCCGATGAGGCCCGCGGTGGCCTGTCTGCCTTAACTGGCGCAATAACGCCTAGCTTGGCCTGTCATTTAACAGGCCATGTGACCGCGGTTTAAGCCTAGCATAAGTTCGCCGCATCCCCGGCCGGCCTTTATAGCTGCCACTTTTTATCTGGTTTGAATTAGAATTATGCTTGCGGAAGTCATAAGCGGAGGGTTCTATGGGGGGGAGGATTCTATGATAAGACTTATTTATGATAATCCATAAAGTGGTGATTAACGCTGTTCTTTTATTGACGTCGTGTTATTGGGAAGCCCAAATTCGGCAGTGAACGTCTAGTACTGGTGCCATCGACCTTATACCTGTCACTCAACAATTCCTTTCTCAAGAAGCACCTTCAATCATCCAGCAAGATCACACAAATACCACAGTCGAACCAAATATCATTTAATTCCAAGGTTTAATAAAGTTTTCAACGGATAGAACGTGTCGTTCCGGACCAACCTTAGAACGGCATGTGCTCTATATCCTATCTAAAGTGCATCTACTTACTGCACACGCCAAAGCGAACCTTCACGTAATAACTGTAAAATTTATTTTTCCTTTTTCATCCATCTCTTCATAGGCCACTGATTCTAAGGAAGTAAACACAAGGTGTTTTAGACTTAAAATTAAGTGAGTTTTGGTTTGGTTTTGATTGGTACAATGTCTGGTAAAAGGGTTTACCGTGTGCAATAATTGTTAAACTGCAAAACGTGAGCTTTTTGCCACCGAAGTAATAATGTATGATTGTGCGGTGACATTTTTGATCGTAGGAAAGCAGGAGGCAGTTGGCTTTTTATTGACTACTAAAACACTATGATAGTTCATAATCAGAATTAAAAGAACAATTGGCGAGTTTTTATTCTTTTAGCGTGTCGATGGTAAACTAAATTGCGACGGTCCAGAATTGCCCCCATTATGAGTGGACCTCCTCCTCATAATGGAGGCAACTCTGGACCGTCGCGGCCACTGTTTAAAAGCACTACATTCAGTCAAAAAAGTATCGGGAATGGATGATTTGTTTATGGTTCCAAATTCAAATTTTTGTTTTTTTGTAGTTGTTAGATTGGCACAACTGTTTTCCATTTTGGCGCGGAGTTTGCGTTGCATCTGTTATTTATATTAAATACAGTGCTGGTTTTAGTAATATCATATATAGTGTGTATTGCGAATTTCATAATGGACAAAAATATCGAACAAAGAGTTTGTCTTAAATTTTGCATCGCCAATGGAATTTCGTGTTCGGAGTCACTGAAAATGTTACAGAAGGCTTACGGTGAATCGACTTTATCAAAAACTCGTGCTTATGAGTGGTTCAAAGCGGTCGAGATGTGATGGAAGATTTGCCTCGCTCTGGTAGGCCGTCAACGTCTGCAACTGAAGTTAACATCGCAAAAGTGAAGAAAATAGTGACTGAAAATCCCCATTCAACTCTGAGAGAGATAGCCGCCGAACTTTCTGTATCTCACGAGTCGATCCGTACCATTTTAACTAATCATTTGGGTATGAAACATGTTGCTGCTCGGCTAGTCCCAAAAGATCTGAATTTTCTCCAAAAACTCAATCGCATGAAAGTCGCTGAGGACATGCTAGAACGAGTCAGTTCGGACCCAACATTCATGAAACGCATTGTTACTGGTGACGAGACGTGGGTTTACGAGTTTGACATGCAAACTAGTCAACAAGCTTCGGAGTGGCGCCTTCCAACTGAACCGAAACCGAAAAAACCACGCCAAAGTCGATCAAAAGTCAAAGTCATGTTGACTGTTTTCTTTGACTATCGCGGTAAATAAAGAATATTATTTGAGCGTTATGCGGCGTTTAAGAGAGCAAATTCGACGAAAAAGGCCAGATTTGTGGAAAGAAAATTCTTGGATTTTGCACCACGACAATGCGCCTTCGCACAAGGCTATCATTGTGAACGAATTTTTGACCAAACACTCAACAAATACCATCCAGCAACCACCATATTCACCAGACATGGCTCCTGCTGACTTTTTTCTTTTTCCTAAACTCAAATTACCACTTCGTGGCACCCGTTTTCAATCGATAGAAGACATAAAGGAGAATTCGCGGCGAGAACTGAACTCAATTCCGGAAGCAACGTTTAAAAAATGTTTTGATGAATGGATTATTCGTTGGCGCAAGTGTATCGTTTCTAAAGGAGCATACTTTGAAGGTGATAAAATAAATTTGGATGAATAACAGACATTTTGTGTATTATTGATCTTTTCCCGGTACCTACTTTCTTGACAGAGTAGTATATTTTCAATCTAGGGCGGACAATTGCTGCCAGGGTCGCGAGTGTGTTCGAAAGAGTTACCGTGGCCCCTGGCACCGGTAACTGTAGGAATCCCATCCGTGTAATGGAGTTTAGGCAGTACAAGTCTGACAAGCCCTCCCGCTCCGCAAGCAAGATAAGTCTATTTAGGATAAGTGTATTTTCCCACCCAAAAAACAAAAGGAGCAAAAAAGAAGAAGCATGCTATTGATACCCACTGCCCTATTCACGGCAATTGTGATTTCCAAACCTCCTTGATCGTTTCACGTTTGAAGCCCTGCCCACGCCAAATGAGCGTGAAGATTATAATAATAATACTACGAAATACTTTAGCCAACAATATGTATAAGATACATTGTTGAGTAAAGTATTTCGTAGTATATGATAAATATAGGTATCTTATTTATTTAACTTATTTCACCTTTCGCATATCACGGCGGTTGCAAATTCGGCTCTCAATGCGTCTGTCAAGAATATATTAGATACTCACTGGAATCAGTGGTTTAGGAATATTCAATTAGATGTGGTTAAATATTTTACTATAAGTTCTAAAAGGGTCAGTAAGGGCTATACCAAGTGCCTTTTTCGTATTTACCAGGTGCACTTATTCATCTATTGTTATGTTTGAAGAGTTGAGCGTCGTCCATTTACATACTTTAGTATTACCTTCCAAGATTTTCAATGACCTGCAAACACCACTGATTCAACAAAAAAAAATATTATTTGAGGATGGGCGGCGTCAGCAACGCCGTCGCAGGAAGCGATGGTAAGACGACCACGACGCGTACCGTTAGGGATCGATCGAGGTGGTTCTAGGAAACAGATGTCTGGAGAAATTTGCGGGAGGTCAATGATTGAAAAAATAATTAAGAACGAAGGCTTTCTGGGACAAATTACGTTTAATTAATGTTTTGATTTTATTAAGACTTAGATCTTGAACGTGGCTTGGATATTTGTTAGAAAAACGTATACATTGACATCTGAATGAGTCTTCTATTTTGAGGTACAACAAACTTGTTTTAGCTTTTTTATTTTGAAGAAGTAATTGGCGATAGGTTAATCGATTCTCTAATCAATCTCGTGATTTGGATATAACTATGCGGAAATTCATAGCCTGCATTCATTCATTCGTTAATAATTACAGAAACTTTGCTATTAAGATATTAGAAGACGTATAATTTCGTTTATATTAAAGTAGCTAATTAGCACATGCCAATAGAGTTTGATTTGTACCTCGTTCTGACCTTGCATACGACCTCTGATGATCTCATTAATAAGATTTCAAAATGAAGAGTAAGTACTTACTTATCTAATTGTAAAAGTGAATTTATTTGACAGAGTAATATATGTAGGTATATAACATTGTCTTTGATTGCCTAAAAGAAAGAGTTCTCTGTTGTTACCGTAAAAAAGTGTGTGGCCGAGATTTATGAACGTAACTTAACACGCACTTTGGCTTAGTGTTATTCCTGTCACTGTCGCACAACAACCGATCCATTCCAGAAAAGATGATTGTTTGTGAGATTTTAACAGAATAGCAAAATTTATGTCAAAGCATAAGTTGAGTTGAGTTGTTGTTGTTGAGTTAAGTTGTGTTGTTGTTTGTTGTTAAGTGTAGTTGAGTTGAGTTGTTGTTGTTTGTTATTGTTGTTGAGTTCTAGAGTTGTTGTTGTTGAGTTGTTTGGTGTTGTTGAGTTGTTTGTTGTTGTTGAGTAGTTGTTGTTGTTGTTTTAAGATATCAGCCTGAGAGCTAGTGAAGGCGCAGCAGAGAGAGACTTCCAGTAGTCTCGTAAGTCAGCAAAGTATTAGCTATCCCTTTTGTACTCCATCTGACCATTTGATATGGTGGGGTCTGTCCTACTCTGTTTACATAATCAGCCTAATCAGTAAGAGTCTGACACTCCCTTCCGCTCCACCCAGAGCGGGAGCAGTCATTGGATGATTTCCCAGCCTTAAAAAAAAAAAAAAAAAGCCTATAACGTTTCCACTGCTGAGACATAGGCGTCCTCTCTTTGAGAGGGAATGGGCGATAATCCACCACGCGGCCGCCCACTGCGGGTTGGTGTGAATGTCACGTCTTCGAATATTTGGTTCTAGGATATGATAGTTTCCGAACGATGTTCCTTTACTGTTTTGAGAGCAGTGGTGATGGATTTTAAATACACAATGTAAAGTACTTACTCTGTTTGGTAAACCGTATCTACCAACACCAGACAACACCTAAATGCAATGCTTAAACAAAAGAATGCCTAAACAAAAGGCTAGTGTTTTTTCAAGGCTTGCCTCAGCCAGCGGCGAGAATTGATAGTCATTACATTTAGATGTTCACTAGACTTGGTAAAAAGCGGGTATATACAGGGTGTAACCGAAAGAGTATAAACATACAACGTGAAAAAAAAAATCTGCTGTTCTATACATTTTGGTCACGTGACTTGTCGAAATGTAGAAAACATCAGATTTTTTTTCACAATTTCGGAGTTGGTCCCATAGTAAAAGTTTTCAGTTTGGTGGTCTGTAGCATATCCTTTTGTATGTTTATAATCTTTCAATTGCACCCTGTACATGTATAATATAAAAAAGTGCTCTTCATTCTATCTCAAGAACAGCTTACCTTTAATCAAAATACTCCTTCAACGAGTTCACTTACCAAAACATAATCATGCCCTTACTCAATATATTTTTACCCACTCACTATTCCGATGACCTCACCAAAAGCGCCAACTGAATTAAATAACAACATACAGTTATTTACTAAGAAAACACATGTAATTCTCATGTCTCAGAGAGCACGTGCACCAGTCACAAATTATGATTGATGCTACGATCTCTATGTGGTCCAAGGCCAACCATTTATTTGACTCAGAGAATTTCAGAAATAATTGTTTTAATAACAAATTGGTTCAAAGTTGCAAGGTTCGTAAAAACGTAATAAGATCTAACAAAATGTACGTGCTTTTTTGCTTGTCTTTCTAAATTTAGATTAAAGAATTAAATAAATGAATAAATTCTATATTACATGCCTACTCATCATGTGTAGGTATGACTGACAGATGTATGACATGTTTCATAGCAGCGTAACCGTGCAAATCAAAAGGTTCTTATGAAATGGCATGGATTTAAACGATCTTCAAATAGTACCAATTTTGCTTTCCTAATAATGTTATTGAACTCTTAATATAATGAATGTGCCTCTTTTTGTAAACCTCTAATAAGTCCTGCTTTGGGGTCCTAAAAATACTAAATACCGTAACCAACGTGGATGTAGCGCTCGCCAGCCACAGTAATATCACCACTTGAAGGAGTATCACTCGCTCGGCTCGTTCGCGGTTAATCACAGTGCTCACCTAACCTATTTGGTCGATGTATTGTAATTCCTTAGATCCTGAAATCAACTGAGAGAAAAAGACAGAAATTCAAAACAAAATTTACTAAAAAGTGTGAATTATTAGAAGTCCAAAAAGATTTTTGAGGGTCATTCATTTAAAAAGACGTCCATCATTAGGAGTTCAATAAGTTTTAAAAGGACTAGTTGAATATTTCATTTACGAAAACGGAGTTTTAAAATCTAAATGCACTTCTATCTAAGTACCGACTTGGGTTAGTTAAAATATACGAAACGGGTTCAAATTGCTAAGAAGAAATAGGATATTTTAATACAAAATTACCACCATGACCCCATTGACCCCATACAGACCATTTAACTAAACCCTGACCCTTTTCCTTTTAATGAACTTAAAAAAGTAATCAATCTTGAATAACCAATCTTTGTTTAAGACAATGACGTGTCAGCACATCACATATAGGTCATAAGTTATTGGCTACTGGGTACAGTTGGCAACAGAAGTTACTGGATTTTACAAAACGAAGTATTCACGACGCGCTACACAGAGCAAATTTTTATGCAATTTCGTCTGTGGCAAATGAAATGTTACTATAAGCATAAGCTTAATCAGCCTATATTTTTCCCACTGCTGGGACACATGTCTCTTCTCTTTGAGAGGGAGTGGGCCGCAATCCATCACGCGTGCAATGCGGGTTGGCAGATGTCACATGTCTCAGAATTTTTGGTAGCAGGACATGCCGGTTCCCTCAAGATGTTTTTCACCGTCCCTTAAGATGTGATCGCCGTTTTAAGAACAGTGGTGATGTACACAGAGTAAAGCGCCTGTCAGGGTTTGAACCCACAACCTAATTAATGGTTCACTGCTCACCACAATGTTAAGTATTAAACAATTCTGATACATTTCCTGATATAAGTAATAAATGAAGCATCGGAGGAGGCATCGGATTGTTAAGCTTTATAACGTAACTAGCTGACCCGGCAGACGTCGTCCTGCCTTAACTATGATACCTACCTACCTTTCCTACTTACCCTACATACCCTACCTACACTACATAACCTACCTACCCCACCTACCCTACCTACCCTACCTACCCTACCTACCCTACCCTACCTACCCTACCTACCCTACCTACCCTACCTACCCTACCTACCCTACCTACCCTACCTACCCTACCTACCCTACCTACCCTACCTACCCTACCTACCCTACCTACCCTACCTACCCTACCTGCCCTACCTACCCTACCTACCCTACCTACCCTACCTACCCTACCTACCCTACCTACCTAGGGTATGAAAAATAGCGATTCTCAGACCTGAATATGCAATTTCATAAAAATCGGTCAAGCCGTTTCGGAGGAGTACGGTAACTAACATTGTGACATGGAATATAATTATATGATAATATTCGTTTATAGGTACACAATCCTTAAAGTATTAGTAACAATTACCTAATAACTTTGTAACACTTACAAAAATAACCTAAGAACAACTAATACCTACGTGGCTCAAGATGTCATGTTGACACCCAGTGCCTAATAAATGGGCTGCCCACCTTTTATCACAATGTTTTTAAGACGCTGTTGTGTTTACTGTTGTATAACATAACATCACCCGTTATCCCCGAAGGGTCCTAAGCCTTATCTAAACCAAAAACCTAGGTTTCCTACAACCTAGGTTTTTGTTTTCTTTCTTACGACATCCTACGTTTTACATACGAATCAAAAGTTGTACTATTGTTGAGTGAAGCCACTTACGCTAGCGGCTGTCCTTCGCCATGTTACATATGAAATCTTACGACACGGAATCAAACATTTTATTATAATGATTGATAGTTTTCTCATAAGTACGTACCTGTTAGCAGATTATTAGATCATGATGAATTGTATTTATGATAAATGATAGATCATCGGAATTTGATGAAAGCACATTTAAATGCCAATATTGTACTAAGGCTTCTGAAATCTTTGTACAAACATCTGACCTTTGTCCTTATATTTTATTCTTAAGGAAACGCTTAAGGCTCCCCGCAGAAAGGGGCGACGCGACGCTCTGGTGGAACAATTACAAAGAAAACTTCACGGATATTATTTTACCGGAATCGCGTCGAGCCAGTCTGCGGGAGCCTTGTCCGTCTCATTACAAAATAAGTTCTCATTACAAAATAAGTTCTAATTTAGGTACAAAGTTAAAACTGAGAGTCACTTTTTGTTTTTGTATTTTGGGCTGTAACTGTTAGTTAAGAAGATTGTCTTTATAATGATATCTAACAAGTAGGTACTAGTAGTGGCTAAGTAACTTTAACAACTTCATATTCGTGCCTAATTATGATAATACAATGCTTTTAAGTTTGAATTTATTCTCTCAGACTCTTTTTTGAAGACCGTACCGTGTTGTATGGTAATTAACTATACCATTTCCCTTAATAAATAAATAAAGGATTATATGGTCGTTCTTCGTTACACGCGTTTTTAAATAATCACAGATTGAGAATAAATTAATTCTATTTCAGATCGCAGATTATTAGCGATGTCCTGCTATTAACATTTCTGATCATATATCACACAGTCGATTGATGGCGGGTCATTCATACTCCTGTATAAAAACCAAGTTTTACAGTTCACTTGTTAACCTTGAAATCAATACTAATGATTTAATGAATTGTGCATAATATAATATAAATATTAGTTGATTGAAGTGCCAATATATGATTATCCCTCAAATAATAATAAGGTGCGGTCGCCATCGCATCAAATTATACCAAACTGACAAATTACTCCAAATTAAGAGCTCGTGACTAAGTAATAATCAGCCGCACGGATCGATCCCACCGGTTAAGCTACACTTGCCGGGGTTGGTTCATGGATGGGTGACCATCTTTGCATATCGAGACTCATCCGTGCCTCGGTAAGCACGTTAAGCCGTTGGTCCCGGCAATCATTCATGGATCTTTGACAGTCGTTACGAATGTCACCAATGAAACGAACGCGATCAGCATAATATCTAAGCCGCTAATATGTGTCAGTGTAAATATTCCACAGAAAATGTGACACTACCAGCCGTCAAAAGCAGTTTATAAGCTCATTGCGTTCATTTTCATTTGTGAAATTCACTCGATGAAACTAAATTTTAGTATAGGATGGTTTGATTGAAATGTTGATAGTGTTACATCTTCAAGTGCCTATAAAACTGTAAGTACTGCAACAATAGACATCTGCAATTCCTGCTGCTGCAGCAAGTTTCATGCTTTTTATTTAAACTTCTTGAATCATCGAAGAGGTTGGATAAGCTGGCTCTGGTCGCTGGTCGGAGGGCCAGCTGTCCTACCACGTCCACGACGAACTGCTTTATTCCGGCAGAGTCCTGATGATCTTGAAGCTGCTGAACCGCAAATACGATGACCGATTCAGATAAAGGTTATCATGCGCCATTATACTCATAAGATTAAAAAAATAATCACATGATGGAACTCCTTGAACGTAAAGAAAAAAAGCAAAACAGAGTCAATAAAAATAATGATTGTTTGTGTTTTGTTTTTTTTTACAAACAAAACCGCGGTATGCGCTAAGCACTAAAAACTATACATATAATGATCTAAATGTTACAAGTAGTAACATCAATTACATTGATACTTAATCAAATAAAAAACAAATATTGAAGCTAACGGAAGCATAGCAATAAATATAAATTGTTGCACACAAACATTTGCATCAAAATGTCAAGTTCACCATATATTGGAGTACGTAATTGAGTTTTTTATTAGAGAACGAATCGATTTCAAAGAATGTGTGTGGTCGGCTTTAACAAGAGTGGTGACGGGTGCTACGTGTAGGTATTATTATTTTTGTTATTTGTAATGACTGTGTTGTTTATCATCATCATCATTTCAGCCGGAATACGTCCGCTGGTGGACATAGGCCTCCTCTAAGCACCGCCACATCGACGGGTGCTGTTTCCCGCATTCAACGGATTCCTGCAGCCTTTACAAAGTCATCAAAGTAATGCGTAATACTTATCACTACATAGTATAAAACAAAGTCGCGTTCTCTGTCCCTATATCCCTATGTTTGCTTAAATCTTTACGTAATACTTATCACTACATAGTATAAAACAAAGTCGCTTTCTCTGTCCCTATATCCCTATGTATGCTTAAATCTTTACGTAATACTTATCACTACATAGTATAAAACAAAGTCGCTTTCTCTGTCCCTATATCCCTATGTATGCTTAAATCTTTACGTAATACTTATCACTACATAGTATAAAACAAAGTCGCGTTCTCTGTCCCTATATCCCTATGTATGCTTAAATCTTTAAAACTACGCAACGGATTTTGATGCGGTTTTTTTTTAAAGATAGAGTGATTCAAGAGGATGGTTTATGTGTATAATTTGTCGACATATTATGCGGGCGACGCCGCGGGCGGAAGCTAGTAAAATGATAATTATAACATTTTCTTTCACGTTATTGACATGGAAAATAAAGTGATGGATGTGGTCTAGCATGGAACAAGTGCACCCACAGGATGCCTGGTTACTCTTGCTTGGAAAACAGATGGACTGTATAATTAAATATGATAACTAGATATTAGGGAATTAATACATCAAAATTAATTCGTGCTGTCCGTAGCCTACTACTATGCTAAACCAATATCTAACATAATGTATACTTACATTTAAATCGAAAGGTGTAAAATAATATAACGATGAACACGAAGTGAGCTGTGCGTGGTGTCAATATCCCTACCATCAGGTGGAATGGCAACCCACTTCAAGCTCGATTCTCGTAAGAAATCCCTGTGAGATTTTTACACCATAGGCCGGCAGGACTTCAAACTTAGCAGCAGTGTTTGCAACCCACGTTGTATCTTAAGTAGTACAGTTCCGTGCGTCAGCCTAAAAACCTCTTGTTATAATCCACACTAATATTATAAATGCGAAAGTAACTCTGTCTTTCTGTCTGTCTGTCTGTTACCTTTTCACGCCTAAACCACCCAACCGATTTTGCTGAAATTTGGTATGTAGATAGTTTGCATTCATGCGAAGGACATAGGCATATAATTTTTTGGAAATTCAACCCCTAAAAGGGTTACAAGGGGTGGCAAAATTTGTATGAGAAAAATATTTTTATTGCACATTTTTGCATAGGTAGGGTAGGTAGGGTAGGTAGGGTAGGTAGGGTAGGTAGGGTAGGTAGGGTAGGTAGGGTAGGTAGGGTAGGTAGGGTAGGTAGGGTAGGTAGGGTAGGTAGGGTAGGTAGGGTAGGTAGGGTAGGTAGGGTAGGTAGGGTAGGTAGGGTAGGTAGGGTAGGTAGGGTAGGTAGGGTAGGTAGGGTAGGTAGGGTAGGTAGGGTAGGTAGGGTAGGTAGGGTAGGTAGGGTAGGTAGGGTAGGTAGGGTAGGTAGGGTAGGTAGGGTAGGTAGGGTAGGTAGGGTAGGTAGGGTAGGTAGGGTAGGTAGGGTAGGTAGGGTAGGTAGGGTAGGTAGGGTAGGTAGGGTAGGTAGGGTAGGTAGGGTAGGTAGGGTAGGTAGGGCTAGGTACGGGTACGGTAGGGTACGGTACTGTGCGTTACTTCTTTACTTTTCGGTAGGAGTACTGGTAGGTAGACGTAGGGTAGGTAGGGTAAGGTAGGTAGGTCGGGTAGGTAGGGTAGGTACGGGGATAGGACTTGACGGTACGGTAGCGTACGGTAGGCTTACGGTCTGTCTTTACTTACTTTTACTTAGGGTAGCGTACGGGTACGTACGGGTAGGTAGCTAGGTACGGTAGGGCTAGGTAGGGTAGGTAGGGTAGAGTAAAGCAGGTAGGTAGGGTAGGTAAGGTAGGTATCATAGTTAAGACAGGACACGTCTGTCGGGTCCGCTAGTCCTGTAAAACACCCGCAATTTATGGTGATAGTAAATCTTTCAATACATTGCCAGCTACATCGTGATAAGGATTGTGATAAATCGAACGTATCATCAGATAGATTCAATATCGTTATCGATGTTCAAATATGCATACAGAAATCTTTCGGTCATTTTTTGAATCGTCACGATATCTTGTATCATCGTTGTTAGAATTTTGTTGCATAAGCTATACATAGGTCGTCCAAAAAAGGATATAATATTAGCTAACACGAATAAAGGACACGGACCAGTCATGACGTAAAGCTAGTGCTTTTAATACCTACAATATTTTGTGATGTTATGTATTATATAACTAATGCCATCATAATGTTTTATTAACAAGCATTCGACTCATGATAGCCTAAAATAAGCACCATTTAAATCCGTATCCTTAACACAAACATAAATTACCCCAATACACAAGTAAAGGGTGTCTCAGTAAAAACTTTGATTTAAAAGCTTAATAATTATTAATTAACAGTTTTATAAACTTTTTTTACCTAATATATTCAGGAAAAGTAATGATATTTACACAACAAACAAAATATAGTTGAATTGTTTTTTGGTAAGAATTGTTCTTATGACGAAATTCTGCAGTAGGTGTTGCTGGATTTCACGAATTTGGCATGCAATATCTTCTTTGATTTCCTCAATTAGATTGGGTGATGTGTATAGACCTTACTTTTCCAAAAACTCTAGATAAAATAATCCAAAGAAACATAAAACATATCATCAGCCCCGAAGGGTTTGGCAGAAGTGAATCTAAAGGAGTTAAATCACAACTTCTGGTCGGCCAGTACTGGTTTCTAAAACGAGAGATGAAACGACCTGAAATCTTGTGTTGAAATAACGTCATTGTTTCATGTGCACAGATGGCGCCATCCTGTTGAAACCACATCTCATTCAAATTTATTTCGTTAAATTCTTGCCAAAAAAAGGCTGTCAACAGGGCCTTTTTTTCAGGATGGGAAAGACATTAAATGACTCCTCCCGCTCTGGATGAGCGGACGGGAGTGTCTTACTGATTAAAACACATCCATGTTCCTTCCTTAGCCGTTTGTGTTTGCGGCTGCGGTAACCCACCCTTTCGGAGAAATGCACTACGTTTGTCAAAAGAGTCCAGTGCCAACCAAGCAACGGTGGACATTTAACCGGTATTTTGTTTCATGAGTTAATATTGTCATTACTACCTCTAAACATTTTAAGAAAAAATATATATAAATATTAATAATAATATACATTTTTATTTTATTTAATTCAGGTTCTTTCTGAGGCACCCTTTATATAGGTACGTACTTATCAAGTTAAATGTTAGTGAACGCTATTTAGAGCCCCATTACTATTACGCGACATTTGTGAGACCTAATGCATAAACATGAGACTTGAATATAGCATCACTGTCATTTGGAATTTGAATCCTGGTTGGATCAATGAGTTTTATATTCTGGAGTATTTTAAAATAGTATGAAAGGGTATGAGTAGAAAATTATTGAATGGCTGTATAACATGTAGGAAAACGGTTGTTCCGTAGTTAAAGTGAGGTATTGGACCATCACCATCATCTTGTTTCTTGGGATTTACCAAACAGGAAAAGTGACCGGATTCACTGAAGCTAATAATACCACTATATTTAATTTCCTATGGCTGTCACTAATGAGGTGCTTGCATGCTAAAAGAGGACACCAATGATGACTTGTTGTGAGCGTTCAGCGTCAGAAGAGGAGACAACAGATCTTGAGGGATCATAATACCCCTTATTTTTATCTCCATCTATGCAGATGTAACTAGGAGGTTGTCGGTTGCTTAACCGAGATTGCCTGTGAATGCCTCAATTTAATAAGGCCTCCAGCAAGGGCTTAATAGACTAACAAACTAAGCAACTACATGCCAAGGGTACCCCCTGTTGGGTACAGACCTCGGCTCAGGTCATCGCGGGGGGTCAGCAAGGACAGGCTGGATCGGATCATTTACACCTTTATCTCAACGACTCCTATTACAATGATTCTTGCACAGAGATCAAAAATGGGATGAAACAGAAATTAAGGTAGGAAAGAGTTAAAGACAAGAAAATGAAATACCCTAATCAACAGAGTACCTATAGAGAGTTGAATAGAGATGTAATATGCGTGTAAAGGAAATATCATCGAATCTTTTCGCAGTTGAAATTCATGTACACAGCCCATTATTTAGATAAGTGTTATGGATCTAAGAATCTTCACTATAAGCTTTATCAATGCTAATATTTTGCCAAATGCTTCCTCGCAATTACGTTTTTCTTGATAACAGCATGCCTTACATTATGATAGTGTTTATGTATTGCCAATAAATTATCCAGCAGATAACCTTTACCTCAATAAAAACATAATGACAGCATTTACATCAAAATGCTATTCATTATTTTACTCAGGTACTGTTTAGCTGAAATGTTTAGGTGCAGATGAAATAGAATGTCTAAAAAATAATCTAGACAGTGCAAACACATATAAGGAGACTCGTTTACATTTGAAACTACATCTCCATTTGTCAAAATACAATTTTAAGACAACCTCAAGGTCATTTTTAAAGACATGTCGGTACACACCTGTAAGTAATTCTCTTAATAAAATAAAATAATTTACTGGTCCTTGCTGATGATACAAAAATACAAAAACAGACCGCAGAAAATGGAACTCTACCAAAGCCATTTAAAGTTAAAAATTGAATGAGAGCAGTAGCTTTAAGAATTGATCTGCGAATGTAGGACTGAATGTATATCGCTCAAAATATTGAGCATAGTAAGCTCAAGTATAAAATGCGGCAGATTCACTTTGCAGTCACATTTCACTAGCATCTTCCTTAGAGGACACAGCAATGAAATTCGTTAGTATTTGTGCAAATATTTGTATATGTTTTGAGCAATCATATTAGTGCATACCTTTCTAATACAAGTGCCATCTTTGAGTGAGTGTTAAGAAATAGTTATCAGTGATTTTGAAATTCGTGGTTTTCGGGTGTTTTGTGCATTGGGATTTTCGTATTTTTATTGATAGGGGTGTTTGACGGATTTGGGAGGGTTCGTGCGTCAAATTATTGACTTTTTAAATTTCGGCTTTGCCATCCATTCATCTTTTACTGAATGAACTTCTGAGCAGATATTTTTCCGTGTACAATCCGTCTTTCAAGAGTACTTAACTGAAATTTATAAGCTAAACCCAGCGACGTTTTTTTGCTTGCTGGATGAAACAGATATCTTATATATCTCTTATCTTACGTCATGAAATTTGATCGAATATATTACTCCATTTTCGGTAATTTCATATTTTATCAGCCCTTTTTCGCCAATTGAATAATTGAGGTCCACAATAAACAATAGACATAAGTTATACCTTCCACAAGTGCTTTGCAACTGCATCTCTGCAACGTTTTTTCAAACCGTGACAAATTGTTCCAAATTTATTCTTCTTCTTAATATTTTTTGTCAGCTTTTGTAAGTTCGCAGTGAAAAGGAATTGTTGGTTTTATAACACGACTACGCCAGTAACATTGTTAGTTATCATAGCAACTTGCCGCTCTATTTGGCATCGGTTGCAATAGGCGCACGTATATTTATTTAAATCACAGTTAATGTGATTTTTACCAATTTAACTAAACACGATCAACGCATCAGCGTGTAATTATTTTTTATGGAATGTTGACGCTGACAGGTCTTGAAATCAGTTTAGGTGTGTTGATTGTATTCAGTTTCATTGATGAAATTCGCCCTTAGTAAGTCCCTTATTTCTTAATTCTTCACATTCAAATACGAATTCTCAATAAAAGTGACAGTAACATCAGTATCTATTAACTTTGTAATTAGAGAAACAATGAGAAATAAACTTTAGCAGTTACAACAAGAGAAGCCAAGAATTGACGAGACATAGCGCATTAAGTTTCAAGAAGGCAAGCATTGCCCCACCTAACTTTCAACCTCTGCATTCTGTTAATATAAATATGGGAGTTAAAGTCAAAGTCATACCTAATTTAAAATACCAAATTCCCTTGGAAGTCACATAATTTTGTCCGAGCAAGTAGAAATTAAGCAATTAACAAGTATTTTATGGGTACGGGAATAGAAGGAGAGCAAGATCAAATACTTGATCTTCTTCTTAGCGCGTCGATGGCAATCTATTATTTATTTCTTTATTTATTAACAAAGTACTGCCACATCACAATTCAACATTCAATTATTAAAACATTTACAATTTTTTGGTCTGATGCACGTGACAATAACGGCGTACATAACATTGATTATCCATTGGCTCGGAGATAGAAAAATTAAATGAACAAACATACAATACAATTATTTAAAATTTAAATTTTGACACTGAGTGCAATAATAAATGTCAAATGGAATACAATAAATAACTCATATAATTAAATTAAGTAATAAAAATGTCAATTAATTTTAGTCACAGAAATTTTGGGGAAATGCCAATAATAAAAATGTCAAACTATTAGTAGGAACATAATAATTATACAAATACCACTAATAGACAATAATCAATTAAATAGTAGCAAGATAGTAATCAAATAATAACAACATAGTAATCAATTAAGTTATAACAAGATCGTAATCTAAATAGAATCAGCCACGAATTTGGTAAGGACTTTGTCACCTTCAGTAGCATATATCCTCATGCAACGTCCAGATAACAGGACGCGCTGGACACGATAAACAGTGCCCCATTGTTTGTGGGATAGGACCACATTAAGGTACACTACAGGGCACAGTCCTCTGTGAATCTTCACCTGAGCAGGTTTTCTTTTGGATAACCAGGGTTTATTAAAAGACTTCCAGGTAAACCACCAAGGCATCTCAGTTCAGGTGAGTGATTTTCAGCAGGTTTAAATTGCAAAAAGATAAAATTGCAACATTTAGTATGAGTTTTTAAAAGATTTGTTATACATAATAATTAATCTGGATGAATGAGACCCAGGAATTACGATTAACGATTGGGTTTCAAAGTTATCTTGTTTCGCAGTGCATCTCTAATTTGCTAAGGAAATTCCCCCGTGATAAGATCTGTAGCACTTGTTATTAGAAACTTAGTTTGGCTTTTAACGATGGATGGATTGTATAAAAGATTACAAGGCAAAAAAGGGACCGAGTCGAAGATCACCGAGATGACCAGTAATAGAGGATATGAAAGGGAAAATACATGTTGCCCCGACCACAAATAAATTGGTATAAAGCAGGAGAATGATGAGAGTAATTCAGAACCAGAGACCACAACATTTTCAGAAAGAAAGCAAGAATTTCCCAAAATGTCACAACGTCACAAACTTCCTCATCAAAGGTTATAACTTCATAACCGCACCTGTGAGTACCACCAACCACCACAATATTGTTGGTGTGACAGTAATGTCAGTGGTAACGTTATTACATATGAAATAACCGCATGCAACGCCGCGAGACGGAAGACTAGAGGCACCCGAAAATTGAGCAATCGGAAAATTTAGATTTGGTTAAGATATTAGGGCAGTGGTGGCTCAGTGGTAAACCACGACTTACCAGCTGTAGGTTCAAACCCAGGCAGGCACTTTACTTCACTTTACTTTGAGTTATTTACTTCGTCTCCAGTGCTCTCAAAGTGGTCAAGGAATCGTGAGGAAACAGGCATGTCCTAGAACTACCGAATATATTTGACTTCTAACAACCCCCAGAGTGCCCGCGTGTTAGAAAGACTCACTCCCTATCACGGAGACGAGGCCTGAATTCCAGCAGTGGGAAAATTATAGGTTAATTATTTTTTGCTATGCAAAGATAGCTAAGTCATTAGGTGATATAGGTTTTTGGTTAAACTACTAAGAAGTCGTGATGGGTGTGCGTTTTGGTGGACTATTTTGTGTAATTGTGTTGATTTTGTGAGCTCGTTCTTGCTAAATAATTATTGCTACTATTTAATACTATTTAGTATACAAGAACCTAATTATCCATTTAGTTCTTAGCAAGCGATTCCTTGACAGTCTTTTGTAAGTTCATTTTCAACGTGGCACCAGAAATAAAAATCACTGATACGTGTCCCTTTTATAAATAAACTAGCTGACCCGACAGACGTTGTCCTGTCTTAACTGTGATACCTACCCTACCTACCTACCTGCCTACCTACCCTACCTACCTACCTACCCACCTGCCTACCTACCCTATCTACCTAGCTACCTAGCTACCTACCCTACCTACCCTACCTACCCTACCTACCCTACCTACCCTACCTACCCTACCTACCCACCCTACCTACCCTACCCTACCTACCTACCCTACCTACCCTACCTACCTACCTACCCTACCTACCTACCCTACCTACCCACCCTACCTACCCTACCTACCTACCTACCCTACCTACCTACCTACCTACCCTACCTACCTACCTACCTACCTACCCTACCTACCTACCCTACCTACCTACCCTACCTACCTACCTACCCTACCCTACCCTACCTACCTACCCTACCTAAAAATAAATTAAAAAAAAAAATGTATTCTGCTATTCAGGGCGGAGACAAATCCAACGAAACAAAAACCATGAAAATTGGTCCAGCAGATCTCGAGTTATAACGAAGGGAACAAACCCGTCTTTCTTTTATATATATAGATAAAGTTAAATCCAATTGATAACATTGCCAGATTTTTAAGCCATTAAAACATTATTATAATTTTAGGATAAGTCTATCCCTAGTTCAAATAAACCATTTAATTTTTTCACAGCTTCGGAGTAAAATAATAAAACCGAAAAACGAATTGATTATGACACTAAAATTGCTTATAAGGATAACAATTTATTTGTCAGAAAGACAGACGTCAATTATCCAGTTTCATTAATTTTTGTGTTTCGTCCGTTTAGACTAAAACGAATTAAAAAGGGGTTTTTTTGACTAGAACAATTAAATTTGTAAAAAATACGGAAGTCTCTTTTTTAGATTAGATTTAATAACTGAAACTGAATGACTAATATTTGGTATCTAAAATAAGGAATGATATCAATTTCAAATTAAGAGGTAATTACAACAACAATCGGTTATATATCTTATGATAGTTCATCTATATTATTCTCATATACGAGTTTGACATAATGCTAATATACACATGGTTTTGTAGTTATAAGTCTTGTTAATATAAGTTTCATTGCACATTTGCCAGCATTAGTAATACAGATGTATATTCGTTGTGTTGGCTGATCAGTTTGTTATCTAGGTTAAAGTTCTAAACTGTTTAATGTCCAATTTATTATGCTAGCTGGCTGGCTGTACTAAATCCTTTCCCTTCAAAACGCTAGTACCGACATAGTTACACAACATGTAAACTTTAGTAAATGTATTAGTTAGGATGACCTTAGTTATTCGTTTTCCAGGATCTATTAATTAGTTCACACAACAACTAAAAGCTCAATAATTATTTACAGCTTGTTGAAGTCCGTTGAATAATCATTATTATATTAGACCTCAACTTAGGATAGTTAAAACCTACCCTGACCTGACGGAGCCCAAAGTGCCGGGCCGCCACCAGGCAGGGGTTTCGGAAGGGCCGTGCGTTCCCGCGACCCTACTAAAATCTCAGAAGAGTATGGAGAGGATCAACATCTATTTAACCGATTTTTTAATCCTTCTTAAAACAAAATTATTTACTGGAACGACGATGTTTGAATGAGTCAGATTCTACATCAGGATCTAAATTATTTTGTTTCCCCTTCGATATTTTGTCCTACTATATCCAATGAATTTTGTCTCTATAGTAGACGCTCGAGAGTGAATTAGGTGTTAAATTAGGTTTAAAAAAAAAAAATCCCGTTGATATTCTATCTTACTCTAACCTGGGAAATACCTTCCCAAAAAGTCAGCATAACAACTTTCCCAATACGTCCTTAGAAGGCTTCCATATTGTTGTGATCGTGACCGAAGTTCTATGGGGTCACATTCAGAACCTTAGCCTTTCCCATCGCCGTGTTACCTTCACCTCAATCAGTTGCACTCATTTAAGTTTACTGTAAAACTTTGTTACTTTGGACTTTATGGGTTACTTTATCTATTAAGTTGCTTTGTAAATAGCATCGAAACAACGTTTAGAGATCGTAATATATTAAAAAATTATCTTAAAAGGTTATAATATAACCACATGCGTTGGGGATCACGAGTTTCGAAGAAATTTGCACAAACACCCACAAACAAATTATCACTGACAACATTCTGTGGACAAATCAGCAAGTCTCCTTTAAACAAATGACATTGTTAATAGGGTGACTGTCCTACACTCACATATCATCACTCGTGAATGGCATTGAAACGCACTGAACAAAAAAAACAAAACTAATTCAAATAATGCCCTTGAATATTTTCTAAACTCCATTCCAGTTCATCGTACTAGCCCTGGTATCGGCAGCGTCATCCGCTCGCCTCGACAAATCCATCAACGTGCCTTCCAACGCCAGATCTTCTGGTGGAGCCTACGCTGGTCTTCAAGCACCCCTAGGAGGCCAAGACTACTCAGCTTACAATGCTGGAGGCCAGGGAAGGCTGTCTGCAAGCAGCCAGGCCGAGATCCTAAAGTATGAGAATGAGATCAATGAGGAGGGGTACCATTATGCTTATGAGACTAGCGATGGTACTAAGGCCCAACAGCAAGGTGGGTTTTGCATTGGTGTTATTTGAAACTAGCTTTTGCCCGTAGCTTTTCTCGTATTAATCCTTCGATAATATTATAATAGTTAGGAGGATGACCAACCGGTCTATCGACACTCTAGACTGACAATTTATTAAATATTAGAGTAATTAAAAAAAAGAA
Source organism: Hyppa rectilinea (assembly GCA_951799385.1). Lineage (NCBI taxonomy): Eukaryota > Metazoa > Arthropoda > Insecta > Lepidoptera > Noctuidae > Hyppa > Hyppa rectilinea. The sequence goes on along the minus strand of OX637318.1, from coordinate 15,629,892 downwards.
CTCTTAACACACTACTAAAGTTTCTATCATTAATAAATTTCAATCATCAATCGAAATGCACGTGGTGCCATCTTTTATCATAAGAACTTTGTTGCAGTTTAAGGTGCTCTATGTCCGTTTCTGTACACCTGACAACGTATATGCAAAATTTCAGGATAATCGGTTCTGTGATTTAGGCGTGAAAAAATAACAAACAAACTTACTTGCGCATTTATATTAGTCAGGGTTACGAAACGCTTAGAACTGTTTGAGACATCCTCCTAGATAGATTCCACACATTGACATTCAGTTATAATTTCAAAAAGGTTTATTCTTAAACACTTTTACATGTTATTGAAAATTTACTTTCCGTTATCAATGGAAACCGGTTTGATCAACAACTTTTAGTTTCAGTCTTTATTCCATGGCCATTCTGTAACCATTTTTTTTTACCAAAATTTCTCAGGGTCTACTGCTCTAAAGGTTTAATACCATCGAAGTTAATCGCACCATATGAAATCGTAAACTGCACTCGTGGTCCAAACATAATAAAGTTTAGTTGTACAAAGTTATTACTTAAGCCATAACATTTGAAGTTACTTGCATATATGCAATTAATGTTATATCATACTTGCATGTTAAATGGTAATCATCGTTAGAAACTAACTCTGAAGTATTTGATGTATGTATTGTTTCGTCAAGAGCTTTTTTGTTGTTGCAACATTTATCATTATATTATTTAACTAGCGTCCGCCCGCGGCTTCGCCCGCATAATATGTCGACAAAACACATAAACCTTCCTATTGAATCACTCTATCTATTAAAAAAACTGCATCAAAATCCGTTGTGTAGTTTTAAAGATCTAAGCATACATACAGACATTGGGACGCAGGAAGCTACTTTGCTTTATACTATGTAGTGCTGTCCGCTTTTTTTTCTTTTAACATTCCATTTTCAAATTTTCAGGTCGCGTGATTCCCGGCGCACAACCCGAGGAAGGATCCCTCTCAGTCTCAGGCTCATACTCCTACATCGGTGATGATGGCCAAACCTACACCGTCACGTACACAGCTGATGAGAACGGCTTCCATGCTGAAGGAGCTCATCTGCCCACCCCCCCTCCCATTCCCGAGGAGATCCTAAGGAGTTTGCAGCTTACGGATACCAGTAGGTCTCAAGGTACGCACTGAAAAACATAATATTTCGCCCTCGATTGTCCGAAGGTCCGACAGAAGCCGCAGATATGTATAAGGTGACCACATTTTGTTAGACCGAGATTTCATGAGACTATTGATAAGACAATATAATTTAAATTTAGAGATTTATTTGAGTCTAAATTAATGGAAAAAATCGATAATACTTAGCCCGACCTGGTGATCGAACTAAGGTAAGCAGTGGTGGGTCAGTGGTAACGTCCCCGACTTAGGAGGGTCATTTTGGGTTCAAATCCAAGCGCGCGTCGTTTCTATCAAAACGTCCTGGTTCGTCCTAAAACAAAAAAATCGAAGACTTATGGCATCTACCTACCTATAAGGGCCCGCGAGTAATAGTAGGTAATCAAATTGATTAGGAATCTCTAAAAATCATGATCAGCACAAAGCATGTATGCATAGCGTTAAGGCTTCATTAGTCAACTTATTAAGCTGACTAATATTAAATTAATTGTTTTCAGGCGCCTACGACAGCAGAAGAAGCAGTTACGACGCCGACGCGGGCTACTAAATGTCCTAGCAAACTAAAACTATAAATTAGGATGACGACTAAGTCGTTGACTGTACTAACGATAATACAGTCAGGTACAAAATTTAAATGATAAGTTATTATTTAGTCTCTCAGTGATCGATTGGACAAAGTGGCCAGTACGTGTTCTGTAGTCGTTAATGTTATTAATTTGTAATAAAACTCTTTTTATATAGCTTTTTCTTTGATTTTCTTCTACGCTGTTCACTTTACTTCTATGGACGCTGTGGTTGGTATGTAGGTAAGCTTTATTCATAATTTTTTATTTGAACAATACAAAAACACAAGACGACTAAACTTTGAGCGGGATTGTCCGAAAGGGTTACCGCTACCCCGGGACATAAAGGGCTAAGGAAGGAACATAGATGGGTTTTAGTCAGTAAGAGTCCACACAGAGCGGGAGAAGTCATTGGATGATTTCCCAGCCTTTAAAAAAAAAAAGACAACTGAACGTATTGATATAGTTGTGAGTTTCAAATGGGTATTATAAAAATTTGGATGATTGATGTTAAGCGCCTGCCAGTTATGTTTTGGCAAGATTATGAGTGTGACAAAGCGCTACATTAATCATTCAGGCGTTCAGTTGGGTCTCAAGAAAACGATTTCATTGTAGCCTAATTCCTCGGTATTATGTGTTTATTACTTCCAAAATCATATTTTGCAGCCTTCTAAGTTTTTTAAGACATGAGAAGTATCCAAGCGCCAAGAGGAATGATCTGTACGTGTCACCACAGATCAATCCGACTTCTCAGTAGATGGCATTAGTAGTATTTCAAAAGTAAACGCTGCTTCCTAGCCGGTAAACAGGCAGCTGGTAATCATCCAAAGTTGAAGACAAATAAGTTATTCACAAAGATGTAACTATTAATGTACAGAGGCCAGCACATCAAGTTACCACAATCTGTCAAATTTCTTTGATAGTATTTCAACCAAAGACATAAGGTTCATTTTTAATTGAGAAAATTTGACAGTTAGGGATAGTTTGATGTGCTGGCGTCTGTACAACGGCATATCATTTGCCACCACCTTACTTTATCATTAGGCATGCAAACAGACAGGTAAAAACGGAAAACTAAAATACAAAAAAAAAATTTTTGCTAACAAAAATGATTTTTTTTTCATATTTTTTTTTTTTTTTACTTTATGCTAAGGAAGGTTTTCAGTAGCTTCCCCGTAGGTTCATCGGGAAAGCATTCTGGACCCACTGCGTTAAGTGCATTGCTTGCGATAAGTCACTGCCTTCTTCTTCAAGTTTTTGAAAGATTTTTAAGTCAAAGGTTTCAAGTATCCGTTAACTAGTAACCCAGATTACGATAGCTATAACTCATGATTCATGATCTCACCTAAGGGTACTTTTGACCCTGTGAATAACAGTTATTTAACCATCGGTTAGGAATTCGTCACGAATAATCTAATGGAGCACTGACTGGCTAGAAGTGAAGGAAGTTCTGTGCAAACGTACCTAGTGTATAACTTGCAATGGCGATCGCTAAGCGATAGCTGCGCGACCCGTGCTGTCAAGATGTTTAGCTAGTTGAAATCAATAGTGCAATACAATTGTTGTCATTTTCGTTCTTGCCATAACGTACACACAACCTTATCCTAGTCCTACACCGCCTACTAGGGTTTTGTTACGGTGTCAAAAAACCGAGAAACTAGTAAAAACTATCACATAAAGTTATTTCACACATAAAAACAAAACGAATCAACAACTGAGCTAAAATCAAACTCAAACTCAAAAGTATTTATTTCAAACTAGCTTCTGCCCGCGACTTCGTACGCGGACCCTGTCGCTTATGCCAGCGACAACGGGGTCGCCATTTATGTTATTTTTTATCATTTTTCCCATTTAAATCTTTTATCACACTGAGCTTTAGTTTTATTTCATTCCAACAACCACCAAAACATACAGTCCATTTGTCATCGTTTTCATTTTGGTAACCGCATTATTATATTCCCCACTTGTCTCTAGAGACCTAGAAGTCAATGCGTTGATACGGTTGGAACTCAAGCACAATTCTCTATCCGTGAACGTCTCCGACTCGCGAGACAATACATGACGTTCACGATCAGCGGTCAGTCGCACATCACGTGCCCCCAGTGGCATGCGTTTCATAAAGACAAAAAGACACTGCCTACCCTAGTTCTGATAATAGATATAATATTATTTTATCAATAAACAAAACAACATAAAAATCTTAAATCATAAATCAGAGCCACCTATCGAGTCAGTGCCGGTGTTATCATTAAGATCGTTCAAGTAATTTCGCATCATCGATTTGCGCTGCACTAGCGCCACGGCATTCGGCAAAGACACAAACTATTCGTCTCTGAATGTTTTGTATGTGTGCTCAGTGCAAAGTCGTGGTTATGCGGATTTTTATGTGTGTGCGTTCCTATAGCTACGTGGGCTTTGCTGACACACAATGACAAAAATCACGCATACAACTGCATGAATAGCCAGTGTCTATCTTACGAAGAATTACGATCCGTACCGAACATTTCCGAAGAAAGTTAGCTACGCAGTGCAAATATTTTAAGAAGTAACATTGTTTCATTGAATTTTATATATTTAGATGGCCATCATTTTTTTGTCGTATTAAATTTTCCTTTTTACTACGTAATTAGTCAATAGAAGCCATATTGTTTTATGTGTGTTGTGTTTGTGACTTGCGCTATCAGATATTTAGGATTTTAACATTGTTATTAGAGTGAAAAATGGATAATATTGTCTGTGAAAGTTGTTCAGATAAAATATGATGCGTTTTCAAAACTATCTTTCAGTGAAAAAAAACAAGTTATCGAGATAGGTCGTCCAACACCGGATTTGCAATTAATACAAACTAAAGGTAAAGTTAATCGTAAATTTAATACAAAACAATATCATTCATTTCATTGGCTGACAGGTTGCATACACAGTAATCGGTTATTTTGCTTCGTTTGTCTATTATTTTCAAATAATAAAACCGTCTGGAACGACATCGGTTACGCTGATATTGATAATTTTAATAGGTAGGTAGGTATAATAAAAATAAATTTTAATTTTACGAAATTATGCAAAAAAAGACATCAGATGTGACTTATTGCATTAAAAAAATTAGGGACTTTGAATCGTTTTTGGAATCATTCAGATCTAGTTTTGAATAAATTTTTGAAGCGTAAAAATAAGCACAGGGCCGCCAAAACGAAAACGTAATGTTGTGGACGCGAAAATCAATTTTAAGCGGATTTTTATTGAAATTCTAAACAATATAATAATATAATAATAATTATAGCCATCGAATGTCACGACCGATATAAAAATCTGAAAGAGTAGACTACTTTCTTGCGAAAATTTCAATAAATATAATGACAATTTTCCGGTTGAATTAGTATCGCAATTCGTAAATGTTTATAAATTATACGACTTTAACTTAGACTGCCTTATCAATGAGCTCAAACCAATCAAAAATTACCTACATCATCAATCGACAAGACGACGAACCAAAACCAACGAGTAGTATTTTTGGTGAGTAAAATTTTCTGCCTACCCTGTCTTAAAACTGTGTGCACGCCACTGCGTGCCCCACTTGTCTCTAGAGACCTAGAAGTCGATGCGTCGATACGCTTGGAACTCAAGCGTAATTCTCTTTCCGTGAACGTCTCTGACTCGCGAGACAATACATGACGTTCACGATCAGCGGTCAGTCGCGCATCATATTCTTCACTTGTCTTTAGAGACCTAATGAATACGCTGAGAACGCAGGCGTGCTTCGCGACCCGAAGAGGTTTCCACGGAGCGAGTTGCAGCCTAATGTTCTCGAACAGCATCAAGTCTCTCCTGACGCTCTTCGGTAGATTCTTGGGATCTTATGATCCTCAATCTTTTAGCTCTCTTGGAACATTGGGAAAGATTTGACCTCTTTCTAGGCATGGTCATAGTTTTATAGTGAAGATACCTGATCAATAAAAATCTAAATTAAAATGACTGCTCCCCTGCGTTACCGGGTAGGCTACCGTGTCACGAAGATAAATGGAAAAGGAAATTAAACACTCAAACAACATAAGCCCGAAGGCATATTCATACGATAAAATAAAAAAATAAATAGGAGTTTTGGCCAGTAGAGTCAAATTTTCAATGATATACCATCGTCATCAAAAATCAGTCCTAAACTGTTACCGCCTTCAACGAGTGCAGGTACTCCCAGTTTATGTTATTTTATAATTACACAGTATAATTAGTGATAGCTTTGATTTCCACATCAGATGTTTCTGATCTTCGATTTTTATAAGTCAACAGGAAATGCCCATCAGATTGAACAACAAAGACGTCAAAGACGTCATTCCTATGTGTTATGTTGTAGCTAGGCTCTTGGAGTTCCACAACAGGTGTTCCAGATCTTCGATTTTTATAAGTCAACAGAGAGTGCTCATCAGATTGAACAACTTGTGCTAAGACGTTATTCCTATATGTGTTATGGTGTAGCTAGGCTCTTGGAGTTCCACAACAGGTGTTCCAGATCTTCAATTTTTATACGTCAACAGAGAGTGCTCATCAGGCTGAACAACTTTCGCTAAGACGTCATTCTTATATGTGTTATGGTGTAGCTAGGCTCTTGGAGTTCCACAACAGGTGTTCCAGATCTTCGATTTTTATAAGTCAACAGGAAATGCCCATCAGACCGAACAACTTTTGCTTAGACGTCATTTCTATATATGTTATAGTGTAGCTAGGCTCTTGGAGTTCCACAACAGGTGTTCCAGATCTTCGATTTTTATAAGTCAACAGAGAGTTCTTATCAGATTGAACAACTTGTGCTAAGACGTTATTCCTATATGTGTTATGGTGTAGCTAGGCTCTTGGAGTTCCACAACAGGTGTTCCAGATCTTCAATTTTTATACGTCAACAGAGAGTGCTCATCAGGCTGAACAACTTTCGCTAAGACGTCATTCTTATATGTGTTATGGTGTAGCTAAGCTCTTGGAGTTCCACAACAGGTGTTCCAGATCTTCGATTTTTATAAGTCAACAGGAAATGCCCATCAGACCGAACAACTTTTGCTTAGACGTCATTTCTATATATGTTATAGTGTAGCTAGGCTCTTGGAGTTCCACAACAGATGTTCCAGATCTTCGATTTTTATAAGTCAACAGAGAGTTCTTATCAGATTGAACAACTTGTGCTAAGACGTTATTCCTATATGTGGTATGGTGTAGCTAGTCTCTTAGTTCCACAACAGGTGTTCCAGATGTTCAATTTTTATACGTCAACAGAGAGTGCTCATCAGGCTGAACAACTTTTGCTAAGACGTCATTCTTATATGTGTTATGGTGTAGCTAGGCTCTTGGAGTTCCACAACAGGTGTTCCAGATCTTCAATTTTTATACGTCAACAGAGAGTGCTCATCAGGCTGAACGACTTTCGCTAAGACGTCATTCCTATATGTGTTATGGTGTAGCTAGGCTCTTGGAGTACCACAACAGGTGTTCCAGATCTTTGATTTTATTCTCTCAGCAGAAAATGCTAATCACGTGGAACAATTTTTGCTATGGTATCATTTTCGTATCTCTTATAGTTTAGCTGGTCTGTTGCGGTTCTGCATCAGGTGTTCAAGTTTCCAAGATAAATTATAGCCTTTATGTTGCCCAGACTTAATACCTATACAACAAAAAAAAATCATTCAAATCCGTCCAGTAGTTCCGAAGATTAGCGTGTACAAACAAACAGACAAACAGACATACAGACAAACAGACAAACAGACATACAGACAAACAGACAAACAGACAAACAGACAACATTTTTTTTTTGGATTCGTGCTCTATTACTGTTTCTAAACCCCCCTCAATTTTTTTTTTTTTAATATATTCAATGTACAGACACAGTTTTTTTACTGTTTTATTATATGTATATAGATAAACCAATTACAGGCACTTTTGAACTGTCAAGGTGTCGGTCAGGCAGAGAGATGAAGCTAGTTGCCCATTCCAAAGCAGTAGGTACCTATGGAGAAGAACGGGCAAGAAACTCCATGGACACTCTTTTAAACAAAATATTTGTTGCATAGTTCATATTAATATTAGACATGTGAGAACGATGCAGAACGTTAAAAGCATTCGATATTAAATGTGTAAAAACTATTCAAAATCTAAATTAATACAAGCCTTACCCGCTAAGAGATGAACAGTCCCTACTGACAGCGCCCGTTCACGAGCATGACGCTCAACATTCAGCTCAACCATTTTGAAGGGAGCTAAATGATCAAACACACAAATCCAACAATCACAACTGGTTGCTTCAAACATCTACCGTCATAAAGCCTCGAGCGGTAATTTCGCATTAACACGGATCGCGAATTTAACTCCTCTGATCATGCGTACAGTATGGACAAACATAATCGTCATTCACTGTATTATTAACTGTGACTTAGAATTCGCAGTAAATTCTCACTTACCTGCAATATTGGCTGATGGGTTTGGACAAGTATAGTCGACTTCGTAATACCTTTAGCAAAAACGCCTGGTTCCCGGCCTACTCTTGAGCCAGATCTCGCCTGAAAGAACGTGGGTAATACGTGTAATAACACAGACGCTGGCAGACGGTTCTACATTTAGCGCTTGCGCATAATAAATCTGGTAGTTCGGTAGTGAAAAGAAAATGGTAGGATCAGGGGGCCTAGACAGAGTCACATTTGCATAAACAATAGGGAATTAGATAAATCCGAAATGTATTGAATTGGCATAAGCAACATGTTCTACCATATATTGTAGTAACACACTTTGTATACCTTGCTAGTTACTAGTATAAGTTTTGTTTTTTTTTTCTCACCATCTGTTCCTTTTTGATCAATAAACAATTATTAATTATTAAAATTATTAATAAGCTTTCGAAATGTCTCGTGATCAATCGTTTTCGATCGCTAGGGCAATGTCAAATTGTGGAACCAAATTCGATCGATATTCCCATACAAATGCGTTGACAAATTGCGTCCTTGACAATCCAAATCGCTGAGATAACGAATTGTTCGATCAACAATTTTCGAAATCGAATCGACACGGAGCGATTGACACTTGCCTAGGCCGCCAGGTCGAATTAATCTTCACTACAGTTAAAAGTACCTATATCTCTAACTATCACATTGGTCTTAATGCAAAAATAGTACTTGATGTTTTATTTAGTGCACGTGATTTTCAACCTTAATGTGGTAAAGTAATTATGAGGTCGACTATACCTATATGGAATGTTAATAAATGTGATAAACAATAAATATTTGTTTTTTTTTATTTGACGGTCAAAATTGATTGGAGCGATACGAAAAAATATATTTGTAGTATGAAATTATCAGTGAATATTAAAAGATTAGGAGCAAAATAGATAAAAATCATTTTTGGTCCTGAGTCGAAGGGAATATTCCGATAGGTGTCAAAAATAACCTACCTTGTCGAGTGCAGATGCCCTAGAGTGACATAATTCCATAAAATTAATATTACTCTACTGACGTAACAATCACTATTTCGAACAATATCAATTCCCCGTATCCATTATTCTCGTAAAATTATGTCATACTCGCGAATGACATGCCATAAGGTACCAACGTAAAATGTATTTATAACCTTACCTACCTACTTTAATTATTCATTCATAAAGTTATACAGAGTTGATATGACAGAGGGGCATTAAATTACACTACGTATACTATACGTGTTTAGTATTAATTCGGTACGGTATAAAAATAAAAAGCACCAAAAATGAGGTTTTTATTTTTCCAAACAAACTAAATAGCTTACAAATCAGAGTAAAACGCAACCACCCTTTGTAAATAAAAACTGACCTTGTAACGCAGCGGCACCGACGCGTGCACACCGGAGCGCTGTTAGGAAAGATGCATCGTGTTCAAACGGGGCAAAAACTTAAAAAAACATTTGCGACTAAACTACTGCTCCTATTTAATTGATTTTTGGTACAGAGCTTGAAAATGGTCCCTAGTAGGCTGTTTAAAGGAAAGCCCCTCTGTCGTATCAACTCTGTATACTAAGTTAGATTTATAAATTTCAAAGCATTTAAGTAGACTTCTAAAAGCAGTAGGTATACAAACTCAAACTCAAAGCATTTATTTCAAATAAACCAATTACTGGCACTATTGAATTGTCAAGGGGTCGGTCATGCCGGGTAAGCGGGATTGTCCGAAACGGTTACCGCTACCCCGGAGCACAAAGGGCTAAGGAAGGAACATGGATGGGTTTTAGTCAGTAAGAGTCTTACACTACCTTCCGCTCTTCCGCTCCACCCAGAGCGGGAGAAGTCATTGGATGATTTCCCCAGCCAGAGAAGAATATGAAGCTAGGTACAAAAACTGGGACGAAATTCATCATTATCAGCCTATTTACCTACAGTAGTCTAGTGCTGGATATGTACCTCTATTCAATGACATCCTCAGCTAGTCACCTATTATTATCCAGCTGCCATCAGAACCCAATCACAATCTGAATTGTTTTGAAGGATTTCAGCATTTCTCTATCTATTTTTTCTGTTATAGTATAATAGACATTGTTTCCCATGTATGATGCATAACTGCTGTTGTGATGCTGCTTTTTCTAGGAAAAAAAACCGTTTTTAATCGTAGAATGTATAAGTTACTCTTAGGATGGATTTCACCAATTAAACTGAACGCAATCAAGAGAGTAAACCGCGTTCAAGAGTTGTCAGTGTCAATATTCCACAGAAAATAATAACACTAACAGGTTTTCAGTTTCGCTGGTGAAATTCGGTATTGCATTTTGGTAAATCTCTAAGCTTTGTGCTGACAACTGTAATCGAATCGGGATAATATATCGGGATAGATATCGGGAGGTCGGTCGACCTGTTATTATCCCAATCCAATGCAAGACAAAAGCCGCTTCTAATACAATTCAGGCAATTTCAGACTTATATTATTAAGATTTAAGTTCCCTCACGATTTCGTTTAACAATATCAGAAATTTGAAAGAAAAACTGAAAAAGTACGCACATGATAGGAATCGCAAAAGTGATATTGCATGAGAAGCGAGATTACAGAATTTAGTAGGTATGTAAAAAACTTGGTATTTTAATGATTATATTTCGCCAAATATGGGTACCAAATACCATAGATAAGACAAGTTACAGGAAATAAATTTATCATTTTCGACCAAAACATTGCCGTTTTTTTATGTAAATGTAATCGTAACAGTGGATATCCAGCAGACAGGAACTCAAAAGCCCTGGAAAGATAAGCATGTCATTGTATTAGTGTCCAAAACAAACAGATGACTGTGACAAAAATCGGGATTTTTAGGTTTCCGTTCGTCCAAATTACAGCAGTGGTGGCACGGTTGGAACGTCCCCGGCTTACGAGTAACGGCTCACGTGAAGCAACCGGCATGTCCCAGAACTAAAAAATTGGAGAAGTGATGTAACATCTAGTGATAACAATATAAATACCTTTATAAATTACAAGCTGACCCGACAGACGTTGTCCTGCCTTAACTATGATACCTACCTACCTAATCACTTAAAGCTATGAAAAATAGATAGTAGCCGATTCTCAGACCTACTGAATATGCATATAAAATTTCATAAAAATCGGTCAAGCCGTTTCGGAGGAGTACGGTAACTAACATTGTGACATGGAAATTTTATATATAAGATTTTCTAAGATTCTAATGTTAATATTTTACTTCAATTTAATTCTGAATAAATTTACTATAGTCGTAGTACTTTCCACCAATCGACAATCCTGATCGTCTTAACAAGTCCGGTCATCCAGTTTTGAAGGAAGAATTTGAATGGATGATGAGCCGAGCAGAAAATTAAAAGGAGTGAGCGTCTCTTGATCTTCGTGGCAAAGTGAAACATGACTAAGTGGTCTTGAGATGGCAATAGTACGGCTTCTAGCAAAAGGGTCACGAGCACTTCATCCTTCGCTGCCTTTTCATGCAGGGTGGCATTTAATGCTACTTGTACACTGCGGACCAGCCTTTTCCTACATCCACCAAAGAAAGGAGCTGCGTCACGGATAAAACTCCATTTGACACCTCTATTTGCGGCAGTTTTCAAAGTCGGGGTGGTAAAATTCCCGATGTATTCGGTTTTCACCAACAAAACATGTGGCGTTGACCGAATATATTGTACTAGCTGACCCGACAGACGTTGTCCTGTCTTAACTATGATACCTACCTTACCTACCCTACCTACCCTACCTACCCTACCTACCCTACCTACCCTACCTACCCTACCTACCCTACCTACCCTACCTACCCTACCTACCCTACCTACCCTACCTACCCTACCTACCCTACCTACCCTACCTATAATGTGCAATAAAAAAAAAAAAAAAAAAAAAATATGCCTATGTCCTTCTCATGAATGCAAACTATCTACATACCAAATTTCAGCAAAATCGGTTGGGTGGTTTAGGCGTGAAAAGGTAACAGACAGACAGACAGAGTTACTTTCGCATTTATAATATTAAAGTATGGATTGGGAATGCCTCTTCTCGCAATAAAATGACGCAGACTCATTATCGCCGAATCCGCTGATAAAGAATGCACCAATTCTAAATGGACGGCTCTGGACGTCATGCAGGTAAAAAGGCCAACATAGCGTTTTTCTCTCCTTCGGCCAATCGAGGTGAGGATGGGGTCAAAATAGTCCACACCTGTACCTATATGTAAATGGACGGCGATGGTGAGCAAGCCGTTTTACTTTTTTTATTTTGCAGAACAGACATTGGTGGGCCACACTTCGTACAGCGCAGCGCATGCGCACGCTAGCGTTGGCTGCTTCCGCATACAGATTTTGATGAAACAAGGCACTTTTGTTTTTAACGTACAGAGCTGTAAATGGACTGGATGAAGCTCCAAAGATAACAGCAGTCATTCGATACTCTTTAATAGGCGTTGAGTTATCGTCGCGCCAATGAAAACCTAGCGCATCCCTATCCTGGTCTCGAATTTTTATTAGAGGAAACATTGTCCTGATGTCAGCTGATATGGCGACACGACCTTCTCTGAAACGAAAAAGAATTCCTTACAAGTTCTCTAAAAGATCAGGCCCTTGGAGAACCAAGATGTTCAAAGACACTCCTTGATTCGTAGCAGCCGCGTCATGTACGACACAAAGCTTACGCTTTTGTGGGTGGTGGTATATGTGGTATTGTCCCCCTCGAGGCCCACGACAGAGGGTTGCGGCTCTGTGGCGGCAAACCCGGGTGCTTGGGGAACGAAACCGTGCTGGCAGTTGCGGCGCGGTAATGATGGGGCAGCAGCCTGTGTGCCCGTTACATGAGCAGGCTGTGAGAGCTCGTCCGTGTTGTTTCCATGAATTAAATTAAATGAGTTATACTTTACTCAGACTTGCGTCCTTCTTAGGCTCGTAGCGCTTTTCTTGCTTTGCCTAGTACCTTCAAGTTCCGCCTCTGTATTTATTTGTTCGAGCTTAACGCGATACGCGGGTTCTTCGGCCTGTTGCTTTGCCTCGGCGAGCGCCTTCAAATTTTCATATTGACGGCGCTTGTAGGCAGCTTCCGCAAAGGCCCTGCGCGCTTTCACCGTCGAAGACGCGCTCGACCTGGTTTGCGCAGAGCGCATACTGCACGCGCCTTCATCCTAAGTTTCCTGAATTTTCGTTGTGGAAACTACGGGATAATGAAGGTTGTGAAGAATGAGGTGGAGAAGCATGAGAAACTGCGAGATGACATGGCAGCTTTAGTTTTACTACGTGTGTTCATAATTATAGAAAAAAATATAATAATGCGGTTACCAAGATGAAAACTATGTACTTACGTGAAAAGGAATGGTAAAATTTATCGTCGAAGGACCAAAATGAAAACAATGACAAATGGACTGTATGTTTTGGTGATTGTTGGAATGAAATAAACATAAACTTAGCGTAATAAAGTATTTAAATGGGAAATGATAAAAAATAACAAATGAAAAACACAAAACCAAACCATTTGACAGATAAAAACAAAAAAAAACAAAAGAATAACAGTCGAATAAATAATACAAAAATCTTATAAAAAATGTTTGCACAACCAAAGAGTTCGCAACATATAACTTCATGTTACACAGTAACTGGGTTGTGGATGTCAGATAGTCAGCTAATCAGCCTATAATGTTCCAAATGCTGGGTCACAGCTGCCTTCTCTCTGTACGAGAGAGTGTGCCATAATCCACAACGCGGGGCCCAGGACGGGTTTCTGTATGTCCCAAATTTTCTATTTTTTTGGTTCTAGGACCGTTTTCTCCGTGTTATCCGTTCACTCCTTCATGTTTACCTTCACAGATTTTAAGAGCAGTGGTGAAAAATTTAAATACACAAAGTAAAGTGCCTGGCTGGGTTGGAATTCAAGACCTACAACTCGAAGTTGAGACTGATACCATAGGGCCGCCACTGCTCTTATAAGGCAGTTGCTCCATAGACAATACTCGCATTCATCTGCATCTATGTGTTGCGTGAGTCGAGCACATATATGTAGGTCCTTGTTAAATATATCCGTTAGTACACAGTCTATCATAGCCAATAATGTCCATTATATTTCAATATTTATGAATTTTAATCAGCCCCTTTCACATTAATGTCCTATGCTAAGATAATGCTCGTTAATTATAACAAAATTATCTATTTACCCATAATAATTAACTGTGTTTGATATGCAGAGTTTTATTATTGGCTATAAAGGCATGATTGATAACACATTCATGTAATGAGATAATAAAACGAATTATTTTAGTACGTTAGTAGGTACTATTTTTTAGTCTCTTGACTCCCTGTGATGGCAAACTCGCTGAGGCCCGTTGGTTTTTTTTTTTTAATTAAATGGATAAACTTAGGTTGGTTCTACAACCTATGTTTATCCCTGTTCGCACTATACAAGTACGCCCAATTGACAACCCCCGGTAGGTGTAGGACTATATAAGGAAACAAAGATATTGGACTACGAGTATGTCTTTGATGGCTAAAGTGAACTGAATATTAGTAGGTATATTATTAGTAAGTTTAGCGAACAGCGAATACTTGGTTAGCCAACCAAAAGATTAAACTCCATGCAGTCGAAACTTGTGATAAATTTACTAACCATCAGCCGGTCACGTGCACTATCAGAAGAGAGGCTACCTATGTGCCAAATTTCATCAAAGCACAATAAACAAACACTCACTACATTTATATCGTAGTTACCAAGAGTCAATAGTAAATTTAATTAACTAACCTAATGACATAACTAAGACATTCTGCGATTAAAAACATAATATTTTGTCTCTGTACTCTTTTTACTTTGTACTCTCTGTACACTGCACTCTTTTTTTTAAGTCCGAAATCATTAACTCGTCTTGAGCAAGCGTGGTGTTCAATCCTCGTGCTAACTCTATATTAAAAGAGGCCATACACACCCATTATGCAGGGTTCGTCCAGCATTGGGTTAATAATAGGCTGGTATCAACGCGCAACCTAGTATAGATAAATATCTAGCAGTAGCTAAGCCGATCGCAATTATACACACGGGCGAAGTCGAGGGCGAAAGCTAGCCTTCCTCTTTAATCACTCTATCGGTTGATGAAAAACGCATTTAAATTAAATAGCATAGTTTAAAAGATCTAAGCGTACGTAGAGGCCGACGGCGGCGGCATTTGTTTTTAGACTATTCGATTTCACCAATTTCAAGCTTGTTGTAAATTTATGTAGCTTCGAATATCTAAATTGACCGGACTATATGTAAAGATACTGTAGCATATTGAAACAAAAAAAAATTGAGCCGTATAAAACTGATTGGTCTTGTGTCTATTCAAACATATTAATCACTTATCAGATTTAAAGATCACGTTTATGTTAAATGATGACAATGCCAGCTCAAAATTTCCATGAACCTTTTAGTCATTCAATTCCCTTAACTATTTGACCGTCATATACATCGTCATCATCGTCATCAGAAGTTTATATATATATTTTTTTTAAGGCTGGGAAATCATCCAATGACTGCTCCCGCTCTGGGTGGAGCGGAAGGGAGTGTCAGACTCTTACTGACTAAAACCCATCCATGTTCCTTCCTTAGCTCTTTCTGTTGAGGGGCATCGGTAACCCTTTCGGACAATCTCGCTGCCCAGGCGCAGGCATCGGACTTAACGGGGCTCTTCCTTTTTTTTTTTTTTTTAAGGCTGGGAAATCATCCAATGACTGCTCCCGCTCTGGGTGGAGCGGAAGGGAGTGTCAGACTCTTACTGACTAAAACCCATCCATGTTCCTTCCGTAGCCCTTTATGTTCCGGGGTAGCGGTAACCCTTTCGGACAATCCCGCTTACCCGGCAGGCTTGGCCCTGAGGGGCCCCTTCATATGCTGACATCTCTTAGAGGCGCGCGTGGAACATATACGCGCCGTACGGCACGGGTCCGCCGTACGCCGTGCTGATCGGACGGTGAGTTACCCATTACTCACCGCCCGCAGGCCCGCGCCTACGGTGGCCGGGAGTCGTCACGTGGCTCCCGACGCCCGGGGCGTCTCCTGCGGCGGCTGGGACGGGAGGACCTTTCTCTCTCCCATCCCGCCACCTCCTTCGCGAGCATAACTTTTTCGCAGAAGGAGGTGACTGCCTCCCACTCCCTCTCGCCCCGGACCAAATGCGCGTTAATCTCTTTGAGGCGCGCGTGGAACACGAACGCGCTGTCCGTGTGTAAGGGGCCTACCATCTGTATCATCAAAAATAATAGTTGCCAGATACTCATAAGTCTAATTCGAAGTTGGATGAGTTTGAAGTTAATGTTATAAACGAAGTATCCGTTTAATTCCGAAGAGAGTAAAGGTTGCGTTAATTAGTAAAATGTTTCCGTTTATTTTTACCTGTCTTGTCCCACTGCTGGGCCAGATTCCCCATAGCTTCCCATTGATCTTTCTCTATAATCTCTATATCTTTAATCATTTTTCCTTAATAAAGTTATTTACGGTGGGTAATATCGGTAGACAATATTTGGTTTATTAACCATAGTATGGTATTATCAGCTCCAGATCACGTTAATGTAATCATTTCCTGAGTAAAATTTGCGATAAACCATATTGTAAGACTTAATTGTTGGTTTCATGGAGCGGCTGATAATTTACTTAGTAATAATACATAATACTGTTATATGGCCGACATGCATGCTACACCATATAGGTAAATGCAGAAGTTTGATTTGACTGAGCTTTGAAAATACAACATTTACAATCGTTGTCTCCGCGACTCCAACAACGTCGTATAAATTGAATTAAAATGTACATGTTTGATTATTCTCGTGAAAAAGATGTGATTTAGACAGTTGCTGTTGTTGTTGTTAAGTAGACGTTCTACGTTGTACTTAGGTAACGGAATAAAGTAGTAATTGAGTTACATTAAATCATTCAAGACCAATCCAGGCACATAAAACGGCGCGTACATGTTCCACGCGCGCCTCAAAGACATGTCAGCATATGAAGGTGCCCGTTAGGGCCGAGCCCTCCGGGTAAGCGGGATTGTCCGAAAGGGTTACCGCTACCGCGAAATATAAAGGGCTAAGGAACGAACATGGATGGGTTTTCGTCAGTAAGAGTCTGATACTCCCTTCCGTTCCACCCAGAGCGGGAAAAGTCATTGGATGTTTCCCACCCAAAAAAAAAATAAGGCACATAAATAAAATTAAAAAAAAACTTTCTAATTCAATTAACTAAATTTGTCCATGAATACAGTTATACCTACTTGACAACTATTAGGTATCACCCGAGATCTAGCCTACCTTGGTTATAGCAGTTTTATTGCTGTACAGCAGCCCTAGTACCAGGCAATAAATAAGTGGCGGCAGCAAACATAATTATAACACCCGACAACAGCAACCAGCTGCATCTTTCTCACTAACCGACCCCCTGATAATTCAAAAGTGCTTGTAATTGGTTTAATTGAAATAAATGGTTCGAAAATCATCTTGCTAATGTTCCTTCATAGAACAATTGACGATCAGTAGCTAAAAGCAATGAGCAGTGAAAACTTAGTAGTATGACCGTCAGAACGCCAAGTCATTGGTCTCGAGTTCGAACCCAAGGCAGCAACTCTGATTTTTCGGATTCATGTGCGTATTGTATAATTATTACATGCTTGAAAAAACCGTGCAGGAAAACATCGTGAAGAAACCGGCATGACTGAGAGATATTTCTCAACAGCATGTGAAGCTAAGTCAGACGCCCATGGGCAGCATAAAAACTCTGACATCAGGTTAGTCACTAATCACTCGAAAAAGAAAGAAGCTAAAAGCGATGCTAAGTGACTTAAAGATTATGCTTAATTGGCGTGGCGTTTGAAATGTATGCTACGTTTTCTTTTCAAGATAGGGCTGGGCTCTAAAGGGAAAATCAACATAAACTCGAATAAGATGTACACAAATAAATATTTACCGGTAGTAAAAATATTATTATTAATATTTTCTCCTGTCTGTTTCAAATAAGCCTTTTGAGTGATGTATCTGCCATGTGTATATGGCTGGATAGGACATGCTGCGAAGCTTAGTGTAGCTTAAGCATTCTGGACGTACGGTCCACAATTTTCACAATGAGGTGTTATGTGTTTTTGGTAGTGATCGCCATTTTGGATGGGGGTGTATGTAAATCGGTGAGTATTTTGTTATTTTACTTTTAAATTTTTTAGTGTTTTTTTTTTGGAAAATCATTTAATACGGTTATTATTATATAATTTCAAAATGTGTGTTAGCAAAAACATATGTTTATAAAAGTAAAATTTCCCACAACGTTTTGAAAATTTACAACACAAATTGCCCTTGTAAATTTCCCACATCGTTTTGAAAATTTACAACACAAATTGCCCTTGTAAAACTTCCAGACCCGGAATAGCACCATATCATAAAAATATTTGTTTCATTGAAGAATCAAACCCATGACCGCCTACCCACTGCCAGAATACAATTATTTCCCCACTGTTGCACTACTTATTGGGCTATTCTAGAAATATACGTGTTTCATTTTTTTCTTTAATGGCGTGTTACTGAAATATGTGGTCATATACCTATAAGGATCCATCAGATGCCCGATAGAATAGAACAGAATACTCTTTATTATGCACGGTCGCCAGCACATCAAGTTATTTCAAACTGTCAAATATTCCCGATTTTAATAAAGTTGAAAAAATATCAAATAAATTTAGCAGATTGGGGTAACTTGATGTGCTGGCGACCGTATATATTATATTATATTTCATGGGGCATCTGATTGATCGGAACGCCATAAAAATACCATATTAATGTAGAAAATTTTACAAGGGGTGACACGATGGGCGGTCTGATCGCCAAAACCTATCTTTTAAAGACAACAACCTTTGGATTGATTAAAGGAGAAGGAGAGACAAATACTGCAGGGAGTCTGTGATGAACCATTGACAGATAAAACAAATGTATAGGTGTACATAAACCCTATTACACTTGTTGTAGGTATTAAATTTACCCAAATGACATCTTTTTTTTCGCGATTACGATGTTAGCATGCATGCATGTATAGTTTTTTATTTTGATGGTCTGTAACCACACCCTTTATTATGACCACAAATTTCTGATATAGGTACTCCTCTGTTTGAAACATTTGGCATGTTGTCCAAACAAACTTTTATTTTTCCATTTCGTTACCTGGGACTTGATTAAAAAAAAAACAATTGATTTGAGAATTTAATACAACAATTTTCCTGTGTTGTTATGCGTTTTTAGGCTACAAATCTAAATTGACCAGTTAGTAAGTTAATTAGGTAAAACTTAAATATAACATAACAACATAACATATATTGATATAACTGATAAGCGCCAAAGCCAAAAACAACAGCTAATGCCGCAGAGTTATTGTATGTCGATATAATTATACTCTGTTTCAAACTTTTTGATGAAAGTGTAAACTCTATTAATGACTCACTTATTATGTGAATGTGACAGAAACACTAAAAAACACAGTATTTTTAAAATGTATAGTTACTTTATCATCAACATAAAAGCAGCACAGCATCTAACGATGCCGATGCTGATGATTAAAACAACTACATATAACTAGAGTGATACTCAAACATCATCCATGCAAATCGATTCACAAATAGCCTTGACCATCAAACTTGAAAAAGAATACAAGCAATAAACACTAAACTAACCAATTACGTAAGAGTCTCCATTCAGAAAGGTCCCGGGTTCAACGCTTGGCTCGTTAACGGTAATATTTGTTCTACAAGCTACCTACGCGTTCCTGAAAGACCGTGTCATTAGCAAATCAGTGTTTCTGAGAAATATTTTATGACGTTTGTTAATATTTTCAAACTTATTTGCCTTTGTTTTGATCTGTATATCATTCTCATTTTGCATACAGTTTTGTGTCCGACAAGATGACACGTGAAAACCACCCGTACTAACCAGTACGGGTGGTTTTCACATGTCATCTGGATTCCAACCTCAGTTTTTAAAGCTGTAAAATCAACAGCCTGTTTATGCTGCGAATATTCTATAAACACACTTACCGCATTATCGTATTAATTAGACATACATAATTATGTTTTTCCCAATTTAAAGTTTCCGAAATAAATAATGTAAAAAAACTTTTTAACAAAAAATAAAACCGACTTCCAAATCAAAAACACTACAAAGTGACAAATAATTTTGATTTCGGTGTCGGTGTCTTCGGTTTTGTATTTTCATTTTTTGCCACCGACTTCCGAAATCAAAATTATTTGTCACTTTGTAGTGTTTTTGATTTGGAAGTCGGTTTTATTTTTTGTTAAAAAGTTTTTATTTTTCACTTTTTAGTTGTGGTACCTACCTACACATTCCCCCCCTGTCCTACCCCCCCCCCTCCCCCCCAAAAATTTAATACCACTACCTGGTATGTAAATTACAGTGACGGGAACTTATTAGAACATCGTCCACATATATTAAGTAGGATTTCTTTTAGATTTTTGTTGATTTTTCAAAAACCGCTTATTCGATTTCGATAAAAATTTTATGGGACCACTTGGGAAGTATACCCTTTCCAACAAAAAAAGATTTTTTCAAATCGGTTGGCAAGCAACGGAGTTACGCGCGAACAAACATAAAAAAAAAAAAAAATACAAACATCCGAATTGAGAACCTCCTCCTTTTTGAAGTCGGTTAAAAAAGCGTTCGCTTTTATTTTCCCCAAAAAACTTTATCGAATGCAGTTCACATTAACTTAGACCGTATCAAAAACATTAGGACAAACATTTTTTTTTAGTCCGCCAGCTAGATTATAAAAAATAATATTGGACTCGTATTTATTTTTTCATTTTTTACGTATTACGTCGATACATTGTGTTAAAATGTGGCATAACGTCACGGTTAGGTAGATTTTAAACTTGATTGGGACGTAGCGAGCCCCCACACCCCCCAACTTTAATGCGTTTATCTAAGTAACTTTTTATTAATATGATAAAGCAAAAAAAGCGTGTAATATTTTTTTATTATCTGACTGACGGACATATATATTTTGTTTTTTAACCTGTCGCCATCCCCATTGTTTTCCATTGCTGTGAAGGACTTTGCCCGCACGAGGTAATTTAATACCCATTTCTCGGAAGAGTAAATTGACTTCACAGACATGTAAAAAAAGTGTGCAATGCCATCTGTCATAATTGTCTTTCAGCGTTTAGAAGACTAGACTTATTGTCATTCATTAACGCATCAAGGGTAATCAACGATGCAAGAGCTAAACATTTTTCGTGTTTTGTAAATTGTTTTTACAAACTTTCATTAGTTAAAATATTGCAAATTTAATTCATATTACTCAGCGATCACGTTCACCAGATTCAGATTAAATATAATATCAACCAGTAAAGTGCAATACAGAACTATTATGATGTGATCCAAAGGAGGTATTAAGTGAATAAGGTTAAATGCTTTGATTTTGAAAGCATCAACATTATGAAATCCCACAGCAGTCCTTGAAACACGTGTAATAAAACATTAATAATAACTTGATGCTTACAATTAAACATTTAAAATCATCAATTTATGATTGTTATTCTGCTCCTGCGAATAACTAGTCAGCACTTCGCGTGGGCAAAATATAACTTCGGCAGTTAATTTAAGTTTCCTTAGTCTCTGATTGTGTCATAGTTCGTTCAGGGAATTGTATTGGCACACCCTTATCCCACCTTCTATGACACAAAGCGATGCCTTTAAACTGATAGCTTAGAAGACTATTCGAATATTGAATACAATAAAAATAACACACACATAAAAAATGGAGCGATAAAAAAAAATACTTAGCTTTTCTTTATTAAATTCCAGAACAAACACACAAATCCAAAAACGCAGCACAAGGATCTCTCAATCAAATACTACACGAAACAGACAGATATCACAATTCCAGTCATGATGCACCTAGACAAAGCGCTAACCAGGATACTATCGAAAGAATCAAAACACAAAATAAGAGAGAAATTCAAATTACTAGCAAAGGATATATTAAAAGACGTAGAAGATTTATTCACCCATCCAAATCTACAGCAAAAAGTGAAGCTGGAACTGCTCGATGTGAAGATATTAAAGAATTCAACGAAAAAGGTGGTGATGAATGAGAATGTCTCAAAGTATTTGAAGAGTTATTGCCAATGGCAAGGGGAGAAGAAGATAGCAAAAAAGAAATGGTTCTACTCCGTTCTGTTTACGGGATTGGATCTGTTCTATCTGGATAAGTTTGGATCTGAAGTTAGAAGTAGTACTGGTAAGTTCTAAAATTTTGAAAATATGAGATTTCAAATCCGTGAAACCGATTATGTGGATTCGGACAATACCTTCAGGGCGCTGTTTGAGCGGTTTTATAGAGAACTTAATCGCGAGGCACTCCGTTTTCTTATAATCGCAAAAATTATGACAATAACAAGATTCTTAAACTACCGATATTAAGCTTTTGTGGTTTTTTAGGAAGTCAATTTGAATACGGATTTTTTTTTAATAAACTTTTTCAGTATTTATAGACCAATAACCTGTTTGTATGGTTTTACCTGTAAATGTAAGATGGTTACAATAAATAAACAAAATAAAGTATTTCTTTTACGTAACGGTGATACGCAACACACGCGTATTGTCTTGGAGATGCGGACACCAGCCCGTATTATCTATTACTTACGTAACGGTGAAGACCAACTTAATAAATATTTGTTATTATTCACTTTTAGAATTATTACATACTAAAACATTAATTAATATATACAACCTAAAACTAAAAAATATATCCATTATGTACATGGTAAAAAAAGGAGAAGAGCTCATGGGCCAACTTCAAAAAGAAGCTACGCTTATCTGTAGTCCATGCATCACTTGGATACTAAAAGACTTAAACACAGCTTATCTAGAAATTTAATAAACCGTATATTATAACCTGTTTCCATATCCTCCCTGCAGTAAAAGTCCAAACCAATTATGGAAATAAGCCTGCAAAGCGTTTGAAACGACAGGAAACGCAGAAATCTTGCGTAAACCATCAGATGTAATCTTAAAAGTCTTTATTTTATTTGAATGTATAATATCTGAGAGAACATAAAATGTATTTGATAAGTTTAAACACGATATTTGCAAAGGGGTCTCTCCTCTGGATCAAAATTTGAATCCGGGTTCGGATTTATATGAGTACTAGCTGGTCCGCGCAACTTCGTCTGCGTCACCAGAGAGAGTGAGTGGTTTAGATATCTCCTAAGTAAGTGTTGATTGAAATCAATTGATATCAAGCACAATTTTGTTAACATTTAAATACTTGTGATTAATAACATATTTATTTGGATAAGGATTAATATTATGTTGATAAAACTCCTTCGCAAATAATGCATTAACTTCGAAAAATATTGTTTAAAACAAGAAAATGATTCAATCTTAAAAAAAAGACATGCTGTCGCGGACTTTATTTTAGATCTTTTAAAGAGGAACAATTCCACATAATTATTTGCGTAACTTAAACCGTTCACGCAGCGTGCACGCAACGAAAACTTCGAAAAAGGAATACTTTTTTCAACATTTGTCATTTATGCTCCGCTCCTATTGGTTGTAGCGTGATGTTATATAGCCTATAACCTTCCTCAATAAATGGACTATCCAACACAAAAATAATTTTCCAGTAGTTCCTGAGATTAGCGCGTTCAAACTAACTACAGTATAGATCTTCCAAAGCTTCAATAATTATGTGAATTTTCCCATATAATCTTCGTTACTCAAGACTCGAACCACAAGATAAAGAAATTTTAAAATGTTATTCAAAATTCCAGGTCGAGGGTATATGAAAGGGATGTGCAGTAACAAAAACAGCTGTACTCTCCTCGAGTGGCATCCGGAAAACATTGCCTACATACTGACTCACGAATTAGCACACAGGTAAACTGCGATTATAACATTACGTCTCTTTACGACAAAACGCATTCACATAATGTCTCCATTCGCAAATGGCTTTATTTAAATGCCTTGCTGACTGGTTAAATATATGAATACTTCCACAGTATGAATTTTGTTCATGCTGTGAAACATTCTGATGATACAATTAGAAGATGGAAAGTTTTTTTTGACTCGGGAGTTACAAATGAGAGAGCAATGTGATATGTATCCATTTACATTCTTACATTAATTTGTGACTTGGTAGCTTGATGCCAAGGTAAAGCTTAATTAGGCTTAGTTGATTCTTTTAGCTACTGTCTAAAGCTTTTGTTTAGCATAATTCTGTAAGATTTAAAGTAAGGATCAATACAAGAGAAGAATACAATAAATAGAAGATGCAAGGAAAGGTTTTGTCTATTACGATTATAAAGCGTTAAAAGGAATGAACTAACCTCAATATCCATAAAGAGAACATTAAAGAGATTTTACTCAAAGTTTATTTACACGGTCTACCGTCTACTCTATGAAAGAAAGAAATCATTAATATGAGACTGAATGGAATCAATTAAAGTAGACATATGTTTGTAGCCAATGCATTTGAATAAAGTCGCTGTTGATGCTAAGCTCAGACTGGGTCTGGGGGTAAGCGGGATTGTCCGAAAGGGTTACCGCTACCCCGGAACATAAAGGGCTACGGAAGGAACATGGATGGGTTTTAGTCAGTAAGAGTCTGACACTCCCTTCCGCTCCACCCAGAGCGGGAGCAGTCATTGGATGATTTCAAAGCCTTAAAAAAAAAAAAAAAAAAGACTGGGTCTGGAACAGATTAAACAATTCATATAAGGACTTCAAGTCTACAGTTAAAAAAACTGCCTCATTTTAAAATAGGGTGACGATACGATTGGACGATCAAAAACGGAACGGACTACTAAAAAATAATGTTTAGCAGAGTTGACAAAAAACATATTTCAAAAAGTTTATCCTTTATTGTGAGGTTGTTTTACCGTTTTACCAAGTAATGTAAAGCCTACTTTTAGTAGTTACTCACCTATCAAGTTTTTTTCAATAAGCCTTTTTCAATAAGCCTTCTGTCCCTTGTAGAAATTCTGTCTGATCTGTGCCAATTAATTGCTTCCAGTTCTCTTATCATCACTTCTATGTCGTCAAGCAGTCTATCAATTGCTCATATACCTAGTAATATAGCCCTGTCTGTCAACTGGGTTGTTAATGGATCGCTTTTAAACATTACTTCTTGTTAAAACCTGAGGTTTTTATTATCATTCGTTTGTTTGTGATCATTAATTTCCAAACATTGTATCATGTTGCCTGGGAAGGTTGACCAAATTGAGCCAATAACTAAAAAATTTAGACAATATTATTCCCAATTGCCGTTTATAGGACACAAGCCGTGTACTCTCGTGTCAATCAAAGCGATAGTCGTTTATTTAGGCTAATAATAGCGACAACGTGTGACTAGATATAGCTGCTAATTAGATTCTCGGTATCATAACCAATATGTGCGAAATATTTGATAAGTGCGAAAATAAGTTTGTTTGCTTTAATTATCTGCAAGCAAAATCGAATCTCCATAAATACTTTACTTGTCAAGGATTTGCAGATGCAGACAGTGCTTATTTTAGTGAATTTATTATCATTACAGATTAAGTTGGTTTAACATGCACAATTGTGATAAACATTCACATGACAATGACCTCAAGTCACCGTTTATAACAATCATTGAGGCCTATGCGTTATGAATGCTTGGCCTGTTCTATGTTCATATACCAAGATGTAGTGGGTACCTACTAGTCATCCCACTATCGTTGGCAAAAAAGGCAACGTTCCCATTTTTTTTTTAACGTTCAATCAATCTTCCTAGCCTTTTCCCAACTAATTATGAACACTCAAAATACAATTTCAGTCTCGGCATGTCACACGACGGGCCTCCCCACAACGAGTGTCGACGACAAAGACACATCATGGACGCTAAGTACAACCCTAAAAATCCTGCTAAAACCTGGTCACCGTGTAATAGGAGAGATCTCAATCATTTCTTGAAGTAAGTACACAGGCAACTGCCGAAATTTAGGTGAACTACGAGCACACCTCTGCCTAAATTTGGGGAAACAAGGCGTGATCTTGTTTAACTTTACACTAGCTTTTGGCCGCGGCTTCACTCGGGACAGTTAAGAATTTGACATTCAATTCGGGCTCAGATTGAAACGTACCCGTAGCGCCATCTATTATCATAAGAACGTTGTTCTTTTCTTGGGATGAAAGGTACCTTATTCCCGTTTTTATTCAACTGACAACGTATATGCAAAATTTCAGCATGATCATGCTGTTCAGTGGTTTTTACCTCTACCCCGGAACATAAAGGGCTAAGGAAGGAACATGGATGGGTTTTAGTCAGTAAGAGTCTGACACTCCCTTCCGCTCCACCCAGAGCGAGAGAAGTTTTGGATGATGTAGATTGGATGATTTCCCAGCCTCAAAAAAAAAGGCGTGAAAATGTTACAAACAACCTGACTAACTAACTTTCGCTTTTCTAATGATTAGTTACGATTATACTATTTTAAATTATGTTATGCTTAATTAATTACCGAATCTTCTTTTTATTTCAGAAGCAAGCAGGCCTGGTGCTTAAGACGGGACCCAACCACAATAAAATTATAAGCCACAGTTTAATAAGATGCTATATTTTTTTTTACTTATTACTAATAGAACTTAGAGGATCTATAGGTACTCGTACTTTACGATTGTAAGCGCCTGTTAAATATATTTGAGCTACTCTCAAATTGTGTTGATGTTATTAAAAAAATGTTAGGCGCTATTAGTCAATGTTTGAAAGGATTTGCCGTATGAGGCTGTTCCGTTGTTATAAGGCACACTGACTGAATGAATCTAGCCCTAATAAACTATTACAAAAACTGATAATAAGAATTTCATTTTATTAATACGAACCTGGTTGAAGCAAGGAAAACCCGCCCCGGGCTCCGATGACCTTTTATTTTAGCAGTTAACATTCCCAACCTATATTGTTCCCACTGCTGGGACACAGGCTCTTCTTCTTCTTCTTCTTCTTTGGCTTGGTTTCCGCACTCAGTCCTTGGCGGACCATTGTGCGTGGGCCATGGCGGCCTGTGGCGGTTATTCCAGCCAGCCCACCTCCTTCCAGAAGTTGATGACGTCTCCTGGTCTGTGTAATATTTCTGTAAAAGATTTAGGTGTTCCAATGGTTTGTGTCCTAATCTGTGTGACTCCTGTGCACTCAAAGAGTACGTGCGCAACGGTTTCTTCAGCCTCCATGCAGGCCCTGCACAGAGGACTGTCCGTTATGTCTATTGTGTGGAAGTGTTTGTTTAGTGAGCAGTGTCCCGTGATGGTCCCCGTCATCAGGCGCAGGCCGGTTCTGTTCAGGCGGAGTAGCCGTCTGGTTAACCTTTTATCCAGGGATGGCATGGCCTCCCTGGATTGCCTGCAGCCCGGTGACGAGGTCCACCATCTCTCCGCTTGTGTGTGTGTGATTTCTTGTAGCCATCTGCGTAGCTGGTTGAAGGGAATGGGTATGATGGGTTCCGGTCCGCAGGCTGGCGTACTGGAGGCTCTCCTCGCTAGCTCGTCAGCTGCGTCGTTACCTAGTGATCCGCTATGTCCCTTTGTCCATTGTAGTGTCACTTTGTTGCGGTAGAGTACTGATATACGTTCTAGTGCGTTGTGACATTCTAGTGTTAGTTTTGAGGTGTGGTGTTCTTCTTGCTTCTTTAGGGATTGCAGGACCGAGGCGCTGTCGGAAACTATGCGTATTTGCGCATCGGTAACTTTCCTGGCTTCTATAGCGTGTGCCGCCTGTATGAGGCCCACACACTCCGCCTGGAAGACGGTGTTGTGCTTGCCCAGTGGGCTGGATATCGCCTCTTTGCAAGAATACTGTGATATTTCAGAAAAATCGATTTTTTTTTTATTCCATAATCAAAACCGCCGTATTGAACTTTATTTTCGATAAAAACGAGGTATTTTTTCGACAATAACGGTGCGTCTATGAGCGAAAGAGACAAGACAACTGCAATATTTTGTGTTGTCGCGCTGTCTCTTTCTGCCTCGTGATTTGTTTCGACAACGTGTCCCATCAGTCGGCGCGTGCCATTTGGAGGGAAGGGCGCTCTCGTATTTGTGCAAAAACGTGACATCACGAAGATACCACATTACGATTGCTAAGGTAAGTTTGAACTCTTTGATATTTTTTTATTAAGTAATGTGATATGTTGAATTGACACAGTTTTGTTGAAAATAGTATGCAATTTTAACTTGTTATTACTTTTGATATCACGTTTTCGTTGAAAAGATATCGTTTTTGTTTTGTAACATCATAAGATGACGCGTTGTTGACAATGAAATATTTTACAAACCATAAAATGGATTCGGAGTATTTTGTAATGTTACTTTTTTCTAGATAAATTATAAGTTTTTTTGTAAATTAAATCGTTATGTCACGTTGTAAATACTAAAACAAATGAATTATAAATATTTATTTTTTCAGATGGGATCGCGGTCCAGAAAATTAGTACAATTAGCAACTATGCAAAACGTAGTTGATAGTAACGTAAATGATAGTTCCAGTATCCAAGCCGAGGAAGTTGATGACTCTAATATAAACGCAATGATTCCAGAAGGTAAGACTTAATAATTTTGTTTTTTAAAGAATATTTTTGTAAAGACTAAATGCCACCTATGTTCGGTCCCATGTAACAAGGGGCGAGCCTGTTGTCATGTAGTTATTTAAAATGAGTACCTATTAATACGAAACGAACTTAGGTGCTTACATTTTCATAGATTTTAAACAAATTGGATTTCCAATATTGGAAATCCATACATGAGGCCTATGCCCAGCAGTGGACGTCCATCGGCTGAGAAGAAGAAACAAATTGAGCAACATTATAAGGAGTCTTAGTGTGTTTTCTACAGATAATTATGTAAACACCTCGATTTTAGTTTAAATTTTTGTTTTAAATTAAGAATTTAAAACAAAAATTTAAACTATTAGGTACTTATGTTTCATAAAGTTTTTCTATTGTTTAAGTTATTATTATTTATATTTCTTTTAGACAAAAGTAACGATGACTCAAAACATCGTCGACGTGAGTCAACTAGTAGTACCGGTAGCTCTTCAAGTAGCTCTTCGAGTTCTTCTTCGAGTTCCTCCTCAAGCAGTGGACCATCTTTTTATGAAGGTAGTAAGTTTTTATATAAATGCATTTATTATATTTCTTAATACATACATACATTATTATTGTCACGCCTTTTTCCCATTGGGGTAGGCAGAGACTACTATTTCTTAATAAATGCACTTATTCAATTTATGTAATAATTTGTGTTCAATTCTGTGCATTTCGGATGCCGAACGTTTGCAACGTAATTATTTGGGACTAATTTTCTTTTAACTTTTCCCCAGATAGTGATGATTCCGTAAAGGATCCCAATTATCAAGAGGAGAAGTCAAAAAGTAATAATATACATACTTCAGACTCTGAAGAAGAAGGTGCCAGCACTAACTACAACTTCTCAAAAGACCAAGACTTGTTTAATTTAAATAATAATATTGCTTCAGTTGACACCATAGAGCAAGTTGACATGTTATTGGTAAGTAATTCAGCAGAAAATCGAGACATAATAGTTAACCATACAAATCAGATAGATCTGGTCGCAACAGAGAATAATTCGCTTGTAGTTGGGAATGATACCACTATGCCAATAGAGCCAACCACTTCCAACATCACCCCAACTAAAGTAGGAAAAAAAAGACCAAGGCAAGAGTTAAATTGGAAGAAGAACATCGCTAAGCGATTAAGAAATAGTGGACTATCATATATTTCAACAAAAACTAATAAGCCCTTTCCAAAACGCCAGCTTAAACCACCTTGCAGAGAAAATTGTAAATTTAAATGTAGCTCTAACTTCTCAGAGCTTGAACGTGAGAAAATTTTAAACGAATATTGGGGTTTAGGACAAATTGAGAAACAATGGACGTTTATAGCTAATAATGTCGATTTAGTTATTCCAAAACAGCGATATGTGAAAGTGGACTCAGACGGAAATATTGCTGCAAAGCGTGAAAACAACAACGCTTTCTTTTTGACTATTTCTGGTGCAAAGATCAGAGTATGTAAATTGTTTTTCAAAAACACTTTGGCTATCAATAACCGCCCTATAGAGACCGCGTTGAAAAAGAAAAATAATGACACTAATATCTCGTCAATGAAAGATTACCGTGGCACTCATCTAAATCACAGTAAAGTTGATGAAAACATTAAAGAAAGCATAAGAAAATTTATAGAAGCGATACCAAAAATAGAATCGCACTATATTCGAGCAAACTCGAAAAGACATTACATTGACGGCAGCAAAGCAATTACAGACCTGCATAGAGACTACGTTGAACAATGTAAATCTAAAAATATACCCTATGCAAGTTATTTAATGTTTTATAGTATAGTTACACAAGAATTTAATATATCGTTTTTTGTGCCCAAGAAAGATTTGTGCGATACATGCGAAGTTTATAAAAATAGTACGCCCGAAGAAAAAGAATTGAAAAAAGAAGACTACGAAAAACATATCAGAGAAAAAGAATTATCACGCATTGAAAAGACAAATGACAAGAACAATAAAAATATTTTAGTTGCTGTTTACGATCTCCAAGCTGTATTCCAGTGCCCTAAGGGCGATATTTCTGTATTTTACTACAAATGCAAACTTAATGTTCTTAATCTAACAATTTATAATATTCAGAATAATGTTGTTGAAAGTTACGTATGGGACGAGTCACATGCAAATAGAGGCATAAATGAAATAGGTACTTGTGTATTTAATTACCTTACCAAAATGTCAAATTCAGCTGAAGATTTAGAGGTTGTCTTCTATTCAGACAACTGCGCAGGGCAAAATAAAAACAAATTCATGATTGCCCTGTATTTATATGCCGTACAGACCTTGCCTAACCTGAAATCCATAACACACAAATATCTTGTAAAAGGCCATACCCAGAACGAAGGCGACTCTGCCCATTCCCAGATTGAGAGACAAGTAAAGAGGCTATTAAGATCCGGTCCTATATACACTCCCGACGGATTTATCGGTGCTATAAAAACAGCCAGGAAAAAGAGTGAGCCAATACACGTCAATGAAATGTGTTTCGAAGATTTTTATGATTGGAAAAGTGTGTGTAATCAAATTAATTTTAACTTAACAAAAGATGAAGATAACCATGTAGTTAAACTATCAGAAGTAAGAGTAATAAGAGTTAGTAAAGATGATACAAATGCTATATTTTATAAAAATTCTTATGCTGAAACGGACTTTAAAAAAGCCGTCGTTTTGAGAAAAAAGAGAAACAACAATATAGAAATAAAAAATGTCTATAATAATAAACCCGGGATAGCTGAACGAAAAAAATCGGACCTAATGGATTTGATTAATAAGAAATTAATTCCCGGAGTTCATAGGAGCTTTTACGAATCGCTCTAAGAATGTTTTTATTTTATTTTTTATACTATTTTTGTAATTTTTATAACAATTATTTTTTATTACTTTATGTGAGATAAGTGAAACGTCGGTTCCTTTAAGTACAATACCTATGTGATATTTTATAATGAAAAGTTCCTAAGTCGTAATTTTATAGTACTTAATGATAAATACTCAAGTTTTTAATACATTTTGCAAGTATATAATACTTATAATTTTAGATACTTATTTTTAAAACCTATCTCAATATGAATAAAAATATTTTTAGTATGTATTATTATTCTTATTGAGATGGTTTTGTTTTAGTTAAAATATAGATTATGGTCCACCTAAAGTAGGTTTAGAATAAACCTAGTGATTATTTACAAAGACTAATGTTACGAAGAGACTGATTGGTTAGCTAGATCTAAAATAATAATAACAAATTTAGTAATAACAGTATACTTTTAATTAAGAACTGATAGCTATAGTTTCATTTTGTTAACTTTGTTGATTGTTAACTGTTGAATTACTGTATTTAAGTAGGTAACTGTATATCCTACCTACGTTATAATGACTAATGTTTATGCTTGATTTTCTTTTCCTACAAATTTTTCATTGATTTAATAAACATTTTTATTTCTAAAATGTGTTTTTATCATATAACCTAACACAACACAAAAAAATATATTATCAACAATGTGACAAGTTCATATGTCACATCGATCCTTGAAAACTTTTTCAGTAATAGTGTGACAAAATATCCCTTTTTTTTTAATCCTGTTAATTTATACCGAAAAATAGCCAATAGCGCAACAATTACTATAGTTTTAGATGAATTAATAGTTAAATTATAAATCACTAGAAGGTTTTGTTGCTTTAGCTCTATTATTTTAGATTTTATAACATTTCGAAAGTTTAAAATACGCGTCCTGTAAAATTGCCTTTTTTGAGATGTTACAGTATTCTCGCAAAGAGGCGATATGTGTATGTTAAGGTCTCGTGAGAACACCCCGACTCCGCTTCCGGAGTCGGTCTTGGACCCGTCGGTGTATACTCTTAATTCTTCCGGACCAGAGTAGTCACACTGTTCTTCGATAAGTGATATTTCATAGTGTTTTTGAAATTGGTGTTGTTTTGGGGCTCTATCGCAGGGTGACGCTAGCATTGGTTGGTGTCTGATTGCGTCATCACTTACCCGTGTGTGCTTTACTCTGGAATCTTTATTTAGGGTTCCTGCTATGTTTAGCCGAAAGGCGGCCATGGTTGCCTCCTCTCGCACGATGAGGTGTAGAGGCGGCAGTCCTAGCATCTCCTGTAGGGCAGCTGTAGGCGTTGTTCTCATGCAGCTAGTAATAGCTACACAAGCAAGTCGCTGCAGTTTCTCAAGTTCTTTTTGGGTTGTGCTTAGGTTTGTTCTGGGCCACCATACTAGTGACCCATATGTGATGGTTGGTCGGATGACCGTGGCGTATAGCCAGTGTGTGATTTTGGGTTTAACACCCCAGTTCCTGCCCAGCAGGGACACAGGCTCTTCGAAATAGTGGGCATTAATCCACCACGCAAGTTCTTGGACGTGCCAATTGCCGAATGCCGATTTAAGGTGCGGAGTGCGTCTCAAGGTTACACCAAATAGGAATCCACCTCAGCATGCGTCGGGCAAATATACCTGATGCTCATGTTCTGTTGCGGCAAAGTATTTGCGCATATTAAGTCGAAGCTATTATTTAACTCAGCTATTTTTAAAGTTTTTCACATAAAAACTCTCTGTGTACATTTTCACCGTTACCCGCCAAGAATTGAGATGAGATCACACAATCTAAGTAAAGATAAACTCGCACGCATTACCGAACACTTTCTCTAAGATTTAATGAGTTTTTGTTTTTATTAGTGACTTAAGTATTTCTCTTGATTATTAACCACGCCAAACCTCTTTGTATCAAACCACCAATTCTCGGCCTGCAGATTTCATTTACTTGACGAAACAAGGCCCATATTTCCCACCACTTCTTTGAATAACTTTAGTATATTTTTTAGTAATATTGTTCCAGCTGTATTTTAGGTACTTAAAATACGGTTGGAACAATATTACTAAAAATATAATTAGGTGTGTAATGAAAATCTGTTTGATCTCATCTGCCTGGCCGATTAGACTGGACGCCAACTAGCGTCAACTGGCGTCCAGTCTAATCGGTTGCAGCTGAGTAGTTAGGTACTTGGAACGACTGCCTATCCTATTAGGGGTGAAATAGGGGGTGGATGTTTGTAAGAAACATCGTTACATTTTAACATTGTCGCGGGCAGTAGCAGAACTAGAGTAGTAGAGGAGTAGAACTAGTTCTGCAAAACTAATTTGAGTCAAGCTTAATTTTAGCATGTGAAGCTAAGTCAGAGGCCCATGAGCAGTATTCAAACTCTGACACCAGGTTTACACTAACTAAACGAAAAGCAAAGAACTTAATTTTAAGGTGAATAAATTTACAAAAAACGTACGAAAATTTTAATTTTGCGGGTTACCCTTTAAGTTAAGGAATAAGGTTTTTTATTGTAAAAATATTTATATATATAACTGTCCCTCTCTCTTTTATTTACATATTTATATTTATGTTTTCACTGTGCTTATTTTTACAAAATAATTCGGTTTATATGTTATGTTATACGAACCTGTAGTATTGCTCAATTCAAAACAACAGGAAATCAAAGTTTCGACTATGTAATGAGAAATTTGTAGAAATCTTTAACGTACACAAAATAATAAGCAGCTTATACTGACGTACAAGTTTTATGTTAGGAACTTTCATTCTTTGCATGATTCTCTCTCATTTGGCTCCCACAATACATGAATAATGCGTATTTGCGTCATTATTACCTATGCGGCTTTGGCGAACCTTCAGCATTTCTGTAAAGCAGTCCAAAAACCATGGGATGTACTGGGGCGTGATGCATTACGGCCCAGGACCTCTGAGACTGGGGGTGTATACCCTGTTTCCTAGCAGCGGGAAAGCTGCTTTCACTTTCGAAAACAAATGACAAGTGAAAATAAACCAAACATTTTCAAAATTTTGATTTAGTTTTTAAAACTAATAACATCGCGGTGCTGTCCACCTCGCAGTTAATATCCGGTAGGTTACATAAAATTAATGCAACTAGTTAACCTAGTGCAAACTATGAACTTATTTTTTATCTAAACTCGACCAGTGCGGTGCAATGTTGCATTGCGCAGTGCTACAGTTCTCACGCACGCCCCAAAACTAGAGCGGGGTAGGGTTGGCAACATTAATTATTTTTGAACACCTATTTGTAATAATTGCCTTAACCTGGCTATGCACTAATACGAAAAACAAAACACCTTAACTAGAAATAAATGGGGTCAGTGGGATTGTCCGAAAGGGTTACCCCGCAGCCCTAAAAAACAAAGGTCTACGGAATGAACATGGATGGGTTTTAGTCAGTAAGAGTCTGACACTCCCTTTCGTTCCACCCAGAGCGAGAGGACTCATTTGATGATTTCCCAAAAACAAGAGAAAATAAAAATTTATGGGAATGAAATGTATTTAATAAAACATATGTAAATGATTGTAGCCTTTAGCGTTTAGTATAACCTATTTTATAAATAAGTTATACTAGCAAGGTGGCTAAGCTAAGACCATTCTTTAAACTCTTCTTCTTCTTCGCGCATCGATCTTGTCGTGTTTGATCAGTACGCAGCGATCTGAACTACTCTATCGTTGCCTCAATTGAGGCAAAGGAAGTTGAAAGTATATAAATAAGACTTTGCTACAACTATAGGGTTTTTTATGATTAAATTCATATATCTGATTAGAGTAGGCAACAAAATATAACATTACGCCCGTATTACTGTAAGGCTTAAGCAGAGTTGAACCTTCAGGACTCCCACATTTCGCCTGCTATGTATAAGTCCAATGTTATATTTGTGGCAAGCCTATTACAACAAATCCAGATTCCATGCTGCGACTGAGAAATTCTAGATGAAAAATCCAACAAAAATTCCCCTTACCCAGAAATCGAACCAAGGTCCTCATACAGTTAGGGTTAGCGCTACCCCGGAAGGAACATGGATTGGTTTTAGTTACGAGGTACGAGCCTGGCACTCCCTTCCGCTGTACCAAGAGCGGGGAGTCCAGTCCATTTGATGATTTCCCACCCTCAAAAAAAAGGACCTCATTTAGCAGTAACGCTTGTGACCACTGGACCAACGAAGTCTAAAGAAAGGCAGTAAAGAGCATGTAATCATGATTTAATACAGAAATCTGTATTTTATGAGATGCATAGTTAACGCTAGACCATTACCAGCTAACATGATGATGATACCACTTAACAGACGAGCAGGTGATCACAAAATGACATTATAATCCCAGAGAAAGTAACTATTAACTCTTATACCATCCTTAGCATATCAAACGAGTACATACCGAGACGGGAGAAGACGCTAATAATATGTCAAAGAAAAATAACGCCGCGTCAACTTTTAAATAATTCTAATTTAATAATATACAGGGCGAGTTTTTAAAACGCGGATCCTTCATAAAATTTTAAGTAGAATCAACATCTAAGCCTTTCTTTATACTCTTTATAGCCAAGAGTCAAGCTTTTTCCCAATAAAACAAACCAAACAAAAATTATACACGCACGCACTCACACACACACTATAAAATGTGAATAATTATGTCACCCTCTTTAATTATTTTTTTTTTAATTAACTGTAAATACTTTTTAGTTTCCTATGAAATCGAGCTTATATTTTATGATTCCATCCACTTTTAATACCCGACTGCGTGACATAAGGCAGTATGTTCATTTAATTATATATTACACAGGAAACCGTAATAAATATTGGGCAAATATTTTGGCTGCCTGCGTTACAGCAGTCACAAGCGCTACGGATGGGGCCTGTAGTACTGGATACCGAGTTCGATTCCCGGGTCGGGCAAAATGTTAATGGTATTTCTCTGGAATCTCTTCATCTGGAATTTCTCACTATGATCTCTAAGAGAGGAGAGTCTGTATTTATGCCCAGTTGATGATAATTTTTCGTTTCCAAACTTTTCTTTATT
Organism: Hyppa rectilinea; assembly: GCA_951799385.1. Classification (NCBI taxonomy): domain Eukaryota; kingdom Metazoa; phylum Arthropoda; class Insecta; order Lepidoptera; family Noctuidae; genus Hyppa; species Hyppa rectilinea. The sequence continues at coordinate 15,593,246 of OX637318.1, read as the reverse complement.
AAGTATTCATAAGTTTTAACCCAGCAAAACTAATCACAAAACTTCACCCCGTATAAACCCATGCAAGCATATAAAATGGCGGCTTACGTCCAAAACAATAGCGGCACTTGACCCGAATAAGGCGGTAGCTTCTCTTTTTACTCACCGTCAATAAAATTACTTTATTATGAGTCATTTGCATGAGTTTGCACTTTCTCCTGAATATTATTACGAATGGGAGATGCTCGTATTTTCGTTATGGCTTGTACAATACACACACATGTACAGTGGTAATCACATTGAGTTTCATTAGATCAAGAGAGCAGTTTATAATGGTTTTGTTACCACGGACTTGTGGCATGCTTACCACGGACTTGTGGCATGCTGTACATATTTTTACATGATCACCTTTTCACAATTGTATCACTTGTGACGACGTCTGTATTTCCCATGACATTATTAAAATCCTGTAAAATTACCATTTTAACAATATGAAATAAGCACTTAATTTTTGCCTTTCTAACTTATTTTCTGCAAACCAATAGACGCTCAGCATAGTACAGACGACAGCACATCAAGCTATCCCTAACTGTCAAATTTTCTCATTTAAAAATGAACCTTATGTCTTTGCAATAAAGTTGAAATACTATCAAAGAAAATTGACAGATTGTGGTAACTTGATGTGCTGGCCTCTGTACCTACCTAAATGTGTAGATATTTGAATTAATAGCTGGTACAGCGGCAAAATTTTTTGTCAATTATTTCATCACATTTTCTCTCAAAACGGCGAAAGAAAACATCGTGAGGAAACAGTTTTTAAACCAAAGAATAACCCTTACTATGCCCGCGTTGTAGATTAGGGCCACTGCTTCTCACAGAGAGGAGGCCTGTGTTGCAGAACATTATAGACTCATTATAGACTCATTATGCTACAGCCACACACACACATTAACTGGTTTCCGTATCAAAGGACCATCACATTTGACACACATGTTGGTCCTTCTCTCCCATATAAATAAAAAACCTGTTAAATAAACTCCTAGTAGGAACCTGACCAATTCTGTTACAACTGTCAATGGGTTTAAATTCAGGGCACGTCCCACTTGTACACACCGATCTCGAAAACAGAATATTAGTATTCTTAGTATATACGAAACTGAAAGTAACACTTTTGAGCGAAAGTAAGAGAGTTCCAGTGAAACTGTACGTCGATGTAAAGTTACATTTTATTTATCGATAAAACGTGTTAACTCAATTGTTCTTTAATCTTGCGTAATCGATCCATTCAATGATTCTGTAGCGTTGGAAGATAAATAAATTATATGTTTAAAAATAACTTAGTTGGCGCACGATTATTCCTCAGTATACATACTTTGGAATAGTAACCGACTTCAGATCCTGAATCTGAGAGGGCAGTGGTGGCCCAGAGTTAACTGCCGTGTTTTACGAGTTTTAGGGTCATGAGTTCGAACCCAACCAGGCGTGGTTACACAAAGTAGTGTAATTTATTTAATCACCACTGCTCTCAAAACGGTGAAGGAAAACAAAGTGAGGAAACCGCCATGTCCTAGAACCAGAAGGAGGTGACTGCCTCCCACTCCCTCTCGCCCCGGACCATGGCTTGCACCAGGGCCGGGCGCGAGAGGTCGCCGCCGATCGCCTCTACGAGGACACGGCGTTGCTCCGCCCAAGCGGGGCAGGTTTGCAAAAAAAAAATGTCCTAGAACCAAAGATACAAAGACAATATGTGACATTTACCAACACGCACTGCCGCCTGGTGGATTATAACCCACTCCTTCTCACCGAGAGAACATTATAGGCTGATTAAATGTCAGGTGCGGAGTGGTATAGGTAGGTACAAAGTGAAATTCATAGTTAACTGCTTCATTATTTCAGTTGAAGGGCTTGAATGCCACCGGCTTCCATTTATTTTCTATAATAACATTTATAGCATCTAATGAAGGAATGAGGTCGCACAGCCAGCCATGCTTAAAAAAACAGTGATGTAATTTTTATTCTTCTGGTAATTTGTTGTCAAATGTTCAGTAAGTCTGAAAGCGACAGCGAGAAATATTTAAGAGAGAAGCGCCAAGGTAGCCCGCGAAATTAAAATATATGTAATTGTCAATACAACTCGTTCAGTTTCAAAGTTCCTCTTCAAAACCATAATTTCATGAAATAATCATTCCACGCCGTAATTTGAACTCAGGGGGGATTGTATTGATAATAATTATTAATTTATTTTTGTAAATACGTACTTACTAAAGCCGCGAATCATATTTTGATCAACATACAACCTGATATCGACCTAAAAATTGCAAAAATCGTTGAAAATTTGACTTCGCGGGCTACCCTGTAGTTTTTACCTAAAGGCAGAGAACACACACACAAAAATTAGCCCTCAACCATCAGCACTAAGTAGGTATATAAGTTACTCATTTTACATTCACTCACTGATTTACCACAATATCTCAAAAACTGCTAGGCCTATACATTTGCCACAAATGTAGATTATGTGTAAGAGACGCCAGCGAAGGATTTAATTAAACTCAAGGCAGCAGCAAGTAAACAATATTTTTTTTTTAAATACACAATATTCATGATACAATAATAGTTGTACAAGGTAATATATTATATCTACATAAATCTGACTAATCATGTAACCCTGTCTCTTAAACTAGGTATTCCTGTGTCTTAAAGGACAGTGATTAGGCCATTCAGGGCGGCTAGTTATGTAGCTATAGCTACATAATTATTACATCAAAGTTAAGAGGTATCATTGAACTCTAACGGATGAGATAATGATTCTATTGACGCGGCGGCCACTCGTTATAAATGTATGGTGGATGATTCATAGATATTAACGTATGCAAAACATGTTTGCAACTTATGCTGTCAATAACATTTCTTAATAAGCATTATCATTGAAGATCGAGCACAGGAGATAGTGAACCGACTTCATTCAGATTAGCAAGTATACCTACATGTAGCATTACATCATGCTTGCGTTTTCCCGAAAGGCTAAGCAGAAATGTATTAACAACAGTTCGCCTGTGAACCAGGCGGACAGGCTGCCCATCAGGGTGGTGGCTGTCACCCTACCCGCATTCGCATCACACCTGAAGGACCTAGACCCGCAAATGGCTGCGGAGGATAACAACGGAATCCCAAAGGCTAGAATGGTCACCGACTGGACTGCAGTGCCGATGGTCTCCGAGCACGTCTGCGCGGCCGGCGTCTCCGCTTTAGTGGAGCAGCCCTGGCTGTTGGAGTACCTGTTAGCCAACACAACCTATAAGCTGGGAAGCTGTCCGTGCTATCCACCGCCAAACACAAGAGCGGAGACGCCCCGGCCACGCAGACGTGCTTACTACTGGGATGCCGGCCGCACATCAAGTCTAGATCCCTGGACCAAAGAATCTGGTCATCGTGTTGTTAGACAAGAACAAATGCACAAACAACAAATCAATTTGGCGCTGCCCGGGGTCGAGTAGATCCCGGTGTACAGAGGGGGGAGGATGGTCGCGCCAGTCGGCCCCTTCGCTGGATCCTGGAGGAATATCCAAGAACACCTTCACGCGTTGAGGACTGACGCGGCCTATCCACTGTCGTGTAAGAACATGGTTAGATGCCAACAGTACATGGAGGATGTAGCACGTCTATGCCATTCCAAGTCGCCGTAACAATGGCCGCCGAGTTCGCGTCGGTGCTCCGCGAATCTCCCTGATTGTACCGCGACGAGGCTGGCCGTTACGAAGAAGAACTGGGTGGCGCATGGACCACCGATCCTCACCATTTTAGTGCCAGAAGACCAAGGCACACGGCTTTACGGATTAGACGGCTCTTGCACGGGTTTTCGTTTTGATCGGTGTCGCCATTGCAGCAGCACGCCTTGAGTTACACCACGTTACAATCAGAATAACTAGTTGTCGAAAACCAGGTCGTGGGCTTCGCGACATATTGTCAAGGACAGCATCCCGAGCACCTGGTAAAACAGTGCCAATGTAATACGGCTAATTCGATATACCGGATCCTATCCGGGCTGGGGATGTTAATCAAAGAAGGCTACTTCTATTCATTTAAAAACCCTGACGGGCTGGAGAACGTCATAACGATACAGGGGTAGCCCTGTCTTTGTCGCTGGGAATAGCCCTATTTAGCTCACATCCGATTTTGTCATTAAATTTGAAAATATTTTCAAAAGAAAAGTTTCCCAGTGAGTTATGTACAGACGACTCCAGCACATTTAGCTATCCCAAACTGTCAAACTTTCCAGAAATTAAATAAAATGTGCTGGCGTCTATACATTTTTGGGAGCTGACTATAGTCGACTACTCGTAAGTATGTAGAGATAATATTATTGTGGAGAATGGTAATTAATTGTTTCCTACATTTCCTTCCAAATAAAGATTTAAATCAAGCAAGTCTTATCCGATAACCTCTTGAACAAAAAAGCCCAAAAACTCGCCCTAAAAACTGAATTACGATAAATATTATCCAACACCTTTGTTCCCACTGCCCCACTGACATACAGACAGGCAGAACAGTTAGTTTTACTCATTAATTCATTAACATGTGCCTTTGAGCGGGTTGGCCAGAGACAAAGGACCAACGGTAGGTGGACACGCTCCGGTGATAAACTTGACACAGTGTTGGGAATGTTTTAGAAGGGTGATAAGAAAACTCTTTAGAATGAAATAAAAACGTTTTTGCTCAGAAATAAACTAATATACTACCTTTAACTTATTAGCACTTGTGTTACATTCATACATGCGTGCACAAACTCACGCCTTCCACTCACACACACGCACTTGCACGGTAAGCAGAAACCACAGAACGTCACCCGCTGCAATTCTTACATACTCCTGGTTTCTTTGCGTAGCCCCAATCGCTAATACTTCAAATTGATTTTTGACAGCTCCGGCTTGTAAAGTCAAACTCATTTCAAAACATTTATTTCAATTAAATAATTTACAGAGGAATCGTCCTTGTTGTCCATTCTAAAACGCAGATCTCTTTGGAGAAGAACGGGCAAGAAACTCGTAATGTAGGCTAATGTGTATTTTAAATAAACCACCATTTGATTTATTGGTAGCATTTCAATACCCCACACCAATTTTGCCATACAAGTAATTTCCCAACAGAATCCCGTCTAAATCTTCCGACTGCACCAGAGCAATAAACCAACCCTTTCTCTTTTAGTTTCCGTGGTACACAATGGTATAGCAGACGTGTCAGGCTGTGCGGAGAAAGCACGCAACAATAGCGTGTGAGGTGACATATCGAAACCAATCTGTAACATAGGTTTGGAGGTGGGGTGGAGTTGGTGTTTGTTTTTAAACATTTTAATAAAAAATAGGACACAGCAATGCCAGCAAAAGTGACATTTGTAGTCCCCGTCATGTATGCCTATAAAATATTATGTTCTAAAACCACGACCCACACAGCGCAGGATCCTTTTTCAGTTAGGTAACCAACATATAGGTATACCTAACGGACAGTATCATTGCCTAATGTGAGTTAAAAATCAAAAAATGTTTCGCCTTATTTATGCATTTAAAATCTCCCAGCGACAAGTCAGTCAGTCTTAAGCCGGGTACTCACTAGCGAGCCGTAACCGTAACTTATGTGATACAGTAACGAGGTTCTAGTGTGTACGCGTTTTACAATTACGGCTCACGACGTCGCCGGAACGCTTTCACCGAGCGTACTCATTTTGCGAGCTGTAACTGTAACCAACAGACCGACCGACAATCCGACAATCGTCGGCTCGCTGCAAGTCGCTCGTGTAGCGTTCGTCGCAGGCTCGCGAACCACGTACACATTATGTTTTTGGTAACAGTAACGGTTACAGTTACGTGCAACGTTACGGGTTTAGAAATGAGTACGTTGTAAACGTCGGGTCGCTGCAAGCCGCACGCGTACCGCTCGCAGCAGGTTTGCGAACCACGTACACACTATGTTTTTTGGTTACAGTACATGCAACGGTTACAGTTACGGCTCGCTAGTGAGTACCCGGCTTTAGGCAGGCTTGGCGGCACGGCATAGCAAGGTATTTTTAGGCGAACATTGAAATTTTAACTTTATTTCCAATAGTTATATTTTTATTCTTCGCCTAAATGGTTAATCACTAGTTACTGGTGGGCGACGAAAATCTAGTGATGCTAGGTTAAGAGTATATTATATTTATTTCAGCTACATTTTAAGCAGTCAATTGAATAAATGACCTAAAAGTCTTTATTATCCAAGTACATAATGCAAAAAAACTATTTGAATAGCACAGCAGCTCTATGCCACTATTGTCCATCTGTTCCGATCTACACAGAGCGGCGCGAACCGAAGCGGAACTGTTGCCTCATAGCGAACATTTTCACTATTCCGCTATTGCTATTAGTTATTATAAAAAATCAGTAAAAGGATTGTTGTTTGTGTTTTAGAGGCAACATACCTAGCGGTTATTATTCTTGTGGGTATTGTACAGTCAACGACCGATATGTTCAGGAATTTTAAACAAATTCCTTACTCATATTTTAGTGAATGGAATGGCACTTTTTCGAAATGTAATTTTCATTAAAAATGTCGGCAATTCCTTACTCATATTTTAGTTAGTGGTACTTTTTCGAATTGTCATTTCATAAAAAATTTCGGCAATGAGGTAAAAGAGGAAAATTATAAGGTTCAAGTAAAAAATGTCCTAACATTATTTATTCTTCGATCGTACAAAAATATCGATGTATTCAGTTAAACTAAGCATGATGCTGATTTTTGGATGTAGGATCGATCAGTGCATGTAGAAAACTCAGTTCATCGTACAGAATGACACTGGCTCAAGTGCAATGAATAGGATTATGCCGGATAGTCTACCAACTATTTCCACTGCAGCACCTAGTGCCTAAAGCATTTGAAATTGTTCAAGCAAACAAGCAGATAGCCAAGGTTTTCGTACGTCAGAAAATCAGTCTTACCAAGCGATATCGTGCCACCTAGTAACTGGGTGGTGCAGAACAGATAGGCTTTTTTGTGGGTGGTAAATCATCATTTTGTGGGAGGAGCTCGAGCTAAATAATAACTGCCGCACGGATCGATCCAATAGGTTAAGCTACGCTTTCCGGGGTTGGTCCGTGGATGGGTGACCATCTTTACGTATCGAGCCTCTCTCCGTGCACTCGAAAAGCACGTTAAGCCATTGGTCCCGGCTGTCATTCGTGGATCTTTGACGTGGGTAGTCAGAAGCCTGAAAGTCTGACAGCCGGTCTTACCTACGGGTATCGTATTACCCAGTTACTGACTGGGTTGTGGAGGTCAGATAGGCGGCAGTCGCTCCATGTAAAATACTGGAATTCAGCTCCATCCGGTTAGACTGAAAACCGACCCCAACATAGTTGGGAAAAGGCTAGGCAGATTGATATTTTGAAATCATCAAATGATGACTCTTCCGCTCCTCTCAGTGCGGGAGGGCGCTCTGGGTGGAGCGGAAGGGAGTCTCTTACTGACTACCGAAGACCGCTAATAGAACAGATAGTCTGGATCTAAATCTAATATGGAATAAACTCACCCCCTATCAAATGAGACTTACACAACTAGTGAAATGTGGGTGTATCTACTCTGCCTAACTATTCTGGAAAACAAGGCGTGATGTTATGTAAAATCTAAGCTCAGTAATTAAGCATTATCAGGATAAGTCCAAATTTTGTAGATAATTTAGGATGATTATGTTTGGCCATCATTAAATAAACCTGTTTTTAATGTAGTACCTTTTATCGAGACATTCCAGATAAAATTAAAGAACTTGCTCTATAAAATGCCATTTGGTCGTCTAGCCTACCTATTATAGGCTTCAATATAGGCCTTCTTCTGTTACTCCTACACTGATGATCACATTTAAAAACAATTTGATGGGAGGTGATCGTTTCTATTTAAAGAAAAACTTAAATTGTTATGGCTGAACAATTTGAACCAGTATTTAACCTTAGTAACAAGAAACAAAGCTCGGATCAGATTTTTTTTAACTGAACAAATATTGCATTTGTGATGATTTCCTGCAGCGACTTTTGTTGAAAACCTATCATAGAATAACTTAAGCGTATTATATTTCTGCCCGCAGGTTTCGAGTTTAGCTGAGATTCTTTAGGTTCTCATGGAAAAAAAAGGCAGTTTCTTTGATCGTTATGTTGACGAAAATTGACCACATAAAAATCATAAATAACGGAACATAATATCATGCCTTATATCCCCCCAGGTGTATCTGTAGTACAGAGGCCAGCACATCAAGCTACCACAATCTGTCAAATTTCTTTGATAGTATTTCAACTTTATTGCAAAGACATAAGGTTCATTTTAATTGAGAAAATTTGACAGTTAGGGATAGCTTGATGTGCTGGCGTCTGTACATCCACAATTCGCCAGATATTATTTAGTCTCACGAAATATTTAGTCCTCAATTTTTTTATTGCACTTTACACTGTTTATCTGTGCATCACATGACCCAAAGGTTGACCGATAGACAATAGGCATTAAGTCCGCACATTTCAGGGCTTAAATTACCTATAAAGTAAATAAATAAATAGGGAGCAAGCCTATTGCCATCAACGGGGCACAGATTCTATATAGAAAAACCCAATAACACTTTGCCCAACATAGGAATTGAACCCAGGAACGCATGCTCAGCAGTAGCGCTTGCGAACACTAGACCAACGAGGTAGTCAATCTAAAATAGTATATAAGTCTGCTGAAGAAAAATAAAATAAACAGGAAATGCAAGGACAAAATTCTCACTCCAAATCATAGACACAACAAATCTGTTACAATTACAACAAGCAGACTACAAATAGTTACACTAAAACAACATTGCAGGATACATGTGCCCGATCCCACGACACCAAACAACGCGGGTACATAAAGACAGTTTTTATTTAGTGTAACATTAACATTTTAATTGAAATGAAAGTAAAATCCGCAGCTAAAACAAACAGCTGACACAGTTTGGGAAAATCGTTTTTACTATTCCGAATTGCATAGACTAGTGAGGGGGTTTCGTCGATAGAACGTTTGTTTGATTACTGAAACAATGTAGAATATTGGTGTTGTTCGTAATATTATTTATATAAATTGTGTAAGGATATCTTTGAAGAAGTTTTGGACTAAAACTATTGCAACTGAAGGTTTCAGTAGTTCGGTCAACCGAACTAACAACCGAACTACTGCTACTAGAGAAAGGTTTTTGTCCATGGAAACGTATTCACGCATTTTAAATTAATGTCTCATGAGTTTTCATCTCCTGCTACTTTGTGGTATATAAACACAAATAATACTTACAGTGATTACAAATTACAAACTCGTGGCGTATGCAATTATTTCATTAAAATCATACCAAATCAAACAAAATGAATACACCATATCTATCGATGGGGTCCCAACACTATCTAACACTTTGTTTTGTATCTGTTGCACTAATCCGCGCAGTCGCATGCCGCGAAACCACGCGAACTGCCGCTCGCAACCACGCGGTAACCACCGTAAATAAATACGATACAACTTTTATCATTCTAATAAAACTCTGCAACAAATAGACATGACACTTCTATTGCATAAAATCCCAATTTATGGTAGCTGTCACTCACGCGCGGGAAAATAAAGAAAATGGCGGACTTTTTGAAAACATTTTTTATTGTTTGTATTTTAAAGTTTTTTATAATGTGAAGTTATTTTTAAGTTAGTAATTAGTGCATTTATGTAAATATGGTGATGTACTGGAGGAAAGTGATACTGGCTGCTGCCTTGTCGTCTGTTTTGGATGTCAGCAGCGAACAATTTGGGAATGATGTAAGTTTTTTTTTTTAATAAACAAATTTGTTGTTATTGACGTAAGCATTATAAAATCCCGTCCACATTTAGCATCGTTGACTTCATTTTCTTTTTTCCTAATCATTTGTTTGTTTACTTTTTTCAATAACCTGTTTGAATGCGTAGCGCGTTATAAATGAGAGGCTAAAATTTAATATGGTAACAAAATATACTAATTAATATGGCTATTTTATCGGCCTTTTAAGGAATTATTATACCCCAGTTTATTAAGACCACCCACCCACCCAGTTTATTAATGTTTTATATGAAGACATAACACTTTCCATAGTAAAATCTATGCAGAACCAACCTTTTAAGCCACGTCTTAATAAATGCAATACAAAGCGATCAGAATATACAAAAAGCCCAATAATAATTGGAACTCTTAAATGGCGATGAGTAGAATCTGCTCCAAATTATTGGGGCAGATTCCACAGCAACATTTTAGACATTCCATTTTGCCCCACCAGTGGGGCGGCTCGGTGGGGCAAAGTGGAATATTCCCTTTTAATAGTAGGGGAGTCCACGATGCTAAATGGGGAGTTACTCGATGATAAGATTTTTTTAATATAATATATACCTTTTCAACGGGGGAAGCGGCTATAGATTTTTAAATACGTAAAAAAATACTGTTGCATGGACATACTCGAACATTTTTATAAAAACATTTTCATGCTGAGAAGGAACGAATATCTATCGATCAGCAGTTACCATGAAATCACCAAAAAGCAGTGGTCAAACAGTCTACCTATAAAAACAAAACGAGGTCAATGAGTCAAAATTTCCCCACGATGTTGTTCTTCTTCATAGGTCAGTAACATCGTAAATAAACTAAAATGTGCATCATCAGCAACTGGAATCAAAAATTCGAAGACATGTGACATGTATTGTACAGAGGCCAGCTCATCATGTTACCACTATCTGTCAAATTTCTTTGGTAGTAATTCAACTTTATTGCAAAGACATAAGGTTCATTTTCAATTGAGAAAATTTGACAATTAGGGATAGCTTGATGTGCTGGCGTCTGTACCAAGTTACCAACCCACACTGGGTCCGCGTAGTGGATCGCAGCCCACTCCCTCTCGAAGAAGGAGACCGTGTCCCAGCAGTGGGAATAGTATAGGCTGATTATGCTGATATGCTCTGCATCATCACCCCCTTATTTGAAATTATTTAAGACTATCACAGTACATAAGTATATTTTCTTCTTCAACACATTTATCAACCTTTACAGAATGTAAGAAAAATTGTTTTGCGACGTATTTTTTTGCATTCATTCATTTTTCTTTGGCATGCATTTTTATAGTACCTAGTACGTATTTTTTCAACGCATTTCTATCCTGTGATCGTAATGTTATCTTTTGCATTCATTAATTTCCTTCTGACCAGCATTTTTCATCTAACCAAACCACATTCGTATTTAACTGCCTCATTTTTGTCACCGACGACGATTAGACAATTTTATCTATTAACGTAAAAACTTTTGCGGTACCTACATAAAAGGAAAAACTGTACAGCATATTATGCCATTAGGTATAATTCCAGCTACCGGAATAGCCCATAAACACGCGCACGTAATTACAATTTGGTTTATCTTATGTAATCTAGTTTTTACTGTTTGTCTACTGGAGGCTGCTTGTTTTTCGTTTGTCTATTAGTCTGTAGCTTTCCCATTATCATTGTTTTTAAATATTAAAACTTTATCTAATGTCTCACACGATGAACCATAGTCAACATTCTTCTTGTTGCCGTCTCAGGCTAAGGACTGCGTCGTTGGTGTAGTGGTTGCAGTCATAAAGTCCTGAGAGTTCGATTCTCAGCCCGGGTAAAGTGTTATTGGATTTTTCAATCAAAATTCAGTAGTTTTGCCATATATTTTCACTGTGTAGGTGTTACAGTTTTTTATAAAACAGGAAGTTTATTTGTATATAACCGCCGAAAAATTTCAACTTAGGGTTTAGAATCGACTGCGCGTATACGTTCCACGAGCGCCTCAAAGAGATGTCAGCATATGAAGGGGCCTGCCGGGTAAGCAGGATTGTCCGAAAGGGTTACCGCTACCCCGGAACATAAAGGGCTAAGGAAGGAATATGGATGGGTTTTAGTCAGTAAGAGTCTGACACTCCTTTCCGCTCCACCCAGAACGGGAGAAGTAATTGGATGATTTCCCAGCCTTAAAAAAAAAGGGTTTAGAATCATGTACTGAATACATGATAACCGGCTTCGCGTCAATCGCATTACGCTTGTACGTAAAAAAAAAATCAGATAGCACGGAGTAAAAACAAAAGAAATCCTGTTTCAGACCAAAGACCCAGAACGGGAGAAGTCATTGGATGATTTCCCAGCCTTAAAAAAAAGGGTTTAGAATCATGTACTGAATACATGATAACCGGCTTCGCGTCAATCGCATTACGCTTGTACGTAAAAAAAAAATCAGATAGCACGGAGTAAAAACAAAAGAAATCCTGTTTTAGACCAAAGACCTAACTACTTGATTAGTATTCTATTACCGTCTTCCAGTACAATCGTAAAATCATCATCAGATAAAGTTCGCAGTACATTTAAATTCAGCAATCGTAAAACGCGGTTGTAAAATTGTAGAGCATTTTATTTAAAGTTTTGCGATAGCGGAGCTTGTGGCTAAGTAATACCACCCGCGGGGGTCGATACATAGGGCTAAGCTGCGCTTGCCGGGGTTGGCAGTGGATGGGTGACCATATTTACATATCGAGACTCCTCCGTGCCTCAGAAAGCACGTTGAGCCGTTGGTCCCAGCTGTCATTCGATCTTTGACAGTCGTTACGGGTTGTCAGAAGCCCAAATGTCCATCTATCCGTCTTACAAAGGGGTATCGTATTCATCGCTATCGTATATTTCTACTGTTTATCGGGAAAAGACTGAATAAGAGAACTTAATAAAGCGTTCTATAGTGTTACCTATATCGGACAATTATAAAATAACAACACGCCTGTAATAAGCTCCGGGGGGTTAGGTAAATGTCAGTTATGTTTAAACCCTATGTAATCGGAGGCAAGTCAATTGCGGTCAGCCAGACACTAATCCAGACTCTACTACTAAGTTTTACGGACTCTACTACGGGAACCCAGGACCTCAGGCTCAGCAGTAGTGCTCTGCTGTTAGTCGCTAACACTAGACTAACGAGGCAAATGCCAACTTCTAATATAGAAAACAAACCGATCATTGACCAAGCGTATTCACGTTAGGAATTTCAGATCAGAAATCCCGAATTTTCTAGCGATGTTTTGTTTTTTAAATGAGATGCGTAGTGAATGCTAATCACGTTTACTTTACATGCTAGGTTTAAATCACGCAATCAGCTACTTAAAAAAATCTGGTTCACTAAGCATAAGTCAACATGACACGACAGCGCCAACGAAAAAGACTGACTATTGTTACTGAAGTCGTTGTAACTTATGTTGTTATACCCTAAGCACGTCGGAGCATGCGCATTTTTGTCAGAATAACATTGACCAATCCCGGACTTTCTCGTAATATCGCAAACTTTCATTATTAAGCCCAGTCACGTCCTATAAGTATTAAATAATATCGTTTATGGAGGCTCCTTTTGCCGTACCTATTTTATAATAGGTACGGCGGTACTTATGTACTTCGTAATAGAACTTTATTACAGAGCTGTAACTTCATTCAAAATAATGATAATGCTTTATTGAGTTAGGAACGTTACTAAAACAATTGTAAAAAAAACTAGTGACCAGTTCCAACTTTGGAATCTTCAGTTGAAGAGAGTGCCGCAACGACCTCCTCGCTAGCTGTAATAATTGTCCTTCAATACCGGTGGAGGTTTTATTGGTAGCAGAAGGAATTAGATGAATTCCCATAAATAAGGGGGAGCACTAGAATAGCCCTAGATAGATTTAAGTAATTAAGTCTTTAAAATTTAAAATTAAATTTATAATAACAACAGTTTTTCATGTGGTGTTTGCCTGTAATTGGTTGTGCAGTTAGATTTAAGACACAATTACTTGAATGTTCCTATCTGTTTATTATCTGTAACAACTGTTGGTGAACCTTAATTAAATAAATAAATAGCCCGCGAAATACCATATTTTTCATACGTTTTTTGTAATTAGCAGATCAGTTTCAGGTTGAAAAATCATTAATACACTCCTCAGTTCGTATTTCGGTATTCTTTACAATTCTTCGGAGGAGTGTATTGATGATTTTTATTATAACAGTTCTACATATATACGTATTTGTTACGGCCGCGAATCATATTTTGATCAACATTAAACTTAATACTGCCCAGCCTGCAAATTGCAAAAAACGTAATTTAATTAAACATTTAATTAATGAGCTTGATTTCACAAACAGGAACACACATAGCATGACACATCGCCAAAACCAGAAATTCACGTGTATTCCATTTCCATCGAGGGCTAGCACTGCCCACATAACTCAGAGGGCTGTCACAAAGCAGTTACCAAGTTACTTTAGCAAATCAGCATAAAAGGTTCCCAGTGTTGGGACCACAGGCCTCCTCTCTGTGTGAAGAAGTAGGCCGTAAATTACCACGCGGGTCCAGGGCGGGTAGCCACGTGACGACTCCCGGCCACCGTAGGCGCGGGCCTGCGGGCGGTGAGTAATGGGTGACTCATCGTCCGATCAGCACCAGACCCGTGCCGTACGGCGCGTATATGTTCCACGCGCGCCTCAAAAAGATGTCAGCATATGAAGGGGCCCCTCAGGGCCAAGCCTGCCGGGTAAGCGGGATTGTCCGAAAGGGTTACCGCTACCCCGGAACATAAAGGGCTACGGAAGGAACATGGATGGGTTTTAGTCAGTAAGAGTCTGACACTCCCTTCCGCTCCACCCAGAGCGGGAGCAGTCATTGGATGATTTCCCAGCCTTAAAAAAAAAAAAAAAAAGGGTCCAGGGCGGGTTGGTAGATTTGACATGTTCGAATTGTTGGTTCTAGGACTTGCCGGTTTCCTCGCGATGTTTTCCTTCACCGTTTTTGAGGCTGTTGTGGTGATGAAATTAAATACACAAAGTAGCGCCTACCTGGGTCGAACTCAACCTACCTACAACTCTTAAATCGGGGCCGATACTACTGGGCCACCATTGCAGAAATCAACAAATCAGCCCAATTTACCAACCTCATTCATGTCAAAAACCTCATGTGGGCAGCTCTTAGATACTCGTAAAACATACTTACGTAATCCTGTTACTAGGCCAATCATACAGGATTATCCTTAACAGTACGTAGGTAGGAATTAAGGCTGAAATCACGACCGGTAGCTGTAAACTAGTCTTTTTGCTAAACTAGCCTAAGCTGGGGTCACGGTCATTGAAACAATGACAGGAATTTGTTGAGAATTTGCTCGGTGGCAACCTTGACATGGGTTCAGTGAGTGACATTCTTGTACGTACTCTAAATAGCTGTCGAGTTGTAGTACGGGTCAGCTTTACTTGGTCAAATGATGAGCTGTTAAAGGCTGGTTTGACTTATTGGGTAGCAGTGGGTTTTCTCTATGGTACTATTTTGCAAGTATTTTTCTTTTTAATTACCGTCTTGCGGTCTCGTTCACATAATCCGTAATGTATAATGATTAATGATCAATCCAAAGGTTGTCTTTAAAAGATAGCTTTTAGCGATAAGACCGCCCATGGTGGCGTCACCACTTATAAAATGCTTTTTGATATCTGTAATTTTTATGGTGTACATAAGAAAGAGTATTTTATATATCTATGATTTATCGGTTTTAAGTTGTCTCTTAGGTATTTATGAATCATTAAAATCCATCTTCCCAAAGAAAAACCAAGCCACATCTGGGACATCATTTTTTACGTAATTGATTGAATCAATTAGTCCCAGTTAGCTTTCTTTGCCATGAGAAGTAAGTCTTCCGTACATAAATGTCAAAGCGTGGCAAATATTTGCAAGCTCAATTACCAATTCGATTGTTTTGTCAACAATATTATGGCCACCGACATCTTGACGCTGATCAAAAGGCTGCGCGTTCAATTGGTAGTAATAAGTAGCAAAAAACTCTTCATTCTGGGTTAAAAAACGTAACTTAGGACTTTGAATTAAAAGAATTAAGATGAGTCTACGTGATTATTGTGGTCGAAATAAAATCTCATCGTGAGAAAACCTGCATGCCTGAGAGATATTTCTCAACAGCATGTGAAGCTACGAGTAAGTCAAAGGCCCATGTCCATAAAATCTCTTGACATGTTAGTCACAAACCACACGAAAAAGAAGAAAAATTAAATCTCACTTCGTCTGCTTTCGCTAGTCCCATTTGATTGGATTATTCCGAACCTGACCCGAAATCCGGATTTTTTCAAGTTCCTAACCCTTAGGTTTAGGGTTAGGTTAAGCTCTGATTAGACACATATGTGTCTAATCAGAGCTTAACCTAACCCTAAACCTAAAGGTACATAAAGTAAAAAGTAAAGGTACATATGTACCTTTTATTCTGAGAAAGAGGAGAGGGAAACCCCTACCTATCGCAATTCGGGTTATGATAAGACCGATACATCGGGTCAGGTTAGGAAGAGGGTTACGCCGGAACTATTTTTTTATTTTTCAAGTTCCTAACCTAACCCTCTAATTTCGCTAAGTTCGAAATAATCCATTTGATTGGCAGTTATCCTTTGTATTTTGCTCCACAGCCATCTGTGAGCCGATCAGATGAAAATTAAATTCAATATTATATCCCATGATTATAACCAAATTATCCCTGGCCCCAGGTTCTTTAGTTGCTGCTATGTAATTACTGAATAAAAGTATAACGAATTGTAGGTCGTCAGTTCAAACCCACATTGGCGCTTTACTTCGTGTAAATTGTTTAATCACCAGTGCTCTCAAAAACGGTGAAGGAAAATATTGTGAGGAAACCGGCATGGTCCCTAGAAATAAACATTCAAAGACATGTCACATCTACCAACCCGTACTGTATCGCCCACGTGGTAGATTCCGGCAATCTCCCCCTCATAGAGTCGAGGCCTATGTGCTAGCAGTGGGAACACTAGGTATAGGCTAATATTGCTATGTAATTAGTATTTTATAATTAATTATACGAGTATTGTAGTAGGTATACAGGTAATTATGTCCCAGTAATGTTTCTCAAGCGATTGCATTAGTTATGTGAAACTTTTCATTCATAATGCTTTACTATTTCTAGGTTGAGTGATAATCTACGTAAAAAACTGAGTAGTGCCATAAGTAAAGGTCTGAAGTTGAATAAAGTTGCGGTTAAACATTATCTCTCTCTTCTTCGTCTAGATTTTAGAAGGGATTTTTATCACACTAGTTTCAGCCTGCGGCTTCACCCCGCGTGGATGTCGTACAAACCGGAAAAAAATCCGGTATAAACAGTAGCTTATATTACAATTCAAGTTATAATCTCTATGCCAAATTTCATCCACGTCCGTTCAGAAGTTTTTGTGTGAAGAAGTGACAAACATACAAACAAACACACTCACAAACTTTCACTTTTATAATTTAAGTATGAAGTCAATGGACGAACGACAAATAAAATTATGACCCAAATAAAATACAATGATTTAATAAGTCTATTAATTTACTTAATATTTATCTAAAAGGGAGCATGCAGCCATATTATTTTTTTATACAGGGGTCCACATCAAAGTATCAGGAAACTAAAGTCTCGTTAAAGCTAAGTTTTATTGGTACAGACTATTTATTGTCATCATAATTCGTAATGGACATTAAACTAATGCGTAAAACCCGATAATTGAAGGCTATCTTGTATATCTGCATGAAAAGTTATATCATTTTAATAATCCGTGACCGATCCCTGAGAAATACTATTTGAACATATTATTTAATAGTGAATTCATTCAGTAACAGAAGTTTTAAATGTTCACGCAACATAGAATTTATAAGATATTTTTCAATTAATAAATACTATTATTTCACCTCATTTACCGTAGGTAGGTACTGCGTGCGAAAAGAGAATAATCTGCAAATAAGTATGGATAATTCTTTTGCAGAATAAAAAGCATGGCGTTTTTACAAGCTTTTACTTAAAACATATAGTTTATAGTTCGTATATTATAGTTTATGAAAACTATCCTGCATTTCACTCTAAATTAGGTACTGTGGATTATTATTTTTTATCAACATTGTTGACATTGCGGGTAAAACCAAGCGAGGAGCATTGGTAAATCATCAAAAGATCCCTCCCGCTGAGGGTGGAGCGGAAGGGAATGTCAGAGTTTTATTGACAAAGACTAATCCATATTCCTTTTTTATCCCTATGAGTTCCGGGGCATTTGCTAACTCTTCAGACAGACCCGCTGCCCGGCAGGCATGGCTCAAGAAAAAAGAAGGCTTTGCACATCACAGCAACGAGTTTTTCTGGGTATGGCAGGCAACAACTTATGTCTTTCGAGCTCATGCTATGCTAGCGCAGCCGTGAACCCAACATTATTATTATTTATATGTTTTTTTGTTATTAGTATTTTACGTGTCACCGACTGTGTCCAAATAAACTTTCATAATTGGTAAGACTTAGCTACCTACAATACAATAACAAATCATTGCGAGGTTTATCCTTTAACTGCCTACTCTAAATAGTCGTTATACTTAATTATAACTTAACGGTAGTGGCAACTCCGTGGAGTGTTATAGCAAAGTTGAAGGTCCCATGCTCATAGACCGCTTACATTTACAAATTACTATGCACTGTGTCCATTTCTAGGATCGATATCTATGTGGTACTAAGAAGGACTTGTATGTGAGTATAATACAATACTCTACATACTATTTCCTAGCCGATTTATACCGTTTTTTTATTGGTAGCGGCCACTATCAAATTCATAGCATTTACACACCTTTCTCTTGAAACACTCTACTCATGACACACTTCTATTCATGAACATCGTCTTAAAATCGGTTGCCTATTTTAAAAGAATGTGGGCCTACACTGTCATCTGGCCATTGACAAAAAAAGTTACCAAGCTATTCAAATTAAATGATTCTATCAAGCTACGCTATAAAAGGTACGGATTAACTATACTAAGGGCGTTGGGCAACCACAGCGTCACCAAAAATCTCTTGTCCATCTACCAAGCACCTAAGTTTTGTTAGTTACTTCTCTAAAAGAAAATTGTTTAAAAGCAATCCCTTAAACTATCCACTGCTGATTACGTATGTGGCTTTGTGAAGACCAATTATTTGACTTTTTAACATATTATCGATCATACTTGATCTATTAAACTCCCCATCCCTTACCAATATAATATGATTATGACCATATTATTTATTTCGCTAGTGCCTACCTAACTATAGCCCGACCGATACTGCACCGCTCAGCTATCTCAGGAACGGTCTCAGTTAAGCGCCCGGTATTAACGTTTTAAATCTTTAAATACATGAATTCTAGCAAAGTTGAATTACACAAAACAGTGTTTTCCTGACAATAAACGTCAAAACAGGCTTCTTCTAACAGTTGAGCAAGCCACCAGAATTTTATAGATGGAATTGTTATTGCCAGCCACCATTCTCGATGCCTTATCAGCTGACATTGTAATTTAGTAGTCTGCAGATCGGCGTTAGTATAAATATTTTAACCAGAAATAAATTCCTTTTGAAACCTTACCAAAGAGTCGGAGCCGTTACCACTAGGCCACCACTGCTCCACATATTACAAGATCAAGACGACAAAAATAAGAAAGAAACAGAACTTAATACTCAAATAAATGCAGTAGAAATACATAATGTAAAAGAATCTAAGTATGCAGACAATGTCGCGTGTAAAAGTAGGAGGTAAGTGCAAAATATTTTAAATTAAACGACGGTGGTTACTGTGAACGTGCGAAGCGTTCACGGTCTCGACTCAGCAGCTTAATGGCTACTTTATTCAAGTTCTTTTGCTAAAGTCGCGTTTAGATTGTTTGGTAAATATTTATCGGTGGATAATAGTAGAAATTTATGGATCTTCAAATGATATTCTGAACTAAACTTCTTCTGTTTTTATATCAACAATAGTGTCCTTCCCCAGCTGCGTAAGGTGCAATGGAGATACTAACACAAAAGCTAGTTTAAATTATACGTATAAACTTTTCTCTTGTAACACTATCTAAGTAAGAAGCTTAGGAAAAAACCGAAGACGATAAATTCATGCTTATAATAAGCCTTTAAGCATTTCTTTTTATTAGCTACAGAATATTTACATAATGTATAAAACATTATGTAAATATTCGACAACAGACTTAAAGTAACCATTATTTGTACTTTTATATAAACTTACTTTGGTTGTGGCAAGGGAAAATCTTAAATCTCAGCTAAAATTGCAAAAAGCAAGTCGATTATATATAATTTTTCTGGCAAATGGGCGATTAAAATACAAAATTATACTTACCTGTACCGCTTTATTATCCCTTGATGACCCCCCTTACGTGAGAAGATAGCCCTTAAAACAAAACATAAGCTACTAATTTTCATGTACACCCATCATTACAAACTATTTTATATTATGTAAACAAGCCTTACCAATTCGCGTTTATTTACGAAACTTACGTTTTAGAAAAAGCTATTAAGGCAATGACAGCTAAATAAATGTGGCGTCAAATTCTTTTAATGAGTTTTAATGCTAATGTAGTTAGTGTGTTGTACTTAATGTGTAATTTAGCGCATTTTAGCAACATAGCAACAGCTCGCCTCCTTAATTTGTAATTCGAAAGAGCCATATATCAGTCACGGTTTGAACCCTTACGAAAGTTAACTGTTTATTCGGCAAATTGAAATAAACTTTACCTTCAATAGGCAGGTTATATTGTGTAGAAGAAGTACTGCTTGTGACATGTTTTTTAAACTAAAATTCGACAAAATGCACTCGTTACGATATCGATATGTTAAGCCTTTTCCTGACCACGCGCGCCTCAAAGAGATGTCAGCATATGAAGGGGCCCCTCAGGGCCAAGCCTGCCGGGTAAGCGGGATTGTCCGAAAGGATTACCGCTACCCCGGAACATAAAGGGCTACGGAAGGAACATGGATGGGTTTTAGTCAGTAAGAGTCTGACACTCCCTTCCGCTCCACCCAGAGCGGGAGCAGTCATTGGATGATTTCCCAGCCTTAAAAAAAAAAAAAAAAAGCCTTTTCCTGAATAGGGGTCGGCTTCCAGTCTAACCGGATGCAGCTGAATACCAGTATTTTACATGGAGCGACTATCTGACCTCCACAACCCAGTTACTGGGTAACGTGATACCCCTTGGTAAGACTGGTAGTCGGACTTTTAGGTTACTGACTACTCCTTACGAAAGTTAACTTTAAAATCGGAAAATTAAATACAACCTATACTTCTACAATTAAGCAGGTTATGTTTTATAGGCAATAAATTAAAATCTCTGCCGAAAGACAACCTTATCTTATTATCGTTAACTCAAAAACAACTTCGAAACGCACCGAAAACTTCACAGAACGTTTCAAATTTATGTCGTTGCACTCAAAAATCATTGCTGGGGTTCAAATTAATTACCATGTTCAACGTTCTGTCACGAGCATGTCAACAAAATGGCTTGAAATGGCTCGAAATTGCGAAGTTATCACGACATGCCCTAGAGGATCACGACAATAATTCTTTGTCAACTTATGAATAAGTGCTTGGGTATACGAGTAGCTTCGGAAGCAGAGCGCAGCATGGTGGTAATTTAAGAAAGGCATATTTTAATCAAAACAACGATTTTTATAATAATTAGTTAAGAAGGTGTATGACAAAATCGTGAATACTTCAACACACCCATTAATCATAATCATATTTATTTGTTCAAAGTAGGAAGAGTACATCCACACAGTAATGTTTATACAAAAGTACATTTTATTAAATACTGTTTATACAAAAGTATGTCAATTGATGTGCCAGGAAGTCCTGCACTCATAAATTTATTTGTATTTGTTATTTATAATCTTGTAATACGAATGTGTTAGTAATTTTTTTGTTTGTCATAGTATTTTAGTTGATTCATTAGGTACTTATTGGTCACCAATTTGATTATAGCTTCTTCTCTCACTATCAGTAGTGGGGTAAAATTGTCATGGTAACCGTTATGGCAGCCGTTAAAGAACACATTTGCATTCATTGAAATAAATGAGATGGAATATGGAGTGAATTATAAAATTAAAATTGTATTAAAAGTTAAAGAAAGGTTTTGACTTCGTTACATGTTTTATTCCTGACAAAAGTAAATATTTAATTTGAAATTGATATTGAATGCTCAAGCCCATTAATTCAACCAAAGCGTTAATTCGATTCATCATTTACTACTGCATCGGGCAATTAATTTCAAGGTAACAAATCAAAGTTATTGTACGTGATTTTACTACCGCGTTAACTTAAAAAATACGACAATATGTGATTCTAATTATGTTGGTAGTTTATCGAATTAACCGTACATAATTAGTTAGATAATCTGAGAAAAAATATGAATAAGATACTTATCGTCACGCGATGCATGAAGGGTCATATGAAGGAAGTAAACAATTTTAAAATTGAATTGAAGTATTTTAATGTAACTTATTATGGAAATAAATAAAAATAAAAACATGAAGGATTGAAATACTACAATCTCCAAATTTTTTAACTGAAAAAGACCACTTTACAAACCAGACGCAGGCCAGCAAAAATCGAAGCAAGCTTTATGAAAGACAAGATCGAAGCACCCCGTGTACCTCAACACTAACACCTCACACTTAAGGCCGTTTAAACCTTAGAGAGAAGCCCACATGACAACCGGAGCATTGAATCCGTGAAATTATCGCGCCAACAATGGTACATAGTTGACTGATATTTGTTATTTGTGCTAAACGAGGCTCTGGTTAAAATGTGGAGCGTTTCGTCATGGATTTATAATTCAATAAATAGATGTGTCGTGTAATTTAGGAAATACAGGATAATCAAATTGTGTGATGTGTTAGGTTGGTCTTCAAGTAAGCGGGATTGTCTGAAAGGGTTACCATTACCCCGGAACATAAAGGGCTAAGGGAAGGAGCATGGATGGGTTTTAGTCAGTAAGTCTGACGCTCCCTTCCGCTCCACCTAGAGCGGGAGGGGTCATTTGATGACTACCCACCCTCAAAAAAACAAGGTTGGTCTTCAGAATGTGCAAAAATATCGGTATACTTAGTCAGAATGAGGTAAGAACAAATTGACAAATTGTTAATTTATTGCTAAAATATTTAAATTGTTGCAGCACAAGCACCGTTAACTTGTTGCACTAAATAATATTTTCGTTATAACTTGATCGGACACTGTCTCTCATGATACAGGTTACCCTAGTTCGAGAAGCAGGGAAGGAAATATAATATTGTACAGATTTGGCAACAAAACGTACATATTCAATTAATTTTCCTTCTGTATACTTATTATCTTTATTTTTTTGGTGGATAAACATTTTGGTTTTTTATATTGAGTGAGGTTTCCGTGATTTTAATCTATCATATTGGGGTATTATATAAAATTCTTGCGTCTAAGTGTCACGAATCATTCATTTTGGTGTTAACAACAAAAATTCTTTATGCAATGGTAATTTGTAATAGTTGCATGCTAGTTCATTTCAGAGATGACAAAATGCTGTTATAAAAGGCAAGTAATTGTCTGGTGCTGCAAGAATTGTAAGAATGAATCGGCAAGTCGTTGACGTCGCTGTATTAGGGAAGAACTGAGCAAGTCTATTCTATTTCCAGCGAAGAATAGGGGTTTGGTCACAAAATTCGGTTTTTATATTTCATGGGGAAAAAAAAATATTTTAGCTGGGACCCCCCGCAGCAAATATTATACATAATTACTTACTTCCTACTCACTAGACATCAATAATAATTTTGTTAAATAACTCATATTGATTGTATATGTATAATATATCTATCAACAAAATAATTAATTGAGCTATCATATTATACCAAGTATCTCGTATGTGGAATTCTGAAAGTCAATGATTTCTTTTATTTGCCTAATAAAAGGTATTAGATATTCCTCGGTGTCAATTTTAAATATTTTTGGACCAAATTTAACCCATCTGACCTTCCTAAGGTCATGTTTGATTACGTACCATAATGCCAGGGTGACACTTTTGTTATCCAAACTCTTTATATAGATAACAATAATTATCCAATAACTACCTACCTACTCGTTAAGCTTATCTTTGGATATGTAATATTGATAAATAGTAAAAAGGAGACTCCTAACACCTTGTATTGACCTTGTTTATGTCAAGTCGATATAAAAGGCATGAGAGTATAGTTTTTAAAATGTTTTTTTTTGTACCTATGTATAAATCGTGATTTACGAAAGGTCATATTATAACAGAAGTTAAAAATCTTAAGCTTTAATTTTTAAGTTATTATTTTTCTGCATTTTATACACTTCAGCATTATTTTACTTTATTTTTGACGATTACTTTCATAATGAAGCGGGAGTACGAGTACCTACCTAAGTACCACATTTCAACTTAATCGGGCCCGTAGATTTGGAGCATATTGACAGCGACAGACGGACATAGAGAAACACGAGTGATCCTACAAAGGTTCCATTTTTTTATTTGGACATATGTAATGTAACCAACCCTAAAAACACATAAAAACATGTACAGGTAAGTTAGTTTATAGGAGCAATAACTAACAGTGTAGGAAATAGTAACAAGGAAATCCATATACCATTTCATTCTATAACTCGTTTAACGTAAATTGTGACTGACAGGTTTCTATGTGGCAATAACATGTATTTGACAGCTTACCTACGCCTTATCGACTAAGGTATCTACCTCGAGTACCTACTTAAACTTTCGTAATAAGTCCGGCCACGCCGAACTTGGACGAAGGGCGAAGTTCTGTGGAAAACGGATGAACGAGAGACTCACGCGCATAGAGCATGTGTATAAACGGTCCATGTATCTATCATAAGTCCGAGTTCTAAGAAACTTATGTTATTCTTAGAAGGAAAGAGTTGATTCATTGGTCATTTTGTACAAACTCACCATCGGACTTATTGTATACATAGATACAAATGATGGGTGGTCGCAAGCGCATATGCTCCAGGTTGAGGTGGACTCCATTCAAATCGAATCCAAGGTAGTTTGATACCCAAATTGGGCAATGTTATTGGATTTTTGTACTATGAATTTAGCAGGCACATACATATCCAGATTGCTTTGGTTGATGCCTGGTTGATAAATATAATACCTGTTTATGATAAATGTGTCCAATACAGAGTTGATATGACAGAGGGGCATTAAATTACACTACGTATACTATACGTGTTTAGTATTAACTCGGTACGGTATAAAAATAAAAAGCACCAAAAATGAGGTTTTTATTTTTTCAAACAAACTAAATAGTTTACAAATCAGAGTAAAACGCAACCACCCTTTGTAAATAAAAACTGACCTTGTAACGCAGCGGCACCGACGCGTGCACGCCGGAGCGCTGTTAGGAAAGATACATCGTGTTCAAACGGGGCAAAAACTTAAAAAAACATTTGCGACTAAACTACTGCTCCTATTTAATAGATTTTTGGTACAGAGCTTGAAAATGGTCCCTAGTATAGGCTGTTTAAAGGAAAGCCCCTCTGTCGTATCAACTCTGTATAATAGGGACCTTAATAGGCTTGTTGCGACTTAAACATAAATAGCGAAATGTGGTTGTACTATAGATACACCTTGAACTAACCCTACGGGGAAAACAGTCGTGATGTTACGAGTATCTACGCGTTTAATATTCATAATAAAAAAAACACCACCAAATATTGCGACGTTTATCCTATATCTGCCCAATGTACATAGTCGTTATAATTATCATCTAACGAAATGGTTGAAGTGTTATAGCATAGTCGAAAGTCCCATGGTCTTATGTTGACAAATTACTATGTGCTGGGTTCATTTCTTGACAAAAAATTGAAAATTTCGAGAGATTTCTGTAAGATTTTTAACTATATGCTGAGTCTTTAATGAACAGCATCTTGATTAAGTAGATAAGACAAGCTGTTTGATCTGCTATTCAGAGAGGTCTGAACAGGAGATCAAACAGCTTGTCTTGCCAGACCACACAGTTTGAAAGATTTCTTACGCTCACACCAAAACGTGTCGCTCCAGATGGCACCAGCGCTAATTGCGCACGCTTTGCACTCAATGTCAACGCACGCCCGCAAACCTGTGACTAATTGTCAAACGGCGCGGGCGAAGGGGCCGGTGAGGGCGGTAATTGTAGCGCAAAACGGTGATAGTGGGTAGGTTAATTGTGAGCTTAGAATAACTTGTTATTATGATATGCACGCGGATTATTCGTGCCGCTGAATAAACCTGAATACGGAAACCTCATCCATTGTACATAGGCCAGCACATCAAGCTACCCCAATCTGTCTAGTTATTTGATAGATTTATAATTTTATTACAAATGAATAAGGTTCATGTTCAATTGAGATTTTGACGGTTTGGAATAACTTGATGTGCTGGCGTATGTACCTAACACCAATTGTAAATTCAAACACCTAAACATTTAATTTTATTGCCCACTTATCTATTACGCATCTTTGGCACAGGCTAACTATACACTACACTCATAGTTAAAGCTAGCCAAGAACTCCATGTTCATAAACGATAGTTTGGACCTAAAAGCTCAGGTAATCAGGGAACCTCTTTGACCTCCACCTGCTCAACCTTCTCATCATGCCTTTCACGATACCTATACCAACTGAGAGTCTCATCTTGGGTAGCTCCAAAATTTATAAATATGTCCTGAACTGGAAGGATTGTCACAGGGCAGGGCCCCCCCCCCTGCACCACTGCAACAGACCGAGACCGGTGTTAGATGCACTAACGAACAAGTGCTCTCCCTTGTGTTGTCCTTTTTGGCCTCTTTCAAGACCAACAGCATAGAGTCCGCAAGGACTGCTGTGCTGGGAACCTCAACTAATGAGAAGACAAGTGGACACATAAATCAGGAAGTGCTGGCGATAACCTTGTCTTCTTACATGACACTGGCGAAGCCACAGGCCAGAACGTACCCGCCTTTACCAAGAGGTGGAAGGCGGCACATGCTTCTCAGAACATAACTGACTTGGTTGCTGCTTCTGCTTAGACCAGCATCACCGGGTTGGCGAGTGTATTCCACCGGATCGTGGCTGGGAAACCCAATCTGAGAATAGAAATAGTGAACAGGATGCTGGCTATTAACAAGGAGGGGGCCAAAAACGCCATCTTGTCTCAGATAAAGTTGGTCTGGGAATACTCCTCCTTAAAAGCAGTCCAGTACATGGACTTCTTCATAAAGTCTCATTGCAGGGCCCTGGAGATCCCCGCTGTTCTAGATCAAGCGGTATCCCTGCATGAGAAATGGGAGGCCGCCAAGGAGGAAGACCAGCAGCTGGCGTACAGCCGTGTGCGTGATCCCAACAGCCATCCCAGCCTCCACCAGGCACACTTCCCTGATTTGTATTACGCTGCAATCATATATGCTAAAGCCAACAAATTAGTGGGTGCAAATTTCCAAATGTCCTCTTCACACCAGTCATCCCACACCATACTGATAGACAAGTAGTACATCAAGAAGATGGCCTCCGCAGAACTGGGGGAGCTGTCAGAGGAAGCCAAAGTCAAACTAATGAAGCTCGGATACCCGGTTCCATCCACAGGGAAGAGAACTCGTCCCGCCGACTCTGAAGATGAAGATTGAGGAAGAGCCACCCACCTGAAGGCACAGGGGGCGTTGAAGAAGCAGACGAGGGTCCAAGCCCACATTCCAGTGTTTAAGTGTAAGCTATTCTTTAAGATAGTAATCCGTAGATTACGTATCAACATTGCATCTTATCGATGAGCATGATACTTACATTCTACACCTCGAAAACATGAAGGGAAAGTAATTACGCCCTCGGCTTCACTCACGTCGAAATGAAAATCTAAGCTAAGTTAGGAATAAAATGTATTCTATATCTTTAAAGTAAGGGCTGATTTTTCAATGGTCAGATATGTTTTATCGGACGTATAAAAATGGAAGTTTGACTGTTTTTGCAAAAAATATGTCAAACCGCCACTTTTATTCTTCAGATAAAAGTTATCCGGTGATTGAAAATCGGTCCTAATTTGGTTAAAATTAGTTCCGGAGTTTTCTTAACTACCGTTTAGGTAGTTAAAAAAGAACAAACTAACACACTTTCGTATTTTTTAATGTGTACTAGTTAGAAATGTAAGGACTTTCTTACAAGATCTAAGAACACAGAAACAGCAAGATGAGAAAATGCACTTACGCCACTTTCATCGATACGCAACGCTTGGTAACACTGATGAGATGCGGCGATAATGTTCATTTACTTCCCTCTGCTTGTCATGCGTTGATTGTAGAAAGTCAGTACATACATCTAATAGTGATATCACTTCATTTGCAGCTGATGTTATCGTTATTTATGGGTTAATTTATATGGTAATTAGTTATTGTTTGGTTTACGTTAGTGACGAAGTTATATGTCATGGCATGGGTCTTACTCTTCTTCAGTCAAGTCTTTATAATTACAGTAGTATTTAGATGAGATGCAAAATTTTCTCCAGGACTCCTGTTCAAAACAGCAACAAATCTCTTTAGAGAACCGTTAAAATCGTACCCATGGAATCGTCAGTTCATTACCCTATTCACCTTATGTGACTATCACTACTAAAAATCGATAATTCTTGTAATGATTCCATATGGGCAAACGACCTGCAATTATTGCCTACACAAAATGGTCATCATTAAACTGATTTTGGACAGATGCGACCGGAACGGATTGACTCAGCGTCAAAAATGGATACAAGCAATACTATGTTCTTTTATGTGTTTTGTATGTGGGATGCTTTTGTTCAATGGTGGGTAGTTTCCATACCTCCTCTACTCTACATAGTATAAAACAGTCGTTGCCCGCCGTCTAAACTACGCAACGCATTTTAACGCCGTTTTCATCAATAGATACCGAGTGATTCGAGGACGGTTTATACGTATAGTTTAACTAGCTTCAGCCTGCGCGATCGTATCAATATTGTCACTAGAACATAACATTAAATTCAAAATGGCGAATATACCCACGTAGAATTTATATAATGAGTATATGACAGCCAAACAATAAATTAAACTCATGAATCCGAAAAATCAGAGGTGCGTGCCTTGGGTTCGAACTCGAGACCTATGACTTGGCAGACCGACGGTCAAACCACTAGGTTATCACTGCTAGTATTTATACATGATCTTCATATCCATGCAATGGCTACAAAGCCTTCAAGACAATCTGGCATTGCCAAAGAAATTGACACCGACACTACTTAACCATATAAAACCCGTGAAGAAACCGACTATTACATAAAAACGACGCGTGTTTGCAATAAAGATCTGATTCTATTTAAGAGAAATTTCTTTTTTTTTCGCAAAACCAACGCGGTTGACCGACTCGGAAGCTATTATCAAGTTTATGTAGAGTTACTGAACCAGTAACTGTTGCACAACACTATTTGCTGTGTTTATTGCTTATCACTTATAGTTAAGTAGGTTTTTTTACTGTCGGGGTCCAAAGTTTTGTATTTTTTTATACTAAGCCTACATTGTCTTACTACTGTTGAGAAAAGGCCTGTCCCAAATCCTTTGAAAAAATCCTATCTTTTTAAATAAAATGGAAAAATATTTTTTTGGGTTTTCAGGTTTAACATGACAGGACTGATTGCCTATAGAACACTCCTACATGCCCAGTGGTAAAGGCTCAGATTGTCCAAAGTTAGAAAGTTAAAATGTGCAATCAGAATCAATATTTTTTGTTTATTATAGCTCTATAAAATTGAATAGACTCTCGAAGTATGTACATGTATGGTTTAAAAAATAAAATTAAAATCATATCAGAGCATTTATTCCCAAAAAAGATGGTTGAAACTAGAACATTCATTCGTGGTATAATGTATATAAATTTAAAAAAAGTTACACCAATCTATGTAAAACTATATTTTTAAAAATAAATATATATTCTAATTCTGATCAAATAAGTAAGATTAATTATATTTCATAGCAATAGCATGTGTATAGTTATAGTGTCAGCTGTAGGTGCTAGACACAAATCAAATAGGTATTAATGGCTTTGGACTGTTTTGCAAAATACATACGTAAATTTCTATCCAAGCTTAACACGTTGAGCGCCAAAGCGGTCACCGGTGAGCCGCAAACAATAGTTTTCCTATTGTGTCTGCTGCGTGGCAGTCAATGACTTAAACAAATAAACCACCATCCATCCATCCATCCATCCCTTTCTCCAAGACAACGAAGTATAAAACATTGATTTACATAACCACTTAAATAAAGGGCAAGCACGTTCCCAGCTATTGGAAACCAGCTGATATCCACTTGGGTTCAATGTCCTGATGCACTGGCGCCCACACAATGCTAATGCCTTTATTATATAGGAAACATGTTCCTTTTTAATGGGAATGCAGTCTAGAAGGTTATTTTGATCGGAGTGTGAGTAAAAAAAGAGAGTTTTGTTGTGTGATGCATCATTTTTACTTCCTTACGGTTAAGGCACGGCAGATCTGATTAGAATTATGAATCTCGCTGGGTAGTGTAGATGAGATAGTTGGTTCAGGCTATATCTAAGTGCAGTGAGGTACAGAGGGATCTCACTCTTGAGCACTGGAGGAGTGCTCGCAAACTCAAACTCAAACTCAAAGTATTTATTTCAAATAAACCAATTACAGGCACTTTTGAATTGTCAAGGTGTCGGTCAGTCAGAGAGATGAAGCTAGTTGCCCATTCCAAAGCAGTAGGTACCTATGGAGAAGAACGGGCAAGAAACTCCATGGACACTCTTTTAAACAATATATGGTTACAAAAAATTGGTTACATAGTTCATATTAATATTATACATGTGAGAACAATGCAGAACGTTAAAAGCATCCGATATAAAATATGTAAAAACCATCCAAAAAATAAATTAAAACTAGCCTTAGCCGCCAAGAGATGACCAGTCCCCACTGACAGCGCCCGTTCACGAACATGACGCACATTCAGCTCAACCATCCTTTTTTTTTTTTTTTTTTAAGGCTGGGAAATCATCCAATGACTTCTCCCGCTCTGGGTGGAGCGGAAGGGAGTGTCAGACTCTTACTGACTAAAACCCATCCATGTTCCTTCCGTAGCCCTTTATGTTCCGGGGTAGCGGTAACCCTTTCGGACAATCCCGCTTAAGCTCAACCATCCTGAAGGGAGCCAAATGATCCAACACACACGCCACCATCAGCGAGACATTAAAGTGAGCATGGCATACTCTCAGCCGCCAGGGCACATTCAAGTCAATGTATACGTACCCAACAAATGGTCGCTTTATAGCAGGTACATAGTACGCAATATAACTATACCGGGTAGTCAGAATAAGAGTGAATCTATAAATATTAAAATAATGCCTACATGACGTATTAGGTATTACTTTCTAAATACCTGCTAACAGCAACGCGCCTACCATAAAAATCCTCAGCTTTTCTTAAATCAAAATTCTAAACAGTCCTATTTAAACTATTCTAACTATTTTGAAATCTCGAATGCAGTCAGAGTTATTTTCTAATCAGCCAGTTACAACAAAATGTTGCATCTAGGCTCTAAAGTAGGTACTAATACCTACTTACAGAAACAAGATCATTTATCACTATTGTGTGAATAAATAAATAAATGTGAAACGGTTTTTTTCTGATTCTGAATCCAATCTGATTTCAATTCGCCTTCTTGTAAAAGTTACTCCGACACTATTTTTTTAGACCCTAGTTACGACGCGAAAATACTGTCTTCAAACTATGTCGCTACTGTATGTCGTTCGAAAATGTAGATAAGCAAATACAATACCCCAACTAAACCAAAACTGGATCATGCTAGGTCAAGTTCACCCATTACTTGTCAAGCTATTGTTTCACGACACTAACGTTTCGCAATCTCACTTGAAGCCAGGTCAGATTTCACAGGATTCTCTGCATAGAAGTGTGTGAGGCAAGAAAATGGAGATTGTTTAAGGGCAAAATAGTATAGTGCAGTGAGCTTTTATGGCTGAGAATTTAATAATTGTTGTGTGGGGAAAATAAGAGATACATGCAAAGGTACGTACATAGCAATGTACCCTTTATTATGTTAATCAATGGGAAAACCTTGGGTCCAGCAGTGGTGAAAAGTACATGACACTATTTCTTATATCAAACATCTAATGGAATGTCAAGTGTCTCGACTTGTTACTCTCTTAACCACTTATTCATAGTATTTAAAAATTGATATTGACTAAGGTCAATGAAAGCCACCACAACCCCTTGTATGTATTTCTCAGTTCAGTGTCCCGAGCTCAGCAGAGCAATGCCTGCATCACGTGGAATGCTGAGCGTCGCGTTTTCTTGTTCATCCTCGCAGATTACCGACACGCGCCGCGGAACAACGGAATACTTGCAACTACGTGCGCTCACGCAGCCCTGTTATAGAGTGAATAGATGCAGAATGTAAACTTATGTCAATGCTGTAAAAAGCGATTGCAATAGTTGCAATGCCAAAACCTAAAGTTCAATAGAGGAACGTACTTGTCTTAGGAATCGGAATTATGGAGTTGTTTGATTATTGTTTCGGGTTTGTTTCTCTTAAAATAACGAGTGTACGAGTTCGCAATAAATCCAGGTACCGGGTTTATGGTGTCGTTTTAATACCAGTGCGGTGAGTGAGGCGAAACTATAGATGGCCGTTGGCACAATTCGTTATTGGGACTGGAATTTTGATGCCAATCAATACTTTATAATACGGGGCCAGTAAATCCTAATTATAAAGCATTCATCATCATTTGTTTTTATGTTGGCCTACTGTCCGTATTCTTCTGTGGTGGTTGTGACATTTTATTGGGGAAATGGATTTGTAATGGTTAATTATAGGGATACATTGCGACATTTTTCCGGTAAACAAGAAAGTGGTTATGTAGCAGTGGAGTAGATAAAATTGAATTCATAGAATAAGATTTAATTTAATGGAAGAAAATGCATATGGTTACGTGGTTTATGTGTGAATAGTTTTAACCAAACCGGTTTACTGAATATCAGAAGGTCAGTGTTCTATATATGTCCCTATTTATAAAAAAGCAACCTTTGCCCACCGCTTTCTAGGACTGAGGTCGTGAGTTCGTGACCGATGAAGTAAGATAGTACCTATGTATAGTATGCAGATAATGTGTTTGAATACCACGCCAAAGAGGTGTTTAGTTTCATCGTCTATTCCAAGGTCAAAGGTTAAGCAGTCATCATGATTATCCACCAGCCTGACCTCACCCACTCCTCTCTTTTCGCGTACCAATTCCCACGTCCCTTGGTTTTTTATGAAGCGAAGAAAATGCCCAGCGCATGCGGAGAGCCCTGGGAGACAGCGTGATTATGCCACACCCACTAAAAACTCCGCCTGGGCACCTTCTTTCACCTTGGTGCTAGCCTCATCTAGGGTCTGGTCTACCCGCGATGGTTACAATATCGTCCGCCCATCTCGCCGCCGAACAACCGACGCTTCCTCTTCCAGTTCTTGGACGCCACTCGATCACACACTTACTCTGCCTACACTGCGCCTTGACAGTATTGAGCAGGTGGGGAGTATTGGGCAACTAATTGCCTAATTTTTATGTCTTTTGGACTGTTTCGGAAGACGTCGTGGAGAAACCTGGCAATCAGCTTTCTGAGTTAGATCAATTTTTTTTCTCTCTTGAGGATAATTCTATGGTCTGCGTAATGATATTGACTGTAATTCTTATCATAATTATTCATTATCGATAAGTAATCAACAATACTGTGCCATTACTAAACTTAATCAAATTATGCCTCTTTTCAGCATACCCATTACAATACAATTAGACAGCTTGAACTTTTAAAATCAAATTCAAAATGGCCGCGACCTACAGACATTGAGACACACTAACAGACCTATTATGCATAACAATGAAAATAAGTTATAGTTCAATAATACTGGTACAAAAATATTGGTGTCGTAATTCAGTTCAATTCGTGACTGGTTCATATATCATTATTATGGTATGTGATCAAGGATCTATGACGGTTTTCTATACCTAGTATCTTCTTTGTGCTGCACTTTTGGGTGATTTTATGAAAATTATCGGCTCTGGCATCTCACCACTACCCAAGGAACGTCACAAAAAGTAAACACCAAAAACTATAAAACTTTTGAAATTAAATCAAATGTGTATTTCTGTAAGTAGATCTGTTACAAGTCAATATTATAAAGCTAGATGGTGCTGGCATTTCCTATCTGACTGATCCCTGAGAAGAAATGCCGAAACAAACTCAGAGAGGTCATAGTTTCTTTACTAGTGAGTCGCTTACACTATGACGCTTAAATAGTATACGAAAGAAAAGCTTGCGCCATTGGAGTTTGGAGTGTCTTTGTTGTTGTCCAGTTTCCAGGATATCTTGTACAGTGAATGTCATATACATATTATGTCATCTTAATGACTGCCATTTTTTAGCTGTTTTCATATAATATACATATATACCTACTACATAGGTCGGTTCCGCAAAAGAAAATGTGCAAATGTTATATGGCCTACGATGCGTAATGTTGAACTCCTATCAACTCCAAACATCTAGTTTCTGCATAATTATTTCGTATTTGAAAAGCGAAAGCACAGCGAAAGATCATAAGGAAATAATACCACGCTTGCCAAACTCAGTGTATTGTTTATACATTTATTACCATTTATATACATAACCTCAAAGGAAGGAAGCACAACCAATTTTATATTTTACCTTCGTAGACCATAACAATCAAAATTGCTTTCATTTAGCAATCGTGCTTGAAATCATTATAATGCATAATCTATATTGCAGTTTTTGCAAGCAAATCGAAGATAATAAATCATTTAACGAATAGTTAGGTCTGGGTTTTACGGCTTAGTTAGGTCTGGGTTTTACGGCTAATTAGAGAAACAGCTATGGTTGAGACTGTCAACCACTGTTACTTAGACTGGCCGACTTGCAGTTGTGGACCAAAAGCTAAAATAATCTTTGATTTAGATTTTGGTTACCAACTAGTCAGCCAGTCTTCTAACAAGTCAGTTAATTAGATAGCTATTTTAGGCTGAACTGAAAATCTCACCGTGGAAACGTAGGCACGTTTCCACGGTGAAGTGAGTTTAAAGAGAGCTCTCTTTAAACAGCTGTTAATAGTGGTAATACTAGCATTAATTAGGTGGAACGACAGCTCTCTTCACGCACATTCCACCAAAGTTTTCAAGGTGAGATTTTTACAGAATCATCCGACTGTATTGGTACTTGGATAGACGCTAACCAGACAGCGTTTAATGAAGTTTTTTATTCAAAGGCATGCCAGAAAGAAGTAAAATCGTAATGTAACCTTTTGTTTAATAGAGCTTGTCGGTGGATAACTAACCGTTTTTATTCGCTGTCATAATTTCACACTCAATTAATTATTAATTAAGGCTGTGAATCAGGACTGATCACAAAACTATTTCATGAATTCTTTTTCAGGAATTTCGAAACACCGTTTTTGTACCGATTGGGTTTATCTTTCTGTGTTATAAACAGACGAGTAGCTTTATTTCAATTCAAAATAAAATATAAATAATAAATAGGTAAAAAACGGCTTCAGGCTTTTTTCATTTTTTGTTTATTAGCCTACACTTTCCCACTGTTGAACAAAGGCCTGCCTCAAATCATTCTAGGCATCCTTTCTTCAAGCCACTTCGGCCCATACTTTGCGATACGCGTCTACTTCATCTCGCCTTCTCTTCTGGACGATTTACTAAATCAACAACGAAATGTAGACAATCATAAATAATCTTAACCCACGTTTGCAACATTTGTTTGAACACGGCAAAGTAAATAGAATAAAGCAATTACTCGTACTTAGGTTCTGGGCAATTTAAAGTTATTTTAATTGCAACAGTACCATCGGCAATTAACGTTGAATGGAAATCAAGTCTGTACACTGTGTGTAATAGTTATAAGGTTTCTACATACAGCGTGGCAAGACCCAAGGAATGAAGTATGTAGTTCTGGTGCCCAAATAAGTTTCCAATTTGGAGCTATTTACCACGTCCGTGATTAAGACTAACATAATATCACGACTGTATAACCCGAAGGGTTAGGCAAAGATGTGCCTATAGTACAGACGCACCAGCACATCAAGCTATCCCTAACTGTCAAATTTTCTGAATTAAAAATGAACCTTATGTCTTTGCAATAAAGTTGAAATACCCTCAAAGAAATCTGACAGCTTGTGGTAACTTGATGTGCTGGCCTCTGTACACCCACATTTTACCAGTTTTGTTGAAGTCCCATGACCCAATTGCCATCAACTCAGACTGCGGAATCTATACTTCTTATTTATTATTTATTACCGATTTATGTGTTAATTAAACAATACGCACATGAAAGGGGTTTAAAATTTAACTTACCTTAAAAAAAATAAAGGGGGATGCAAATGCATGATGATAAAACATGGCTATAGTATAGGCTAACTATAATTTCCAAACCGTTACAGTTGCTTTAAAACTGAATCCTTGCGTAAGGGAGAGCAATGTAAAGCGTCGTTAACACAAACAATGGTATGAAATTCGCAATAAACAGATTATTCGATTATTTAACAAAGAAAGGGATCTGTATTGTCTACTGAGGCAATTTTCTACTCATCGTTAAAGCTTGCTTAACTTTCTTGGTTTATTAATGACCGCATTCATATAGGACTAGACGCTAAATTAGCCAAACTTGACTAAAAAGCAAAATCTTGACCTTTATAACTATATATTTATATGACACCAGATTTTCTGATCGTCAATATTAAGATTTCAGTAACGGTTAAAATTATGAAGATTTTTATAGGGTTTTGTTAAAATACTTTAGTTTTAATCAAATATTATTTAAGTATAATTATGCAAAATATGTAGGTACTTATTTTCACTTTCGTTCTCCGCTTCTCTAACAGTAAAACCTCGTCTTAACGTTGTATCACGTTTTTAATTATCGTGTAGTTAATTACACATTACAATTGATATGTTCAAAATGCGGCTAATAAGACCTCGGCTGTAAGGTCAAAGGTACCAAGAATATGGTCGTTATGTTATACTTTATTGTTATGATGCGTTCGTCGTATATTCTGAATTATATTCTAGTGAGACAAAGGGGAAGGTCGTAAAATAGTTCTTTGTTGAATTAAATGTCAGTTTTGGTCTCATAATTTTACACATTTCGAAACTCGTTTCTTTGGCTACTAGCTTCTAGACCATAGTTTTTTCAATCTAAGTTTATCTCTTTTTTTTAGGGTGGGAAATCATCAAATGACTCTTCCCGCTCTGGGTGGAGCGGAAGGGAGTGTCAGACTCTTACTGACTAAAACCCATCCATGTTCCTGCCTTAGCCCTTTATGTTTCGGGGTAGCTGTAAACCTTTCAGACAATCCCGATTACCTAAGTTTACCTCTATGCCAAATTTTATCTTTGTAGATACAGTAGTTTCTGAGATTTCATGTTTAATCAGTGAGTGAGCGGATGTGTGAATGAGTGAACTTTTGATTTATATATATTATATGAAACAGGAAAGAGTATATTACAGGTATTCTGTAAAAAGGGCACTCCAAAATCCTGCTTGCATTCTCATAAAAAGTCCAATTTATCGAAGCTTGACATGTAAATGTACTAGTACCATTTAAAGCGTACATGATTGTACCCGACACAGTAGCATTTAACATAAATATGTAACATCAATCATTACAACTATCTGCGGCCTTCAACCGGTCACGGTTAATTTTAGCTAACCGGACAGCGAAATTGTGGTATGCTGTGTTTCCGCCATCCGTGTGTGGACTTAGGGATGGCAAATATAAGTATATTCACTGAAAAAGAACTGACTCAACAAAAAGAGTCCTTAATTCGTTTTAGTAAGAATGTAGTCACAGATGTTAACTACTAACTCACATAACCTTGCTTGGTTGGTTATTCTTTATTTAAAATATATATATATTTTATTATTTTACTTTACTTCATTTTATTTATGATCATATTAGGTAATAGTCAAACAAATTAAGTTTATCAGGTATTTTATTTACATATGGAAGAGCAGTGTCCCAATACTGGCTGTATTATTCTAGCTTAAAAGGAGGCTCCAATCACTAGTTGATATAGGTTTTTTTTTTTTTGTTTATAACGGCGGCGCGCACTTTACTCTTATTTCCTTTAATTCGGTCACTTAATTATCAATTTTATAATATAGATTCTTATTGTGTTTATTCAAACTTTACTATTTACAAGTTTTTCATTTAAATCCATGTTTTGCTGAACGAAACAAATACAAGAGTTTATGGCAGTAAGTAGAACCGTCATAACATATCGATAATTACCAATATACCTACGTTATTCTAATCCCTTCAATTTTTATTGTTTAATGCAACCATACGACAAGTGAAACCGCCATATCACAGAAATCATTATCATTATAATTATAAGCCCGAGTTGTCTCACTCCAGGGCAAAGGCCTCCTTTCCCTGTTTCCACTTTGTCCGGCCTAAGGCGATTGTAGGCCTCAATTCCTTAAGGAGTCCAGCTCATCCCGCCGTCACTTTGTGGGCTTGCCGCGCAAGTTATCCTCTTCAATAATAATAGTATGCCTATGCATACTAATCTTTACCTGACACTACGGTTAATCTGCTGAGCTGTTTGAGAAGTGGAGTAAAAAAAACGGGCGGGCGAAGCCGCGGGCGGAAGCTAGTATCTATACAATGAAGAAAAAGAAGCAACGATCAGTTTTTTTATGGAGAGAGTTGGCGACACTTTACATATTGATAGTTTTTGGTTTTACTATTTTACATCAGTTTCGTAGACAACTGTTTGGTATAAGTCTGCCATTACCATTGAGAATAAAACGACTCCACTATTAAGTAGCTTCCCAACATTTACACTATCCACAGAAAGCGAGGCCTTTGCACTGCAGTGGAAAAATACTGACTATGAAAATAAACTTGGGAAGATTAGCGTATCTCGATTTACCATTATGTGATATTTGGTAACCCTAAATAATGCTTAAGACAATGACTTATTAACTGTCCTCTAAAATTACCAAAATATTTACGCTATATGCGTAACAAACTACGTACTGTCATGTTTTGATTGTTATCTCGGTATGCTTATGAAAGTTTATAATGGCCAAGTAAATTTCTACTCTGTAGCTTCCTTCCTGTGTTGTGCTTTTTATTTGTCTCTTTTATCACGGAAGAACCAATACCATCAGCCAGATTGGTATGATTTTGTATCATGTAACTGGGATGTGTAATTCGGATAGACGATATATCCGGTTGGACTGGAAGCTGGCCCAACAAAGAATCACCTCATTACCTTCATTTCAGAAGAAAACATTACATTCTATTGTAGGTTTAATTTCATTACACCGACAGAATACAATCACCCACCATGAGCGTTGTGGAAAGTGTGGCAACATTGCGGAACATTGTTAATATTCATGATGTTGCTAATGTAAGCCCAGTGTTGCCAGTATTACGTTTTGTGCGGCTAAACGTTAGATTGGAAGAGATTAGCCGTTACATAGCATGGTCTAGACAGTAAATAACAGAGTAATTTTGTAAATGAAAATATACCGCAAATAACCCGTCTGTTTTGACCGCTTTATTATTACGGAGTGTTATGGATTAACACGTTTATGTCTCCTCAGATAAGCTTATAAGATCAGAGTGGTTTTTAGAATTTCTTTGGAACCTTATCAATAAGCCAGTGTAACATTAATCTATGGAAAAAGTCCAACAATTAGAGTTATAAGAATACAAGCTATTGTTGTCCGTTGTTGGACATAGGCACCTATACTAAGTATAATAATAATAATATAATATCCTTGGACATTTTACACAACGCCATATAGTCCTATGCTAAGCAACCTAATGCTTGTGTTATGGTAACGAGATGGCTGATAAACTACTTATATACATTTTTTTTGTAAATACATACATATTATACATAGAAAAACAACCAGACTCGGAAGAAATACTTGCAGGTCGTACAAATATTTGTTCCGTGCGGGAATCGAACCCGCGACATGCTGCGCAGCAGTCAATCGCTCAACCACTGCGCCAAACGTAAATATATATAACGTATATTTCCAACATCAGTCGGTAGAGTCTGTAAAAATCCTAAGATGAAGTAAGCTTGAAGGGAGTTCTCGTTCCACCCAATTCAAGGGGAATTGACACTACTAACAGCTGAAGTACTAACTTCACCTACGTTTTCATTTTTACAGAAATAGCACTACTGCGGCCATCTTTTTCTTCACTTCGGCGTTCACAAAATGATTGACTACGTTATACAGCAAGCAATTTGTCTATCGATAACAAGAATTTGAATTAAAATAACACAATTAAATTCAATTTCTTGCTAATGACTCAGTCGACAAATTGTTCATGAAATCGAAATCGAGTCATTGATTTTAAAACCAGTACAAGCTTCAATATGAATTGAACACTCATTGTCATAACAACGCAAGTTTGACCGACATTTTTAATTGGCTGTGCAATGCATAGGAAGGCTAATTGAAGAAAGCATTGCGTTGTATAGCACTTGACCAATTACATGTGGTTATCAAACCATAGCGGTGTGCAATTGTTAATGGTTATAGCAACTTCGTCGGCAAGGTCAATTTTGATTGAAGAACTTTTGTTGTGTCATAGGGTTTTGGAACAAAGTTGCTTACCACTCGTCATACTCTTAGGGCTCTATCTCAATAAGACATTAGTAGCTGCCCAACAATAGTCGTACCGCCAATAATTATATAATTTATTTTATTTTAATCAAGCATAAGTAGTGACGTTTGCTAATTACAAGCTTCCACATGTACACATCTACTTAGTTACGAGTTACATATTTGCATTCCCGGTGGATTACCGGAGAGATACCCACCAATTGACCGATAATATACAAATAAACACAATCCAAAACCAGAACCAAAATTTTTAATTCCTAAAAAATATTACAGCAAAACAACATCGGGTGATAACATTTGCCCCACCTTCAACATGTCTTAACAGAATTGGGCAAAAGTAGCCACTGACTGGATTCCGAACAATAGGAACCGGCGATGCGGTAGACCCAGAAAGAGATGGTGTGAGAAACTGGACGCCTATCTAAAAGATTAGCCAGATGTAGGAAGAGATAGAAAAAAAATAATAGAAAGACGGAAGGGAGGCGGTCCTACAGTGGAAAATAACAAGCTCATAATAATAATGATAAAAATTGTACATAAATATATAAATGAAGGTAGGAGAAAACCATGCGCGAATACCTTTACAATGGCAACATTGTTTCAATAAATCTTAGTTAGCCCGAAGCTCAATGTGGAAGCAATGAAATTGAGCTTCGGCAATCATTTACGGCAATCAGTAGGTGTGGTCCCTCGCCAACGTTTTATTAGGGCTGCTTCAGATTGATCGTGCAATCGTTACCACTGCGGGCTAAAGGTATAAGTGGTTGGTTGGTTGGGCTTAAGTCAAAGATTTGTTTTGCATTGTTGCAGGTAGCTAGGCAAATCATGAGTTCGTTAAAAATAATATAATCAAAGCGTTTGACAACCGTAAACAACAAATAAAACTGCTAGATTACTTAAAAAGCTCATGCGTAGGTGACAAGTCACCCAGTTCTTCCTGATTTTGGATGGCTTCCAACCCGTTGTATTGGGTTGGAAACGCTCAACTCGTAATAACCCGCGTTATAAAACAATGTAACCGCGGCAACTTCTGGGCATGCATGCTCGCTCAATTAAATACTTCATCTATCGCTTTCCATCAGGCGTGAACGAGATCAAGAGCAGGGCCATTCAACAATCAAATATTTATATCTTTATAGTGCCAATATATTAAGCTTACACAACTCTTAAATCTAGTTATTTCTTGGCTTGCCATGAGGCAGACAGTTATAATATAGTCTACGATATTTTATTTCCGGGTTTTGTTCGAAAACTATTTTTTACTGGTCACAACAAACGTCTCTTTCAGCTTTCAACTTGTACCTTAATAGATACACTCAATATATAATTATTTGCTGTATTGATGTATGCACTTGTAATAATATAGAAGCTTTTACTTGCAACTGGTTTGCTCTCGCTGCAGACATAATTGCTAACGATATTTTCTAACTTTTCACTTTAAGTGGGTAGTAATTAAATAAATAGCAGTTAATTTATTTACATAATAAATAAGCAACATTTTCGTGATTAAGTTACAACGGTTGTCAATGAAGAGGTTAAACAGGGTTGGCCCAAGAATGCTGCCTTGTGGCACGCCGTCACCCTAATAATAAAACCTCATGGTTTGTTTTTGTGGCCAGTAAACGTTGAAGTAGGTCCTTTTTACGAGTTTCGATAAAAGATTACGGGTGATATAAAAGTAATATTATTACAAAATATCTGCTTTGTAAACCTGACAAACTGTCATAAGTATCAGAGAGACCAGCAGGATATTTACATAACACTAACAATAGTAATGGATTTCATTTTGACAGTTCAAGATTATTCATTGCGTTATTTAAATTGTTGGGCAAACAAATATTTTGAAGATACATATGAAGTAATGAATTAATAATCCTTCAAAATCATTCAAATTGTGGTTGATAGTGTTACGTAATTAGGATGCAGGTTCAACAGTGAACATTAATTGGCTGATAATTACGTATGTTGGTGCCGATTAACAATAATTATAATACGAGTAATATCTCTTATATGTCATAAGGCCAGTAATTACAAACGCATACCCTCTACCTAATTATGCCGTTGAACAATACGTGAAATAATGGCGTTTCTTGTCCTATATGTTTAATTAAGCTTCACAACCCCCAATTAGAAGGGTACCTAATCTTGTAGATCGTATCAGTTTAAGTGGAATAGAATAGTAGATTTAACTACAAGTTTACAAGAACCTTTAAGCGTGACGAGAGCTAGGTTCTTATCATTCGTCCTCGCTTAGTTGGATTTCAGAAATACAACTAAGAAAGATCTTGATAATATTTTTGGTTATAATTATGTAATTGTGTGTTTTTTTGGTTATGTTTGTGTGGCTTGTTGATATTAGCGCTATCGCGAATTTTAATTTGAATAAGGTAAAACCAGACACTGTCCTGCAAAATGCAAAAAACGCAAGAACATTTGCATTTACCGGGCTACCTCTACGCTTTTACCTTATGTAAGTCAGCTTCACTACCAACCAAGACATGAGAACGAGCGGAAGAACAAAGGTTCAATACAATTTTGGAAAGTTCAAAAGGCATTTAATTTTAAACATACCTGGGATAACGGACGTTACCAAAACCTAGGTACTAGATCAACTCAGTATTCATAACGCAAAAGTAGAAAGCGTTATTTTTCTTGGTAAAAATCACTTTACTTTTTAGACTATCTCTCGAAAGCTAGACAAAGTGTGTTGTTTTGTTAATTAATTAGCAACTATTTTATAAAGATTTTAATCTTAAGATATCTCTCATTATCTGTTGATCACTAAATTGTGTTAAGATTGATGATGACGGTACAGTTATGCAAAATAACAAATGATCTGACAAATTGCCTTGTTGAAATTATTTTGTTTTAACAGTTCATTATCTAGATTGTATTCGTAATTAAAAACATAAAATGCTGGTTAATTAATTATGTAACTTTATCGAACGTCATTTGTCACTTGACTGACTCACGTGACTTTAATAAATGATTGCCAATATTATACCGAACGGGCTCATAGAAAAATAATAACAGCCACACGGGTTGATTGCGGTCGGTTCACGGATGGGTCCGTTCATTACATATGGAGACCCCGCCGCGCTTCGGAAAACATTAAGCCGTTGATCGCAGCTGTCACCCGCAGATTTTTGACAGTCGTTACGGGTACCCCACAAACCCGGAAAGTCTAACAACCAGTCTCACCAAGGGATATCGTGTTACCCAGTAACAGTTTTGTGGCGGTCAGATAGGTAGTCGCTCCATGTCATATACTGGTATTCAGCTGCATAAGGTGAGACTGGTCCGACCCCAAATGAAAAGGCTAAGAAGTTTTTGCCAATATTGTAACGCTTATTTTATTTAATATATCCAACAAAAAAACACAAAAATACATACTTAGATAGCTATGTATTTTTGTACATACATAGTACGATATACGATAGAAACTTCATCTTTTAATAGCGTACAAAATTGTCATCAGCTTATAAGGCTTATCAAATTACAAGTAAAAGATACTTTTGACTACATAATCTTTGGATGCCTATCTGGCTCTCGAGTCCTGACCCCAAAGATTAA
The DNA here is from genome assembly GCA_951799385.1 of Hyppa rectilinea. NCBI lineage: Eukaryota > Metazoa > Arthropoda > Insecta > Lepidoptera > Noctuidae > Hyppa > Hyppa rectilinea. The sequence goes on along the minus strand of OX637318.1, from coordinate 15,549,116 downwards.
GACATAATCGTGATTCCATTTATTTACCTACTCACTTACACGAATTTTAAATATCAATCATTCGACCTGCAGGTCCAATTAGCCGAATTTATTGTCACGCTACCGCTCAATATCCAACACACGCACATAAAATTTGTAAATCGAGGTTAGACTAAGACAACTTGTTAAATTCAAGTCAAGTACTGCGTTTCCAGTTTCTTATAATGTGTAATAAGTGGTTTGGGAGAGGTGGAGCGAATTTAGAGCTTTAGGGCACTAAACAGATGTCTTACAGAAGATCCACTTTTGCACAGCAACATCCTGCGAACTTTTCTAATATCTAGATTGGTATAAGATCTATGCAGCCCTCAGGCAGAGACGCTAAACAAAAAATAAATGGAAAACACTTGCTTTCTGCACATACTACAGCAAGCTTTTCGGCTCAGCATTGACTGAAGAGCTAAGAATAAAATGCGCTCCGAATATAATAAGAAATCCACATAACCAAAGGCGAAATTACTCATCTGCATCTGCCTAGCCTTTTCCCAAGTATGTTTGGATCGGCTTCCTATCTAACCGGATGCAGCTGAATACCAGTATTTTACATGGAGCGACTGCCTATCTGACCTCCACAACCCACTAACTGTACAATACTGGCCCTTTGGTAAGACTGGCTGTAAGATTATCGGGCTTCTGACGACCCGTAACGACGGCTTAACGTGCTTTCCGAGGTACGGAGGAGTCTCGGTATGTAAAGATGGTCACCCATCCACGGCCAACCCCAGCAAGCGTAGCTTAACCTGATGAATTGACCTGTGCGGCTGCTAGTACTTAGCCACGAGCTCCTTCGAAATTACTGTTGTTTCACAAAACATCAATTAAATAAACAAAAGTAAATGACCTGGTTTTCGGGAACCGGAGGCAATAATGCATTTGGCTCGCAAATATTTGGTCATACGTTGTTTGGACTAGAATTTCTGCACATTTTAACTAACTGTCCCATTTAGCTTTACACAAGCAAAGGTTACGCAAGCCGAATTCTTCAAGTTATCTAGTCGCACTGCGAGTTGGAAGGTAGGTACCTGCCGTTTATTGTCAAAACCTAACCTAGATTCTAGAAATAACTATATCGTTAGTGCGAGTTATGGTTATAACTTTACAGCGGGCGAAACGTATTTTAGGAGATTTGAAACTTGGAATTTCAATATTCTAAATAAGATATAAGGTACAATGTAAGTTAGGTCTGATATAGTTTGGCAATATTGCGGAATTTGAAAATTATTACACGTTAACAAAATAGGTTGATAGTGTTCAAGGAGTACTTACGTAGGCGTTTGGGTGAGTTCTGATAGGACCATAAAATAAACAAAACAAGATAAAAGTAAATCCCTTAGATGACACGCCTTAGCAGACTCTTTATTCGAAAGTTCACACTGCTAACTCCGAAAATGACTGTCATAATAAACCATAATTGACAATCGATGATCCCCACTAGTGGTCTTTCATAACTGGTGTTTCTCTTGAACGAGTTCCTTAAGGTACAGAGGCCAGCACATCAAGTTACCACAATCAACTTTATTGCAAAGACATAAGGTCCATTTTTAATTGAGAAAATTTGACAGTTAGGGATAGCTTGATGTGAACAGAACAACAGAAAAGCATTAATCAGCCTATGTTCACACTACTGGGCGTTCTCTCTGTGGAATCAGTGGGACATAATCCACATTCGATATTTTTAGTTTAAGACATCCCAGTTTCCTCACAAATACCTTCACCGTTTTGGGAGAGTGATGATGCCATTAAATACACAGAGTACCTGCCTGGGTTCGAACTCACGACTTACAATTCGTAAGTCGGAGCCGATACCACTGAGCCACAACTGTTCACTAACGGAAAAGTCTGAGGTCATATACCTCCTACCATATTTTTTACCGGACCTGCCATACCATACAATAACATACAATTAAGCATTGATTTCAATCACCACTTTAACCATATATTCACACTCTGCTAAGTAAAAATTCATGTTTCTTAAACAATTACTCTTATCAAGTCTCGTGTGTAACTGCAGTTATATCTATGAATCTAAGAAAAACCTAAGGTTACGTGCAATTTAACAAAGCTTATGTCATTACGACAGTTATATAATCACTGTCATTCGTGTAATTGCGCGTCGCATCATGAAACCGTTTTTGACGTCGCACGCGCATCTATCAGCCGTTGCTTTAAAGACAGATAACAGTTTAATTCGAAGCTTTAAAAATATATAAAGTCACGTAAAAAGTAATTAAAGCGGGTGGTCCGAAAAGATTACTGCTGCCCCGGAACACATAGGCCTAAGGAGGGAACATGGATAGGTTTTAGTCACTAAGAGTCTGACAGTCTCTTCTGCTCCACCCAAAGCGGGATGAGTAATTAGACGATTTTTCACCCTCGAATAAAAAACGTAAAGTTGTGGGGGTACATCAAAAGAGACAAAGAGCCTCTGGTTGAGAATCGCTCGGAACAAGTAGCAATAAACAAAATGGAGGAGGTCTATATGGTCAGCAGTGGGTGAAACAAGTCTACTAAATTAGTAGACTTGTTTCAATAATGATGATGAAAAGAGTATCCTCAAGTGACTAATTAGATGTACCTACTTATCCAGCACATATTGCGTGATGCCTGCTGCCAGTTGTAATGACTAGCTTATCTTTTAACATGTTCTTATAATTGTCAAAACTTCCTATGGAGAAGCACAACAATAGTTTTGTAGTTAGGTACTCTACTCAGTCGCTTATCAGCACGCATCTTGCACCAATCTACGTGCCAACTACTAAGCCGTAATACCCGCCACTTTAAGCAGGATTGTCCGAAAGGGTTACCGCTACCCCGAAACATAAAGGGCTAAGGAAGGAACATGGATGGGTTTTTTAGTCAGTAAGAGTCTGACACTCCCTTCCGCTCCACCCAGAGCGGGAGAAGTCATTGGATGATTTCCCAGCCTTAAAAAAAAGACCATAAACTAAAACGTGTAATCACTACATAGTATAAAACAAAGTCGCTTTTTCTGTCCCTATATCCCTATGTATGCTTAAATCTTTAAAACTACGCAACGGGTTTTGATGCGGTTTTTTTAATAGATAGAGTGATTCAAGAGGAAGGTTCAAGTGTATAATATGTCGACATATTTTGCGGGCGAAGCCGCGGGCGGAAGCTAGTATTCTATAAGTTAAAAAAATAATACAAAAAGTCCTAGAATAAGTGGCATAAAAATGCATAGTTTCGAATATATTGATAATAATTAATTTATCTCGTTGTGTGTAGGTATCTTAGTTTCAATGTCAAATACGAGTAATTAATTCATTTTAATAATTGAAAAATAAGTCATGTGCCATTCTATGATATGGTTGTATTAAACCCAGAAGTTATCTATACTAATATACTAATTATTAATATTATAAAGAGGAAAACTTTGTTTGTTTGTTTGGTTGTAATGAATAGGCTCAAAAACTACTGGACCGATTTTAAAAATTCTTTCACCGTTGGAAAGCTTAGTTTTCTAGGAGTAACATAGGCTACTTTTTATCCCGGGAAAAATAACGGGTCCCACGGGAAAGACCACGGGAGCGAAGCCGCGGGCAAAGTGCTAGTGCGATATAAAAAAAACACCTGGTATACACCAGCTTATTTTCAAATTAGCCTTCATTACATACACTGTACGTAATAACCGATTCCGAATCGCCACAATAAAGACTTCCATTTAGGTTAGGAAGCATCAAAATACCTTGATGAGCAGCTTCCTACAAATTATTCTATAACAATCATCATACAGCCTTTGTACAGAGGTCGCCAACATAAACAATGATAATATTAAAGTTCTACAAGAAATACCCGGCACTTACGTGCAGCCATGCATTGAAGTTTAAGCAATAAGTAGTTTTAAAACAATTGTTTGTGATGATTTTTATCGTAATACTTATAATATTTGTTAAGATTGAATCAGACTTTATGGTTTTCACCTGTACCAAAAAATTCGAATCGCGTCTTAAAAGCTGGTTTTTGGCCCCTTAAGGAAAATTCCAAAGGCATGCCCATAATTTTAAATTTATATATCACCCATTTTCCGGGGTTCAAAATCCTAGTTTTAACATATTTTTTTCGTACCCGAATGTACAAACACGCAACGTTTTAAATATAATATATTCAGCCTTGCAATTATATTACTTCCCCTAATTTCAAAAAGATTTTCCTACATAGATTAGGACGGTCAACTGTTTTAAAATAAATAAATTAACAAACAAATAATATGTACATATTTATTCTTCTTTTAGGCAATATGAATAAAAGAAACAAAATAGATAATTATGATATAGCACAAAATCAAAACATTTAGTTGTGACTGAATAATAAGACGAAAAACTTACACTACTTAAAAACTCGATATTATACTTTACTAGAATTGCTCATGGCATTGGACTAAAAAGCTCCAAGAGTGCTAATAAAATCGAATAAAAGGGAAAATAGTTCCCTATTACTTGTCGCTTTCTGTACAATCGTAGTAATTACAAAGTTCGCAAAGAATCGCAAGGCTGTTAGAGATATTATCCGGCTAATATCACAGACAAATTGCTACAGTCGCAGACGCAAGTGACAATGGTACTTTATACTTGCACTCTTACTAATAACCATATTATATCAGGTGAATAGTTACACACCGATTTCCCTCTTTCACTCGTCTATAGAGGGTTTGTGCATATTTCCAAAAAAGAAATCTTTCTTCATATAAGTTATTATACTAATCGCAATAGATTAAAGTAAGCGAGTAAATTCTAAGTTTTTTTTTTTGCTAAGCCACATTAACCAAAAATAAATGTTTATTATATATAACCCTAAAGACGGTCAAATACAAGTTTTTTTTCTTTTCACCTCTCAAATTTCACCTCTTTAAAACAAATATTACTTACTAACTTAGTGAATTTATTTGTAGGGGGTAATCTTACATACATACAACATGTATCAGAACTACTGATTCGGTTCCAAAAACCCTTTTTCACTAAAAGGAAGCAGCTACAATATTGGCGAGTCGTCCCATTGACGTTCATCAACAATTTCTTATGAGCAGAAATATTAATTTTTCCGTCAGAATTTGTACTAAAAACCTGATCACACAGAACCGAGAAGACTGATGATAAGGAAACCAGGCTTTATACCCAGATTGTTTCCGGGCTGAAAATGTTGTCGATGGTGACACAAAAGGTGACAGAAGATGGCGCCACATTGCTTCCATCTAATTCATATATGTTATTTTTAACTTGGATTATTCGATTGAGCTTTTTCAGCTTCGATCCAATATCGTGGGAATAAAGAAGCAGTCTTGCCCAATCTTTATTATCATCTCTACACTGAACAATGATATATTTATCCTCAAAACTACCACATTATATTAAAAAACCCGGAACTCAACTAACAGTTGTCTGTCCGTCTGTACGTCTTTGTTCCAAACATTATTGTGTGCGAAACGTTAACGTTCGCGGATTTTTCGTTTCGCTTCGTCTCCCGCCTTTTAATTGCAGCTTTTGGCTAACAAAGGTGGTGTGCTGTTGTTTGGGTATTTTCGTAGTGGATTTCCACTGGCTGGAGAGGAGTTAAATTTTAGCAACCCCTTTTTTTGAGGGTGGGAAATCATCCAATGACCCGCTCTGGGTGGAGCGGAAGGGAGTGTCAGACTCTTAATGACTAAAACCCATCCATGTTCTTTCCTTAGCTCTTTATGTTCCGGGGTAGCGGTAACCCTTTCGGCAATCCCGCTTGGAGTTCAGATTTAGCTAACTGCTTTAGAGTTTGAGAAAGATAACCATGAGAGCGAGTTTACTTTTTGATTTACTAAGGCAGACGATTATATTATGGCCAAAGAACTACCTGATTTATTGGATGAAGCTAAGCGGTGCTACCACACCCCACATAAAAAGAAAGAAAAACCTGTTTTCAAATAAAAAAAAGCGCGTACAAATCGATTCACCCGTTTAAGAGACAAACAGACACATAATAACCGTTAAACTTATAACCCCCGATGCAAAAGAGCGGGTTATGTTATTTTCTCTTTTGCATCGGGGGTTAAAAATGACCCACGTTAACACCGAAATAACGAATCCATATACCGTGACCTTTACTCTACTAACATTATGGAGCATATAATGCGTAAGAGTTTCGTATACTTTTTGGCGAGCATAAATAAGTAGGTTTTTCTATGAACTTTTTACAGTTCTGACCATGATATTTGGTGCCATCAAAAAGAGTCGTGACCTAAAGCAGTCAGAATTATTTATTGAAAACACTTCCTTGACTTTATAAAACTCTTTGGATAACCTATACTGCAGGCACGACCGCCGCAAAAGACAACAATCGAAATTTTTTGGCGACAAACTTGTATTAACACAGAGCAGTGGTGGCCTAGTGGTCTCGACTTACGAGTTGTTGGTCGTGGTTCGAACCCAGCCAGGCACTTTAGTTAGTGTCAATAATTTAATCACCATTGTTCTCAAAACGGGGAAGGAATAGGTACATTGTGAGAAATCCGGCATGTCATCTTAGAACCAAAAATTTGAGGCCATGTGACATCTGCCAACTCGCACTGGGCTCGCGTGATTGGTAGATTACGGCCCACTCCCTCTCACAGAGAGGAGGCCTGTGTCCCAGCAGTGAATGCTATAGGCTGATTAAACTAAGCTAACATAACTTTGACTTCGCAGGTGCTTTGCCGCATGCATTCTTGCAGTATTTCAAGACGTTACCGATTACCAAGTCGGTATTCTGCCCGCTGCAGCTTAGTTTGCTGCTTAGTTGTAGCAAACATTAATTTCTACTTAATTATAAACTTCTTAACATTCAAAGTCAAAGTCAACATTTATTTCAAATAGGCACAAGAAAGGCACTTTTGAACGTCAAAAATGAACAAGAAATAGAATTGATTCTAGTCGCCCCTTCCAAAAGATAGTTTCGTGTGATTAAATAATCAGTCATTTCGTATCGAGAGTGGTGATTTACCGAATCTATAGGAAGTAGTATAGTAGTGTGGTTACCAAAATCGAAATACAAGATAACAAAAAAAAAAACAACCACGTACTCACAACACAACACAATCGCAACTACACAAACGTTGTCTATCTCTTTCCTGTCGTGCCGAACTAAAGTCGCCTACTATCACGGTAAGGCGTGACAGATCGTGAATGGACGTCATGCCTGTATCCTTGGCAATCTGTCAAGGCGGTTACACTAGGTCCTAAGATCATGATTATATTAGCTTTCACTTGTACCTTAAAGGAAACACGACATATGTAACTTTCCGTGGAACACGACTTCATTACAACATCATCCTCCTCCTGTCATATTCTAATTTATTTGAAGTTAGTGCAGTACGCTTATTCTTTGTTTCTATCTTATAATCCAGAGAAATGCTACAACGCTAACGCTAACTATAGATTTAAATAATCTCGTTACCATAACACAAGCATTAGGTTGCTTAGCTTGGGACGATATGGCGTTGTGTGAAATGTCCAATGATATTATTATATTATTATTATTATTAAATAATAATAACAGGTTTGCCACAACTACCATGGAAAACCTTGTCGACCATAGTCCATACTCCGTTCCGTTAACAAAACTACTTCTCTCAGACGAAATATTAAGCATCAAATAATTTATTACGTAAACGAAGAAACGCTTAAACCAGGCCTAGACACCATGTCTGATGCTTTCAATGTAGTACAATAACTCTTGAACTTCAAAGATCGCCCTAACTGCTACGAAATAAAGGTGCTTGGGAAGTCAATTTCTTACCACGGGCGTGCAGTTGACTGTAGCTACCTACTAACAAAACTGACTCATCAAAACTAATTACACACTTTCGCGCTCAGAATTAACGAAACGGAAATGAGATGAAAAATTTGTTAATTACCAAGGAAAGTGAAAGAAATTGTTTTAGATTGTGCTCGTAAAAGCTGAACGGTGTGAGCCGTCCTTAAAAACAGACTCATCAAACACAAAGAGAATTTGTTATCAAGCATATATCATGGAATTGGATCCTCAATTAGGAACAGAGTAGTAGAAAAAGAAACGAAGTTTTAATATTTAAGAAAAACATTACAACATAGCATTTTGTCGAAAGGCCCAGAAGTTACCGCGGAAGAGGTTCTTGTAAACCCAGTAAACGTACTACTGCATGGCGTCAAAAGACCAATGCCCGTGTAAATAACGACCTAATAGCAGAAGTAGATCCTCAATTAGGACAGAGTAATAAAAAAAGCACTGTAGATGCTGACAACACGGAAGCGGAAGTATCTGACTCAAAGAGGACTAGGATAAACTTAGATATCGAGAAGAAAGAGAAAATCTTAAAATATATCGTTGTAAGCGCATTATCCTTGTATGAGAAACTAAACCTATACAAACAGCTCAACAATATATTATTAAGCCATCAAATAATGAGCATCACACAAGGATATAACACACATCACATAAGTCTAACTGCCACAATAACATTGACCGGCACATACTTAAAACATTGCGTATAAGAAGTGACCGACACCATGAGAGCAAGAGCAACAGAATTATGTTCGGTATACTCTCAATCCAATCGTATGGATAAATCTCATTGCTGCGGTATACATAGCAAGTCCTCTGTTCAATATCCTATCTGCATTCAAGATGAGATACGATGAAATCAGGGTAGGGGGTGTCACGAATTCCCGTCGGAAAGAGAGGAAACACTGATTGCATAAACGTTGCCCAGTATGGTGTGACCCCAGCACACCACGTACTTTTGGAAGGATCCACTTATAAGCCAGAAAGTAGTTCTGCAATGGCTGAGCCACTTTGGGACTTACGGCTGTAATTGCTTACAAATCTAGGAATCCATACCGGAAAAAGTAGGTGGAGGTGAAGAGGGATCTTGTACACATACCTCAGTTAATAGAAGTGTATATAAGAGGAATTGTAGGATAATGTACACCCATCAAATATAGATTTAAGTAGGTGCCGACCTAATGCGCTACACAGAGTAGTTATGGTTTCTAAACGACTACTGTAAAATAGAACGTAGGATTGTTAATATGATAGGTTAGCTAGCTTCATCTTTCTGACTGACCGACCCTTTAATAATTCAAAAGTGCCTGTCATTGGTTTATTTGAAATAAATGCTTTGAGTTTGAGCTGGTAGTGAAAGCTTTTATGGCTGTATTAATTATTGATACATTGTGAGGAAATCCGGCATGTCCTATAGAACCAAAAATTCGATGATGTTTATGACATCCACCAACCCGCACTGGGCCTGCGTGGTGGATTACGGCCTCGAAGAGAGAAGTCCTGTGTCCCATCAGTAAAAACATTATAGGCTGATTATGAATTAATTATAGAACGAAGTTCAATATGTAGAAAATTTCGTTACGTTAGTTACACCCACAGAACAGATAAAGAGGTTAGAATGGAAGTAGTTCCTGATTTGTATTAGAACGCGTGTCGCCGCATGTCTCCCACTCTTGTCTCTCCACTACAAGCAAGAGATAATACGTACGCGCATTACGCACACAAATAAACCACACGCACTTACATCGCGTGTTTACTATTGGTTGTCACACTAACGCAAATACTGCTCTGGACGTACACTCACACACGTGTAAAAGCAATTTATTTCTCATATATGTTACGGCCACCAAAAGGTCGATTAATCATATCGATAAAATTACTGTAGTTTAGTTAATTAAAGTTTTGCATTTTTTCAAGTTGCGGATACGGTACGAATAACTTCCTAATTACATATAAATAAACTTTAATCAAAGACAAATTAAGGGGGAACATCCGATACTGCCGGGAAATTTAAATTTTCTTTAGTTTTATGCTAGTTGCAGCTCTGTTTTACGGCATAATAATAGAAAGAAAGAAAAATAGCATTTTTAATAACATAAAACGTAAAACAATGCTACAATATGCAAAAAAACTATAAAGAAATTTTCAAATTTCACGTCCATATCGAATGCTAAGTCGAATTAACATAATATAATCTAATTAATTTATTGTGAACTACTCCGTGAAAAAGTATTTATTAATTTTATCATGTTAATTTATGAATAATATCTGTGCCCGCCGGTTTCACCCGCGTTACATAATCATTTTCTGCAAAATGTTGCGATCATAAATTGTGCTACATTTAGTACCTATCCATTCAATTCTACCAGTTGCTTAAACCACAGTTTTCTTGTAACAGGATCTTATGGACAATTAAAAAAAAAGTGTTTGCATCGTAAATTAGATTTTAGACGAAAAACCAACTAAGAAACTAAATTAATAATCCACATTATACAATAATTGGTGTTAATATAAACAAAGTTATTTTCATTGTTATATTACTGACAATAATCATTCGTATGATTTATATGTTTACATCTTAATAATTATATGAATACATCTTAATATCGACATTGTTTACAATTTGGTACAACACTATCGACGCGCATAGATTTCCCAGAATTGAAGCTTTGGATCGACGCACGCGACGTTCGCAGTGAACGCAATACATTGCGCGACCGCCCACGTCGTGCAAGATCGTACCAATGTAATGCAAGCAATGTATAATTTTGCATCTGAATGCGATTTTATCGTTTTTGTCTACAAACTACATAATACTTTTGTAATAATTACAAATATCACTCGTATTTTAAGGTTTTTGGAGTTACCGGTGAAAAGAAATCCCTCCTCGGGCCACATTACTCTCCTGACTTCTTTTCCGACACGTTATAATTAGGCAAGACGGCATAATTCTTTTTTTCCGCGGAGAATTGAACGCTTTCACAATAAGAGCGTGACTGTTGACCGGTGATTCTAATTTCGGTTGGGTTTGGAGCGCCCGCGCAAATGTGTGGCGCGCCTGTCCCGCCCACAAGGCCCTTCTAACCTCTTTAACTGTTCTGTGGTTACACCTATGTTGTATTGTAACACCAATGGCGCCAGAAACTCTATTCGAAGAATTCCAATATGCCCCAACATTTCAATTAAAAATTAAAGTTTAATATTTTCAAAACATTGACAAAACACTAATACTTCCCGAACTAAAAACCAAAGACGATGAACGTCCGATAAAAGTCAAAACCATTACAACAAAAATATTTTAATACTTAACAACAATATTGCAACATAGAATTCGTCCGAAGGCCCAGAGGTTCCCGTGGAAGAGGTTCTCGTAAGCCCAGTGATCGTACTACTGCATGGCGTCAAAAAACCAGTGCCCGTGTAAGTAACGACATAATGGCAGAAATGGATGCCAGATTTAAGACTATGGTCTTACCGAACTTGCCACAGCAGCTCCGCTACCGAATATGACCACGCCGACCCAGACTCCAAATTTATCAATCGTTCAATCTTAAGTATGACTGGCTGTCACGTCATATGCGTTCATATGCTTTGCATTTGCGCCGACTACGCCAGAGCGTTTGACAGTGTTCACCACCACTCATTATTCAGGGCACTCACTAACCAAACTGATGACTAGCGTCAAACAAAAACAGTATGTGGAGGGTGTGGAGTTTGCATACCCTCCCAGAATATATTTACCTCGGCCATATAGGTAGTATCCTTCCAGTCGAGACAAGAAAAAGAAGTTGCTTGCCGCACGGAAAACGCCTGGAAGACCTATTAGTCGATAAACACCCTTATGAAAAGAGATCTTCCAATTTGCCACAAACGCAATTAATGCACATGTGCATTGTCCCTATCCTTACATACGGTTCTCAAACCTGGTCTTTGAGAGTTCAGCAGAGAACCAAGCCAAGGTTTGCCAGCGAGCGATGGAGAGGAGTATTCCTGGAGTTCGACTTACCGACAGGATAAGAAACACGGTACTGCGTTCTAAGACAAATCGCATACGTCACCCATAAAGCAGCCAAACTCAAATAGGACCGGGCCGGACAACTACCGCATGTCAGATACATCACGGACTAAGACCATAATAACATCATGGGTTTCGGAAAACGTCCAACGGCATCGCGGAAGACCCAAGCGTAAATGGCGGGATGAACTTGACGCTCATAGGAGTCCATATTGGCTCAAGATCGAGTTGAGTGGAAAAAGAAGCCTTTGCCCTGCAGTAGGACAACACAGGCTGATATTATTATTATTTTCATTTGACATTCCTCGAGACCCTGGGGTCCCGGACCTTTGAAAGGCGTACGAGGGGCCGAAACCAACCCGCAGAGGCCCCATAGACAATACTAAATGTTGAGGAGGCATTATTATTATTATTGAAACATACAATAATGATGCTAACGAAGTTGTAAAAAAGACATCTACCGGAGTGGCTGACCTATCGAAAGAAACAGTATCTAATCGCATAACAAACAATACTATTCAACATTCAGTCCAGGACATAAGCAACAGCGATGAAAAAACGTAACTTTCAGTATTAATACAGAAGCAATAGTAACCATTTTTGTAAACGAAAACGGCGATAAATGAATTGATAGATTGATTTTATTAGTGTCTGTTGATAAATTATTGATAATTGATAATCTGAATCACTTATCATTCGTCTTTGCCCAGAGTCCCGCCAGGACATCTTTGTCCAGCGTCACATCCTGTATGGGTGTAGACCCTCACTACATAGTATAAAACAAAGTCGCTTTTTCTGTCCCATATCCCTATGTATGCTTAAATATTTAAAACTACGCAACGGATTTTGATGTGGTTTTTTTTTTAGTAGATAGAGTGATTCAAGAGGAAGGAGTGTCTGTTGATAAATTATTGATAATTGATAATCTGAATCACTTATCATTCGTCTTTGCCCAGAGTCCAGCCAGGACATCTTTGTCCAGCGTCACATCCTGTATGGGTGTAGACCATCACTACATAGTATAAAACAAAGTCGCTTTCTCTGTCCCTATATCCCTATGTTTGCTTAAATATTTAAAACTACGCAACGGATTTTGATGTGGTTTTTTTTAATAGATAGAGTGATTCAAGAGGAAGGTTTATGTGTATAATTTGTCGACATATTTTGCGGGCGGAAGCTAGTCTACCATAAAAATACCTTCACTAGTAGGTTTAAACCGTCTTCCAGGGTCGGGTCGCGGTTTCAGCAGGATTGTCCGAAAGGGTTTCCACTGCCCCGAAACACAAAGGGCTTAGGCAGGGACATGGATGGGTTTTAGTCAGTAAGAGTCTGACACTACCTTTCGCTCCACCGAGTGCGGGAGGGGTCAATTGATGATTTCCCATCCTTAAAATAATGGTGTCTCCTATCTAAAGGCATATTATTCTATTCAAAAGAGGTATCCACCTGGTGATACTAAACGGAACACAGGAATTAGCCATCATGCCGATCGGTAAAATACGTGAAGCCCTTTATGTTCCCACATTAACCTCACAACTTATTCATAGTTCGCTAATACGATTTTAATACACCGCCATCGTCTTTCACTTAAACAGCAATTAAGTCCCGTTTAATCGCAAAACTTCGTGCGAAAACGAAAAGCATCTATTGTCAAAAATAACGTGTCGAGGTTGCGCATAACCAATGGCGGAGAGACAATAGCTTTAGCTAATAATATTTATAATGCAAGGCTGTACGGGAGTCGCGTGAAGAATTAACACTTCCTACCACTTGTTTGTTTGTGTTTTAAATTATTATAGCCCGACCGTTTGTCTGAGACCGTTCCTGCGCGGTGCGGGACCGGTATGGTGACTCGATCGCAAGAGCTCACTGATTCGTCAAAGCGTCGCGCAGCTACTTAGGCAGGAACGGTCTCTTTTACGGTCTCAGTTAAGCGTTCGGGCTATAATGTTTTCTCCTGTTTGGTCGAGTCAACATTTCTAGCTGATGTTTTTGTTGTTTAGTCAGGTTTCTTTTATGTAGACCCTTGATTTAATATTATTGAACAACACAACAGTAGGGTCGCAAAGACGTTTAATGCCTTGCGTATATACAAGTTTCTATTTGTAATGGCGCGATGGCGTTAGGCTAGCGAACTGTAGAGTGCACTTTACTGGATATATAATGGTATGATCTTCATTAAAAATCTGTACTTCTAATGTAATATAATCTTACTACAGGGTTTTCCAATAAGAGGTGTTATCTAGATGTTCAAAGAAAAATGCAATTTTTAATATAAATGATCGGATGTTTATTTCATTATAAAGAGGAAGGTATGCCGTTACTAGTGGAAAATAACATCACGCAAATGACCACCACGACCACGCTTACAGGACCATATACATATAAATGCGGAAGTATGAATGGCTGTTACACAATCACGGCAAAACGGCTGAACGGTTTTGGATTAAATTTGGCACAGAGGTAGATTATAGTCTGGTATAGCACATGAGCCTTTATCCTCGAAAAATTTTAGGGTTCCGTGGCAAACTTCCTATATATACCCGGGCAAAGTCGCGGGCAAAAGCTAGTTGAGAATAATATTACGTTCGTTCGTTTCGTTTTCTTTTCTCTTGAATGATAATAAGATAGTTCAATTTTTTTTTTCTTTTGTTACAGGATCACTCAAAGCAGCTATTGGAGCACTTAACAGAGTCTGAAAAAATATTCCTATTTGGTGCCAACCCTAACGGTGCGTACAAATTGTTTTAGTTAAATCTCACACAATTACAGTTCATTAATTTTAATGAAACTACAGATAATAATCGAGTCAATAGTATGTTTTATCTATTTAGTGCTGTTGCAACATTGTTTTCAAGATCATGTATTTTTGCTGAACTTATATCATTAATATGCAATGCATTTTTTTTTTTTTTTTTTTTTATTCTTTATTTATTTAAAGGAATGCATTTTTTATTTCACTGGGTTTGTATGTATCACAATACAGTCGAATTTTAATTATGTTATAATTTCAAAGAAAACAAATTTTGCGCCCGATGGGTGGATGGTTTCCAATCCGCAAATGACAAAACCGCATAGAAACTTTCATCCCCTATTTAAACCCTTCAGGCTATGAATTATCAAAAAAAAAATGTATAGCGCAAATTTTCATGCTTCTAGACTCAGCAGTTTAGATTAAATCAAATATTTTTTTCATACTAGGCTGAAAATCAACATTTTTTGAACGACAAAATTGTATAAGTCAGGCCCCAAAAACTCCCATCACCACTTCCTTGCAACAAGAGAGAGACACATAATAATAGTCTATCTCTTCCCAGCCGAGATAGATTATTATTATGTGGTGTTATATTATTTATTTTTTTGATCGTTATTCTGTGTATTGTTCTAATTTCCATCCCTCTCATCTCTATTGTAATAACTCTATCGAGACAAATAACAAATTACTGCATTTTTTATATTTTTATCTTGAGCATTAATAGACCCTCTGTTGCTTCTCTAATTTGTCCAGATGCCAAACCACAATATTAGATACGAAAGAAAGTAATTACTTATGCGTATGAGTAGAACACTAATGATCTAAGAAAAACAGGAAAGTACGCTGGTTATTATACCGCGAAAGCTACTAGAGCTCAAATAAGGTGAATTAAAGGTGTCGACAGGCCATGGGAGAAACCGCTTTTTGATACACGGGCCGTATTTGTCAATCAAGACTAGGGTTCACAATGTCAGTCAGGACTTCAGACGAGAAATTGAAGTTTTTTCTCACCGGTTTCGGAAGCGCTCGGATAAATTTTCAATTCTGTTAATTCGAGGATAGAATGCTTTTACTATATAGTAAAAAAACATTATATCCTACTAGCTAGCTTGTACTAGCAAATAGGATGCAGAAACTAAGGGGCTATCTCCACGAGCGAGAGAATCGCGGCGATAATATCGTCGTGCCACGTATTTCTATACACTGTCTATGAACGCGTCTCCACACGGCGATCTTATCGCGGCGATGCGACGAGTGGCAATGTGCGCGCGTAACGTCGTCGTATCGCCGCGGTATCGTCGCGACTGGTGGCGCGTCCGCCGCGCGCTCGCCGCAGAACGTGGCGCTCTCGCAGCGAACGCGCGGCGGGCGCGCTGTCAAACGCAGCGTCATTTATTTATTATTCATAATCGCTCTCGAAAACTACTCTACTGAACTCTTTCAACAAAACAATTGCACAACGCCTCGTCGCGGAAACACGGCGATTCCGTTACGAGTCGTCACGGGCTCGCGGCGATTCCGTTACCAGTCGCGACGATACGCTGGCGTAATAATCGCTTGTTCGTGGAGACGACCCGACGATAGAAGCGCGGATCCGTCGCGATTCTCTCGCTCGTGGAGATAGCCCCTAAGCGTCCCACAAATATTTGTGTGTTACTTATGGTTTCACAATAGACGGTTTATCGCCGATAGTGACTTCTGATGTAGCTCCTCATACCTTTAATGTCCCATGTTCTTCGGTGTTGGTTAAATAAAACACACCGACGTCAAAAGGCTATTTTATGAAACTTTCCAAAAACTTTCTTTCGAATTTCAGAAGCACAATTTGAAGTAGCACATCTCAAACAGCCAAAACGTCGTAAACGTTCTCTCTTCTACGACGATCAAGATCTAGTCGGGCTGAAGAAGCATCTAGACATAAAGCTTAGCCCCAGAAACAGTTTCCTAGACCCACAGTTCCTGCTGATGAGAAGGTGGTCCAACAGTACTGAGGCAGTGCTGGACCATACTGATGAGGAGGTGGATCTATGTTATTATAGGAGTGATAATGCAGCTCTCTATGTTTGTGATGATGTGGTAAGTCTTGAACTGTTAAAACTATACGACAATAGGAATAATTATTGTATCAATACGATTGGTTTCTTTAGAATCACATAATCCATTATCTTTTACTAAAAATAACTACCACATTTTTAGTAACAGATTGGATTCCCAGTTTCTAAAGAATTTTAACAAAGAAAATATAATCAACTCTACACACAATAAGCAGTAAAAGCTGTTATTACATACATTTTTTGTTTAAGACATAGCCATCATTAGTGTCCGAGATATCTAGGCAGAAGAAATTTTAATACCCAACAATTAATTCTAGACAATCATGTGATATTTTAATTGCACTTTCATTTCATATCTTTTTCTTTTTACAGAGAGGCTTAGTCAGATCTAATGACACTTACTACTTTATACATCCATTGCCAGACAGATTTCACGATAACCATGCGAAAGCTCATGTCATCGTCAAGAAACCAATTGACAAAGTTAATAAAGATGACACATGCATAGAAAGAGAAAACATAATTACAGATGAACCAGAACCAGCTAAAACATGGTCAAAACATAGAAGAAAACGAGAAGTAGCAGTCAATGATGTAAACAATAATTTAGAAGGATTCAAAGTTAATTTAGCGCATAGAAATAAAACTTTAACAGATTTTATTCAGAAACTATCGAATGGAGCGAACAGGCAACGAAGAGCGATACTACCAGCAGTGTTTGTTGAAACAGCTGTATTTGTAGATAGAGATTTGTACAAACATATGACAGTTAATTTTCCTAAAGACACGGAGAGAGAACTAGTGAGGTTTGTACTAGCAATGATTAATGCAGTACAGTTGATATACCACGATCCTTCATTAGGAAGGCCTGTAAACTTTATACTCAAACGACTGGAGATTTTGCATGAAGACCCGGCCAATCTGAAAAGGCCGCATGACATAGATAGGTTTCTGAGTAACTTCTGCACGTGGCAAAGACTGGAGAATCCTCCGGGCGACAATGATCCGTTGCACTGGGACCATGCACTGATATTGACTGGATTGGATCTGTATGTTGTTAACAAGAATGGGAAAGTTAGCAGCCAAGTTGTGGGTGAGTAATACTTTACTAGATTTCTTCAATTATGTAGAGGCCTTTCCAAAACGATCCACAGATGAGCAATGCAAACGTTAGACGTTACCACACTAATCAGCTAATTGGGGTCCGATTCAAAATCATAATAATGCGCCTTTAAAAGAAAAGACCAAAGTAAATTCCCTTAAATCCGAGACAGTTCGATCATCAGCGACGGTGAAATGTTTGGGAAAGCAGTTTGTTGTGACATTGTGAAAACATTATGCATATGAAGATAGTGCAGAGGATTCCAGGCATTTTCGTATTATTAACATTTTCACCTCTTTGGCTTAGTAAAACCTTTATTATAAAAAGTAAAACCATGAGATAACGCTACTCATTATTGCAACGATAATATAATTTTAAGTAGTTTATAACGACTCAATATTACGCCTATAACTTTTGTTATTACGATTCGTGACGCTTTCATCAGGCATAATGCTCTACATCCAATTTCTTGATGTGGCAATGATGTAGCATTAGATACAGCATTAAAGTTTTTTTTTTTGGATCCGAACCACATTGATACAAATACAGAGGCATCTTTTATCTTACAATGCACACATTTATGGATTTTGAAATTCACCACAAAGTTTTTCCTTCGGCTTTTCTTCAAAATTTTATTAGCGGTCATGAATGTTACCCGATGATTTTAATGCAGAATGCAGTTGAAAAATCGTCCAAAAAAGGAACCAATACCTACAGCACTTATCATGTCCACAGGATTGGCGCCAGTGGCTGGAATGTGTACCGTCACAAGTAGCTGCACGGTCAACGAAGGCAGGCACTTCGAGAGCGTCTACGTAGTCGCCCATGAAATCGGACACAAGTTAGTTGTTTCAATCAACAGTTTTCCTTCTCCTTTCCTATTATTTTATTTCATTTTGGCGAACTACCTGAAAACTAAGTAAAAAAATCGGTTTCTTGCAAAAAAAAACATCGAACTAAAAGCTTTAACCAATTCATGGCCAACGGCGCCTCTGGCGCGTCATTAGTAAACATATTGGGTGGCCCATGACGCGCGTGGTGCGTCATTTTTTAATTAACTTAAAACGAGCCTAAAAATTATGAGATTACGAAAACCGCCATTTTTTATCTTACATTGAACATTAAAGTAGGGTAGAACAGGGTGTAACTGGCCTCTTGTAGAAACTGGCCACATTAAATTTCATCGTGTTATAATAAGAGTTGTATGAAAGTAACGACATCTGTGAGCAGTTTGTCGTATTGTTTGGATAAGTAGTTTGCATTTTAGTTTCAATTTTTTCCGCTATAGAAACTAGCGACAACTCAGGCGGTTATTTTTTGACACTTGGCGAACAGATTTTCTCATGATCGGTCACCTGTTGTGAAAGTGTTTAGAGGCCTGCCTTTTTTGAACTGAAATATTTAGTGTTAAAGTGACGTCTACTTGTTTCTCTCTTGTTTATTGGCTACTATTAATGGTAAGTATTGATAATTTTATGTAGTTTTTAGTTAGAATACAACAATAGCGAGGATAGACCGGGTGGCCATTTATTGGTTTTGACTAACTTATTGTTTCACTAACTGGCCATGGTATGCCAGTAACTACATTTTTACCTAATTTTTGATTTTTAGAGAAATTCGACCGTATTTATAAAGTTCATAAGATTTACTATCGTGCATATAAAGGAATTTTGTTTTTGACGTTATTTTTCAGTAACTGGCATACCCGGCCAATTTTTGTGGCCAGTTACTAAAATTGTCTATTTAATTTGCAGGATCAAGGATAGAAGACCACAAAATGGGTAAAAAGCGACAGTACACCAAAGAAGCTATGGATAATGCTATAAAATTTGTCACAGATGGAGGTTCGATTCGTCAGGCATCAAAAAAGTTCAACGTTCCCAGGAGCAGCATTCAATTTAAATTGCTAAACCCATTGACAAAATTTAAATCTGGACCCGATCCAGTGTTGACTGAAGCAGAAGAAACCACGTTGTGCAACCATATTCTTAAACAGGCTAAACGTGGATTTCCTATGAATAAAGAAGATGTGAAATCAGAAGTCCAAGAATTCTTCAGAAAGAACCCAAGACCAAACCCATTTAAAGACAACAAACCAGGAGATGCATGGTTTCAAGCATTTTTGAAACGGTTTCCTGTTATTTCTATCCGGACATCTGAAGGAGTTACTAATTCTAGCTCATGTGTATCGGAACAAGATATACGAAAATGGTTTCAAGAAATTCGAGACTACTTAAAAGAAGAAGAACTTGATGATGCCATTGCAGATCCAACGCGAGTATACAACGCTGACGAAACAGGCTTTAATCTTTGCCCTAAAACAGGTAAAGTCTTAGCAGAGAAAGGCAGCAAAAATGTTTATCAAATAGAAAAAGGCTTGGCAAAGGAAAACATAACCGTTTTGTTCACTTTTTCTGCTGCTGGTTTCACCTGTAGCCCTTTAATTATTTATCCATATAAGAGAATCCCTGATAAAGTAACACTGAGTGTGCCAAGTGGGTGGGGAATTGGACGAAGTGACTCAGGTTGGATGACGGCTGTGGTCTTTTGCGATTACATAGCCAACTGCTTCTATCCAGAGCTGTTGGCCAAGAGCGTTACCTTCCCAGTGATATTGTTTGTTGATGGTCATAAGACCCATGTAACGATCCAGGTGTCAGAACTCTGCCGATCTTTGAAAATACACCTGATAGCACTGTACCCAAACGCAACACGCATATTGCAACCAGCTGACGTAGCGGCATTCCGTCCAATTAAATTAGCGTGGAAAAAGGGACTGAGTGAATGGTATGCGAAGAAAAACTATGAACAAAATTTAACCAAAGAGGCTTTTGCTCCTTTACTCAAATCCGTAGTAGAGACAAGTATTAAAGAGAGCACATTGGTAAACGGTTTTCGAGTGACTGGTTTATGTCCATTCAACGAAAATAACGTGGATTATAGCAAGTGTATCCCCACCAACAAAACATCTACAACGCAGCTGCAAAATGAGACAGCAGACCAAAATATGGCAAGTTCTTTATCATATCGAGAATTTTGTGATATTGTTGGTGAAGAAATCATTGGACAATGTCAAAAAGTCACAAGATTAGACTGCATAGATCAAAATTTTCTTGCAATCTACAGGCTGTGGAAGAGATTTAACGGAATTAAAAAAATGCCTCATTTGGAAACAGAATCTGAGCGTTTGGTATCTGAAACTGTTGAGGAGGCTTCAGAGTCTGATTGCATACTTGACGAGCGCACTGGTTGTTTTTCAATAAAAAAGGATCCAAATAAACACGACATTTCACTCACAGCAGCTTCTACATGTGAAACAGAGGAAGAAATGGAACTAAAACTAGCACTTACGAATGAAAAAGATAGGCAAAGTACTGACTTGACGCATGATGTAGGTGCTGGCAGAGATATTGAAATGAATAAAGACATAGAGAGTCAACATGAAAAATCTAAGGATTCGAACAAAGTGGAAGAGGAAGTGGTTACTGTGATACAGTTGGAAGAAGTAGATAAACGAGCAGAACTACATAGTATGAATATATATTATGATCCGGGCCCATCAACCTCCACTAGGTGTGATAAAAAAATAACAATAGTGTCAAACGAATCTCTTGAAGAATATTTAAAAAGGAAACCTTGTCCAGCGTCACCAAAACGAAAAGGTAAAAACCAAACGGAAAGAGTACCTTTTGCATTGACTTCAGATGGCTTTTTACAACTGATGAAAGCAAAGAATTTAAAAAAGCAAGAAGAAGAAGCAGCGAAAGAAAATAGGAAGAGAATACGTGAGGAGAAAAAGAAAGAAAAAGAAAATTATATGCCTAAAAAGAAACCAAAGAAGATTTTAGCTGCCAAAGATTCGAAAAACGAAATGAATATAATGGAGACTCTTGATGCTCGAAATGTATCACCAATAAATGTAAAATCCAAAAAGCACTTAACAGTGGTATGCTGTGACGCTTGTCTGAATCCTATAACAAAGAGGATTATTCAGTGCAGTCAATGTAACCAACAGTTTCATCAAAACTGTGTACCAACTTTTCACAGCATGCATATTCCTGAAGATGCTGAAGATTCATTTCTATGTCATCAGTGTTTCCACTGTAGTAATACTGATTCATCTGAGGGTGATGAATTGTTCGAAGCTGTATTAGAAGAGTCCAGAAAACAAGGCTTTTAAGTTTATTAAATAACAAACTATAGATAAGATTAGATACCTCTATTATTGATCTCAGAAAAAATATTGATCTCATTTTGATAATGTTTAAAATATTAATGTTTAAGTGTTTAAATAATAAATATATGTAATAGAGTTTTAGTGTTAAATGTATACTTTATGATTACAACTTATTTAGATTACTAAGTGTTCGATTACACAAGATTGATCTCATATGGCCAGTTACTGATTGAAAAATGGCCAATAACTAAACATTTACGGCCAGTTTTTGCGTAAAACAGATTTTTATTTTCTTATTTAAAATAACTGTATAAACCTACTTTTGTTTTTCTTTTTCATCACAAATTTACAAAGTAGATTGTATGGTTTGTCTGTTGATAGTTTTAGATTCAATATTGTTGGAGTACATTCTGAAATATCATCGGTTTAACCTGGCCGAGTCGCTTAATTGGCCAGTTACTACCTGTTTTACCCTAGTTACTGCGCCTGGCAATTAAATTTTAATATTTAATTTACCAAACAGGGATAGCACACCTTTGGTAACAATATAAAAACTTAATATATAATAGAGTAATATTACGAATACATACAGAATTTCAAGTAGGCTGCGGAAATTATTGCGTCTTGGTATTCTGTTTAAAATTTATTAGGGGCGTAACTGAATTAAACCAGTGTTGTTTTGTTTTTTTATTGACAATTAGAATGTTTTTGTATTATTTTTATTATTGTAATCAGCATGAACAAACAAAATTTTATATGCCGATGACGGCTTGACATAGCGTTTTTAAATTATAATAACATCTGTACCAAAACCTAATATGTTCAACAAATAAAATATTTGAATTTGGAACTTTATAATTAGCCTTCAAGTTTTCTACCCCTGGTAGGAGTAGTAATATTATAAAATGCCTGCTTCATAATACTAAGGATCACTACTGCCGATGCCGCTCCTTGTCAAAGAGCATCAATAAAGCGAGCGTGGCTGGTACTAGAAAAATTAAGAAATCCTTAAAATTATTTAGCAGATTTTTCCTTATTGATTTATATGCCAACGCAGTGTTTCTAGTAAGTTGTTTCAGAAAATATTTTACATGCGTATGGCAACTTTGAACAACCCCGCGAAATCGACAACCCAAAAAACATATTTTCATATACATATTGTGTATTCAGTTCTGCATTAAAATCTTTTGAAAACAATGCATCAAAATATTTTTTTGCTGCACAACAATTAGAGCTTGATTTATTTTTGACAGGTTTATCCTTAGATAATATTATACCCAACTGTTTTGTTTTATTTTTCTCACATTCGTCTTCTTCAGAATCCATGATTTCTTCAATGCTGGTGTCTGTATCATAATATTTATCTTGACTATAAGAAGAACTCGCTAATTTGATTTTTTTTTATTATTTTGCAAAATCGATTGACTACATTTAGAAAAACTTTCATTCTCTTTATTATTATCTTGCTCACAATGTTTATACTCGTCAGTAAACAATGCCTGGCTACATTCAGAAAATATCTTGTCTTCTTGCTGATTATCTACAAAAAACACTTTTATCATTACAAATAAATGACTTAAACAACAAAAGATTCCAATATGTTTACTACCCCTGTAGCATTTTAGTAAAATCAATAAATCCTACCTAGAAACGCCATATTTCCTTCGTAATATCAACGAATACGAATGTAAGAACACCAAACAACTGTTTCCTCCTCTAACAGACAAGATAACGGAGAAATACGTATAAAACATCACAAGGGGCCCGTGACGCACCAGGCGCGTCATCCTTTAAAGAGGCCCATGACGCACCTGGCGCGTCATGGACAAAACGTATGGGGCCTGGCTAATGTGTTGGTGAAAATGAAGGTGGCAATGAATCGGTTAAGGTTAAGGGGTAATAGAATCTGAAACATCTATCTACTTTTGTCAACTGTTCGAAGTGACAGGGACAGAATGATTTAAATAAAGATGTTCAGCGCTAGACGCATTTAGGGTTTCCGGTACGAGAGGATCTTTACTAGACGCATTTATGGTTTGCGGTACGAGAGGATCTTTAAAGTTTATTTTGTTAACATCTATGATTCAACCTTACTAACCTCCCACTTGTGTATCAAAATATTCCATCATGCATTTGCAGATGTTACAAATAACAATTCAAAAATTATTATGATTTAGTTTACAGTCGGAACTGTTAAACTCATTACCACAACTATATTTAGCCTTGTTAATTCCTAAATTCAATCTGAGTTTAGCAATCATTGTGGTTTTCATTAAATTGGTTTATATTTTAAATCTATTGAGACACAGTAGAATTGTCATGATGATTTCTTAATATTAAGCCAAAAATACTGTAAACTTGCCAACTCAGGCGTGAACAGCTGTTAAAACTAAAATATTTCTGTAGTTGCGAAAATCGACTGACTAAAGCACGGGCTCATCTGATCTTTGATCTTGCTTTAATAGCGTGAAGTTTAGATAACCCTATTATCAAAAGCGTCAGCGAAGCTATGGAAAATTGTGTTTACAGCTGTAGTCATCATCATCATTCTCCTGCCCTTATCCCAATTAATTTAAGGTCGGCGCAACATTTCTTATTCTTCCATACTTCTCTCCTCTATTAGTCGTCATCTCGGTAGTCACTCCCTTTTCGGTGTACCCGGTGTACACTTGTGTCACAAATAAACTTAAATGCGTGACGTAATTAAAATTACAGATGACCTGTAGCCAAGTAATGTCAAGTTATTCAACTGAAAGACTACCTCAATGATGATATAATTGATTTGATTGCTATTACGATAATTTCGCTTCGATTTTTAGGTCTACTTTCACAGTTACGGCTACATTTAAATGATCTCGTAATCTCAGATTTACTTAAATCTCAATTTGGCATATTAACGGCTTAGCTGGAATACTGATCAACAGATCGACATAAGCACCAATTCTGGCTACTAATGAACTTCAATTATCTAAAATTTCAGCCTAGGTATGCGACACGACGGACCCTTAGCAGACAACGGCTGTGACCCTAGCGCTTACATAATGAGCCCGACCCTCGGCAGCGGCAAAATCACGTGGTCGCAATGCAGCAAGAATTACCTGCAGAAGTTTCTGGAGTAAGACTTGTTAATTTCTATCAGGGTGGTCTTTGCTGACTTCAAAATAATTAGTATTACAACAGCAGTACATAATTACGTTAGTCTGATCCGGTAACAGCCCACAGAGAAACCGCTCGTCTTTACAAAAAGTTTTGTAAGATTTCGACTACTTATTAATTTCCTTAAAACCATTCTTGCAGCACAGTACAATCTCGATGTCTGCTGGACCATGGCAATTCCGCCGGTCAATTGGATCACAGCGCAGAGGGCATTCTTCCTGGAGAGAGATTTGATGCCGATCAGCAATGTAAGTATCAAAGACGTAATCTACCCTAATGTTAAATTTGAGGATGAGAAAGCGAATAATTTTCTCTCAGCAAAAAATATTAATTCAAAAATAATTGAAAATTTTCCATAGGGCATATAGACATTGGAAAATTCTAGGCTACCGAACGCGTGTCAGCTGCTACCAAAATTAAATATTTGATAACAAAAGAAAATGATATTATAATAATATTCTCCTTTTTTCAGGCATGTTGAAATACGGGCGAGGCAGTCGTCACTCAGGGGCCCAGAGTTTAGAAGATGTCTGCCGGGACCTTCATTGTCAAAGAGAGAGATATACGTGGACGTCACACCCTGCTCTAGAGGGAACGAGATGTGGCGAGGATATGGTAAGCTTTCTTTATCCATCAAACTTTTAAAACTGATCTTCAGAAGATTGGAAAGACTAAGAAAATAATATGTAGGTTATATGGTTACTTTAAGCAGTGACGTTTACTAATGAGGTGTTTATCCACCCTAGTACTGTCGCGGCGGTGAGTGCGTCGAACGTGAGGGCTCCACCGTAGTGCGCGGCGCCTGGGGCCGCTGGTCGGGCTGGGCTGAGTGCGCATCTGCCTGCCTCGTGGACGACACGCATGCGCCTGCCGCGGCCGGCGTCGCTGTAGCTACTAGGAGGTGTAATAGGCCGAGGTTAGTCTGTTGATGAAATATCTACCCTATACTTTCTTCTATCCAAAACAACATGATGCTGCAACGCAGGGATGGTACTTGGAACAGATCCTTCAACAATATTTAACACAACGGTTTTCAATGTGTCCGAGTTTCAAAGTTGTCTAGGTCACCACAAGGGTGTAGCCCTTACATCAAAAAGACAGCAACTCCTCTCTAAGAGCTCTTCGTTTCGATTTTTTTTCAATAATTCACTTCAACTAGGGAATCACAATTCACACTTAGAAGTCTGTGTAATGTATTTTTATATATTTTTTCTTACTATTTTTCTAAGAATGGCAACAGAATCTTATCATGCACTACCCCGTATTACGATCAACTAATATTTTATGTTTCAGGCACGATAACGGCAAAAATTACTGCGTAGGACATGACAAGAAGTTCCAGTCGTGTCACGCTCAACAGGTAAGACGACTTTCCTTGCCTTCTCGTTCTTGGTTTTGATACTTTACTGGAGTTATAATGCACCAATTTCGGAACAAAGTTCTTTAACGCGGCTTGCGGTTGTAGTGAAACTGGCAAAAAAGGTGGCGTAGAGAAAAACGCATGTTTTTGTCACTTGAAACTTGAAACCATATAAAATGGCTCGGTATTAATACATACATACATATAGGTCAGCGATGGAAATTTCGTTCCGCCATGTCCACGACACGTCCCGACTTATTTTTTCCAAATTTCAGTGCAGCAATGTACCCAGAATGACCGTGAGAGAATTTGCCGATCAGATCTGTTTGAGAGCGCGTGATGTAGACCCCGATCTCATAGGAACTGGATTGCAGAGAATCGATTCTGATGGTGAGTTTTTTTTTAAGATAATGGTTAGTAACTTCTTCTTAAATGATTCATTCACTCACTAACAGACAACTGCTACACAGCCAAAACCGCTGGGTAGTATACAATTTTGCAAAAGAGTTCCTTACATAAAGGAAGCACTTAGCGAGGTGATATTATTATGCATGATTATTATGCAAATAGGTGATGAAAGTTTTAGGGAAGCTCGTCATATTTACCAATGGGATAATATATACCATTGGACACGACTTTCAAGAGTATAAGTTGCAACGAACCTAATTTCACTAGGAGAGAAATATGCAATAAAAAAATTAAGATCCAGCACAACCAAATTCTAGGTCCATACATACAAATACAAACACAAACAAATACTACTTAATACAAATCCAAATTTCATTTCAAATTTCGGGAACGACATCTAGGTACACCAGTTTCAGTTACCGACAGTTTTCAGTGTCCATCCAGATTGTACATGATTGCCAAACTTTTTCTGTATTTGTTTACTCAGTCATTTACTTTTGCTAGATGTAAGCAGCGCCTGCGCAGTCTGGTGCGACACTCGCGGCGGTGGGTACAAGTCACGCGGCTGGAGCTTACCAGATGGAACAGCCTGCTCTAATGTGTCACCAATGTTCTGCATCAGCGGGGTCTGCCAGGTAGCTTCCATTCTCAACCAATTTCAATTTTAGAAAGACATTAAACAGCACTGCCCTTCGATCGAGTGTATTTATCCAATTCACTATTGCTCTATGATAGCCTGGAACTAAGCAAAACTCTGAGGATACTTCAACGAATTTTCACAAGAAATTATTTTTTTCAGAAATTCACATGTTCATCAAGTTCTGACAACGAGTTCTCTTTAAAACCAAGCGACTGCGAGTGGGAAGCGCTGAGAACTGCCACGCCGCACACACCACCGTAAGTAATGAATGCGGTTATGTTTGCTACGTTAGGCTCTGGGCATTGTGTCAAGTTTGAGTGAATAAACGATAAAAGATTTTTGGCCTCGTGATTTTGACATTTAGATTCTGCTATCGAAACCTCAAAACGTAATATAAAAAGTAATATTTCGTCCGCGTAATCAACATTCACAAAGATGTTGCTAAGCGCCACATGGCATGGGAGAAGCAAAATCTGGAAGCCGCATATTCGCCGAAACAATGGAGAATGTGAGACGCAAATAACTGGTCGTCAATTTCAAACGAATGGCACAGGTCTTCTTTTTTTTTTTGATTGTGGGTAATCATCATCAAATGACTCCTCATGCTCTGGGTGGAGCATAAGGGCCTGTCTCGACTCTTACTGACTAAAACCCATCCATGTTCCTTCCCTAGCCCTTTATGTTCTGCGGTAGCAGTAACCCTTTCGGACAATCCGGCTTATGGCACAGGCCTGACGTCTATCTGAAACTCCTGAATCATTTCACACTCCCCCCCGCAGCGCCAAGCCGCCCCCCTGGAGACGCGCGGCGGGCGGCGCGTGGCGGCCGGCGTCGGCCTGCCACTACCACTGCATGGCGCCCGGCGCCGGCCTGCGGCTGGTAGCCGCCGCCAGCAGGGAGCGGCCCGTCACCAGCATACAGCTATGTGAGCCGGGTAGCAGACCTGATTCGGTATGTACTGACTGCCGAAAAATGCTTGTTGCCACATTGACAAAGTTAGGCGACGTTTTGCAGAGACGTTACATGACCCAGTATCCCTTTTTTTTTTTTTTTTTTTAAGGCTGGGAAATCATCCAATGAC
The DNA here is from genome assembly GCA_951799385.1 of Hyppa rectilinea. Taxonomy (NCBI): domain Eukaryota; kingdom Metazoa; phylum Arthropoda; class Insecta; order Lepidoptera; family Noctuidae; genus Hyppa; species Hyppa rectilinea. Next base: position 15,520,544 of record OX637318.1, on the reverse strand, counting down.
TGCTCCCGGTCTGGGTGGAGCGGGAGGGAGTGTCAGACTCTTACTGACTAAAACCCATCCATGTTCCTTCCGTAGCCCTTTATGTTCCGGGGTAGCGGTAACCCTTTCGGACAATCCCGCTTACCCGGCAGGCTTGGCCCTGAGGGGCCCCTTCATATGCTGACATCTCTTTGAGGCGCACGTGGAACATATACGCGCCGCACGGCACGGGTCTGGTTCTGATCGGACGGTGAGTCACCCATTACTCACCGTCCGCAGGCCCGCGCCTACGGTGGCCGGGAGTCGTCACGTGGCTCCCGACGCCCGGAGCGTCTCCCGCGGCGGCTGGGACGGGAGGACCTTTCTCTCTCCCATCCCGCCACCTCCTTCGCGAGCATAACTTTTTCGCAGAAGGAGGTGACTGCCTCCCACTCCCTCTCGCCCCGGACCATGGCTTGCACCAGGGCCGGGCGCGAGAGGTCGCCGCCGCCGATCGCCTCTACGAGGACACGGCGGTGCTCCGCCCAAGCGGGGCAGGTTTGCACCGTGTGCTCTACCGTGTCCTCTGGGCGATCCTCGCAGTGGTGACACCCGGGCGTTTCCTCCCGCCTGATGATGTGCAGGAACCTCCCGAAACATCCATGTCCGGTGAGGACCTGCGTCAAGCGGAAGGTGAGGGCGCCGTGACGCCTCTCTAGCCACTCCTCAAAGAGGGGCCTTACCGCCGCTATCGTGGCGTGCCCTGCGCTGGGTTGCGACAGTCGCTGATTCCAGGCCGCCATGAGATCGCGCCGGAGGTCCGTCCGCTCCGCCGCAATTTGCTGCGGAAACGGAGTTTCCCCCCGGCTTAGTACCTCCGCGCGCCACTCGTACAGGCGCGCGAGGACTATCGCCTCCAGATCCCACGGCGGCAGTCCGGCAAGGAGGCTTGCCGCCTCGCCCGAGATCGTGCGGTACCCCCGGATTAGCCGAATGGCTACCACCTTTTGGGGCGCGTTCAGGTAGTGGGCGGCTCGCCGCCGCAATGAACGCGCCCACACCGGGGCCCCGTAAAGGGCCATGGACCGCACGGACCCAGTATCCCTAGCACGTAAAACGTATTTCTTGCTAGCCACTTTCTTACATTTATCAAAATATTTGTTCTAAATACCGCTAATTAATGATATTGCTTTAGACGACTCATTTATGTAGACGACTTTTTTTTTATACAAAAATGCTATAGTCTTAAAAGTGCCAAAATTAATAATGAAAGTATAAAGAATCATTTTCTGTCATACCAATATTTTAATATTCTAATTTCTCCAGGGTTGTACTCAAAGAAAGTCACCATACCAGTATGCCACCATGGTCTGCACGAAATACAAGGACAGAGTGAGAAGGTTATCTGGATTGGGAATGCAGATTTCACCAGCTTTAGGTAAGAAAATGAGTTATTACACCATAATTACAATAGGTAAAAGCTTTGGCCTTTTACCATTCAAAATATAAAACAAAATCAATGAACTGCTCTAATGAGTGAATTACGTGCTTTTTCATAAAGTAGTAGTAGTAACAGTTATAGACACCTATATATTTTTGCATATTTTTCCCCAATCCACTTCTCAACAAGATTTTTGCCCAAACATTACAGAGGACCCAGATCGACCCTGTCGCATAGCCTGTCAGGACGAGCGAGTGCCACACAGATTCTACTTAGTCAACGGACACGAAGGCTGGTTCCCGCTAGGAACGTCGTGCGGCAAGAGGAATGCTTCCTATTGCGTTAGTGGGAAATGCTTGGTAAGATAGTTCCAACTAACCTATAAAGCACATTTCAGGACTTTTTCCACAGTTAAGATAGACGCTCATAATTTAACCGGAACTTATCAAGAGGTGATAAAACACCAAAAAACACAACGAACTTTTCAAACGACATCAAAAAGAGCAAGAACTATAGAATAACTCGGTACTTTTATCAGGTTCCAAGGCCAAGTTCCATGTTCTTTTCCCAGACTTAAAAAAAAAAAAAAAGTTCCATGTTCTCCCCATATTTTTTGATATTTGAAGTCACTGGTTTTTATTCGAAAAATTTTAAACTTTTTGGCCACCGTCAAACTGAAACACAGTGTTGTTTTATTAAAACTCCTTACAGCTAATTTGTTTGTGCTTTTCTAGGAATTCGGCCCCGACAACACGCCCCTATCCGAGATGGTGTTCACGCTCCCGCTGCTGAACCGTAACAGCTACAACGGCTACAACCACAACAGTACCAGCCGCGTCACCTGGCGCACCTCGCGACATCGACGCAGTCTGCGCAATGAGAGGATCACTGTCAAGGCCACGCTCGACCAGAAGCATTTAGATGATATTATTGCGAGGCTGAATTTGACTAGTAAGTAAACACAAGAAAATTTCTAGTTCCAAAAACGAAGACTATAATGTTTAAATGGAACTAACGATCTAAATTGGTGCAATAAATGATCCTTCTCGATGGAAAATACTGGTATTCAGCTGCATCTGATCAGACTGAAAACCTATCCCAACAACAATACAACTCAATTTCTGTTTACTCAAGGCAAAACCTAGACAAGCAAAATGTTAAAAATTTTTTTTTGTAATAACGAAAAGACTACAGCAACCCATTACAACGAAAAATTAACCAGAATTCTGTCACTAGTCAATATTTATGTTCAAATGTGGATTTTTTCCCAATTTGTGCCTAATAAAAACCGGTAAGTACTAAAAATAATATTGGCAATCTTCGTTTTTATAATTCTTTGACTATTGTATTCTTTTTTTCCAGACAATTTGACCGACCACATTACCTACTTCGACTCAATTCCAGAAAATATTGAGGTGGACTTCAACAACCCGATTCACATCGCTCCAGAAGACACCTTACTAAAGAAGATACCGAGACCGACGTGGGACTAAAATTGTAAAATACTAGGTGAACGTCAAAAGACAACTGTTCAACATTAATTGGGATCACTATATTAGCTGATGGATCTACTTTATGAATGGTCATGGCCAAAGTTATTTGCAGTGAGGTACCGGATTCTGAAAGTCAGAATCGCCTCTGTAAGATATATGATAATTATGATAAGTGAATCTGAGAGGCAATTCTCGTATTTTGATTCACATTCTAATTTCGGTCTTAATCTGTCAAAACTACCTCCATTTTCACAAATTTTTGACATTGATTGCCACTGAGATGAGGTTGTTCTATATTTCCACGTTTTTAATTACGGGAACTGACCTTCTGATATCAAGTCTCATGTACACGTCACTTAACACGATACTTGATAACAGGATAATTTCAAAGATAAGCTCGTACTGGCGAAATAAATTTGTATGGGCTGTGTTTTAGGCTGAAACAACACTGCCTGGAGACTGCCCCGAAACTTGATGAGACTTAATTTATAAAAGTACACATAAAATTGTACATTTTTGTTTCTCAGGTTTATATTAGGGACGAGTCACACCGACGCCTCGGCCTCGCGACCTTTTCAAGCGATACTGGTCTTTTAAATATGTAGATAAAATTCTTTCACACTGAAAGTGCTCGCTGCGTCGCTGCCGGCCGCTGCCATTCCGGTGTGACTCGGCCCTTATGCGTCAAAGTTTATGACAGCTCTGAAGTGCGCTACTCGCTGCGCAGTACCGCACCCCTCAACCGGGCAGATACATGAATTCGTTACTGCGCAGCGACTCGCATCATGTTCAGAGCCGCCATTAAGTTTGAATCGTGTACTGTACTCAAGGTTGCGTGTAAATAACTAAACAAAAAAAAATATTAAGGGATCAAAACTGATTAGAAATATTCATAACATAATAATATAATAAATAATACCACAATGGGTATAATGAAGAGCCTAAATATAAGCCAAATAATGTGAAGAAAACTTTACTTTTCAACATAACAAAGTCCAAGGCATTATTTTATTGTTCGTTCTGTTGTATATTACAATACAATTGTGAATGGAATTTATACAAAAATATCTATGAATTTTATTCCTTTTGTTACAATTTTAGAATTAAAGTCTCATCACAATTTTAAGATGTTAAAACAAATATAATTTTAAGTCATTGTGTACATACTTGAAGAATCATTGTGATTTTAGTAATTTATTTATAGAGATTTTTATACCTTTGTTATTAAGTAGGTTTAAGTAAATAAAAATAAAATTATTTTATACAATTGTACGCGTTTTATTTAAAAGGCACTCATTTGTATCCTGTTTATCATAAAAACTATCAGTAGCTTAAAATGTATACAGAATATTTCATACGAGTAAAGAATATAAAATTAAACTAGGTAGTTGTAAAATTGTAATTTCGTTGTATGAAAGTATCAAGAATGTATAGTGCCGTAACATCAGTTTATTGGTTAAATATATTTGCATTGTATATAAAGTAGCTATATTTGATTACAACACTTTAAAAACTGTTTATTTTCTTGTTAAGTTTTTTTATTATCGCATCCTAATAAAATATCGTTAGGAACTTTATCGGGTCGGAATAGTACTTACAACGCGATAATAACCAACGCGTTGTGCCAAAATTATATACCTATACATAGTATTCATAATTATTTAATAATACTTTATACGATTGTGCAAGAAACACGTCACATTTAAATACAATGTTAGTTAATTGGATCCATCAGACAATATTATAAAGGCAAAAGTTTGTGAGTGAGTGCGTGTGTTTGTATGTTTGTCCGTTCTTCACGGTCAAACAGCTAAACGGATCTGGATGAAACTTAGCACAAAGGTAGTTTAGGATCTGGATTAACTTTTTATCCCGACATTCACGCGGGCAAGGCCGCTGGCAGCAACTAGCTATGAATAAATCTTGCAGTTTGCATTCTTCAAAGCATGCAGAAGCCTGGCAGGATCTGTCAGAAACCATTGCCACAGCTTCCTGAGACACTGCTTATCTCCATTCTGAAAACAGTAATCATAATATAACATCACGCTTTTGTTCCCCGAAGGGTCAGGCCGAGGTGACCCGGGCCTGCGGGCCGTGAGCAATGGGCTCACCGTCCGACCAGCGGGCGGACGTGTTCCACGCGTGCCTCATGCCAGCATGTGAAGCGGCCCGTTAGGAACGAAGTCTGCCGCGGGTAAGCGGGATTGTCCGAAAGGGTTACCCCGCTACCCCGGCATATAAAGGGCTAAGGAAGGAACATGGGGATGGGTTTTAGTAGGGAAAAGTCTGACAATAACAAAAAAAAATGAATCCATAATACGAACACCCACATTTCGCATGTTATGTTTAACCCAATAGATGTTCGCCTATTAGAAGTCATTTGCTTAGATTGCTAAACGATTTATGCATGAACCCCATTCTCTCGAAACGACAATAAATATAACCTTATTGTCGTTTCGAGAGAATGGGGTTCATAAGATATTTGAGGGTTTAAGTCGCATATAATAGTGGGCGCGCCTTGTGCCATCAACCGGGCACAAATTCAGACACTGGGCTGCTACTGAGAAATTCTAATAATTATAATATTAGTCAATGTTAGATTGCATAGCAGTTCTAGATTGCATGTTGCCAGGGTATTTGAATTACCTAAATTAATATTATATCGCAGAATGAATGCGTTCGTCTTCTAGTCATATACAAATAGGAAGCTAAGGCAACATAGCCCAAAGAATTGCCTCTATAGTAAGATTATTCATTCGAGTCAGTAAAATGACAAGTGCAACTGTCACTGAAACAAAAAAGGGTGACCCGCTACAATAGTGTGTGTCCTGCCGTATGCACGTTACAGGAACTGATGGACGCTAGTGATGGCGCTAAACACGTAGCTGAATTCTGGGCCGAGGAGATATAGATTGCCATCGACACGCTAAGAAGATAGTGATGTTCGGCAATCGATAGACTTAGACATTTAGTCATGCTTTATTTTATTAGGTATCAAAGCGTTTTTTTATTGTAAATATGTAATACATACCGTATTAAATAATACGATTTTAGAAATATGGACCTTACCAGCATATTAAAATTTCTCACTACAACATTATTACAAAAGCTGGGAAAAAAATGTTTAGAGATTCAGAGGAATTAACACTAGAAAGTCGGGAAAATACAAGTAATTTTATACGTTTTTATTCATTACGGTTGCTATTGATTCCGATTCTGAATCGGTATATTCAGTCAAGTATTAAGGCTTTTATGGCATGGTTGATGCACTGTCTCCAATTTTTAGGCGTCACTTCTTTCAGGCCTTCTTCAAATAATTTTTTTACGTCTTTTAATTTAAAATTTTTATTGTTCCTGGCGACGTACCCCTTTGCTTGAGCCTTTATAGAAATTTTCAGAAATTGATATATGAATTGATAGAAAAGTTGGTGTATTTTATACAAAGAATGAAAAGAATTATCTAAAGAAGCAAATCATAATTGTTTTAACAACTCCTAATAGATACCGGACTGTTTGTATTTCGTGCGACAGAGATAGCGCTCTACGAAGCCGAAATTAGCCGAAGGTCGATGTGCAATATTTATCGCCGGGTACTGTACCTTGGCAATAGTTGGAGGGTCCTTCGCATAAAAGAATTGGTGAACTTTACGACGTATCGCCGAAAAGTAAAAATCATCAATTTTAAAAAAATGGAATCTCGAATAACTTTTAATTGTAAAACCTCGATTTACCACATCACTATTTATTTGGGACTAAAAACCTGCAACACTGGAAATGTCATTTTACTGACTGGAATTAATAATCGTACTTTAGTGAGAGTGGGCGGGACTTACCTTAACACTAGTGAAGAGGTGACTAGCTTCTAGAACCTTCTTGTCGACAGTATCCATGTGTTGTCTGAGTGTGTGCGCGAGCGCAGCTACTGTGCGGTCCCAGCTGTTCGGTTGGCGAGTGCAGCCGTCCCAGATGTAGGCACGCAGGGATTGGGTTGATTGTTTACTAGGGAATTGACAAAAGATGTCGGTTATTCGATACGCAAAAAAAATTTCATGAAATAATACAGTTTATGTAACTATCTAATAGTATAGAAGAACAAAAACAGATACCACTACTTTCATGGATGTAACGTTCGTCATATTGATTTTGTTCGTATACAATGTACCTAGTCTGAGTTTATATTTAGCTCTGATGGAACACACATACCTAAAGTCTAATTATTAATTTACTAGAGTAATCTGACGTTTACGGTGTAACCATTTTTTGATGATAAGAAAATAGTATTGCCGCTAGGCAATTGACATCAATCACTCGTTCATTTATTCACGTTACGTTCTAAATCAAATAAATGATAGAGCTGAATCATAACGAAGGGAATGCATCACTATAACAATAAATATGGCAACATTATTTTACCAAGTGACACTAGCACCTGTCAGTTTACTCCACTGAATTAATATGATGAAACTTTATGCATTGTTAAACACATAATCCTTCTTTTTGCTAAAACATATTACTAGAAAGGTAATAGTTCACATGCTACATTGAATCTAATGACCTTATAATCAATCAATCTGCTTAGCCCTTTTACAACTATGTTGAAGTCAGCTTCCAGTCTAACCAGATGCAGCTGAATCTGCTGCTGCGAATGACCAACTCAGTTACTGGATAACACAATACCCCTTGGTAAACGTAGCTAACGACTGGCCAACTACAAATTACAGCCACCGGCTAAATGTGCTTTCTGAGAACACAGCGGATTCTCGGTGGTCACCCATCCAGGAACCAATCGTTGCTACCCATGCGTGGCTGTTGTTATGTAGCCGCCACGAGCCTCTCTCGAGACCAAATAATTTTAAAATAAAAGGTTTTCAAAATAACTTACAACTCCGCAGTCATATCCTCCTTCTTCCTGTACCCATCGTCCACAGCATCCGTCAGCTCTTGCACCTGATGCTGCATCTCATGGTACAACTTCACCAACAGACTAGGGTCACCCGACCGCGCACCAAGAACGTGCAGTAACGCTTGCACCAGTACATCTGAAGATTGAAGCTTTAGATCGCAGGAGTCCTGTTCTAAGCATATCTCGTTCATTGAGTTCTGCAAATTAAGTGAATTCATTTGTTATTTTGATATAGGTAGCAAATGATTAAGGCCCAGAACATACGGCGGAACGCAACTGCAACTAAACCCTTTTGAAATTATTAGTTTGAATTGACTGATTTGTATCGTGTTTCAAAACAGTTGCAAAATGGTCTCGTCATGTGCGCGGTCACTCAAAGGAGTCAATAGCATAATCTCAAAGTAACTAGAATTTGCAGTTTCGTTGCGCCATATGTACTGGGCCTTAGTGTCACTTGTGCAACGTTTTAGAGGCAGCGAATATTACGCCCACTTAGTGCCAATTTCACCAAAAAACGAACTCGATCAGCACATTTGAACCGCGTTTAAAGGCTGTCAGTGTCAGTAATCTATAGAAAATAATGACGCTGACAGTACCAAAACGGGTATATGATCTGATAGCGTTCAGTTTCATTGGTGAAATTCGTCCTTTCTTTAAATCTAAGCTTTGATTAAATCGACACATTAACAGTATCTTTAGCAACCGTCCATTAAGTCCGAATGAAGTCGATCCTTGACTTTATATTTCTTGCGTGAATTAAGAAATTGGGTATTTGGCAAGAAACTAATTTTGATCTACAATTGTCCATTTATTCTTCTTCATTGGAACCTACTTCTTTTAGGAATGGGCATCTAGCTTCATCTTTCTGACTGACTGAACCGTTGACAATTCAGAAGTGTCTGTAATTGGTTTATTTAAAATAAATGCTTAGATTTTTTTTTTTACAAAAAAAAAATTTACGCTCAAAATACCAAACGCTTGTCAGCAATTTAAATCTTAGCATTACAACAACCTAGCATATAAACAAAAAAGCCTAACTTAGGTTAGAAATGACTTACGATTCTACTGATCACTGCGTTAGCGTCAGCTTCGGCGTACTGTCGTAAATGAGCCGCTAACTGTAGGAACTCTTGGACTGAGCGCAGTTCGTGTCTTAGTGCGCCGTATACAATGCGATCTAGGCTGAGCGCGCGGTTGGTCGTTTCCAATAAATGGGATAGATCTGCGTGGACTTGTCTGCAAAAGGAGATGGTTTTTTTAAACACTATTTTAAAAGCCTGTGTAATTAACAAAGCGCCACCAAGACTCACAACGCATGTCGCTGCCGGCCTGCTACTGAAGACGAATACTTACAACTACATACAAAATCTTTCGTAAGGATGTGACTACAAACATAGAAACAGTAATTTGGTAGGGCGCGCCATGTTATCGTAGTTTAATCTCCACATTTTTTATTTTCCTTAGGGTATCATTTAAGCTATCACCAATTTAATTAGTTTTGTGTTTCTTAAATAATAGGGTTTGTCCTCAAAATAGTAGATCTGTCACCAAAATGTAGTCACCAAACAATGCAAAATCAGTTCCACAATAAATCACCTAAAATCCTGAGATATAAGGTCTAGTACCAAATAAATGTTTTTGTATGTATTATAATAGGTGTGTCCTAATAAGTATTTAAGCAAACTAATTTAAAGAGATCACCAATAAATCATATTATGTTACTAGAACAAACTGTTTCCTTTTACAAAAGCGATTCGCTTCTGGCACATCGCCGGCCGCTACCGCGGCACGCTCGCTCCGCTCGCTCGGCTCGTGCGTTGTTTGTTATACTCTAACCTAACCTAACCTAACTGTTTCCTTTTACAAAAGCGATTCGCTTATTTGGTGACAGATCTACCATTCTGAGCACAGAGCTATTATTTAAGTAACAAAACTGTTATTATAAGAACGAAGTTTATATTCATGTAATGCAATATAATTTTATTGGTTATCGATCTCTTATTTTACACATATATTAACATTAATTTGATAATTCATACCTGGGAACAATTTTTGTTTATCTGAGAACGAAAATATTTCGTGGCGATAGATCTATTTATTAGGTGATACAACTTGATGACAAATATAAATTTTGGTGATAGAAAATATAGTTCCCTTTTCCTTATATTTAGTATTTTTGTTGTATTAATTTCAAATAATACTTACTGTCTAACAGCCAAAGCGCAGCAAGCAGTAGTGTCTACAGCGAGAGTAGTTCTGGAGTCCACGAGCTGCCTCACTGCATTGTGTATTTGTTGGTAGATGATGGACTCCTCTTGTTCCAGCAGGTCCACTGCGCTTTTAGCTTCCATCAGACATGACCTGGGCAAGAATCAGAAAAAGATATTCAAGCCGTGGTTAAAGAGCCTGATGGACAGAAAACACTGTTAGATTTCGGGTTCGATTCCCGCACGGAACAAATATTTATACGACCTGCAAGTATTTGTTACGAGTCTGGGTGTTTTTCTATCTATAATATGTATGTATTTACAAAAAAAAAATGTATATAAGTAGTCTATCAGCCATCTCGTTACCATAACACAAGCATTGGGTTGCTTAGCTTGGGACGATATGGCGTTGTGTGAAATGTCGCAAGGATATTATTATTATTATTATTTAGCCACCTTCCCACCGCCGGCGATAAGCGAGAAGGGCTCGCAAAGCCGGCGATTAGCTACCAACTAAAAAAGAGTCGGCGAGCAGTGAGAGCGCGACGGGGACGAGTGGTTACTCACTGGTATGGGTAAGTAGTCTGTACTCGTAAATAGCTCTTGTTGCTGCGAACAATGAATACTCACAGGCGCTGGAGGTGTGAACAATCAGCGATCAACTCTTTATCCCATAGAAAAAAAGATATCCCACCGAAAATATTTTCATGTAAAATGTTGCCAAGACGAGACCATATGACTCGCACTGTTAAAAAGTTATCGATCTCATGTAGAGCCAGTACAAAGTTCAAAAAAACGACGAAGCGCTTCAAGAAAAGGTAGGCAGTGCCCTCGCGCTTCGCTTGGTTCGTCTTGGCGGATTTGAGATTCAGTTTTTTTTTTATCAAAAAAATTCTGGGAAACTTTTCAAATTTTTCTTTCTACGTAAACTTAAATTCGGACTATTACAAACAATTATTAAAACAAAAAAATAAAAAAAAAGTTATAGTCTAGTGGTGTGACCATGGAGCAAATACAAAGAGGAGATGTCATAATGTGATTGTGCACTGTGACAATAAATGTGTCCTGACGTCATCACGGTGGGCGTGGCCTCGGTCAGTTGGCGGCACACGTTGCGTAGGTACTAACTACATGTTTACAGTCCAGTGTTCAGTCTATTTTATTATTTTCTATCTTATTTTAAAGAACAAGATGAAGTGTTGTGTGCTATCATGTAAAAACTATTCAGATAGACGTTCTGATGCCTTGGACGGCATAACATTTCACGTGTAAGTAATTTTATTTCATAAATTATTAGAAGCGTTCTAGAAAAATCTGTGCATTCTCTCTTAATAATAGTGTCACTGCTCGACAAAAGATGGCGCCACTTTGTATCACATCATGTCACCTATACACTAGTGACATCTAGCGAAATCTAGCTAAAACGACATTGTAACAATCGACAAAGCTTAATCTATTAATTGTCCTATTCACCGCTAGATGGAAAATAGAGAGGGGCGTGGTTTGTAACGTCTCTCGCTCCCCGTAAAGTGTCACGCATTATGTTAAAGGGAAATCCAGTTACGGCATCTCCTCTTTGTATTTGCTCCATGGGTGTGACCGTCGGACTACCAAGTCATAGGTCTCGAGTTCGAACCCAAGACACACACCTCTTGACTTTTCGGATTCATGTGCGTATTCACTTGCTTAATAATTGGTGAAGGAAAACATCGTGAGGATACCAGCATGCCTGTGAGATATTCCTCAACAGCATGTGAAGCTAAGTCAGAGGCCCATGAGCAGCATAAAAACTCTGACACCAGGTTAGTCACTAACCACACTAAAAGAAAAGAGAAGAAACCCAAAAATAGCCGAATAAATGCATTTCATTTTCATAGATAATGGGTACGGAATACAACATTCTTACGTTATTTGGCTTGGATGAACGTCTTTGTAGTTTGCAACTAATGCCACCTTCGCTTGCTCTCCACACAGTTCAGCTTTTGATTCAATGTATGTACACATAGCATCAGACAGTCTGAAATATACGAAAGAGATTGAAATTATTATTTTTTTAAGTAGTGTAATACGCTATCAAAATACGAACGCTTTCCTAGTTTATTGCTGGATACAAAAAAATATAGACTATAAACGCTGTTTTTTTAAACCCCTTAACTCTAGGGATATAAATATGCATTTTTGGACCACATATTCTAGAACTTCTTGTATTAATTTTACATATCTATACTGAGGAGCTTGTGGCTAAGTAATAACAGCCGCACGGATCGATACATCAGGTTAAGCTACGCTTGCCGGGGCTGGTCTGTGGATGGGTGACCATCTTAAGATAGCTTCCTCCGTGCCTCGGAAAGCACGTTAAGCTGTTGGTCCCGGCTGTCATTCGTGGATCTTTGACAGTCGTTACGGGTAGTCAGAAACCCGAAAGTCTGACAGCGAATCTTACCAAGAGGTTTTACCCAGTTACTGACTGGGTTGTGGAGGTCAGATAGGCAGTCGCTCCATGTAAAATACTCGTATTCAGCTGCATCCTGTTAGACTGGAAGCCAACCCCAATATATTGATTATACTAATATTATAAAGAGGAAAGATTAGATTTTTTGTTTATTAACATTGAATAGGCTCCCGAAACTACTAAACAGATTTGAAAAATTCTTTAACTGTTGGGAAGCTACACTATCCCCGGGTGAAGAAGAAAAACTCCAGTAATGTAACAATTTACGAAATCCACGCGGGCGAAGCCGCGGTCAGAAGCTAGTAGAACATTATCCTAAAGTTATGTGATATAAAAAAAAACGTGTCATTTCCTCAACTCTCAATAGATTTAAAAAAACAAACCAAAGTAAAAATAATCTTATAACTTAACCTTTCTTCCATACTCTTGGCCTCGGCCAATGCAGACCTCAGTTCTTCATCAGACGAGGTGTCATTCACTCTCTTGGCAAACTTCTTGGATGTGTACAAGTCAAAGTGGGATCTAAATAATGCCTGTGACTGCCTGTAGGTCTCGAAGGGGCCAAATGTGAAGAATTTCTTTGCATTTTCCTGGAATTTATAAAAAAAATATTAAAATACTAGCTTTTGCAAGCGGCTTTGCCCGCGTATAAGTATGTTGGAAATTATCCCACAGGAACCATACATTTTTCCAGGATAAAAAGTAGCCTATGTGCTATTCTAGACTATAATCTATCTCTGTGCCAAATTTCATCCACATCCATTCAATAGTTTTTGTGTGAAAGAGGAACAAACATCCATCCATCCATCCATCCTCACAAACTTTCGCATTTATAATATTAGTAGGATTTTTCATAAGATTTACAGAAGACAATCATCTTTTAAACCATAGACAGAACTGCAGTAGTTAGACTGGTGTCCGCAACTACACAGCCAAACAGGTATTTTGCATAGAATAGTTTCAAGACTGGGAACACTCTTCTAGTAGTAGAGTAAGATCCCAGAGCAATCAGACATTACTTATTTTCACACGGATGAAACCTGAAGTTTTCAGTAGCGTCTCGTGTGCCTTGAATATCTACGCGCTTTGTGGAACTTGCCGAGTGACACCTGGGCAGGTACCAGGTGAGAAAGGTAACTAAAAATAAGAATTATTTAACTTAAATTCACATGGCTGATTTTTATATATGCCATGTAGAATATTATTTTAAAGTAATATCGTAAGTGTCAGACACTTTTGATGGACCAGAGCTTTCGTCAGACGCTTTTAAGCTACCCAAAAAAGAAATGAACTTTACTTATTTTTACATGTCTGATTTTTTAATATGTTATTGAAGTATTTATTTAAAAGTTATATTCAATCAGTCAGACAAATTAGAGTGACCAAACATCCCCTAAGACAAAAATTATTCAGCCAGAAGTATGAGGGCGAGAGCACACTGGTCTGACACTTACGATATTACTTTAAAATAATATTCTACATGACATATATAAAAATCAGCCATGTGAATTTAAGTTAAGTAATTCTTATTTTTAGTTACCTTTCTCACCTGGTACCTGCTCAGGTGTCACTCGGCAAGTTCCACAAAGCGCGTAAATATTCAAGGCACACGAGACGCTACTGAAAACTTCAGGTTTCATCCGTGTGAAAATAAGTAATGTCTGATTGCTCTGGGATCTTGGACTATAGTACTATAAAGTAGTTAAACAGTGCTACTGTTAGTACTTTTTATGATCACCTACATTTTAAAACAAGTTTAATACCTTATCACTATGACAACTGCTGTACACATCTAAAGTATCAGCAATCACATCTATCACTTCGTTGGTGATAGTCTCCACTTCTTGAGCAAGGGTCAGGCAGTCCTCACCAGCAGCACTCTCGTCATCCTTCCACTGTAAGTGCGACGAGTTCAGCTTTGATATCTCTATGGATAATTCTTCTTTTGTTAATCTGTGGAGGATAATACAAGTTTGTATGAGTAACACAGAACAATATTATTAATAAATTAAATTTAAAAAAATCAAATCAATCAGCCTAGACTTTTTTTAACTTTTCCTTTTCCTAACTATATTGGGGTTGGCTTCCAGTCTAACAGGACGCAGTGGAATACTAGTATTTTACATGGAGCGACTGCCTATCTAACCTTCACAACCCAGTCACTAATTGGGTAATACAATACCCCTTGGTAAGACAGGCTGTCAGACTTTCGGGCTTCTGACTACCCATAACGACTGTCAAAGATCCCAGAATGACAGCTGGGACCAACAGCTTAACATGCTTTCCAAGGCACGGAGGAAGATCGATATCTTAAGATGGTCACCTATCCACAGACCAAACTCGGCAAGAGTAGCTTTACCTGATGGATCGATCTGTGCGGCTGTTATTACTTAGCCACAAGCACCTCAATTATAATTAATAAAAAGCATAATTATTATTAATAGTCAATCAATTAAATTTAAATGTTAAAGTCAATCAATCATTGATTATTAAATATAGCCCAGCCCTTTGGTCATAAGCGGGATTGTCCGAAAGGGTCACCGCTACCCTGGAACAAAAAGGGCTAAGGAAGGAACATGGATGGGTTTTAGTCAGTAAGTCTCACACTCCCGTCCGCTCCACCCAGAGCGGGAGAAGTCATTGGATGATTTCCCAGCCTTAAAAAAAAGCCTTTTGGTCATGAGAAGTCATAATATAATGTTTTTACTTACTCATTCCGTCTCTTCAAGTCACCAAGTACGACCTCTTGTTTTTGCAACATATGAAGCCGTTCCTGTAGCATTTGGATGTCCATTTCAACATCCTCCTTGGCCTCCTTATCTCCTGGTAAAGAAATACCTTCATACTGCTCTTGTATGCTTGTTATAGAAGATTCTAGATCTTCTGGGGAGAGAAGAAGACCTTTTTTCTCTAGTTCTATGTATCTGTAAGAAGAATATTGGGTCAGTGGGTAGCCTTAGGGGCTTGATTGTAATTGAGTTTTTGGTTGTAGGTAGGTAATTCTTATAAACATAAATCCGAAAACACATAGAAACCTTTGGGCCGATACAAGAAAAATAAAAGATTAACAATCGAATATAAAATACAAAAATATTCTAAAAAGTTTACATAACCAAAGAGTTCGCAACAATAAGGTCAGAGTAAAGGTAACCTAGGGACGACCCGTAAAGGCCTTGGGTAAGTAACAAACACGAATATTAAAATATAGAAAAGGAACACGGTCAGTGGGTCGTCTTTGAGACGGGTGTTCCCTGACGCAAAATCCAAGTGATTTTTGATGTTGAAATCATAGTTAAAGACAAAAACTGGCTCTGAATCAAAATAAACAAGAAGTAATATTACTCTTAATACTAACCGACATTCCTCGCGTGCACTTAACGCATTATTATGATCCAAATTGTTGTGAAGCCAACGCAAAACGCCAGTAAAATCTCGGTCATTCAACATCCATTCAAACGACTTTTTATAAGTGTCCACACCCAAACTATGGAGGAACGGCACGAATTCTTCATCGCTCATGTCATCTAACGCGTTCATCATTTAAAATTAAGATTAATTTTCACGTAAATTGATACAATATTAATAGGCCGTTGGTGTTTTCCATTCGAAAAATCAAAATCACAACAAAACATTGATGTTTGACAATAATGTTGTAGGGTTGCACAATCGGGATCTAAAATCTACCAATGAAACCAATTTCTGAAATCGTTGACAGATTTATTTATAATCAAATGATTATTTTATAGTACCGTATACCGTAATAAAACAGTAAATTTTGTTGATTGTTGTAATCTGAAATGTGCCATAATATTTATTTTTTGTCAAAAATACACAAACTGTTTAAACATTTTTACTGGTTTATTGTTTTGTCATGAATTGGCCACACTGAAAAAATGGGTTTACAAAGATAGCTTCAAATAAAAATCACACTATCACAGCTGTATTCGTCGAAGGGGAAGGCAGAGTTGTTTAGTACACCGATTTCACCAGTTATATTAGTTCCCTTGAATAAATAATTATTATAGGTACAAAACTTCTACTGCAAGCAATGAGGAACTCTGACGGTCAGTTCCCAAATGGAAAGTATTAGAAATTAGCTTTTCTCTGTTTCTCCGTTCTTACAATCGCTCGTGAGAATTATTATCAGTTTGTCTGTATAATGTTGTATACTTATTGTCTACCAATGGAATGAAAACCAATGAAGCTCCCAATTATAATAATATGAAATAAATTTTACTACAATGTAAATTATTGCTGTAAACTGCGAGCCTTTCTTCCACTGTAGAACCACCGCTCTGAATTTGAAATCTCTGACAACAAACAATTTCCTAGAACCCCTGTCATCTACTGCTCTGCTTTCACGTGCCAGACAAACAAACCCAATAAACCCAGACACCTACATTTAACCTCAGATTTAATCCAGAACGTACCACTCGACACTCTCCCGCGTCCTTTTGTCCCTGACCGTGAACTTGTATCCAACGTTCAAGTGCGAGGCTGCCAAAATAGAGGGTCCTGATTGGGTAACTACATGCCAAATTGTCACTTCCTTCGTTCTTTGTGTCACCATGATAAAATGATTTATCGACTGACGCAGTAATTTTTGCCAGTTTCTTTGTTTGAACATCTCCATTTTGAATTTCTTTGTATGCATGGTAAAGAAGCAAAGAGACCGTAGCTCCGGCAGTGACACAAAACAGGGAAGATTACGGTAAAAAGGGCTCTTGTAGGCCATTCTTCCTATGTAGGTACTTATTTATCCCTACGAGTTGAAATATGTATGGAATATGGATAGGTACTCATGGCCAAAATTACATTGACAGTCGTAAAGTATCTAAGATATTTTATGGTTGGTAACACAGTGTTACATAAATTAGGAAATTTCCCTGCAATTTAGGCGTCTCGTAAAAAGGGAAAAGCCATAGCTATTACCCACCATCTTTTTTTTACTGCGTCATGTTTGCCGCAAATAAACGTGACGCCTTTCTTCTTTTGTAGGCGGAATGACAAAAGTGACAAGCATCCTTGCATTGTAATCGTATAGTTTAGTTTCGTAAAAAAATATAAATGTTGCGGAGCTTGCGCCTCGAAGAGCTGGGCATCTTCACGGATGAATCCAAAACAGATCATGGCACTAGTGCTGGAATCTTTTCAGAGGACTTGAACAAACACATAGCCACTATTACCTATTATTTACCTAAACTGTGTGTGATAAAAGGCATCCTGTTCGCTGGTCGGTCTGTGTCCACAGCATAAGTAAGTCCTTCTTTTGTATTTAATTATGCGTTCGTCACGTCGCTCGTGCGATGTCAAGACTACTCGAACAGCCGCCGTCGATGTAGACTCGCTTCCGTGTCCACTACATGTACAGCATTCTAGAGAGTGTGCATTGTTTTACGACACGAGAATATTACTCGTTTAGCTGCTCGGCAATCCTGCTTACCATTAGGATTTCTTTCTTTTTGGATCTTCGATCAATAATACTCGAAGTTTTGGATAGAGAATTTCTTAAGCAGCACTGAATAAGTACAAATTGGTGATTTCAGCGACACATGTGTCCCGGCTAAGTATCCAGAAAACTCAACGCAGCTGCTATTTAAATTGGACAAGTTTATGAGGTTAGTTACATGATTATCCTGTTAATGGTAATCTATGGTTCTGGTTCATCAGACTTTGGTAACTGGTCAGCTGCAATAGGTAAACCGTACACCAATCAATGAAAACGCACACTTATTGCCTACATAGGAAATAGGCGACGTGAAGCACTCTCAACATCTCAGCGTTGTCCTCACAAAGAAAAACAATGCAGCCAGCTTGTTCAGGCATACAAGCGATACTTTCAATCACCCCCTTAATAACCAACCTTAATGTAAGGCAATAAAGTTCAAATTTGCGACAATATTGGTGTAGGAGAAGTATTGAATGAGTGTCAAAAGTCCTTATCGTCGTCGAGGGCTCTAGACTTGCTCGTGCGTCATGAATGCCTGGTATTTTCTATTTACCTTGATTTTCGCTGGCTTGCTGAATGCAACCACTATGTCGAAGCCTATTTATTGATTAGTGGTTTACTCTTCGTACAAAAAATTACTTACACTAGTTTTTCTGGATACGAGTGCATGCATTTTCTTCTAGGCGCTTAATTATTGACCGGATTAAGCACCTACTATCAATTACATTTACAATTAATAATGGATACCTAATAAGGTTCTTGCATATAGTTTAATATAGTTCTACGGAATGAAACACGGAACCTCAATCTTACCGTCTACCTAATTCCGTCATTGATTTAGTACAACCCTTGTTAAGCTGGCAGTTGTCACACATCTTGAAGCACACCTACCTATTTCTAATTATGTAATATGTAGAAAGTATGGAAAGTACTAAAAAGGTCAAGAGAGCCCTCAGACTTTCTTAAACAAAGTGTTGAGGGCTTTATAAAAGATTATCCGTCAAATCTTATGAGGGTCGTGCAAACACTTCATAAGTGGCCGCCTTGCGGTTTGCTCTTTAAACCTTTGCAGGCGCTTTGAATAGGAAACTTTGGTATTGTCAGTTAAAACCAGATGTGGAAATGTTGCACAGAAAACAGAACGATTAACATATAAACATTACATCACGCCTAATTTCTTCGAAGGGTTGTACAGAGTTGTACTAGTACCCCCCTCGTTTCGCCAGTAATTAAGTTCTAGTCCCACTAGGCCTTTTGCCATCGACCGGGCACAAGTCCAAACTCCGCGCTGCAACTGATAAATTCCAGATAGGTATGTAGGTAGTACAATTTGTTTTTATAATTTGAATTATCAAGCCAAATTCTAGACTTATAATTTTGTTTGAAAACTTTCCTTTAGAGGACGTTTTAACATTATTTCATTCGTTGATCACAAAGAAAAGCTCCCTCAACAACCAGAAACTCCTTTAAAAGCAAGGGGTTCTTTACAAAAGACCACCCTATACACTGTGCTATAGTAAGGGGTTGTATACAGGGCGTGTCTAATTAAGGGCGCTATAAAAAGAATCTATTTCTGTTTGTAGTTGTCTGTGTATGTCAGTTTGTTTGTTTGTCTAGGACGCGCCATCGAGCGTCTGTTCTTTCAAATATAGGTGGACAGAGAATGGAATGGAGTTAAATTGTCATTTAAATTTGATGATGTTACATTCATTCGCGGGCTGAGAATTTTAGGGCCGCCTCATTTTTGCTTGAGGTTGATGGCTAAAAATAATATTTTATTTAATGAATAAGGTACAGACGCACATCAAGATATCCCTAACTGTCAAATTTTCCCAATCGAAAATGAACCTTACACTTTTGTAATAAAGTTGCAAAACTAATTTAAAAATATGACAAATTGGAGTAACTTGATGGCTGGCCTCTGCACTACTATTACCTATATATATAGATTTGAATGACTTTGATAAAAAATTTATTTTATTTATTTTACCAGATTTACTTACGACATAAATCTAATTGACGCAAAAAAAAAACAGTATAGGTAGATTAAATACATTGATGATGTCCTTTTTTATATTTCTATGGTTAATTAGGTAATACTGTTTCGTATATTGTACACATCCTAACTAATATCATAAATGCAAAAGTCGTGCTTTCACGCTAAAACAGCTGAACGGATTTGGATGAGACACATGGATAGACCATGACTAGGTTAGAACGTAGGATTTAATCCCGGTAGTACGGTCCCGTGAGATAATTTCCGACCC
The DNA here is from genome assembly GCA_951799385.1 of Hyppa rectilinea. Lineage (NCBI taxonomy): Eukaryota > Metazoa > Arthropoda > Insecta > Lepidoptera > Noctuidae > Hyppa > Hyppa rectilinea. The sequence continues at coordinate 15,500,374 of OX637318.1, read as the reverse complement.
TCACGCAGACGAAACTGCGGGCGAAAACTAGAATCATTAGGTACTACATCGTATAAAGCAAAGTCGCTTCCGCTGTCCTAATGTCTGTATGTATACTTATATGTTCCACACGTGCCTCAAAGAGATGTCAGCATATGAAGGGGTCCCTCAGGCCAAGCCTGCCGGGTAAGCGTGATTATCCGAAAGGGTTACCGCTACCCCGGAACATAAAGGGCTAAGGAAGGAACATGGATGGGTTTTAGTCAGTAAGAGTCTGACACTCCCTTCCGCTCCACCCACAGCGGGAGAAGTCATTAGATGATTTCCCAGCCTTAAAAAAAAAGATATCTAAAACTACACATTTTGATTTTGATGCCGTTTTTTTTAATGGATAGAGTGAATCGAGAGGTAGGTTTATAGTTTATATGCAATTTGCATCATGCAATTTCCGTCATCACGCGGGCGAAGACGCGGGCAGAAGCTAGTTTTTAACCGACTTCAAAAAGGAGGAGGTTCTCAATTCGGATGTTTGTATTTTTTTTTTTTTTATGTTTGTTCGCGCATAACTCCGTTGCTTGCCAACCGATTTGAAAAATTCTTTTTTTGTTGGAAAGGGTATACTTCCCAAATGGTCCCATAAAAATTTTATCGAAATCGGATAAGCGGTTTTTGAAAAATCAACAAAAATCAAAAAAAAATCCTACTTAATATATGTGGACGATGTTCTAATAACTTCCTGTCACTGTAATTTATATACCAGGTAGTGGTATTAAAATTGGGGGGGGGGGGGGATTGTGTAGGTACCACAACTAAAAAGTGAAAAATGTGTGGCAAAAAATGAAAATACAAAACCGAAGACACCGACTTCCGAAATCAAAATTATTTTTCACTTAGTAGTGTTTGTTTTGGAAGTCGGTTTTATTTTTTGTAAAAAAGTTTTAAATATTACAATAAACACACTGTCAGTAGTACCTACTCCATACCTTACTTCTAACAATACAAACAAAGTCAAAGTCAGGACCATCTCGTTGGCGCCCGTACAAAAGGACGAGCCTATAAAGAAACGTAAATAACGTGTAAATAAATAGCCCGATCGCAACTCGTGCCCGCCCCCTTGGCGGCCTAGCGTAATAATAACGGTACAAAATAATGAGTAGTTTGTTGTACCTACCTGCCGATCGAATCTGTAAAAATCTCACCCCTAAAACACAGGTGAAGTGAACAGATGCTAGAGATTGACATTATTGACAGCTGACTACATCAAAAGCACGCACTTCTGACTTTTCGGATTCATGTGCGTTTCGTATAATCCTCACTTGCTTAAAAAACGATGAAGAAAAACATCGTGGGGAAACGGGCATATTGTCTGAGTGATCTTTCTCAACAGCATGTGAAGCTAAGTCCGAGGCCCGTGGGCAGCATAAAAACTCTGACAATAGGTTAGTCAAACGAAAAATAAAGTTTTAAAGTTTGGATGCGAAAAATGTTACGGGGCGGGCATTGAAGCAGAAATCATAGGTACCTAAATAATTGATGGCTCTTTAAAACCCTCTTACTGAACTCCATCAAATGACAATAAAACACCAATAAAAGAATCAGCCATAAAAATTCAACTCTTATCTAAAAATATTTGTTTCAACATAGCCATAAATTGTTACAAAATAATCTATGTTTAGAGCCATCTATCAGTCGACACTTAAATTCATTAAGTGTTAAAACCTGTCAACACCGAACACGGTTGATTTGACAGGTCGAAACTATTTTCGGATTATTTTGGAACTTATGACCAGTTTTTAAAAATGTTGCTGTAGTGTTGGAACTTTTTAAAGTCTATAAAAGGTTAAAGGTTTCGAGATATCGGCAAGCGGTTGATCGACTCTTCACGTGACCAGAGGGCTGGCCTATTTTTTGGTCAAAGAATCAGCATTGCCATACAACGTGGCAATGGTGCCGGCCTTTCGGGAACTTTTCCTGTTGACAGCGATGTGGGCGAATTTTTTGATGCTCTTTGATTATTATACATATTATTTCTGTACATATTATTATGAATATTTAGCTTTTAAATGTAAATATGTAATTAAATAAATTCTGTCTCTTAAAAGGTTTGATATAATTCCAGCTACATTTTGAATTTTAGATTTTAAATTGTTTTTTTTTTCTTTTTTATACTTGGTTTTATAGTATTTAAGGATTAAGCCAAAACTTATAAATTAAAAAGCTAGGTACTACTAGGGCCTACTTTGACTATAATTTATTATAGATTAATATTTCAATACCCTGTTTTTATACCTAAGTGTACTTAGTTTTAATTCTGGCAAATAATTAATTCTCGCTAATTTAATTAATAATTTTGAATCATTTTCATATTAATTCTAAGTGTAATAAGTAGCTAATTGCAAATATTTTAATGAAATCATATTTTTAATTGCTAATTGTTATTTTATTTCAAGCAGTAATTTTTTGTAATTTAATTCTAATCGTATTGCCTGATTTTGTTTATTAATTTTAAAGGAATACTGCATCAGATACAGAAAAGTGGTCGTGGCTAAATGATAAAAGGCACACGATTCGATCCAAAGTTAAGCAATTATATCGTCCATTACATCGAGACTCCTCCGTCCGTGTCTCGGAATGCACGCTAAGCTGTTAGCTCCGGCTGTCATACGCAGAGCTTTGACAGTCGTAATTAAGTAGATAACTGTGTTCTGGAGTTAAGATAGTCAGGCGCTTCATCAAGTAACATACTGGTGTTCAGCTGTAGCCGGTTAGAATTGATCTGCATGATGTTAAACATTAAAACAGGTAGTAAGAGTAATAATAGATTCAAAGGAATATAAATATGACGTATTGCACAAATAGTAGAAAATTGGTACCTACCTACTTTCCGTGAAAAAATCCCAACTTAGAGTAAATTTTACATTTTATACTATGTGTAGAGACATATAATAAATAATTCGTATTCAAAACATAACCAAGAAACTATTGTAGGTATAGCAACAATAATAAAATTATGAGTAAATCATGATTCATCATCATCATTTGTGTAAATAATTCCATCATCTCTCAAAACGGTGAAAGTACCTAAACATCGTGAGGAAATTGGCATGTCATGTCCTAAAACCAAAAATTCGAAGACATGTGACATCCACTAACACGCACTGGGCGTGCGTGGTGGATTACGGCCCACTTCCTCTTGAAGAGAGGAGGCTTGTGTCCCAGCATTGGGTACATTACTGGCTGATTATGGTAAGTAAATCTACATATACTAATATTATAAAGAGGAAAACTTTGTTTGTTTGTTTGGTTGTAATGAATAGGCTCAAAAACTACTGGACCGATTTTAAAAATTCTTTCACCGTTGGAAAGCTTAGTTTTCTAGGAGTAACATAGGCTACTTTTTATCCCGGGAAAAATAACGGGTCCCACGAGAAAGACCACGGGAGCGAAGCCGCGGGCAAAGTGCTAGTCATAAATATACGAGCAGCTTTTATTTACGATTGTACGCCTATATTTAGCTTAAAAAGCCCACTGCATCGGATTACGGCTAATGCATATCTGACACGGGATAATGTTTAATTACTCACTAATAAACATGGGCATCGTCTGATTATTTGATCGGTCTTTGAGACCGACGGTCGCAGTGACATGGTTAGGAGGGATGGTAAGCTGAATATGGTTGTAGACTACACTTTTTTCTGTTCTTATTTGCCTCTAAATCCTACTTAATGATGCTTTCATAAGATGTTTGTTATATACAAATTATGTATCTTCACAAGTTTCCCATACAAACACTAAAGCTATCAAATGCTAATAAGAAACAAACAAAATGGTAATTCGTTTCCTTCCGTTAGTAAACATATATTCTGGCCAAAAGAAAGTTGGATATCTTTGTAATTTGTATGGTGTACCGTAAGACAAATTTGTAAGTGCTAATAACAAACTGAGAACACCGGATATCCTCATTGTTACTTACGACAGATATAGGGGCGAGGTTTTTATATTAATGAAATAGCAAGTAGGTATATGTTATTTGAGTTTGTTTGGAGCATCAATAAAGATAGCAACTATGAAAATTGCAGTAGAAACTATTATGCACTACTACATATCCTGAGTATATTATCATTGCTCTCAAGGCCTTTACCAAAAAAATTGCATTGTTAAAAAATCACGGAATTTAACTTTTAAATAGTGTAAACTAACCTTTATGTTAAATTCATTTGTTTAAACTTTTGTTAAATCTTTTTAAACAGAGTATAATTTTCAACACTGCAAGACTGGAAACTCTAGACATTTTAGGTTCCTATATTTATGTTTTGCCTGCTGGAAAGGGTAACCGCTGCTCCTGAACACATAGGGCTAAGGAAAGAAGTATGATTCGGTTTTATTCAGTAATAGTCTAACACTCAGTACCGCTCCAACTACAGCGGGTTGACGGTTTACTTTAAAAAAATCGAATTAAACTGCATTAGGTACCCTTAATACCTACTAGTAGTACCATCTACTTAACACGTTAAGTGCGAAACGAGGCCTAAATCACCCCGCATGCAACTTCCTTGTGGTGCGGCAAGGAAAAACGTGAACATCTCTGTCGTGCGAAGGGAAGAAGGAAGTTGTGCATCACGTCGATAGGAGAGCACGTCCTTTTACATCGCCGAACATGTCTAAACGATGTCGGAAGAAGTTAATTTTAAAAAACCCAGAAACAGAACCAAAACAGGTAAGTTTTAAAAAAGTTTATGAGTGCTACTGATTACTATATTGTTACTGATTTTTTTATGTTGATTCTAGTTCTAATATTGTTATTGTATGTTAATTTGTAAAGCCCGAGGCAGAATACATATGATAGTTTCTTTTCTACTTCTGGTTTTCTTTTTTTTCTATTCTGTGAACCGCATTAAGATTTTCACACAAAAATAGATAAACGTCGTTGCGTCGATATTATTTTTCCCATCACTAATCTTAGCGAAAATTTACCCTATTTCAGTGCGTTACGAGGTGTATAAGATCCCATATTTTGTTTTGCCAATAATTCCTAAACTAGTTATCAGATCCCGGGGCGACGGTAGATTACGGTTCATCAATTCACTGTCTATATCGATAAGGACCAAATTTTTCAATTTTCTTTGATTTCGCGCCAGAAAATGGTTTTTAGTCTGTTAAAGGAGGTGGGGTCTAATAGACCGCGTATCGCCCTAACGTCTGGTCACGGTGCGGGCCGATAAAACCTCGTGCCGCAGGAACGGAAAGTTTGCAAAAATTGGTGCCACAGCTAACGTGTTAATGACTACTATTATCTTGTGACAAGGACAGTATGACGACGAAAACAATGAAATGATTGGACATTATAATTTTAGACATGATCTACAATTATTGTCCAGGAAATCTCAACTAAAATGATAACGTTATTATATTCGTGTGAATTGGCGAATGAAACAGATGTTTACCCCAGTTCATTGGCACTATTCTGTCGGACGAAATCCTGCTAAAATAATTATCATTAACAGAGTTAATTATTGTGGTACCTACTTAAGCGTGAACTGGGGAATGAAATTGAATCGGCGGAGTGCCCTGCAAATCGGCTGGTCGATTTTGTTATGTTTTTTTTCTTCTTGTTTTTGTTTGGTTAGAAGTTTATTAGTAGTCGTCGTCGTCGTGATGATCATTTTCTATCATATTTTCAAATCCGATCATTCTATTTTTGTTTGAATTTCCTATCATATTTTTTTTACGCCATATTTTACCGCAATTATACGTATTTGTTTGTTTTTTCAGTCTTAAAGAGTCATTCATTTGATACCTTTTAAAACACATTTATATTATTATAATATAATGGATATTTCTATTACCCCTCCCATTAATAAATAAGGGTTAAAATAAGAGGTTAAGAATACTAATTCATAAAAATCAATAACAAGTTTTCTCATTCTCATGACTCATTGGAAAAATCCAACACTACCAAACTTAAAACATTTCAGGTAATTTCACTGTTGTTCTTTATGTGATATCATCTATTAGAGTATACCTAATCTTGATTTAACCACGCAAACATCAGTTGCATGTTCCAAGGACATAAACACATCGCTGTCGCATAATTTAACAACTGAAACAATTGAACATCACCATATGCTTTTGTAGGTACGTACCAAAATAAAATAATTACATAAATACACAATAACGGATCACTATCAAAAAACCGTTGGTACAAAACACACATTGCGAAAATAAAGACAGTTTAAAAAAGGGCGTCGCGGTGAACGGGTTAAGCCGGAGTTTCTCAAACTTATTGTAGGTAACCCTATTCAGTATCTCTATTTAATTTAAATTGCCAGAAGACTGCGAAACCCCTACCTATACAAAAAGAAAATGTTGATGTAATAGAAAATAAGTATGTATATTTTAATTTTAACAATGATTGAGGTAAGTAGGTACTGTATAGCCAGAGTGAAACAAGTATTCGTTATAATACATGTGGTGTTTCTCATCCTGTGTGTTTGCTTTCATAGCGTAGCAATACCCACTACACATATATTACACGCTCTACCACTGAGCCCCTCAGTGGAAGGTCTTCGACCTGCTACACTACCTAGTGGAGACAAAATTACATTTTTTATTAAACTTATGTGATGAACGCCAACGCCAACGGCTTAAGGAAGGAGAAACAAGGGCTTTTTATCGCTGCGCTTGATCTCACTCCGCTCGTGTCGGATTGCCGTCCCATCGGTATATGAGAGTGAGGGAAGAGAGACTGCTCCTGAGTCTGCGCACACACTTGTACACTATAATACCTCCCGCGCCGAAGCCCTGTCTCCGCTGAGATTGGTCGCCATAGGCGAAATTCGGTCTGAACACCTTATCATTTGATTAGGTACCTTAAACAATTCTAATCTACAGTATAACGTAAATATTCTATTTGGTTGTGAAGTGGAAGTGTTATGCCTGCATCTTGTTATAATGTAAATTATAGGAGTAATTTTGGTCAGTGTCAGTCCAGCTTCTATTTCATTCAATTTTTTAATACGGCAACGAAAACCGGTGTCCATCACTTTGCCAAGACAGTCTAATTTAATTTTGATTAAGCATAAAGACAGTTTACTGTATTATGTGGTTGCTTGGGAACGTTTTTCTTTTAGCGGCCATATTGATCGCTCAATTTAAACAGACCTATAGTCCGTTTGTTATAAATTAGACAAATAACGGTTATCACCGTTTCGTTATTTCTATATAGACGTATATTAAACTCCCTTATTTCACGTTGCATACGAAGCAATTTAATTTATTTCCCATTTACATTAAAAAAAATCAGCGGCAAGTGCAGTTATGTCAACGATATTACACAATAACTGTCGTTATTTAGCCGTTATTTGTCTAATGCTATAATGAATGGAGTATAAGTAAATAGTAGTAGTAGTCTGTGGTAGGTTAAATTTACGTGAGCCCACTTTGAGAAACTCTGGGTAAGGCTAATTGAACCCACCTGAGCCACCCTATCCTCCATTGCATGACTCATGTCCGTGGGGTTTCACTGCAATTAATAAAATTGATGGGTTCACTTGATATATTTGTCTAGTTTGTTATTTAAAGGTGAAGTTGTAGAAAGTGGACTTAAAGGATTTTCTTGGCGGGTTTTTTATTTTTTTAATTTTTATTATTGCATTACGCTGAATTAATCTATGCAGATTTCCTGATCAAATCTTGAAATACTCCAAGCTTTGAACCGAAAGTCTTACGTTATCAGGTTCCCGTATCTCAAAACGAAAAAGGAACCCTAATAGGATTACTTTCTTAACCGTTCGTCTGTTTGTCTGTCTCTCCAGCCCCTTGTTCTCAGAAACGCGTAGAGGTATCGTAAGTCAACGCGATCAAAAGATGCGACCGATTATGTGGCATATTTTGCGATTTCACAAGGGGATCAACCTATAGGGTTTAATAAGAATATGACATTTGGCAAGAAGGAGAAAGGAAAAAATCTGAAAACTGTAAAAATGTAGTTTAATAACAAAATAGCGAATTAACTATTTATTATTCGCAGTTGCTACAATAACCGCTTATAGATAAGATAACGAAAGGCAATGTTAAGTCTCTTTAGTTAGAGCAATCATGTTTATGCAGAACCCTCAGTGCGCGAGTCCAAGTCGTACATGGCTGGTTTTTTTTTCGTTATTAGAAGGTGGGTACTCACATTTTCTGTGGACAATTCCTTCAAGCCATAAACAATAATCGGCCGTCACATGAACTAGCGTGATGTTTGACGTACAGACCGCGTTATATTGTAATTTATAGCCATGTTCCCTTCCCCTACGTTCACGACGGAAAAATAAATTAAGTACCTACATCTATAGAAGTACTGGCTATGCACAGTTCATGGGGAATCACACGTGGAAACATTTAGTGGTATGGATTACTGAAGAGAAAATCAATAACAATTTTCGATGTTTGGAGAGAAATCAGTAGATATCTCGACACTATTTTACTTGTTACATGATGTCATTTATTTAAGGTACCCTATGGCTGAACCCTATGTTTTAAGATACAGGCTGAACCTCGCTTATGAGGTAGAGATTCTATATAATTGTGACAAGTTATGTACAGAGGCCAGCACATCAAGTTACATCAATCTGTCAAATTTCTTTTATAGTATTTCAACTCCATTACAAAATATTAGGTTTATTTTCAATTGGGATAATTTGAAAGTTCGATTTGAAGATTTCAGTGATGGTGGATAAAAAGTTAGTACTCTTATTCCTACACGGGATGCATATTGTTCTTTTGGTAGTACCAAAGTGCGGGTGCTATCCGAATACCAGGGCTGTGACCCTTTTTTTTTAATCGTCGCAGCATCTTGCCGGTTACCTGGTTTGTCCGTCAGGGTTACCGGTGCCCCGGAACGCAAAGGGGTAAAGAAATGAACATGGATGGGTTTAGTCAGTAAGAGTATGACAGTCCCTTCCGTTCCACTCAGAGCGGGATCAATTTTACCACCTTCAAAAAAAAAAATCTTGCATAGATAAGAGCTTTGGCCTCGTACACACTGTTTTGTTTTCAATTTACTTCTTCTTTGCTTCTTGGTCAAACTACATATAACAGTAGACTTAACTTACCTAATTGAGAAATCTTTTTAAGACCAAAGGACCAATACCCATTCTGTGACAGAAACATGAAAATTTTTAGAGGAGGCCGAATACTAATACACTCGAGAGCAATGAATCCGGGTCACTTAAAGAATGTTAAAAATCTCGGAAACTAAAAATGATAGGTTAATGCAATAAATTGTATTTAATAGACAATGTAATACTCCTTAAATGAAAGTAAAAAAAATATGAGTCACCATACATTTTATTAACACAAAATTACTTAAAGAAAAAAACTGCTGATCTCTCCTTAAAACAAAAATAGGAAACATGAAATTTTTGAACTTTATTACGATTTTCTTGAATTTTAATACTTCGTATTGCCTCCTCGTGCTTCCATTACTGCGTTTACGCGGTTTGGCATGCTGTACACCAAGTTCCTTATACGATTTTGGGGAATATTCTCCCATTCCTCTGTGAGAGCAATTTTGAGCTCACGAAGCGTGATTGGGGGAGGGTTTCGTGGTTTTACGCATCTGCCTAGCTCCTCCCAAGCATGCTCGATCGGGTTGATATCCGGGCTGCGCGCTGGCCACTCCATACGAGTAATGTTCATCTCTTGAAGGTAGTCATTCACAATCCTACCTGTAAGAGGTCGGGCATTGTCATGCATAAATATAGCATCCTCACCTAAATTGACCATAAATGGACCAACGTGATCATTGAGGATTTCTTCCACATATCTTACGCTAGTTAAAGAGCCGTTTTCTATGATCACCAGCTCTGTGAGACTTTCAGAAGAAATTCCGGCCCACACAAGTACAGACCCACCACCGTAGGCTACTTTTTCTTCGATGCATGCTTGCTTGAATCTTTCCCCTGGTCTTCGATACACTCTGTGTCTTCCATCGTGCTTGTAGAGCATAAATTTTGATTCGTCGGAGAACATAACTTTTGACCAATCTTCAATACTCCAATTTACGTGGCCCTGGGCATATCTTAGTCTTGAAATACGATGCCCACGCTCCAGTTTAGGGCCGTTTGCAGGTCTAAGGGGTTTTAAGTTAGATTCAGCAAGCCGACGTCTTACTGTCCATGCACTTGGGTTACTTCCTCCGAGGTGTCGAAACTGATTTGTGAGTTCAGTTCCTGTGAGAAAGCGATTTCGAAGCATGGTGTTCACCAAGTATCGGTCTTCTCGTGCTGTGGTACACCTGGTTCTGCCCGTTCCTGGTCTGCGTAGGTTAGAACCAGTTTCTTCGTAACGTCGGAGAACTCTTTGTACTGTTGACAGCGACACACCGACAGTCCTGGCTGTATCGCGCTGACTCCGGCCGGTTTCCAGCATTGTAAGTATTCTGGTGCATTCTTCAGGCGTAAGCGACATAATTTCAGCTTGAATAATGAATATAGAGCACTATCAACATGGTTTATGTACCCACATAAATGACAGATTACAAACAAAAGCAAAACCAAATGCTGTAATTTCGTAGTTCCATCTTCGAAAGTGGCCCTTTTTCAAATTTGATTTTTTTATGATATAACTTTACAATAACTAAGAAGTTTTAATACCTTCATTTAAGGAGTATTACATTGTCTATTAAATACAATTTATTGCATTAACCTATCATTTTTAGTTTCCGAGATTTTTAACATTCTTTAAGTGACCCGGATTCATTGCTCTCGAGTGTATTTAAAGAAATTAATTTTGAGTAGGTATAACATAAAAAGATCATTCAAAAACATTGTACAACCAGCTAAAAATGGCATTTTTTTTATTAATTTAATTGATTGTGACATGAAAATTACATCTATACATATAATAAAACAGTAAAAAAACTGTGTCTGTACATTGAATATATTAAAAAAATAATAATTGAGGGGGGTTTAGAAACAGTAATAGAGCACGAATCCAAAAAAAAAATTGTCTGTTTGTTTGTACACGCTAATCTTCGGAACTACTGGACGGATTGCAATGGTTTTTTTTTTATTGTATAGGTATTAAGTCTGGGCAACATATAGGCTATAATTTATCTTGGAAACATGAACACCTGATGCAGAACCGCAACAGACCAGCTAAACTATAAGAGATACGAAAAAGATACCGTAGCAAAAATTGTTCCACGTGCTGAGCATTTTCTGCTGAGAGAATAAATTTGAAGATCCGGAACACCTGATGTGGAACTCCAAGTGCCAAGCTTCAATATAACATATATAGGAATGACGTCTTAGCAAAAGTTGTTCAGCCTGATAAGCACTCTCTGTTGACTTATAACAATTGAAGATCTGGAACACCTGTTGTGGAACTCCAAGAGCCTAGCTACACTATAACACATATAGGAATGACGTCTTAGCAAAGATTGTTCGGTCTGATGGGCATTTCCTATTGACTTATAAAAATCGAAGATCTGGAACACCTGTTGTGGAACTCCAAGAGCATAGCTACACCATAACACATTTATAGGAATGACGTCTTAGCAAAAGTTGTTCAATCTGATGAGCACTCTCTGTTGACTTATAAAAATCGAAGATCTGGAACACCTGTTGTGGAACTCCAAGAGCCTAGCTACACCATAACACATATAGGAATGACGTCTTAGCAAAAGTTGTTCAATCAGATGACCATTTCCTGTTGACTTATAAAAATCGAAGATCAGAAACATCTGATGTGGAAATCAAAGCTATCGCTAATTTTGCTGTGTAATTATAAAATAACATAAACTGGGAGTACCTGCACGCGATGAAGGCGGTAACAGTTTAGGACTGATTTTCGATGACGATGGTATATCATTGAAAATTTGACTCTACTGGCCAAAACTCCTATTTATTTTTTTATTTTATCGTATGAATATGCCTTCGAGCTTATGTTGTTTGAGAGTTTAATTTCCTTTTCCATTTATCTTCGTGACACGGTAGCCTACCCGGTAACGCAGGGGAACAGTCATTTTAATTTAGATTTTTATTGATCAGGTATCTTCACAATAAAACTATAACCATGCCTAAAAAGAGGTTAAATCTCGCTGGCTGCAACTCGCTCCGTGGAAACCTCTTCGGGTCGCGAAGCACGCCTGCGTTCTCAGCGTATTCATTAGGTCTCTAGAGACCAGTGAAGAATATGATGCGCGACTGAACGCTGATAGTGAACGTCATGTATTGTCTCGCGAGTCAGAGACGTTCACGGAAAGAGAATTACGCTTGAGTTCCAAGCTTATCTACGCATCGACTTCTAGGTCTCTAGAGACAAGTGGGGCACGTGATGCGCGACTGACCGCTGGTCGTGAACGCCACGCATTGTCTCGCAAGTCAGAGACGTTCACGGATAGAGAATTGTGCTTGAGTTCCAAGCGTATCTACGCATTGACTTTTAGGTCTCTAGAGACAAGTGGCGAATATAATAATGCGGTTACCAAAATGTAAACGATGACAAATGGACTGTATGTTTTGGTGGTTGTTGGAATGAAATAATACTAAAACTCAGTGTGATAAAGGATTTAAATGGGAGAAATGATAAAAAATAACATAAATGGCGACCCCGTTGTCGCTGGCATAAGCAACAGGATCCGCGTACGAAGTCGTGGGCAGAAGCTAGTTTTACTACTAAGAAGTTTAAATTAATAAGAACCCAATTAGGAGGAACTAGAACAAATCCCACTACCAACTAAATCTATCAATCACAGTCAAGGAGCAGGACAGCTCAACATGACACATCATCTTGACAATTAATTACTAGCTCCTAGTCTACATTCGAGCAGATAAAAGTGACGGCTCATCAAAAGTTGCATTTGCTTTATGAACTCCTGAACTGCACTAATTTCTTGCAATAGTCTTTGCAAATCCAAATGCGATTTTACCACATTAACTTAAGGTTTAAATTGCAATGATACATGTGGGCACGTGAAATGCATCACTGTTACAGTATATAAAGTATATTTTGGGATATCAAAATAAACCTTTGTTCAGGTCTTGTTCTAAGAAATTCGTTGAAAAGATGAGTGTTATTAGTAAATAGAAATCAATTTCGATTAGTTGAACTTATTAAATCAATCAAGTAATATGGAGGTCACTACTTTTACGTAATAGATGCGTCAAATGCGAACAAAATTATGTAGGTCGGAACCACTACCAGGGCAATTCCAGGCATTCTTAGAATTGTTAAACGTCTACGTATAATAGCCGGAACCAACGACTTGTCGTGCTTTCCGAGGGACGGAGGGGTCTCAGTATGTAATGTGTGGTTACCCATCCACGAACCGACCGCGGCAAGCGTTGTTTAACCTTCGATCGAACCGGGCCGTTGTAAAATTATTTTATGAGTCTGACTACTATACGTAGGTACTTACTTCAACATACATTATGTATTACAGCCAGTTCACTTTACCACGACCCACAACCAAAACATCATAATTCACTACAATTTACCAACAACTTTCAAGTACATCATGCCTCACACGGGAATCGAACCGATGATCGCGAGCATCCTTATTTTGGTAATAACACATAAGTGGCCAGCGGTTATGCAACGCTATCATTATGACCCATATATTGGCCCTTCGCCTGTTCGCCCTAGGGCTCTCAGGACCTGTGGTACGAAGGGCATTCAACTATTTGTGTCAGTAAATTTGTTTACTACTTCTGAATTGGTTTCTCAATGTTGTGATACTTTACTCAAATCTTTATTATTTTGTGCTACGTTATTGAAATAATACCTATTTTGCTTTCCTGAAAAAAATATCGAACACTAATTAAATGTATGCGACTTTTTTAGGAAACTTCGGAAAGCACGTTAAGCCGTTGGTCCCGGCTGTCATTCTTGGATCTTTGACAATCGTTACGGGTAGTCAGAAGCCCGAAAGTCTGACAGCCAGTCTTACTAAGGGGTACCGTATTACCCAGTTACTGACTGAGTTGTGGAGGTCAGATAGGCAGTCGCTCCATGTAAAATACTGGTATTCAGCTGAATCTGGTAGGCTGGAAGCCGACCCCAACGTATTTGGGAAAAGGCTACGCAGATTGATTTTGATTGAACTGCGGCCAACTTAGAAATAGCAAGAAAGTTAAAAAGAAGGATTCATAAGTACACATAAAAGGAGACTGTGACTAAACATATATGTAGTTCAAATCACTTAAGGTTGATGTTCCAGGGTAGCCCGCGAAATTCAAATTTTCTTAAGTTTTTTGCAATTTGCAGGCCAGTGATAGGTTGTATGTTGATGATCATACAACCTATCCATACCCTCCGAGCTCATAAAGGTTCCGGAATGACTTTGACCTTGTAAAAAGTCATTTTTACACCTTTATGAGCTCGGAGGGTTGTATTAATGATTTTGATGATTATAATTCTGTAACTACATACGTCTTACAGCCGCGAATCAAATGTTCATCAACATACAACCTATCACTTGCCTGCAAATTGCAAAAAACTTAAGAAAATTTGAATTTTGCGGGCTGGTTGGAGGATTCACCTTAACGGATTAGGTTAGTTTTGCATACAGATAGTTATTTTGACGGGGGCACTCGCTATTCCGAGTCGCGGGCAGAAGCTAGTTCATACATAACGTTACGCCTTCTTCTTATGGGGGTAGGCAGAAGGGATTCATTTATTGAAAATAGCGTTCATGATTAGACATTCAATAAGATTTTAGAAGATCAGTTCCCATTATAATATTTCCCATTTTGTGAATAGTGGACTTAGACCTACGTAGTCTTCCATATGGGTAGGGTCAGTGCCTTGATGGAGTGCAACGTTTACCGGGACTCCGGTTGCGTCGACATGACCTAGAACCTAGACCTTGGACACAGCTTTGCACTTCGTCCTTTTGATTTTGATCTGTTCACTTCTCTAAAGTACCTCACCAAAATATTAAAACATTTTGCGCAGGGAAACAGAACTTTTTGAATAAATTAATATGAAAGTCAACTAAAACGCGTTATTTGGGTTATCAAAGGTCTAGGCTATAGGTGCGTACATAATTATTTATTTTCGAAATATTACGAACACGCAAGGTTGAGGGGTACCTAAAGTAAGTACACCCTTTCTTCAGTTATTGTTAAAGTCCCATGTGATTCTGTTGCCTTTTACCATCAACCGGGAACAAATCCAGATCTGGGCTGCTTCTAAAATCCCTGACGGCAAAACCCAAAAACACTTTTGTCTGACCAGGGAATCGAACTCAGTCCCTTGTGCTCAGGAGTACTTACCTGTACCACCTGGCCACTAGACCAACGAGCCACGAGGAGTTTATTTTTATCACATAAATAGCAATCTAATTATGTAACAGCTAAATCTATTTAGAACCCAGATTCTAGAGGATTCAGATTGTACAGGTAAAAATAAAAGTGGGTCATTCAACTTTACATTTTATTAACAATAATGTAACAGTTTCCATACAATCGTAGAAGATACTATTTTCTTCAGTATCGTACAAAAATAAACAAAATCACACATTCTTATTTACTATTCACTTTCTAACTCATTTTGAGCAACACTCGCAATTTATTAAAACTAAATTTAATAATACTGATACTATGTATCCCTTTATTTTCTAATGCAATAAATATTTATAAAATACTTACACAGATTTCTTAGCTAGCTTAATAAAATAAATAATTAAATAACAAAACACCCGAAAAGCTAGGCAGAGGTGTTTCTTTCGCTAGGTTTGAGTCTCATGTAATAGGGGGCGATGAACTGGGCACAAATCCACATAAACCGACTGGTTGCTACTGGGAAAATCTTAATGGAAAAACCCATTATTCACACTTTGCCCGTCCCGAGAATCGAACTCGGGTCTGTAAAAAGGTACTACAAATGTTCTAATTGGTAAAAAATTTCGTTTTACACATTGTTTTTACTTTGCACTAAACAAACATTTCAATTTTACCTTGTAAACAAAAATACAGTGTTTGAATAAGTGAAAACCCGTTTTATTTGCTCCTACAGAAATCTAGAATCTATTTAAGAAGGTTTTACTTAGACTTGAATATTATTATAATCATAATGTCCCATACAAAACAGTTTCTCATAAACTATCAGAACCTGTAGTTCATACAAATGAATCCTGTCGTGAAAACTCATCCCTGTCATACATTGCTTCATAAATAACTGAATACATACAAAAGTATTAACATGATAATATCATTGTCATTTTAACTTCAGAGTTCAAACACAATATACATAAGGTAACTTAAACCTAACTTACCGACTAATAATAAACCCAAGTAGATAGATATTAGGTGCAGACGCCAGTAAATCAAGTTACCCCAAGCTATCAAATTTATTTGATAGTATTTCAACATTATTACAAAAAAATAAAGTTCATTTTAAATTGGGAAAATTTGTCCGTTTGGGATAGCTTGATGTGCAGTTGTATGTACCTTAAAAATATATGGCGGATAATTTCAGTTGCATTTGTTTTAATAAAACACTGTCAGTGTTTTTTTTTTAATTTTTCTATTCCGTTTTATTACTTGCGTACAGTTTCAGGCCAGTATTCATACCTATTGAATCGACAGGAATCTGAATTAACCTCAAAACTGTGGAATACACAAATGAAGGTTTTTTGTGTTTGTGTGACAAAAAAGATCATTCCTTTTCGGGCAAAGCCTTTCGGGCGAATTCTACAGGATTGGAGGACCAAAACCCTGTGTCTAAAACCTAGGATATTGGTCCTATTATCCCTGTTGTCATTACTTTTAACAGTAAATTCTTCATTTCAGACTTCTCAGCACTTTCAAAGCACAATTTTTTTGTCAGTCGAATTTGTTGTCAGTCTCTATGTCACATAGTACACTAGGACACTGTCACTGGTCTTCGCTCGTCGTATAACAAAGTTCTCACTGTGTTTCGGCTCTCCTCTGACTTCAGGTCACTGCTCTTTGAGTGGTCGTATGTGAAGTTTGCGCTGATTACAACCTGGGAAGATGAAAATAATTAATACCCATTTTTTTTTTACAGTTGATGTTCATTGACACACACTTAATACATTATCTCTAAAAGGACCACATTGTGAAAGGAGCACGAAATGTTAATTTTTCAGTTAGTCAATGTGTGGCAATGGCAATAATTCATAAAAAGCTAGTGCTGCAACGGGTTGTAACTATAGCACGAACTTTTTCAAAAAAACTAAAATATTGTTTTCAAAATATTGATCTAACAAAGACGGCACAGCTCTAACCTTGGCACTCAGAAACGTAAAATACTATAATCAATTAGTAAAATTGAAGTGCCAGCATATCTTAGCACATAACAGCAATATAATATGGTCAATGAAATAAATTGATCAATAGTTTCAATAACACAAACAATACTTACTGCATAACAAACAGTGACAAGTCCAATAGCAGTGCCAACTAACACATCCCACCAGTGATGCCTGTGGTCCGTGATCCTGGTCAGCGAGCAGATAGCGGCGTATGAGATGCAGAGTAGCTGCAGGATGGGGACGACGAAGATGGAGCGATGGGTCCAGTCGAAGGCACGGCGCTGGAGGTACCACTGTAGAGAAGAGAATACAAATTAAAAATAAGCTTAAGCATTGTGAAGAATGTGTCAGAATTGCGGTAAGCAGATAGAAGAGTAGAGAACAAAAATATGAGAAAAATTAACTAGTATGCTACGGAAAAACAGCACATACATTTTCGGAGTATCGGTGTCTAAATAGACTTGCATACAATGGATGTAATGTTGTATGTTTCCAAAATAGTTTTGGTTTACGACCCAATTACAGTCTTTCCCCTGGCTGTATTCTATTGAGATGAAAGGATGCTATTCTGCTGAAAAGGACTACAATATTTGCTTAAGAAACATCGGAATTTTTGTCAGGCACGACCATCTTATCAGATATCATTGCAAAACTTACCGCAATAAAGAAGCCGCAGTACACTGACATTGAAGCATGTCCTGAAGGGAAGCTGCGGTATGAGTCCATCTGGTACCAACTGGTGTACTTCTCAGATGTGCACTGGAAGTCACTCACGAACTGGGAACTGGAGCAAAAGTAGAACATTAGTATACGCAGGTAAAGGTAGTTAACGTTATTTCTCTATGACTAATAAAGGCTGGTCATTACATAAGAATTAAGAAAGATGTAGATTATAATTTGCCTAGACATTGGGATACTCAATACTATCAATATTAGCCTGTCGAGCACAGTGAAATTAGGAGAGACGTAGAGGTAGTAGGAGTAGCAATTCAATTTTATTTTATATCATTTGATGTGTTTAGTTGGGTGTTTATTATTATTTTAGTTTTAGGTGTGATTGCCAGGTGCCAGGCAACAGTTTCAGTGCAGGAAGGTGGAGGACTGCATGTCATGGCGCAACTTGGGAGAGGCCTTATGTCCTGTGCTGATGCTTTCGAGTTGACAGCACATATTTCTCAAATTCTTTTAGTAAAGGAAACCTTAGTGTTCCACCTATTACGACCGTGCACGATTCAGTGTCAATAATCTCATGAATTTCCATCCTGATTGACAGTCTGGCGTGCCCACGTCAATCCTGCGATTAGATAAGTAGTCTGAAGATGTTCAAGATCACTCAATGTCAAATGTATTACTCCTACGAGTCAAATATATTGCTATGTAAATGCGGATGTCGTAAAATGTACAGTCAGTGACCGGACCTCTCTGGGAAGAACTGTCATCGGCATTTTGGATATTTGTTGGGGACCATCTTTGTTTTAAACTTACACGCAAAATTAGTGCGCTGTTTCTGCCGCAACAATGCCACCACGCAGCTTCTAAAAATCCTAATTAGTTTTAGATTTAATGAGTGAGGTACAAGAACTGCTTTTAATGTAGCGGCGAAGATAAACATTGGTCTAGAAGATAAACAGATGTCTAGACTTACTGATGGAATAATCTCCCATGAAGAAAAAAGCTTTGAAATTAGTAAAGAATTCTTACCCATTGCAAGTCTTGCCAGTGTCAGGCTCGCATAAATCGAAGAAGGTAGGCCTAGGGTTCCCGACGAGACCCTTCATGACCTCCACAATACTCAGGTTGATGATGATTCCGTAGATATACGTCCTATATATATAGAAGGTATTCTGGCATGTCCGTCGTAATCTTGATCGAGAGAAGTCGCCATATATAAAGATGTATTCTGTTACGGCGATCTGCAAAAAAAGGTAGAACTAATATTTTGGATTTTCAGGAATATTCAGGATCTAGAATTGATTTACCTATACTAATATTGCAGAAGTATTAAATAATATAAGGAGAGACAGATTCTTCAATCAATTTAATAATGTCCACCATTCTATTTTGAACTAATAAATGGTTTATGTTCAAGAATTGATTGTTTCAATAAACAATGATAATGGTTTACTGGACTTTTCATTTATAAATAGGGTCAAGTTGGGGTAATAACCTTGTTATATAAGTGAGGAAAAGCCATGTAAGTAAGCTGGTACTTTTCAGGACAATAAATAATATCTGCGGTCAGCAACATTATTAGCAATACAGTACTAATACAGTAGCACCTACTGTAGTACATAGGTACTGGTAAGACTTGCAGTAACATTGTAAACAGAAAAACAAGATGACGCACTTTCTGCATCGTTTACATCATTTTGTTCTCAGCAAAGAACGACCTCTTCCTCAAAAGGGTGACTAAAATGTTTTGCCTCTTTTAAGACAACACACAGCGCTACCATTTCTCAAGAATCCCGTGCAGACAAATCGCAAGATGACGTGGGACTTATGATATAACTCGCAAAATTTGGCTGAACAACTATGCCTACCCTTTCGAGAAATGTAGGCGTGAAGCTAAGCTATTTTTATTGAGAAGTAAAGTCTGCGTGATAGAAAGATTAGGTACTTTTGTAGGTGTAGAAAAACGTTGACCATTCAGGAGAATAAACAAAATAATAATATTTTTTTCATTGTATTCACTTACAAAAATTAGCGGCAATCCAAATACGGTTGATATAATCATCACAGTGTTGACCGTGTCTCCGTTGAAAGGGAAGCTGAGAGCAGGATCGTTGCAGTAGAAGCCAGCTTTGTGGTTCGGAATGACGCCCAGCTCGAACAGTCCAATCAGAGCTACCACTGTGGAAGAATTGATATTGTTACTTAGAAATTGGATACAGTTATAATATGTAGACAATGGGAATTAACCCTAAAAATACTTGATATAATTATAGGGGTATGCGCCATGCTAGCTAGATTTTGTATAGGTTTTTTGCAATTAGCAGGTACGTGTCAGGTTGGGTATCGTAGAGGGTTATCGTAGCTGTGAATTTAATGCTAACAGTTCTGTAAATACGTACTAGCAACGACCGCAGATATTTTTTATTAATATGTACTTAAACCCTAAAATGTAAGAAAATTCTAATTTCGCGATGTTTTTTTTTGAGCCTGGAGAATCATCAAATGACCCCTTACGCTCTGGATGGAGCGGAAGGGAGTGTCAGACTCATACTGACTAAAACCCATCCATAATCTTTCCTAAGCCCTTTATGTTCCGGAGTAGCGGTAACCCTTTCGGACCATTCTGCTGACCCGGCAGGCTCACCCGGGGCGCGGGGTACCCTGGCGCTTTCATTTTATGTAAATAATTTGTTTCCTCATTAGTAACATCACATTTACAATTAGCATGTGTCTGCGCGTCGATGTCCCGGCAATCCTGTATAGGTAATAGGTACCATTATCCTCAAGGATGTGCCCTAACAGGCAGTGTTGTAAGAATCCAACACTCCCTGGTCTTTTCCCCGAAAGGCCAGGCCGCTTTTTAAGGTTTCCACCCGTCAACAAAAAAAAAGTTACCCTGGGAGATGAGCAGAAGTACTTCGTAGACCGTATAAAAACAGTGATTGCGTATCGAGAAGATCGCCTAGTAAATGGTTCACTAATCTTACTCAATAAATTCACGTCATAACAACTCATAACGCTCAATCAATTGAAATTATGTAATTAAAAATAAATACCGATATTAAACTAAAACAAAATGTTCATTCATAAGGATAATTAGACGTACGATATGCTCACGCGCAGTTGCAGTGAACGTCACTATGCAATGAATCAAATACGAATGACTATTTTAGACATTAAATATTAGGTGTAAAATATAAAATGGATGAATAATGATGATGTATTGCTTTGTTTATTTTTAGGCAGGTACCTAATTTATTATTATTTATTGTGTTTGTCCTACAAATCCAGCGGTCGGAAATACATATTTCGCGCCGGTTATAATGAAGTGGTTGGTATTTTTTGGTGCAAGCATTATTTTTCAGCTGATAATACAAAAAACCTCCTCAACATGTTTGCTTATGTTAAAGGATGAAAGACCACCACGATTAAGCAAGTGACTAGTTTGACTCCCTCGTTGGTCTAGTGGTCGCAAGCGCAGCTTGTGAACAAGAGGTTCGATTCCCAGGTCTATTTGGTTTTTTATTTGGATTTTCTCAGTAGCAGTCCAGAGACTGGATATGTGCCTGGTTGATGGGAATAGACTTGCCCTAACATAACAGGTGAAATATGTACCTACTATGGGTACATCTCTGCCTAATCCTTCGAGGAAACAAGGCGTGATGTTTAGTTACTGACTGGGGAATACTTGGTAACTCATCCATTAATGCTAAATAATGCCATACCTACTAAAGCAAGTGCAAACGTTCTACTAACCAGTAAAACGCAGATTCAACAGCCTTCCGGGTACCCAAAAACGTATCAGGAAATCTTCTTCGTAATAAACCCGGAACGAACAGTCCAAATCTAATTCTGGTATTAGCTAACCACACCAGTCACTACCGCAATGTTCGCTCGGCCCCGTAACATTGCGATGGACGTCGCCCTCCATTACAGCCAATTTATTTGCCAATCCCCCAAACTGTGGATGTTGTTGAGGTTCAAAGTCAATGCCAAACTACCAGGAACTATAGTGGCTAATGTGTCCTGACGTATTGCGGCGGCGAGAGGATCGCGAGAGCCAAATTCGGTGCACTTAAGTTTTAGTTCCACTTTTCGCCGTGTTCCAAGATATGTTTGACTACTGGTGCAGACTTGTAGTGACGTAATGATGGTGAGGATTTCAAGGTGAGAGGTTAGACCGGTAGCTGGGTGGGATTAGGCAGTTCTTGCAAATAATGTCAGTTACAATTACTAGTCATATTTCGAGGACTTCGGGAAGAAGTAAATCTGTAAATTGTAATAATTTTCATGTGTACGACAAATGACAGTCTCTAATGGATGGGCCATAAAAAATAAACAATCAACGATCAAACCAAGACCAGGTCTACTACTACTACAAGTTTTATAAACTTTGAAGAAATCAAATTCTTGAGCTTTTTCCTTCGGGCGAACTTCAGACTAAACTTTATGATAAGCAGCGATTAAAGAATCGATATATAAATTTAAATCTCAGAAAACTTGGCAGTAAAGGCAGGTAGCATGTTACCTTGCCACTGCTGGTACACCCGCCTACTCTCTGTTAAACAGATTAGGCCGTAGGAAGGTACCTACGTAATCTACCACGCGAGCCTAGCCTAGTGTAGATTAGCCCCTTTAATTACCGTAGAAAAAAATTGCGTTAGGAAAATTAATTTTTAGCTGTGTTGATCTTTATTATAGGCTCCTTAGGTAATAATATATGTACTACAGTACATCCTTAGGTAATAACATCGCCTACAAATTATATTACTACGCCAATACATACAATGTCGACGGCCGCAGTGCATCCGCCGTTGACCCGTTCCGCTCGTGTGTATAAGCACTTACTCTGGAATTCTGGATACCAGTAATTTGTTACGCTAATTTACTAATCTTTATTGCAGCTTAGAACGATAAGCATAATGTGCTTTCTCATGCTGAGCACACCTTATTGTTTACGCTCGACAAACAGAACGTTCACATACACGTGGTAAACCTTAGTAGATTAGTTTATTCACGCAATGATTGTCGTTTAGGATAGCATAAGAAGAATCTAGACTTAATTGCGTAGCTGTTTACTTTATTGTTATGTTTATTTATGACTAAAAATAGTTGTAGGTACTCATAATACTAGAAATGTTATGAGTGCCTACCACATTTTTTATCCCTGTAACTAATTCGACTTTGAAGTCACAGGAGCTGAACGCACAGGCTGCGTCGTTTACAATATAGACTTTTGAATCATTTTTCATAACTCTTAGAGCGCACTCTTAATACCGATTCGATTCCAGATCGATTGGTACTATTGGTAGCCTGTTTAAGTGATTAGCTCATCAGTGCTTAAGTATTCAAAATGTGTGTCGGCCAGTTGTAGATCTACCTATTGTACTACTTTGCTAATATACAATCTAGAAATTAAAAATAACTTCTATAGCTATGTTCCTTCTTTGAATGTAATCACTGAAAACGAATGCAATGACACGTAGGGCACGTCCTGCTTTATCTATGTAATTGAATGCAATTCCTAGAACCTATTGTGTTAGTAATACGTAGGTGGTTAGATACGACGAGGCTAGCAGTACGCATTAGATGGGATGGCCCATTGGTCAAAGGCATTAAAACTGTCAAAAAAAAAGAACTTATTTTTTTTTTCGTTGGTACAATTTAACGGACATTACATAAATCGGTACACGAGTCGTAGATGCACTTCGCATAACGTGTTTCACAGGAGTCCATTACAAGTAGTTACGTCACGCATCTAATAGACCAATTGCAGTGCATCCGTCATGTTTGGACCCACGCTTGGTCCCACGTGGACCCGCTGCGTGGTCAGACACGTTGCCGTGTATGCCACGCTTTAGCAAAGGGCGTAATTGAAAGATTGAATCTACGTTTGTCGTAACAGATTGCTGGGTTTTAAGTGGTTAATAGTAGTAACTATTTAGCATAATCAGCCTCCCAACTGCTGGGATACAGGTTTCGTCTCTGTAAAAGGGAGTGGGCCGTAAAGCCGCTGGTTGGAGATATCACACAAATTATTGATCCTAGAACACATGCTTCCTGACGATGTTTTCCTTAACCGTTTTGAGAGTAATGGTGATGAATATAATATACCTATACTCAAAGTAAAGCGCTTGTCAGGGTTCGAATCCACGGACTCGTAAGTTGCGTTGGTTACCACTGACTATGCTACCACTGCTCTGGTAATGTTTTCTAGATAATATATTATATTGTTTAGTGTTTGCGTGTTGTATGTTATTAAATTGGTCTGAAATTAAGGTCCATTTTAAAGTTTTAGTTAGTACTCGAAGTAGAATTGGTACCACTACTCGATAGTAGATGGCGCTGTAAACACATTTCTAGTGGTGGGAAAGATTTGATCGAGACTACAATGTAATGCATAAAATTAATTAATTTCAGTGAAACTCCACTATTATCGCTTATCTTTAATCAAATTAAGACAAATTATAGCTTCGTTTTCTTTCATTCACAAAGCGAGCTATAATTACTGGCACGATAACGAATATTACAACAATTAATCGGGAATCGATTACAAGCGATAATGGCCGTTAAATCGAACGCCCATAAATAGGTATCGATTAAAATACCACTTGAACAACGCGGGACCAGCGTGCGACGCAACGGGGTGTTAAGAATAAGGTAAGAGGAACTGTTTTCGGCAGTGGGAGCCACAATTACGATATTAATTAGTAGGTAGTTATAGGGTATTTAGTAACAATTAGCTAAAATTATGGTTTATGCTAAATTGTTAGGCTATAGGTTGGGTAGGATAGCTATTTTATTATCTACTTAACGAACAGACAGACACGCGAGTGATCATTTTAGGGTTCTGTATTTTCATTCGGACATATAGAATCCTTAAAAGTACATGTGTCAACATTTAAAGACATTTATTAATCATAACAGGTCCGTAACACGAATCGAATCCCGATTGGTTACATTCCACCACCGTAAAAACTTGTTAAAAATGTCGCAACATAATAAAAAAGAGCTGGACTTGAAAATATACAATAAAGAAACTCGTTTATATCGTGATAATGAATTATAATTATTATTGAGTTAATTAATGAATAAATAACTTTTATTATTCCAGCAACAGTACAGTTCACCTTCATACGAATTACCTAACTTCTTCATAAAATGGAAAATGTGGTGCACGTAGCAATTTATACATTACGTAAGTATATATTATAATATTTTTTTAGTACTGGCCTGTAATTAAAAATGTAAAAGCATGCAGCATGTTTTTATACAACATAATAGGTATGCAAACATGCAATGCAAGCTAAAATAAACACTGAATGATAACTTTCTCAAAGAAAAATAAATAACAAAATGTTACGCTTTGCCTGGTGTAAAAAATAGTTTAAAAAAAATTACATAATTATCGTTCTATTTTAACATAATGTTCTCAATGGCTGCCCTAATAAACGCTTGTCAAAAGGTCGTTGACACGGTTTTTTTTTTCGTATTTGTAAACAGTGACTGCGATTGCGTGCATTCTGCCACATGCGGCGAGTGTTACCAGCTGAAAACTTTTAGTTATACCTACATCGATCCTTTCTTTGATTACTTTTATAAATGTATTCTTTGAAGTAAAAGGTGTGGTGTTAGGGTTAAATATTATAATAACTAAATGTTTTGAGTTACGATATTGTAGTATTTTAAAGTTTTATTTGCAAATGCAGTAAGTACATTGTCATGTCACATGTTGCCTTGCTCATAAAGTAACACGATTATCGGCCACCATATTTTCTAAGTATGCAAATAATTGTTGACTTTGACACAGACAGCCATATCTATCAAGTACCATTTTAATTTAATGAGTATTTGACGTCAATAAATGCGAAACTTATGAGTGTGTCTACACGCTATACGTCAGAGACATCCTTTTATTTCAGTACTTGAAGCACGTAAAGTATTTTGCATTTATTATTCCTTGTCAGAAGAACCTAGAGTGCAAAATAAATTAGCTTAGTAGGTATACTGTAATACTTTAAGAGTTTGGTGTTTACAATCAATGAAGGGCACTTTGCCATTTTGTAGCCTTTAATTATTAATAATTTAAAATAGTGCTATCAGTCGTTTAGATGATCACAATTTAAATTTAATATCTGTAAAAATATCAAGGTTTTAACAAATTAAAAAGCATGGCAGGAAAGCAACATTAAAAAAATAAAAAAACATATCCCCACATTTTTTGTTACTTTGATGTCGTGTGAGAACCCTTAACGTGACACTGTGGGGTCTACCACGTGTGTTTCATAAAAATATTTGTATCTTTTTGCCAGTCAAAGCTGATAATCTATTTTTAATTATTATTTTAAAGTGTCTCTTTTACCGGTAAAGGGTAATATTTTTTAAGATATTTTTTTTTCAGATGTTGGACTTGTAATGGATTTACATTATGTTTTTAAAAAGCTTACGAAATTTTTTGTAGGCATTACCTACAGATGATTCAAGTGAAATATAAGTAACAACTTAGGTGATTACTTCTATTAAGTAACATAAATTATCCCTATAGCAAACTTAATAACACAATAATAATTATATGAATGACCAATAAAATTTCCGTGCACCATGACAAAAACAAAAACATAATATTATTTTGACTATAATAAAACATTATGGGATTTCTGTTTCCTTACAACTTTCCACCATATTGTTTGGGTATCAATGTTTATGTATGCCTAAATACTAAAAATACAATTTAAAGAGCTTATTGGGCATCAAAAAATTCGTCATTGCATCGCTGTCACTGGTAAAAGTGTCTAAAAGGCTGCCAGCGTTACCACGTTGGATGGCAATGCTGATTCTTTAACTTAAAAATTGGTAGATTTAAAAAATCTTATAGAAAAGTGCCTAAAAGGCTGGTAGCGTTACCACGTTGTATGGCAATGTTGATTCTTTTACCAAAAAATTGGGTACCTAAATATAGAGTCCGTCATTAAGTATATAGAAAAAAACATAGAATGCTGAATTTAATGTATAATACGAAATGCAAACCCACGAACGCTATGAGGCTTGTTTCCCTAAGTATGCACTTCAACGTAGGTACCTATTTAATGTATATGATACAATAATGTATTTTGTTTTAAGTTAATAACTATTAAATACATACATTAATAGATAGTAAGTTAATTCTAATTACTTGTTTACTTTATATGGTTTAAATAACAATATTATGATTTATATTACGTATGTTAAGGTTTTCCCTTAGTATTACTAAAGCAATTCATCTATTATTTATAATACAAAAGTTAATTATTCCAAGATACGAAAAGTTTGAATATGGTACAACAATTCTTGCACCCGTTGTATCACGTCTACCTATCTATAGGTAGTTATCATGGGATAAAAATACAACATAGCCAAAAATTCACAGCACAAACAAACTTGCTTATTATACCAACCATACATAAAATAGGCATCTAAACGCGCGTAAAACCAATTAACAATTATTTTTTTCCATTTTTATTTACATAAACATATACACTCGAATTAAAACTCTATAAACTTTGTAAAAAGTTGAAAATTAAATGCACATGTTTTGCTTCCGAAAATAAATCAGCTCAATTTATTATTACTGGCAACATTATATCTGTCTTCGTTGCAATGAAATGGGAGCCGTTTTTGGTAGTCAACGTATTACGGCCATGAATTTTTATTTAAATCGCGTCCGATAATTAGTTGCATCCGTTATTGGTACAATATCAATTAATTGAATAATTTATTCAATTAATTCGGGATGCATAAGTCTTTAGGATGCTTCCTTATTGAACTTGGAAAGCTCAAATTAAGGGAAAAAGACCTGCATCCACGTTCTATATGGGACATTATAATATGTTTCTGGGTATCAATTTCGTACCGTGCCACACACGTAGTTGAAATAAAATAAGGGGTAATGGCTTGAAATGTGAGGTTTTATGATAGTCATTAGCAACGTTTCTTTCAGAGAATTATGTAATAAAATCGAGCCCACAAGATCACAATAGCGACCTCAAAAAGTAAGTAAGTAGGTACGGCTATGGCCTTAGGTTGGCGTAGGAATGAAGTTTTATATACATAAATAGGACTGACATTGGCAGATCTTTGACAGTCGTTACGGGTAGTCATAAGCCCGAAAGTCAGACAGCCAGTCTTACCAAGGGGTATCGTATTACCCAGTTACTGACTGGGTTGTGGAGTTCAGATAGGCAGTTGCTGCATGTAAAATACTGGTATTCAGCTGCATCCCGTTAGAATGGCCGACCCCAACATAGTTAGGACAACGGCTAGGTCAAATCCGATTGATTTGACATCAATAAGATTTTTTCTGCTTACCAATTAAAAGTAGAGGAACATCGAGGCCCAATATCCACCCCAAGCCTTGTCGTGTGCAGGAGCTAGTCTTGGCTGACTGCGACTCCACGTCTCTTCTCTGTAACAAACAAAATAACTAATGAACAAAAGACCTCTAAGCCATAGCCTAGGACTATGGGGTAAGACTAAAAGAATTACACAGTATACCAATATTTCATTAGTTCGCAATATAATGATAATCTTCTTCTCTTCTTCATCGTGTGGTTAGTGACTAACCTGGTGTCGGAGTTTTAAAGCTGCCCATGGGCTTTTGACTTAGCTTCACATGCTGTTCAGAAATATCTCTCATGTTATTCAAAAACTAAATCGACAGACTCCATCTTCCTAAAAACCCTCACTACTTCACGGAAGGGCCGATTTCACCAACGAAACAGAACGCGATCAGCACATCTAAGGGCCTATGCACACCACGTTTTTTAAACGCGCCGTCGACGCGCGTTTGTAGCGATACAGACGCGATACGCACGCAAGTCAGACGCAGCCTGTAGACCTTTGCACACCTGACGCGCTTGTGTAGCGATACAGACGCGATGCAAACGCGCGTGTGTAGCGATACAGACGCGCGTGTGTAGCGATACAGACGCGCGTGTGTAGCGATACAGACGCGCGTGTGTAGCGATACAGACGAGATGCAAACGCGCGTGTGTAGCTCGATTGCTACTAGCGTAGATTCACACTTCCCTTTAACCTCGTTGCGGGGGAAACCCCGTCCGTAGGGAAGGCGCGCGCGCTAGCGCTCGTATCGGTGTCGCGCGTTTGAATCGATACAGACGCGCCGGTGCCGCGCGTTTGTATCGATACAAACGACACCAAACTGCTCTGCAGGATAAAAACGCGCCGGCGACGTACTTCTTGAACGTACGTTTTATTGATGGAACCCGATTAGCGCATAATCTACTGTCAGTGTCATTATTTTTTGTGGAATACTGACATTGACAGTTCTTGAATGCAGTTTCGACGTGCTGATCGCGTTCAATTTTATTGGTGAAATTGTAACTTAGTCCGTAATCCCTACAAATTCAATCCAAAAAGTAATAAACGAAATCCGAATCTAACTTCAAACGGATAAAATAAACGCTTAGTCCAAAAGTACTCTCCAGATGATGAATAAAACAAGAAGTCTCGACTATCCACATAATCCTAAGTGGAATCCTGCTAAGTCGAGCGTAAAAGTAGGATTACCTCAGACCCTTTCAGAGCAAGGTCGATGTGACCTTGGCGCCTGTAACCTTCGAAGGGCGGCTGGCCTTAAACGTTTGTGAGGGTAGTGACCTCTATCGGAAAATGTAGACAGAAGGTTGAGTTTCTGATAAGGAACACGTGCAGAAATAGACGTATACCAATAAAAATTTAAAAAAATGTGTGCGATTGAGGGACCCCGTCAGAAACGAATTATCTCTACACGTATGATAAAAAAACCGCGTATTATAGTCACACTTTTACTCTTTCTGTCTGTTCTCACCGCGAGCAGTCGCCTGTAATGTAACATTGATGATTCGATTTCGAGAATTACGTTACAATACCGCCTCACTGACTACCTAGTGCTCGGTACTCCTTCACTGGATTCATCTTATATATAAAATTCTCGTGTCACAATGTTGGCCTACGAAACGGCTTGACCGATTTTTATGAAATTTTATATGCATATTCAGCAGGTCTGAGAATCAGCTACTATCTATTTTTCATACCCATAAGTAGGTAGGTATCATAGTTAAGGCAGGACGACGTCTGCCGGGTCAGCTAGTTTTAATAGAAAGAAACGGAAAGAAAAAGTTGAGTGGACATAATAACGGCTTTTTCGTTACATGACGATTTCTACCAGTCAACTCCTACCGTAAACCGCTATAAGGAACTTTGTTCCAACAAGGTGCAATTATTGAAATAACTAAAGATCTGGAAAAAAATCATTTTAGACCTCATTACAGTTCCGACAGTTGTTTGTTATGATGAGTAACATGACCTATCCTGAATCCCCAAAAAAAAAAACTATCTGGCCTTCACGTAGATATAACATGACGCCTGTAAATTCTGAACGGGCAGCGATGTACGGACACCCTAATATACCCACATTTCCCCAGATATGTATTTCTCTTGTAATAGAGGCGAGCCTATTGCCATCAACCGGGCACAAATCCAGACCAATATTTTTAAATTTTATGGAACTTCTATGTCCACAATTTTGCATCTCCAGTCCAGTCTATCTAGTATTTACTCAGGGCTACCTACAAAGGGACTGAATTAGCGAATTTCGCTTACATTTGCGGTTCTCTCCTCTGTTTATTTAGGAACACAGTTAACGCCAAAATGTCAGACTTTTGCTCTGTTTTATACAACGTTTGTATGCTCGTTTCGTGGTCGGCAAATTTAAATGTTCAACTGTTTGTTCAGCCTAAGCGTGAGTTGATAAAGAGAAATAGGGCATTCAATTGTACCAGTTAGGGCACATTTGTTCTTATTCCCTGTAGGCTGTGTCAACAAGTTTGTGCTAGATAGTAACCTTATTAAAATTTCGTAATCCGTGACGTAGTCAGCGAAGGCTGGCTCTGAATATTCAGCTCGTTTTTGTGCCCCTAGTAGATGTTGAAACTTCTCTTTCCAAAAATATTTCAATCATTTGCAAATTCAACACTGACTTACTGACTGACTGTTTCATCGGTACCTCTTAATCAGTTTGTTTAACTGTTGTAGGTAATAATGGGTCTCCCTCTCCGTCCCCCTCGGTCCTACCCGCCTTACGGTATACGGACCATATCCCGTCTACTTCTACTTCCTTCCCGCCTTTCAATCGATACCATAAACCCCGCTCTGGAGCCTCCACGTCACAACACGTTCTTCGCGCTCGAGCCATCCTATCACCAAGTTTACAGCCACCGACTGTGCCTATGGCTCCGCAGACTCCAGCTCTTTTCTTTTTCTGTGCCAATTATTGATGGGTGGTCTTGTGCAATATGCTCAATATTATTGGTTAAGATTAGTAAGAAATGTGTTGAAGAACCCTTAACACCATCCGGCCATCGAACCCGGATCTTTACGATCTACGTAAAATTAAGAAAATAGAAAATTATGGGCACAATACACGTGCATTATGTAGATAGTAATGGATGGTTAACTTGTTACTAGATATTTTGTTACAGTTATATTTCGAATTCAGATGTTTTTACAGTTTCCTAAATAGAAGTATTCTCTGAGCTCTACTTAGCTATTAATATAACCGATTAAAAAGTAAATATTTTAACTAGTTATTGCTAACCACGGCTGATAGTTTTCTAGATTTGTCTCCTACCCTCAAAGCTAATTGTTTGCGTTAAAAATCAGTAATCTTTCTCACTTTTGTATGCTTTTGTAGTCACCAGACTTACCAATAAACAAGCTTTGGAAACCAGTTTCTAGTTGAAGTAAATAACGTGTCAATATAAGCCCACGTCAAAAAGTTAATCGTTCAATTAAACTGACAGATTTGACACTTAACTAACCGTTAGACGACGTTTGGAAATGTCGAGTAATCAGCGATTATTTAAATAGACAAGACGACTAATAGATCGATCATAGTGTTTCCAGTAAATATACTGACCATTTAACAAACTCGTCTCTTTGCTCGAGTGTTTAGTTACTAAGTGCATAAAATATGTTAAGCAATCGACTTACTAAGCCGTTTGTCCACCGCCACGTCAACGGGACGTCGATGAGAAAGAGATGGCGGCGTCAAAATTAGGGATAATACCATGTAGTATGGCTGCGCGTCCACCGCACACCTCCCCGGAACGTCACGTTACAGAAGACTACATAATTTGGCCCCCACTGGGAGTCGTCAAAACGAAATGCAGTGTTGTAAATTCGCTGATCACCGTCGATCTTAAAAGTATTGTGTCCGATAAGCCCTTTCATACCTTGTCTAGGCATTATTAAAAATGTTCTAAACTACAAAATCTCAACAACATAAGATGATTCAACGCCCTGAACAATAGCAGCTTAACTATAAGTACTAAGTATATTAATCTGGCTTTAAGAGACGTCTTCAAGCCTTTTCACTCCGTCGTTTTTGCGAATACTTGTCATGTAAAACATGTTCAAAATACTGTAACTCTTGCTTTTACAATTTGAACTTTAACGGCTTAGAAATTATAACTACTTTCAAATGCAAGCACCTCTTAATAAACTGGATAGAGATGTGAATCTTCTCGAGCCTGTTCGGGATTTTCAACTTTAGCTTCCTGAAAATGGAGTAGGTTTTCTTTTGTGTAAGTAGTGTGAGATTTAGTCTGAATAACTGTCGTTTCCTTGCGACCGTGAACTCTCTGACCGAAGCGTGACATCGCAAAAGGTATAAAAAGTCTTTAAATTCCTGATTAAACACGCTTAAATGTGGTTAAGTCCCATAATCTTACCCCCTTACTAATAAACGTTGTATAGCGTCTGTATAATTACACAACGCTTTGTCTTCTTCTTTCAAAAGTCAAACTTCTGACAACTGAAAGAGAGAAATCGTTGTGAAACTATTCAGCTGATATAATACGTTTATTATATCAGCTGAATAGTAAGGGTGTTAAATTATAACAATAATTAAAATAAATTTATTCATTTTGGAGCAACTAGACTAATGATCCAAACGCGGTGCTTATCGCGTTTAGTTTCATTAATTAATTTCGTCCTATAATAGATACAAACTCCTATTTTTGGCTCAATTATGAAACATTTAGTCAAAACAATTCTGATTTGAAGTGAACGGAAATAACCTCTATGTTGCCACACAGGAAATGATTCAATGTATTTTGTAAAGTATTTGATAACGACGTATAATATGGTTGATATGCGGATACCAATCCAGTGTCTTCGTCATAAGTTTATTTTGAATCAATAGGTAGAATTAATCATCGGGTATAAGTATTTTAGAGTTAAGTTTTAGGGTAAAACATTAGCCACTGAAGTAAACATTATACTCACTAATCACTATACTTTGCGGTATGTACCTATTTGGTATATCCTAACTGACATTATAAATGCGAAATTAAGTTTGTTTGTTACGCTGTCACTGTAAAACGGCTGGACGGATTTGGATGAAATTTGGAACATATGTAGACCATGACCTAAGTTAGTACATAGAATAGTTTTTATCCCGGTAAACTCAAACGAAGCCGGGGACAGAAGCTAGTACTTTTTTGTCACACGTTTTTACATCACTCTTACTATTTTTTTTTTACTTTCGCTTTCATAAGTCTCATGCTATATGTACAGAGGCCAGCACATCAAGTTACCACAATCTGTCAAATTTCTTTGATAGTATTTCAACTTTATTGCAAAGAAATAAGGTTCATTTTTAATTGAGAAAATTTGACAGTTAGGGATAGCTTGATGTGCTGGCGTCTGTACATGCAAAAGTTTTATCAACAAACGCAACTTTTCCAAATTAAAGCATTATTTTAAGTTTCAAATAAGTAGGCGTAATGTAAAGTCAGATTTTTCTAATATTTATGTTATGCCCCGTTGACCCCATGTTTTTTAACGCTAAAACAAAAACTTTTGACACTTGCAACTTGAAACCATCGTTTATGATGCTGTATTACGTTTCTAAGGTATTCTGCGAAAGACTTTGTTTTAAACGCATGTCCCAGGACACCTCTCTTCCTTTTTGTCTGACTGTAATTTTTCCAAGACATTGTCGAACAAAATCGATTGATTTATAGGGATAGTATATTTACAGCTGTTTAGTAGTTTAACCTAATAATGTTGCAATAGTAACACATGCGAGTGTTTCACACGCCATTTAACAACAAATTAAAAACACGGTTTTTGGATGTTTAATGTTTACGTTAAGGATTTTGTTAAGATTTTTTTTTTGTTACGGCATATTTTTATAATATGCTTTGTTTGGGTAATTGTAAGCATATTTTCCTGTATTTTTATTCCTGGAACTCTAGGTACATACCTATAATCATATTTTTTTTACCGCTTATGACTCATACAGCTATTCTAGCACAAAAAAAAATCGGTAAAATATTACTTTAGCGCTTCATTAGCTATGAATGAGGGCTGTTTCATCCAGTGTGGTTGCGTTCATTAATCAGACTGACGTAAAAGTTGAAGTTATACGAAGAATAAAGTTATAAGAATAGTTAATGATGAATCACTTCAAGTATTTACAATAGTAGCAATTGTTCATTGATATTGATTCAAGAAAGTATGATAATAGCTCAAGTAGATGAATCGAGTGTCTGTCTGTTGCAGCGATATACCTATCGTATAAACTGGTCAGTATGTAGAGAAACAGTCATCTTTACTGTCACGGATAAATCGAGATTTATATTAGATAAATTAAACATGAAATGAGAATCATAAGAAATATATTATAGTATTCAATTAAGCCTGACTCCAACCAAACGAACCTGAACCTTCGGTAAAAGAAATAATAGTATAGAAAAGGGAGAGGGAGATATTTGCCCAGCAGTGGGATCAAACAAACTAGTTACATTAGATTAGACTCCATTAAGATGTCTGATATACAGAAAGGGAGTCGCAAAAGAATGACTGTAATACTAAAAGTAAAGACTGTTTGATATTTACCTGAATACATTCATACCTCCGAAAAGGTCGCATTTTCTCAGCACTACCAACTTAATGAAAATATTAAAAAAACAAAAGAAGATCACACTTTTACACTTGCATTATTCACAATTAATGACAAAGAACAATGTTGATTGATGTATTAATCAATTCAATTAACATTATCACGTCAGACACTCATTGACAGGTGTCTAGGACTGTAGAAAATTGAATGACAATAGGCGTTAAGAAGCCCTTTTGTTATTGATAACCGATTAGTTAAGAATCTCTAGAGTACATGACATTAACATACATAAATAACATCACGCCTTGTTTCCCTAAAGGGTAAGGCGGAAGTGTTGGGTCTCTCTCTAGTAGGGTCAGTCAGTTACATTTCGCCAGTTGCAAAACAAACGTGTTACAAATTATATGTATGTGAAGTGAAGACTGCCGACAGTGGTAAATATTAAACTATTAATGTATCCATATAGGTACCAGCTATTATTATACAGAGGTAAAGTTGGCGAGTTTGTATGTAGGTGATAATCTTCGGCACTGCTGAGCTGATTCCAATTTTGTTTTCACTAATGGTAAGCTGCAGCATTGATGAGTGTCATAATTAGGACATTTTTAGGGTTCCGTACCTCAAAAGGTAAAAACGGAACCCTTATAGGATCACTTTGTTGTCCGTCTGTCTGTCTGTCTGTCTGTCTGTCTGTCTGTCAAGACCTTTTTTCTCAGGAACGCGTGGAGGTATCAAGCTGAAATTCATATCAAATACTCAAGTCTATGGTCTCTTGGAGCTGTGAAAAAATCAAACTTCTAAGTCAACGCGATCAAAAGATACTCCCGTTTATGCCGCAAATTTTCGACACTCGCAAGGGAATCAAAACCTACAGGGTACTTCCCGTGAACTCAGAATCTTGAAATTTGGTACGAAGCAACGTCTTATAACACAGATAAAGGAAAAATTGCGAAAAGCATAAATTTTTAGTTACATCATATAATAAAAATATTTTTAATAATTTTAAACTTATTACCCCTTTACTCATGAACGCGTAGTGGTATTATATTGAAATTCTTAACAAATACTCAAGTCTATAATATCTTTAAGCTGTAACAAAATCAAACTTCTACGTCAACGCAATCAAAAGATACAGCAATTAAAGCCGCATATTTTGAAACTCGCAACTACTCGCAAGGGAATCAAAACCTAAAGGATACTTCCAGACGACCTGGAATCTTGAAATTTGGCATGAAGCAACGTTATAAAGAACACATATAGGAAAAATTCCGAAAATCTTAAATTTTTAGTTACATCACATAGTATATTTTTTTTAATAATCATAAACTTACTAGCTGACCCAGCAAACGTTGTTCAGCGATTAAAAAAAAAAACAGATGTTGGCCGATTCTCAGACCTACCCGATATGCACACAAAATTTCATGCAAATCGGTTCAGCCGTTTCGGAGGAGTTTGGAAACAAACACCGCAACACGAGAATTTTATATATTAGACTTGCTGACCCAGCAAACGTTGTTATGCGATTAACAAAAAAAAATAAAAAAATAGATTTTGGCCGATTCTCAGACCTACCCGATATGCACACAAAATTTCATGCAAATTGGTTCAGCCATTTCGGAGGAGTTTGGAAACAAACACCGCGACACGAGAATTTTACTTATATACCTACAGGTTTGTACGGAACCCTCGGTGCGCGAGTCTGACTCGCACTTGGCCGGTTTTTTTATGTTTTACACGGACTAAGTAGTGTGAAATAGAAATATTATTTTGGATTTAACGTTTAGTAGGGCAGTTTATTTAGAAAACAGTGAGTCCCATACTCAGTTTGTTTTCAAGAAACCATACTGAGTTTTCACTCAATATTGCAGAAAGACTTTATCATAATTATATGATAAAGTCTGGGGATCAAAAAAAAACCGAGATACAAAGTGAATGCGTTTATTTTCAAGCGAGTCGTTTCGTTTGTTAAGACCACCCATAGCAGTTATAATGACCGTACCGTACTGAAAATATCACGCATAATTAATTGAACATCATATGTTACATTTAATTTTCTGTCATTTAGTTATTTTATACTAAAACATTGATTCATTTACCTCAACAGATTCGTACGACCGATAAAGCGGCATATTTCCAAACTTCACTTTACCACACAAAATTCACAATTTATAAGGAAATAAAATTAAAATTCACAAACTATGGACTAAATAAAACATGTTGACATATCGACACACTATTTGCAACTGATATGAAATCTGAAACTGACTAATTTTAGTAGGTAGACACAGGCTTATCTTGCTGAAATTGAAGTAAAAAGTGCCAAGTCCTATATCTTTTGTTGAATTAGTGACTAATAGGGTAAGCCCTTATAAGTGTCAGCAGATAAAGGACTGACATTTGTACGTAGTTTTTGATTTCATAAGTTGATTCATTTGTTTAGATAGGCTTTATGTGGTACAATTCGTTGGATGCAAATAACTCAAAAGCTATTAATATTTAAGGAATTTTAAGTTAAGTTACCTAAAGAGGAGGAACTTTACAATTAAAATGTTCGTACTTACGGAACTCTATCTCTTTTATTTATCATTCTAAATCAACGCCGAAAAGAGGGCGACCGTAACGACGTTTGCGCACTATCGCTAAAAACTGTACCACATAAAAAAAAAAACGGTTCTGCGGTGTTGCCCCATGCCGGGGCAAGAAGTAGTGATACCTGGGGAAGGTCTATGTCTAGCAGTGGACATCATTCGACTCGACTGTAATAATGAAGATGCAGTAAAAGAATTGGAAAGAAGCATCACGTTTTCGCGTTACAGAACGTTTATTTGGTGTCAACACTTGTAAAAATTTTACATTTGTATCCGTAATTTGTATGGTGTAAATAAAGAGCATTCTGTTCTATTCTATTCTATTACATTTTCGTAAATTTTTGACCTGTAAAAGGAGTTTCAAAATTAAAAGATCATTGAAAGAACTGACGGCTAAGGGATTACCGAAGGACCCTTTCCGACAGTTACTTATGCTCTCACCTTGACAAAGGCGATACCTTGAAGCATGACTCCACTTCCTTTGAGAAACTAGGTCATAATGACGAGGCAGAAGTCCTTGATCACCCCCTATATCCTTCGAAAAACCACTGTAGCTCTTGGAAAAATCGAAATGTCACAGTGAACTTGTGTAATAAATGATACAATAGAACCAGGTTTTGTATGTTTTAAGATAGGAGTAACACTCTATCTTTCACAATCTGAATAATTTTGTTAACCACTGCTTCATTTGTTGGAAAAAAAAATCTGCTCAACAACGTAATCACGCAATGAATGTTGTACAACTGTCAAAATGAAAGTCACTTCTTCTGTTATGTTAGTGTATTACGCAATTAAGATGGACGTGTGTTTCAATGTTTGAAACTTTGAACGTAGTCATCAGAGTGGTCGTGGACCAGGTTAAAGAAGTATTATATTTTATGATCGTAGAACGTTGTATTCTGCGAACATGTTCCGTATAATTCTCACCGTGATAACTTAGGTGAAGTGAACCGTCAATGTCAGATGGAATGACAGAATATTTCACTTAAGTGTTAGATCTGAAACTGCGTTAAGCGGGCGCCCGCGGCAGACGCTCGTCGCGTGTCGCGGGTGTTTGCGGTTAGGCTCTGTGGGAACGCGAGGTACAGACTCCAGCACATCAAGATATCCCTAACTGTCAAATTTTCCCAATTGAAAATTAACCTTATAACTTTGCAATAAAGTTGAATTACTATCAAAGAAATTTGACAGATTGGGGTAACTTGATGTTCTGGCCTCTACCTACGTTGTCAATAGTTCAATTTTAACAGTAGTGTCGTAGCGTACGTAGCGAAACGACGACTCTCAAAATAAACGACAGCAAAATAAAGTTCATCCGTATATTATTTAAAAATATATAATTACTTTATATATTTAAAAAAATATTTAATAATACGGAATAAAACGGAAGATATGCATAGTTTCGACAAGAACTTGGCTCACACCACATTCAAATGTTGATAAGATAAAGTTCACTTAGATAACAACGCTTTACATGTACAAGAATTCAATAAAATGTGACAAACTGATAACTCTACATACGTCCGTAAAAAAAGATAAAATATGAATTTGCATAATTATCAGATATCGGTTACAGGCATTAATTTATTGATTCAATTATTCAAGAAGTCATTACTGTACCTAACGTACATGCATTTACAAGAAGTAGGTGCGATAAAAATGTGATTGATGGTACGAAAAACAGACTGCATCCTGTATTTTTTTTTATAGGTAAAGAAAGTTAAGTAAAATTGATGAGTTCGTATGATCATTGATCACAAAATACAAAATATTCATCGTAAAACATATCACAATAATACTTAAATATTTATATCCCTACTAGCTCCTGCCCGCGCACCGCGTTTTGACTTTACGGTGTCATAAAAGGCTCTCTAGGGTAACACTCTCTACGGTAAGCGGGATTGTCCGAAAGGGTTACCGCTATCCCAGAACATAAAGGGCTAAGGAAGGAACATGGATGGGTTTTAGTCAGTAAGAGTCTGACACTTCCTTCCGCTCCACCCAGAGCGGGAGGAGTCATTGATTGATTACCCACTCTAAAACAAAACGGGTAACACACCAACTTTATTTCATAAAAGACGTTTCCGTGGCATCATCTGAGAGTAAATTACGGATGCTATGTAGTGGCCACTGAAGCTCTAGCACTAGCTTCATCTCTCTGACTGACCGACACCTTGACAATTCAAAAGTGCCTGTAATTGGTTAGTAGTAGTACTTAACTTACTTAACGTAGTGGTTAGTACTTTGAGTTTGAGTTTGAGTTTGAAGTCATTGGAAACAATTACTTTAGGTTCACCAATCAATCTGTCTAGAATCACCCTACTATTTTGGGGTGGTTGGGCTTCCACCTGTCTTTTACATAAAGCGTCAGACCTTCACAACCTAGTAACTGGGTAATACCCCTTGATAATACTGAATGTCAGACTTTCGTACTTCTGACGACCCGCAACTACGGTCAAAGATCCATGAATGAAAGCCTGGACCAGCGGCTTAACTTGCCTTCCGAGGCAAGGAGGAATCTCGGTATCTGGAAAAGATGGTCATCCATACACGGGCCAACCCCGGCAAGCGTAGCTTAACCGGATGGATCTAATTTAATTAGCCATGAGCTCCACACGAGCTTACGCAGGTCAGGTTTCTGTTCATACGCAGTTTTCTAAGGGATTCCCGTTCCTTACCTCAACAGATACATACACCATAACACACGCTCTAAAAACAAACACAGAAAAACAAACCTCTTTCCTCATGTTGACAGTCATTGATGCGATCCTTTTAATTTCTTGAACACTCGTGCGCAATGGCGAGGCTGGCATTTTGCACTTTCAAACTTAGTTTTGAGTTAACACTAATAAAAAATTGTTGACAGTAATTTTTTTAACTATACTTCACTTGTAAAAATAAGAAGACCGTGTAGCTTTTTTTGCAGATATATAAAAGTATTTTTAAATTAATAAATCAATCCGCACTAATTAACAGTTAAATTGTAACTGACGGCAGTACGTGACTTCAGTTAACAACTGCGGCAATGATGAGTAAGTTAAGGAAAAACACTTACGTACAATACGTCACAAGACAGCCTAGTTTATAATTAATTAATAATAATATTATATTATTTAATCAGAATTATGTACAGTTATCCATAAGTCACTTGAAGAAAAAAAGCCCTTACTGCAATGGTATTAAGGTCAAAGCAAATCTTTAACCAAAGACTTAGTTGGGTTTTAGTCATAATGAGTTGCAAGTTCCGGTAGTTTACTGACCCATATTCGAGTGCACGCGTCCTAGAAATTGGTCGAATGGTCATCACCAGTGACGATTCACGGTTCAAGTAGTATGAAAACCGTGAAAAAGCGGTTAGTAGTAGGACCTCGTGGGGAACAATTTATACCCAGAAGTACTTACTATTACATGATCAGCCTATAGAAGTGCAACTCACACATTGATTGATTTATTGTAATTAACTTTTAGAATGTTAATTAATTTTACCTGCCATTGTTATACTTATTTGTTTTTATTTTTACCTTTTGTGGTATTTTTATTTTGGTTGCATCGTCTTCACATATAATTTTATCATTAATGTATACAAAACATTTTAAAAGAGTAACGGTGGAGTTTCTTTCCGATTCTTCTCTATACGAAAATACCATTTGGAAGGGGCAATTAGAATCAATTCTATTTCTTGTTTAAGGGTGTACCGGCAAAACTGCAAGCACAATAATAAGTTATTTCAACTGTGCCTCTTTCTACATCATCAAAGCTTGTTATTGTTAAATGTCTAGTATAGGTACCTACATCATAAAGTGTTTTTGTTATTTTATTAATATAATTCGTTGTTTTAGGTACTACATTTGAATTTTATTTTTCTTTGCGTACAAAGACAAAATATAAAACATACTGCATGTTATTAGCATTATATATATTTTGTGTATGTCTTGGCATCCCATACGTTTAAGCGGGAATCTTAAGCGAATGGACGTATTAAGGCTTTTTAAATAAATAAAACTCAAATCCCATTAACCCTCTACCAATCTTATTTATACACATTGATACTATTATCCAGGTTGTTTGTATTACATAAAACCACAGAACAGATAAAATCTGTTCTGTGCATAAAACATTGGAATTAAACTTAGTGTAAAAGCCAGTCGGTGATCTCGTGTCATCTGCCTACTGTGACTCAGTTGAAGCTGAAGGAAAACTATAATTGATGTGGTTACTCTTATCGCTTGTCGCGTGGTAACTCGTCATTATTGGCTCCAACGTCCAAAGGGTGGAAATAAGTCGTATCCGCCCATAAATCGCTGCCTGCGATAGGTACTTAGTTTATTACAATACATGTCCTCGAAAAATATGCAGAATTGCTAATATTTTTATATGATTTGAGTCTTTATTGCCAT
Source organism: Hyppa rectilinea (assembly GCA_951799385.1). NCBI lineage: Eukaryota > Metazoa > Arthropoda > Insecta > Lepidoptera > Noctuidae > Hyppa > Hyppa rectilinea. The sequence continues at coordinate 15,458,524 of OX637318.1, read as the reverse complement.
AATGCTGGGCTTAAGGTCTCTCTTGTAGCCGTCCACTTCTATTATCTCTTGAGAGTAATTAGGTATTACATGTGTCATTTGTAGCCCATTATTGTCTTATCATCGTGGTTTCAGCCGAAACACGTCTACTGCTGGACATTACGCCTCCACCTAACACTACCACTTCGACCGGATCTGTGTATCCCGCATCCAGCGGATTCCAGCGGCCTTTACAAGGTCATCAGTCCACCTAGTGGGAGGCCTTTCAACGCTATATTGTCTCACTGCCGTGCAAAGGCCTCACACATCATGTACGGTTCTGGAATACTTCAGATTTACTCAATACTCAATACGTTTATTGCATTCCACAATGTGAAATAAGGTGGTAGGTACATTTAGTTTTAGAGCATTGTGGGCCCTGCATAATAAAAGCCATAGCTGCGTAATGCTGTTTCAGAATACTCCTTTTACGAGGCCCCGTTCTACAAGACTAAAGCTGAACCTTATCCACTGGTCCCATGTCAAGAATCTGCGTTTTAGGGCACCTCATCATCTGCCTAGCCTTTTCCCAACTATGTTGGGGTCGACTTCCAGTCTAACCGGATGCAGCTGAATACCAGTATTTTACATGGAGCGACTGCCTATCTGACCTCCATAACCCAGTAACTGGGCAATACGATACCGCTTGGTAAGACTGGCTGTCAGATTTTCGGCTTCTGACGACCTGTTACGACTGTGCATCTTTGCACAAATGACAGCCGGGACCAACGGCTTAACGTGCTTTCCGAGGCTCGGAGGAGTCTCAATATGTAAAGATGGATACCCATCCACGGCCAACACCGGCAAGCGTAGCTTAACCTGTTGGATCGACCTGTGCGGCTGTTAGTACTTAGCCACGAGCTCTTTATAATCACAATAACTTCAACAAATATTCCCACCAAGATATATCTTACTTTATAATTAAATCGTTGCGTATTGCAGGTTCCACGACTGGTTCGTCGTCTCGTTTGAGAAGCACTGCACCAACCACAAATAACAACAAATCGTTTACGAATAAATCACAATCGTTTATCTATGATCATTACTCGGGACACCTAGCCCTCGACAAATAGATACTATATTTTACCCCTTAGGCAATAGTCAGACGGTACCAAGTTTCAATAGTGCTATTCTGTAAAAATCTCGGTGAAAATGTAGATGAAGTGAGTTTAAAGTGAGCTGGTAATCACTAGGTGGAACGACAGCTCACTACACCAAAGTTTTTATGGTGTGGTTTTTACAGAATACATCACGAAAATAATATTGTGGTGTGTTTAATTACAAGCGAGATTACTGCACAGGGTAGTGAAAGAATACGATAGATTGTGATCTAAGTATCTATAGATATGAAGCCAGCCTTTAAGCTTAACAAGGATGGGTTGAAGAGGTACACAACATTTGCATCTAAATGAAACCTACAGATGTCTTTTTAGGCTTACCAGGGATGAGGTGAAAATGGTGGGGTATGGGGAAAGAAAGAGAGGAAATAAATTTATTTGGTGGTGAAGGGCACATGTTATTCACACAAAAAAAAATTACATAAAAATATATTGTGTGCCTCTCGGCTGCGTCAAATAAGCTATAGTCAACATAAATGCGAACATTAGCTATACTTAAATAAATACTGTTCTTAACCTATGCAAATCAAGCTACCTCCAAACTGTCAAATATTCTTAATTGAACATGAACCTTATGCTACGCAAATAAAGTTGAAAATCTATCAAAGAAATTTGACAGATTGGAGTAGCTTGATGGCCTCTGTACTTGGATTAAAGGGGATCAGTTCAAAGAAACACAGATGCGAGATGAAGAGAAACCGCGGATAATCACCGTTGCAGTAAGTAGTTTAATCATACTTATAGGTCGCCATTTATTTGCCACCAATCCTAAAAGCCTGACTCGATGTTCGTCTGTATAAGCCCTTAGGTACAATAAATAAGTTGGTGGTGATAAATAAAGGCTCACTTCACCGCGGCAGCCGGTCACAGGTCGAGCGGTTATCTGTTATATCTTGGAGTGAAAGTCATATTGGAGACGGAACCAGTACCTCTTTGTTATTACTGAGTTTAAAAAGGAGAGGCGAAAAGAAAGTGTTCGTGTGAAGGCTTAAAGCATTTAACCTAAATGCTTTAAGTGTTAAGGAGAACAGGAAACAGAACGGAGTCAAACAAACAACAAATAAAAGATACGAAGATAGGTGGTAGGAGGAAAGAGGGTAGGTAGAGAAAAATAATGTATATAAAACTAGTTGTGCTCCTAGTTTATTCTAAAATTGACTCCCGACACCACCCACATCATAATATTTTTATTTGGGTGGGAAATCATCAAATAACTTCGGGTGATTCAGACTTTTATTGTATCTCCGCGACCTTCATTTTGCTCCTAAGGCTTGTATTGTGGTGTTATTACCCTATCTCCTTCCTCAAGAATTAGGCTTTCCGATGCAATAGCGCACAAACCATAGCGCATCAAACAAACACGTTATTTTCCACACCTATAATTATTAAAGACTAGCACTTTGCCCGCGGCTTCGCTCCCGTGGTCTTTCCCGTGGGACCCGTTATTTTTCCCGGGATAAAAAGCCTATGTTACTCCTAGAAAACTAAGCTTTCCAACGGTGAAAGAATTTTTAAAATCGGTCCAGTAGTTTTTGAGCCTATTCATTACAACCAAACAAACAAAGGTTTCCTCTTTATAATATTAGTATAGATTTACTTCAACTATAATATGTGTGTATATATTTTGTGTATGACTGCCAAGATGACTTCTAATAGAGAAGTAGAGAAGAACAAGAAATGTTGCGTGCTTGCGCAGACTCCACATACACTGGGATAAGGGGACAGAATGATGATATGTGATGATGATGAATGAAGATGATGATCATGATGATGATGATCTTTCCTTTTTTCAGTCCATATAAAGGTTGATTATATGAGATCCCTTGTGCCATAAGACCACCCAATGTACACTAATTTTAATTATGTTTGTCCTTTTTGTTTCATTTATTTATTTTACAATTCAGGAATTAAAGAGGCGGCCTTAATACTATAGGTGATTTTTATTTGGTGTACAATAACGTGTTAATAAATAAATAATTTCTTCTCGCCTCACTATTACATAATCGCATCCGCATCTTGCAAGCGCCGGCGCATAATTCAAGATGCGTCGGATAATCGAAGCCCAGCGAAGTGATAGGTTTACCACCAGTTCACGCGATAAATTACTTTATTGTTTACGTTAAATAAACAACTTTATTTTATTAATAAACATTTTACTCGTGATTGTGACTAGTCAAAGTAAGTTTCTGTTTTATTCGTTTTATGCTTATGGTGGTCCCTCACCGCGAGCATTCGCCTGTAATGTAACATTTATGATTCGATTTCGAGCATTAAGTTACAATACTGCCTCCCTGACTACTACTGGCTAACCGAGCATTCTCCTCCTTCACTGATGTAATGTTCGGATCTGTAACGTTACATTACAGGTGAATGCTCGCGGTGAGGGACCAACTTTACAAATATAGTCCGTGTGGTCTCTTGAAAGCAATTGCGATTAAATTACAGGCTTGCGTTTTTTTTATTGCATTGTGATAATTGTTTTAGATTCTTCGCAATAATTGGACGAATGTAATGAATTGCTTTGTGATTGCGAGTGTGATACAAAATCAGGCGGTTGGCCATTTCTAATACCTTCCTACTGTTAGGATTTTTGTCAGTACGTACTGTAATATTTACGCAGCTTACGGTACCAGGACAGTTTAATATATTTAGTTGAATCATTTAATTACCGTACCTATATTATTTTATTTTCAGCTGTGGCAATTGTTTGTCTATTTTATTTCCAAATCTAAATCAATGTTAGTCTGAAAACTGCCATTTTTTAATAATGACGCGGAGGCTATAATTTAAATCCATAATTCCAAAGAGCTTCACAATACCTACTGAGTGGCAATTTCACCAATAAAACTGAACGAGATCAGCACCTGCAAGACCAGCCAATGTAATTAATTCATAGAAAATAATACTGACAGCTTTTAAACGGCGTTTATAAGCTGTTCGCGTTCAGTTTCATTGGTGACACTCGCCCTGAATATTCATCTTAAAAAAAAATTGTATGTGCTTCTATAAAACTAAACATTTCCAAATTAGGTAGTGGATAGTAATGTATTTAATGCTGGGTTTAAGATATTTACTTATGCTAAAACACATAATGAACAGACCGATATAATTCGGAGAAATACTTTTTAACGTCGCTTAATAGTGCAGCCGTTTGTTAGTTGTTATCGAATCTTACTTTAAAAACGTTTTTAATGTTAAAAAATTTCACGGAGTACTAATAATATTCTAGTCAACAATAAACACTGACGGCCTTTAAAATAATAATAATACCGACTTTTTTACAATTAATAATAAGAGTTAACTATAAACATTGTCTCACTGCAGGGTTAAGGCAAAAGGTCTTTACTGTGCAGAAAACTTTGCAGAAAATAGTAAGCTGCATTTCAAAATGTCTGTCGTGTTCTAATACTAAAGTTGGATAATATTGTTTGTATGTTTTACTGAAATTGAATTCACTGTAAATCCAGTTAATTATGTTACTGTCCTACTGCAGGGCAAAGGCCGCTTCTCATACAAAGAAGGCAAACGACGAGCATTGATCACCACGCTTACTGATGTCGGGTTGGGAATTTCAGAGTATACCTATCTATACTTAATATTATTAAGCTGAAGAGTTTGTTTGTTTGAACGCGCTAATCTCTGGAACTGCTGGTCCGAATAAAAAAAATATTTTTGTGTTGGATAGATAGTCTATTTATCGAGGAAGGCTTTAGGCTATGTAACATCACGCTACGACCAATAGGAGCTGAGCAGCGGGTGAAATCGCGCGGGAGTAGCTACTTGACTATAATCCCTCACGATATCGTAATGTCCAAAATAAACTCTGAAAACATTTCGGCCTTTATTTTTAATTTTTACGATCATGTCAATAGCTAAGGACTAAAACGATTAAAAACTAAGCAGGTTCTAGGTAAATAGATAGACACCCATCTTAATAACATCTAGCCATCCTTCAATAGTCATGTGGCGCACTGAATTGTCATGCATGGTTTCGTGAAAAAAAAAACATATTAATAATATTTGTAAATCTTTTTATATAATATTCATTGTAATCCCAATTAACAGCGGTCAACGAAGGTAAGATAGCATCACTTCAATATCGCACTTTCTAACTGGTTCTCGCAATTTCATTAGGCATTTCTAATGTTTTCATTTAATTTTCTGAGCAATTATTACAAAGCTTTGCATTAAACATATTCTATTACAAAATTGTCTTCGATAAAATAATAATATCTGATTACGGTAATGAAAGTTCTTGAGAAATTTTAGAAGCGTGAACCTAATGGAACTGATATCTGCTTTAAGACGCTTAACTTAATAAGAGACCGATTAAGAGCTAATTAGTCAAGTTGTATTTTGTTTCTTAATTTATAAGCACCCAGTGTAGAGACGTGAACATAATATCTTAATTTTTTTTAAATGATTACAATTTTGGTTACAGCGCCATCTGTTGTCGAGTAGAAAAATTATTTAAATTATTATAAAATAATAGAGGTGTATGTTTTTATAATATTTTTTTCTTTAAAATAAGATACAACACTGCACGACTTGAATTTATTTACTATTGTATAGAATTGTATCTAGTCTCAAAACTAAAAAATACATTAATTTCGATGCTTTATTTAAAGATTAATTCTTGTCAATACCTATTTGCAATGAAATTGCTTACTTCATAATCTGCACCCGGATTCTTATACTTACCGACATCGTTTTTGTTAAAGTCGTATATTTTCATTAACATTTGGTCTACGTAATCTAGACTTAGCAGTATCAATTTTATTTACATTTAAAAAATTTTGAGCCAAATTTAATGGAGTTACAGGAATGCTTCACGGATATAACGTTTAAATAGTTATGTCGATACCGTAATTGTTTGAATAAGAAAATCGATGATCCACCGTTTAAGCGGATACAACTGAAGGATAAGTATGAATGGCTGCAATCAGTTCTGAGTCATGAGAAATACAAATACTTACCTACTGAGTAAATTGTGGTTTCAGAATACCTGTTAAGTACCTACACACGCATCTTTATCGATACAATATGTTGTTTTAATTTCAGAAGGAAAAAGGTTTCGAAACATGCATTGGCTAATCAAATCTATACATATAAATAAAATTGGAGTGTCTGTTTGTATTATTGACAAACCGTTTTTACTAGGGTATATGAATATAATACGGTACTTACAGCAAAATGACTTTTTTTAAATTTTTGTCTGTCTGTTTGTTCCGGCTAATCTCTGAAATTGATGGACCGATTTTGACGGGACTTTTATTGGCAGGTAGCTGATGTAATAAGGAGTAAATTAAACTATTTTGGAAAAATTCTTTTATTAAAAAAAAATACTGTTAGGCGGAACGAAGTTAAGTTAAGTTAAGTTGCGGTCAGCTAGTCGTAAAATATAATACCATAATGGGCACCAATTATCGGCTACAAAAAAAGTCGCGAGGTGTTGAGGGATACACGGTTGGAACGCAGTCCCTTTCGCTGCATACCTATAAATGTATGAACCCCTCAAATGTCGTATAAACCCCAAAGGTTCATAAGAAAAAAATCTCTCGAAACAACTATAAAATATATAACCGTTCGTTCGTTGAGCTCTTACAAGCAAACGGCTTCTAACAGGCGGACATCTAATGGGACAATACAGAGCCATCTAGTGTGAACTCAAGTGTCAAATGATTTTGTGTTATTAAGAAAAAAACCCGGTGTCAACAGGGCACAACGCTGATTTCGTTACGCCATATTTTCTGCCAGTACTACCACAAGCCGCGTTAGAACTATGCTCCAAAAGTTGTTTTGTACTTTCAAGATAATGTCACAAAAAAATACTCAAATATTTACCACCAGCGCCCCCCTTTCAGTGTCATTTACGCGTCAAAAGATTCTTGTATTGCTTTATCCGCAAGTATCTAATAACTACCTACCTTTCCCACTAATGGAACACAGGCCTCGTGTGATAAGCGGGATTGTCCGAAAGGGTTATCGCTACCCCGGAACATAAAGGGCTAAAGAAGGAACATGGTTGGGTTTTAGTCAGTAAGAGTCGTGCACTCCCTTCCGCTGTACACAGAGCGGGAGAAGTCATTGGATGATTTCCCAGCCTTAAAACGAACCTGAAATGTTGGTCCTAGAACATGTCAGTTTCCTCATGATGTTTTCCTTCACCGTGCAGTGGTAAAGAATTTACACATACAAAGTAAAGCGACTGTCTAAGTAAGAACGACCTACAAGTATTAAGCAAGACAATGGTATTTCATAAAAATGGTTTTATGGCTAATTCATTACAAGGAAAGTACCTCCGTCTTAGTTTCAAATTCTCACAAAAAGGTCCTAGAACCACCAAGTTTGAAGATCCAATAAAAACAATTGAACATCATCTCGCTACACAGTCGATTAGCTCTACACATCCGTATCATTATCAACTTGGAACCTGATCGGCCCATAATAGCTGGGTCAATTGAAACAATGATGCTATTTATGTACAGCTCTAAGTGATGTCCACGTGGATCTAGGTTAACATAGTATCAGGTTTTGTTTAACCCTTTGCCATATGTTTAATTGAATCCCCCATGATTATAAGCAAAGGGGATTCCAGGTTTATTTCTAGAACAGCCTACTTTATTGGTGCAGTGGACGCAAGCATGTCTACTAAGGTTTGAATTCTCGTATCGAACAGTGTTTTTGGGGAAATTGTCAGTTCTTTCTCGAATTTTGGGTCGGTAACTATAGGGTAAACGCTGCCGCGGAACACATAGCGTTAAGGAAGGAACATGGATGGGTTTTAGCCAGAAAGTCTGACACTCTTTTCCGCTTCGCTACATGTAGGGTCATTTGACGATTTCCCATCCTTAAAAAAATAATAGTCATACCGTATAGGGTCTCCCCACATTTATCGACGCGGAATCTGCTAACACCGGTCAAAAAAGCCTTTATGTCTACGTAATAAGGGTGTTACTAATACCATTCGCATCGGCTCAGCTCGGACGACGCGTCGCGAAGCGGCCGACGGCGAAACGAGCCGTTGTTAACAGCTGATCGGCGATAAGTCGAGTAGTGTGGGGATACGCACTCGGCTTAAACCGATTCCGCGTCGATAAATGTGGGGAGACCCTTAGTGTCCCACTAACATGGAACTTAAAATAATAATCGGCGAAACGTGCCTGTCCTACATCGCTGCCTACCCCATCGGGAAATACAATTATGATGTTATTTATAGTACAGCTATTAGGAACTGGTTAGGAATATTACTATCGTTTTCAGGACGCAATTGTGTAAAATAAGGTTTAATTTCAGTTTGTCTCTTTTGCTAATGCGCGAATGAGTAATTTAATGTTAATCAGTCATTCTGGAACGCGGTGACAGGGTAAATTGTGTGTATTTTAGGATTATTTACCTACTTACTTCAATTATTTTTAATAGCTAAATGTATTATATTAATACAGTTATTATAAACAGCATTAGACTTGATCAAAAGACAGTTGATTGAAATAAGTAAGGTATTAGAGACCTGAAACCTGACTTTGGGCATCACTCTTTGAAAACATCGCTTGCCACTTAAGGTGAATGCACGTGAGTAGCCCGCGAAGTTCAAATTTTCTTACGTTTTAAGGGCTTTTTTACCCTTAGGGTACTAAGAGTAAAAAGGGGCCCAATTACTAAGACTCCGCTGTCCGTCCGCTGTAGGTATCTCATGATCCTTAATAGTTAGTTGAAATTTTCACAGATACCTATCTGTTGCCGCTGTTCTGTTTTCGAAACAAACACCAACCTGGTGTCAGAGCTTGACACCAGGTTGGTGTTTGTTTCAAACTCTGTTGCCGCTATAACAACAAATACTAAAAACCGAATTAAACAAATCTTTATGGGGCTCCCATACAATAAACGTGATTTTTTTGCCGTTTTTATAGATACGGAACGCGAGTCCGACTCGCACTTGGCCGGTTTTTGGAATTTGCAGACAAGTTTCACGTTCTATTTTATTGTAGAGTTTTGTTTTACCTCTTAGATTAGCTTAATACCCATTTTTGCTGATTTTATTTTAATATAATTGCCAATGGCGTAATTGTATTAAAAAATAATCTTTCAAGGTCAGGTGAGTAGTTCTCGAGTTCGGGTGGCATGTGGCGGCTGATTTGTATGAACGTAACCGAACGAACGATGTGACTGGGCAGGTATGTAAGGATCGTGGTAAGTGACGTTCCGTAGCTTCTGCCTACCCCAAGACAGAGAAGCAGACGTGAGTTTATGGTGCATGTTATGTATGTGTTATTCAAATCAATTATATGTATGTGTTATTCAAGTCGATTATGTAGTCTTATCTGGTTTTGATGTTGACGTTGATAACCATCTATCTATGGTGTTTCTTTTATGGATTTTGAAAAATATACCATCTGTAATCTTTTTGGTAAATTTTTATTAGAATTAGGTTTAAGCGTTAATTACTTGACCTTTCAGATATTGTGTTAAATGTGTAATACAGGTATTGTGGAAAACCCATTGACATTTTCAACCGAACTGCGGCTCGTAATGACCTTAATTATTTTTTTTTGCATCACCCGCATTCAACAAATTGAGGTTGTGACGTCATTCAAATACAGTCCATACATGAAATAATAAATTAGTTCCAAACACTGCACACGCTAACAATAAAACGAGAACAATAAAAAGAAACACAGTTTACTAAAAAAATAACATGAGATAATTTTTGAACAAGCATTAGCTCTTGTTTGTTTTGTATTGTAATTATTATGTAGGTAAATAGCACAGTACATACGCACGTTATTATGTGACAGCGAAATTGTGCGTGTCATTTATGAAATAACTAGTGATTTCGTCCGCGTCTCCACCCGCGTGGAGGTCACATACTATCCTAAGGGAACGTATTCCGCGACAATACCTAAGTACCATAATGACCTAACCCAGGTCATGGTCTTTCCATGTGTTATATTTCAGCTCATCGTTCAGCCGTTTTAGCCTAAAAGCGTTACAAACAAAGAAACTCACTCTCGCATTTTAATATTAGTTAAGATTATAATTTGAAATCATCAAAGACGATTGTCTCTGGCCTGCGGGCGGTGAGTAATGGGTAGTTCACCTTCCGATCTGGACCAAGCCAGTGCCGGACAGCGCGTACATGTTCCACGCGTGCATCAAAGAGGTGTCAGCATATTATATGAAGGGGCCCCTTCGTCCGAATGGAGTTCCGCTACCCCGGAACATAAAGGGCTACAGAAGGAACATGGATGGGTTTTAGTAGTAAGAGTCTGACACTCCCTTCCGCACCACCCAGAGCGGGAGAAGTCATTGGATGATTTCCCAAACTAAAAAAAAAATATGATTGTCTCTGATGATTAATCAATCGCTTGCTCGGGTTAATTTTGCAATTCTATTAAGAAAGCAAGACGCGGCAGAGCGACAATGTTAGTTTCACTATTGGCCACGCCCTTAATAGATTGTTGTCCAAACCATAAATCACTCATTATATTAAGCTGAAACAGCTCCATTGAAACTAAAGAAAATATATAGGAAACTTTGTTACCTACTCGAGTAACACGTTGCTCAAGAAGAGCTCAGGAATCTGACTGAATGACTAACGTGGCAGGATAGTCGGTAATATTACTAGGCTATCTGAACCATGTCCGTGAGAGATTTAAACACTTCGAGGAAAAGATACATCTTTTAAAGAGTTTCAAGTATTTTCCAAGATGACTAAGGCCTGATTGCTTTTTGAAAATGTGGTTTTGAGTAACTTTGCGATGGCCAAGTAGCGCCCGAATCACCAGCGCAAGTATAAAACTTGATACTGTCTTTACTTTGACAAAACGAGGTCTAGTTCTGGTCCTGATTGTACATACTAATTCCGTGTTGTCAGCCTGAACCTTCGAACCAGTTTTTGTATTTCGAATAAAATCGGACAAGTCACTTTTGTTTGTAGAACCAGTAGAATCTTAATTCAAAAATTCTTAAAGAAAATCAGGTTTTGAAATAAATAGTGTTGAGAAATAAAACTGTAGAGCCTGTGCAAATACATAGCTCCAATAATATTGGAGCTACCTATTTGCTTCTCGAGATTGTCTTTCGAATTTCATAATTATTATGTCCATCCCTACTCAACCTACCTTTTTCTTAACATACTCCTTTCGATCAGTCATCTTGATAGTTCCGGTTTTAAATATGTAGTACGCACCTGCCATGTTTGAAAGAACTCATTATGAATAAAAAATAGCGTGGGTAAGCATATTCTTATAAGGCGTTCCGTCTTGCTATACTATTGACATCCGTTATATGGATTTCTTTGATGCTCGCCTTTCATTAATTCTCTACAAACAATAAAAAATTATTTCCGTAAATCGATTCCAAATTCTTCCATTAAATGACACGCATCGACGCATCTCACATAAGTAACACTTAACGTTTTTACTGACAGACATGAATTACTTCGGAATTGATGGCTTTCCTCCTATTCCTGTCATTCTCGCATTGGAAAACCACTGATTCCATAATTCAAGATCATTCAAAATTGATGTACAAAACTGTGACGTTTCACCAGTTGATTTCTTTATCAAAATACACTTCTGTTCTGATAGGAGACCGTGGCTAAATGATAACAAGCACACGGATCGATCCAAGGTTAAGCTACGCTTACCGCGGTCAGTACATGGATGGGTGACAATCTACGATCATACATTAAACCTCTCCATGCCTCGGAAAACACCGCTCGTTACGCTATTGTTTTCTGCTGTCATTTGTAGATCTTTGACAGACGGGTAATCAGAAGCTCAATAACCTGACAATCAATCTTACCGGGTATAGTGATACTCAGTAACTGGGTTGTGGAGGTCAGATAGGCAGTCCATTTATGTAAAATACTGGTATAAAGCTGTACCCTGTTAGACTGGAAGTCGACACCAACATACCCACAAAGTTGGCAAAATGTCGTGTTTTCCGACAGTCATCATTCTCTTGCCCTAATCCCAATTAATTCGAGATCGGTGCATTTTTTTTTAAATTCTACCATGCACCTCTAGTCTCTATGAGTCGTTAACTCAGTCTAAGTAATCACCCTGCCTGCTCCGATAAACATGCTGTACGGCAAATATTATCATAATACGTATTGTTAGAATCGGATCGCGGTTTCGTCATCATACGACCGATACTGTTTTATGTGTCCCGTTGCATAATTCAACAAGACTTTCATTTCGTTATAAACCTGCCTGCAAAAACTTAGATAGATTAGATGGAGAAAATAACATAACATCACGCCTTTTCCCCGAAGAGCTAGACAGACTGCCTCGTTGGTCTCTCTGCACCGTAAGTATGTGGTCCTGGGTTCGATTTTCAGGTCGGGCAAAGTCTCATTGGGTTTTTCTCACCCCCCCCCCCCCTTTTACATGGGACTTAAACATAACTGGCAAAATGGAGATGGTGGAAAGAGCACTTACTGCTTACGTTCTGTATTACATAAAGATTTTGCGCAAGTGAAAAGCGTAAGTAACGTTTGAGCAAATAAGACAGATCCATAGAGTGGAATAATTAATCCCTATTATAGGACACATTTTTTATCAACCGATAGGGAAAACCCGGCAAAATATGAACTTTATACCAAGCAAGTTTAGGTCCCCTTTTTGCTCAGGATTTCCCCTCGATTTTGTATTAATAATAATAAGTAGGACTGCATTATAACTACAATAGCCGGGGATTGTTCTTGGGTGCATCAGCTTAGTGCGTACAAAGATAATCGACGGTTGCTAAATCATTTCATTAAAAGCTAACGAGCCTCTACGAGTTGGCTTCAGTCCGTCGAACTCCTTCCAAAGGTCCGGGACAACAGGGTCCCGAGATATTATGTCAAAGTAGGACTGCATTGCAACTACCACAGAATAGTTATATAAAATGACCAGCAATTTTTACTTGATAACAAATGACTAACGCAATTATAGTTATTTAATTATATTATTCATAAACCTAATTATAAATCAGAACAATACAATTATTCATGAGAACGGTTATGAAAAAAATGTGTGTGACTATAAAATTATCTATTTAGAAGGGAAGGGAGGGAAGGGTATTCAGATAGGAAACGCCGACCACATCTAGTTTAAAAAATATTATTAACGTGTAAAAGTATTTGTGAAAACTTATTTACTGACATAAATAAATTGTTATATCTTATAGACCAAAATTATAATGTATTTTTATAACAATAAGCAGGTCTCCAGAAACTAGGAGTGGTTTATCCACTGGTATATTTAACCAACTGAAGAAGCCTAGTAGCCTTGTAGGACTATAAAACAGTGTGGTACCTATAAATAATTTATTTCTCTTGTGAGTAAACAGGAAGAAGATATATGTACTCAAGTCGGTACTGTTGTGAGATAAAGGCATTATTAATTCACTGCGAGCTGCATAATAACACTTTATAATTCATTATGAATCACCTAGACCCTTAGAACGAAAACTTTTTTCTGTTACAGGGTTAGCGATGTTTCAAGGTTGATATGTATACTTAAGTAAGTAGAAAAGTATATGGGTTGACCACTTTTAAGTTTAAAATTAATAACAGATAGAATCAAGAGTTTTTTACCTTAATATTATTTATATTATACAGTGTGTCCGGTTTAAAAACGAGGGAAATACTATCAGGGGCAACTAGAATCAATTCTACTTCTTGTTCATTTTGACGTTCAAATGGCCTTTCTTAAGCTTATTTGAAAAAAAATATTAACTTTGAATTTGGGGGTATAATACTCATAAAAATGAACGACTTTGTCTATGGGACATACACTGAAGTAATATATTGTTAGTAAGCGCGTCACTTGAGAACACATGGACCGATTTGGTTATTTATTTAATTTTATGTTCGTATTAGTCTGAATAAGGATTTCAGAAAGAGTAATTGGAAAAGCTGAGAGAATTTTTTTCTGAAATTTGTAAAAGACAGCGTCGTCGCGGGCAACTGCAGCAGTAGGGTAAGCAGAGGTTGAGGTAGTACGGTCTACTTACGAGTACATTACATTTCTCCAGCTGTATTATGAATTTATGAAGACCCATTTTGAACCATATTAGAAGTAGGTGACCCTATTGCCAACCAGGCACAAGTTAAGGCCCCGGGTTGATAATTTAATGAAAACTTTCCGACCTTTATCTCTTTGCCCAAACTGGAGATCGAACCTACACTCAGTACCCATACTCTTCTACATAGCTTTTTGGTAATGGTGTGTCAAAACACAATCGTTTGCCTTTTACAATAAGATGAGTAATTTGGCTTTCAATAATACCCTGACATAATACGGTTTGATTTTCTGCTGTATTCGATTCATATACAAACGAAAATCGGAACCGGTTCAACGTCCGAAGTGACGTCAGCTCTGAACCGAAAACCGGATTGGCAGCCTTGTTCACAAACGTGCAGCTGTATCACTATTCATTGAACGCAAAGAGCACAATCGTTCCAGAATGATGTACCGCCTATTATGGCTTAACGACTTAACAATAAGTATCTTGATTGCTGTTGGGTCATTGCAATTTATGGTATTCATCTAGGTGATTTAAGAGTCGTTTCTGCGTGAAAACGTCTGCAGTTAGAATTTTCTGAGACTGCAATGGCCAACAAGTCGACTAAAGTCACTGAAATATTTATTCCGAGATCGTTTCATTTCACAACATAAAGTCGATGTTTCAATGATAAATCCTCCCATATTTGGTGCCCAAGATACAAGCTTGCCTAGTTTGGCGCCAATGTAAAACCTTTTTTAAGGATGGGAAGTCATAAAATGGCTGCTCTCGCTCTGGATTGCCTTCGACACGGTAAGAAGTACTGTAATTTTTATTTTATTTACAATACGATTTAGTAGCAGAATAATAAAGTGTAAAAATAGAGCATTGTACTCATGTATGGAACAGCTCATATTTTTTTTCGCGATTTTAGGGTTCATCCCGTAGTAAAAGTTGTTCATAACGATGAGTACAATGCGTCCACGAAATTCGTAAAGTTAATTTTTTAACACCTTACTATGTGTTATGACGTTGGAATAGTACTTATCAGTCTATGATACTCTTGAAACTGTCTACTTTCGAATTCGAATTAAATCGTGTAGGCTTGTAAAGTGTATTTTATGACATAATATGTTAATATGTATTTATACATTTATTTACCTTATAAGGTAAATACTTCCTATATCAGCATTATAGATTGCGATTTTGATGTCATGGCAAGTGGAAAGTGAATACAATAGCTATTTCTTATGATTGTACTAATGTATATGAACATGGCTATTATTTACCGCTAGGTCAAGATAGACTACAATTTAATTCTTACTCTTTATTTCTAAAGAGTGATGATTTGCTGTCAATTAGGTGAATAGGCACCAAAACCGTAATTTCTCGCCTTTCTCTTTCACATAAGCCTTTTTTCTGTCAGATAATTTCCGGTTTTTCCCGACCAGAATTCAAAGAATTATACACGACTCAAAGCAGCAAGGACCAAATAATTTACCGCCTTTCACTTAGACTTGAGATCTCAACCTTTTTACACAAAAAACCGGTATTTTCAAACCAAATAATCGTAATTGAGATACCAAGATCCTTGTATGTATTGTTGCCGTCAATCTGACAAGGACGAGAAAGCGGGAAGCAGATAAACTATCTGTGATATAAATAAAGTATGAATACGATAATTATGATAAACGTCAAAATATCACCACTATATAATAAAACAATACAAATTATCTTACCATAGTCACAGTCCCATTACTGCCATTCAAAGTTTCATTTGAATTCTGAATGTTTATGGTAAAAACTTCAGTACTCTCCGTTGGCGAGATTTTACTCGCATCCACACATTCGAACACACCCATAGTTAAAATAAAACACTGGCACGAACAATAAAACCGTAACAAAAAAAAACGTTATTTTTAAAAAATTTAATTAAAGAACATGGCTGATTCTTTTTATGAATTTTTAAACTTAATTCTCAAGTGTTCTAAGTAGAGATATCGCGGCGACTGGCTGTCAGCGGCGTGCGCGCAACGGTAAGCGTTCGTACACAGTGATATATCGCGGCTGGATGCCTTATGTATGAGCGTAGGTGGTGTTCTTAAAGGTCAATCGGTAGACTGGTCTAGAGTGAGATGGAAACTAGAACATTGGGAGTTCCTTTTAATTTTGTTTTTATTGGTGTCTGATAATAATATCATTTTAGTGATTTTATGAGTTAAGTATTTTATTTTTAGGATTTCTTGCGTCTACCACTTTCATGTCGTTGAAGAATTTATTTTTTCTTTTTCGGAAATTACGCATTTTCTATACTTATATAATGTGACATTTTTTGTAGTTTAGCATCATAACTATAGTTTGTCCTTGGAATAATTACAATTTACTGATTAAATGGCACTAAGTCAAAGGTGAATGGTAATTAAGATGATAGTCAATTTAAAAAAAAATACATAATAATTTATGACTAGAGTGATGTTTTGAACTAAAAATTAAGAAGTTGTCAATTGAAGAATAAAAATCCTACCCGAATCAACCCGAATTTATATTTGGGGCTATTATTTACTACAGGTGAATAATAACCTAAACCTTTATTGATATAACTAATAAAGAAGATTTGAATGGTATATCATATCACATAATATAGTACTTTCTTTAGTATTTTATTAAAAATCTTGTCTATCTAATCAGAATGTTATTTGATATCGTATAGAAGTAAATAACAAACGAAGTCATTGATCCAATATTGACATTTGCAATGCAGGTATCCATCCAGTTATAACTATCAGCTTTATCGCTTCTAGCCGCAGTATAATCAGTGAAACAAACACAATATCTCCAGTATGAATCATTCACGTGAGCGTAGTGAATACTAATACAAACGACGCGTTATGTCAGTTTGTGGGTCATTCTCTAAATGTATGTATTTAGTATTGCGTGGACCAGTCCCGGCTCTAAGGCACCTGACCCATTGTCGTGGGATTGACGAGAGGCGAGCAGGTAGAGCTAGCAACTAAAATCGACTTGGCGAACAAAGAGCAGCGAGTGAGCGAGGGTGACGGTCATTTGCTCGCTGGTATGCGTATGTACCAAGCGTAGGTCTCTCAGCGTCAGCGAGTGTTCTGCCCGCCAAGGGAGCGACGCTAAGCGAGTACTCTCCTTGATATCTCTTGTTGCTGCGACAAACGCGGACTCCTTGGTGCGGCGGCGGCGGGCTGTGTGAACACTCAGTTCTTTATTGAATGAGCCTCGCAGTTCAACCTAGGACGTTATCGACTGCTTAGCCGGGCTTGCCTGTGGCCTCAATAAATTAAGGCCTCCAGTTAGGGCATAACTGAACGGTCAGTGATCAACATTTAATATAAATGTACCTATTTTACTCACACGGGACCTACAATCTTTTGTCCAGACGCCAGCACATCAAGCTATCCCTAACCGTCAAATTTTCTCAATTAAAATTGAACCTCATGTCTTTGCAATAAAGTTGAAATACTATCAAAGAAATTTGACAGTTCGTGGTAACTTGATGTGCTGGCCTCTGTACGTGACGTGAGCGAGAAACTCACTTCCTCGTTGGCGGTGGGACAGGTCCCTAAGTTACCGGTCAACTTGCGTAACTGCGTCCAGTGATAGTTTCTTATCAAATGAGTTGAATGTTGTTTCCGCTCTTTTTCTCAATAATGGGTGATCTTTAACCTATGAGTAGTGTCAGTACCTATCTCAATTAGTTGGGTGATTGGGTCAGACGACAGCTGCTTTAAAAAATAGCGATAGTCATTCATCATTCATTCATTTACATCAACATATGTCTTTGACTGCCATGTTGCTATTAAGTTGCAAGCGCTATTGCTGAGCATGAGGTCCTGATTTCGTTTCCCGGGACGGAAAAATTGTGTTATTAGGGTTTTCTATCTGGAATTTCTTAGTAGCAGCCCGGAGTCTGGTTTAGTGCCCGGTTGATAGCAACAGGCTAACATAGCATAACATAACATAAGGCATAAATGGCGAAATGTGTACCAGCTAAGTTATCAACTGTATGTAATAATGACATTAATTTCTTTCCATAAAGGATACAAACAAAGTCGCTGGTGTTATTGTTTGATTTGGTTAAACTGGCCACATTATGGTTCAACACATAATACTTTCGAAATTGTTTTGTGGTGGAACAGTTATTTACTTTATTTTAAGTATGCATCATGCATTGATGACATAATCAAATTCAATTGAATTCAGCTGTTTCGCGTATTATGTATTCGCGCGTAACGGCGCGACGCGACACCTATGTAAATTCCTTCCTTCCATATTTAAATATTCTTTGCGGTTGGTTCTATTGCTGCGCTTACGCAAAGTGACCACTAGTGGGAGGCATTGCCTAGCTGTGGACCACCAAAACACTACTTATCAATACACAATGTATTGTAGTAGTAGTGGAGTCATAATTTTTCTTTTCTCTTTTTATGTATGATAATATATATTTACATAATTTTAAAACACATAATATTTAAATTACTTAAAATATTAATAAAACACTATGTACTTACCAGTATATAAACGGGAGGGGCAATAATCAAAGGGCATCAAAAAATCGTCTGCATCGTTGTCAAAAGCGCCAAAAACGCCGGCACCATTGCCTTGTCATATGGCAATGCTGATATATTGGCCACAAAGTAAGCCAGCTTTCTGATCACGAGAAGAGTCGACCAACCGCTCGGCGATATCTCGGTGGTGGAACCAAGTGGTTTTCAAAACCTGCAGCAGCCGCGCCAGCACAGCCCACCGAGCTAAGAAGATTGACAGGCGCAAAGATGTCGACTTAGATTACATGCACCAAAGGCCAGCCTACAAAATAAAACAACCGTCCAGTTATGTTATATAATTAATCATTGAGTACCTACTTGCAATTACTCTTGTGTGTTTTGTCTGGTATTTCTGACTCATAACACAATAAATAACTAAATCCTGATAAATTACTAGTAATGTACATAATAACATAATTTATGTGTATTTACTAATTTTATTTAAACACATAAGAACATTTTGTGACAATATTTTCAGAAGAGTGAATCATTAGATACAGTCGACATAGAATAACAGTTAAAAGGGTAACTGAACATGGTATTAATTTTAAAGTTCTTGAACATTACCGCTCAATACGTTAAGTATCTTATACAGGGTTATTTGTAAAACACCAGAAACCTCTTAAGAGGTCATTGTACTCATCATTATGAACAACTTTTACTATGGGCCCAAACCTGAAATCGCGAAAAAAAAATCAGCTGTTCCTTACATTTTGAAGAGTTATACTAACATAAATGTAGGGAACAGCTGATATTTTTTTCGCGATTTCAGGTTTTGTCCATAGTAAAAGTTGTTCATAATGATGAGTACAATGACTTCTTAAGAGGTTTCTGGTGTTTTACAAATAACCCTGTATAGATTCAGCCGGATTGTTCGAATGGGTTAAAACGCTGCCCCGGAACACAAAGGTACCCCATTCCGTTCCACCCAGAGCGGGAGAAGTCATTGGATGATTTCCCAGCCTTAAAAAAAAAAGGCGCTTCACTCTGAGCGGGATTGTCCGAAAGGGTTACGGCTGCCCCGGAACATAAAGGGCTACGGAAGGAACATGGATGCGTTTTAGTGAGTAAGAGTCTGACACTCTCTTCCGTTCCACCCAGAGCGGGAGGGATCATTTGATGATTTCGCACCCTCAAAAAACATAGTCATCACTATTAAGGCTAACCGCACATGCATATGCACAGCTCGAGATCATTTTTTTT
Source organism: Hyppa rectilinea (assembly GCA_951799385.1). Taxonomy (NCBI): domain Eukaryota; kingdom Metazoa; phylum Arthropoda; class Insecta; order Lepidoptera; family Noctuidae; genus Hyppa; species Hyppa rectilinea. The sequence goes on along the minus strand of OX637318.1, from coordinate 15,438,615 downwards.
TTGTTTAAGGCTGGGAAATCATCCAATGACTGCTCCCGCTCTGGGTGGAGCTCTGAGTGTCAGACTCTTACTGACTAAAACCCATCCATGTTGCTTCCGTAGCCCTTTATGTTCCGGGGTAGCGGTAACCCTTTCGGACAATCGCGCTTAAATCATTAGCTCGAGATCTGTAGTGGTATTCTGTTACCTAAAATCTCACCGTGAACATGAAGATGAAGTGAGTATAAAGTGAGCTGTCAATAATGTCAGTCCCTAAGCATTAGGTGGAACGACAGCTCACTTCACGATCACGTCACCTTAGTTCTCACTGTGAGATTGTTATAGAATCGACCGGCTGAATCACCTCAACTCGAGTCGTTCAGGATTCTTTTTAAGAAGTCCATACCACATCGCACACTTATTAATTAGCATGATAACGGGATCAGCTAGTAAATAGCAGCCACCGAAGTTAGGGTCGGTAGCCTGACCACCCGCTTAAGCTCCGTATCCACCAAAGATAGCTAAAGTGTATTTCTTTTAAAGTGTCCAATTTGGTAAACAAACACGGGACGAAAATTATGATTTTTCGTATAAATCATACAGTTTAAGTTAAACATAATCGTCTTGATCTTTGTGTAATACACAAAAAGCATAAATTATAGAAAAAAAATACTTCAGAGACACATACATTACCTAGAAATCTTAATATTAGTCGCGACATTTGTTTACCAAATGATACAACTTAAGAAAAATGCACTAGGTAGATAGGCAATGTGGGAGAAAAAAAATAGTATCACTATTCATTTTCATAGCTTGAGCTAATCTTGTGTTGTTATTGGTTTGTTTTCACCGCTAAGCATGCTCGCACATCTCTCGTGGTAACGCACCCTTACGGCGAGCCAAATGCGGTGGCCGCCATTAGGCGTCCGCAATCTACCGTCGAATGACGTCACGGTAATGTCATTTAGAATGTAATAGGTGTGTTTTCTTAAAGAGCATTTTTTGACTCCGTAACGTCAGACCCCGCTGCCATTATTTGCATGTCGCCCATGTCGGCCGTCACTGCGGCAGGATAGTAGGAGGTGAATAACCTGGTTTATCGGTGCCCAATAGAACAAAATGATAATGAAAAAGAATGAAGTAGTGATAGCCTAGTCGTGTGACCGTCGGACTTCCAAGTCTTAGGTCTCGAGTTTGAACCCAAGGTACGCACCGCTGACTTTGCGGATTATCACTTGCTTAAAAACGGCGAAGGAAAAAATCCTGAGGAAACTTGAGAGATATTTTTCAACAGCATGTGAAGTAAGTCAGAGGCCCATGGGCAGTCACTCACACGAAAAAGAAAGCAAAATGCAAAGGCAGTGTTTATGTATGTATTTATTTGCAAAGGCAATGCATATATAATCTGTTCAAATGATAAATACCTTTACCTGTTCACATTCTTGAACACAGCCAACGTACATAAGAAGCCATGGATGACTCATACCAAACATATAACTTTTGCACTGACGCATACAAATTATATAGACACTAAACTCGCGAGTTGCGCTCGCGCCGGTGTATGAGTCACTACTACTGGCGCTTAGGATACACGGCATGGCAGTACCTACTATAGTTGTGAGTTCCGAGAAGCAGAGGTGTGCTTGAGTACATTCTAAGTGCAAGAATGTGGGTCATCTTTAGTATAACATCGAACATTTAACACTGAAACCTACCCAATATGACAATATTGGGTAGGTTTCAGGGATGTTAGGGAGCTTCGTAACCGTAACCGAAACTTTCGGATATCCGATATAAAAAAAATCTGTAACCGAAGCCGAAATAAAAGTTTCGGATAATATCGGATAGGGGCGGAGCCTAATTGAGACTACCCAAATGGTTTTAAGAATATCAGAGGTAGACTCGATACAACCTCTCGTAATTAGAATATGAAGCCCTGATATGATAACCCTTGTTTTTTTTTGTATTTTACTTTTCAAATTCCTTAAAAATCTAATATTATCCGTAACCGAAATTATCTGATACTAACGGATAATCCGAAATAATTTCATATCCGTATCCGGTATAATAATCATTCCTATATCCGTATCCAATCCTTATCCCAAAATTTCCGTGGAAATTTCGTATCCATAACATCCCTGGTAGGTCTACAAGAGGTAAGTAGGAGGTGTTTATTACGCCCACAAATAGTCAGTTCAGTTTAAGCCCCATGTTAGAAAGTTAGCCCAGTAGGTTAGGACTCGAGAGTATAAATTAAGTATAGATCATCTTCTTCAGAGAACAGTGGTGGCCCTGTTATAACACTGCCGACTTACGAGTAATGGTCGTGGGTTCGAACCTAGGCAGGCGCTTTGCTTTGTGTAAATAATTTCATCACCACTGTTCTCAAAACGGTGAAGGAAAACATCGTGAGAACATTGGCAAGACCTAAGAAATTAGAAGATATCTTCATCCACCAATTCGCACTGGGCCTGAGAGGTAGATTACGGCCGACTCCCTCTCACAGAGTGGCAGCCTGTGTCCTAGCAGTGGTAATAATAAAGGGTGATTACGCATCGTCATCATCATCTGCCTAGCCTTTTCCCAATTACGTTGAAGTCGGCTTCTAGTATTAAGGGTTGCAGTTGTTACGGGTCTTCAGAAGACCGAAAGTCTAACAACCAGTCTTACCAAGAGGTATCATGTTAGACAGTAACTGCGTTGTGTTGGTCAGATAGGCGACTGAATATGTACATGGGGCGACTGCTCCATGTAAATATTCTCTCTTCATTCAGCAATCAGCTGCATCTTCTTACACTGGAAGCCGACCCCAAGATATTTGGGAAAAGGCAAATTGACTAAGTTTATAGGGAAAATCATTAGTGATAGTAATCGATTCGCAAAGTAAAATAAACCTATTACAATGTAGGTATTCGATGATGACGCACCTATTAGTTTTAATGCACAGCCAAATAATAGTCCTCCGGACCGAATTTCGGCCATGGCGACCAATCTCAGCGGAGAGCAGCCTTCTGCGCGGACATAATATTATAGTAGACAAGTGTGTGCGCAGAGGCAGTCCCAGGTAAAGTCGCTTTCCCCTCACTCTCATATGTCCGATCATGTTTTCCGAGACACAGGGGTATCACACCACCAAGTTCCAAAGTCCCTGGCTGTTACTAAGAAATTCCTAATTAAGAAACCCAACAACATTTTGCTCGACCCGGGAACCGAACCTAGGGGTCCAGCTTTTTTTTTCTTTCTTTTTCCCGTATGGTTAGTAACTAACCTGGTGTGAGAATTTTTATGCTGCCCATGGGCCTCTGACTTAGCATCACATGCTGTTGAGAAATATCTCTCAGACATCAGGTTTCCTCACGATGTTTTCCTTCACCGATTTTTAGCAAGTGATAATTATACCGGCTTTAGACCACGAAACCAACGGGGCAGTCAAATATAGAGTCAAATACAAGTCTATGACATGAAAATGCGCCAAAACAAAATGTTACAATTGACGCTGCAAAGTGATAATCACGCAACAATTTTAAGTGATAATAATAAATCATTATTTTTGATATGATAAGATAGTATTATTTTTGATAAATGATTAACATCTGCATTGTCAGGTGTTTGGGCGTGTTAAGCCGATAAAAGATTTATTTCTGTGAATGAGTTTTAAAAAACACTTTTGTACGTCAAGAATCTTAATTAATTTGATAATAAGAGGAAAATGATATATTTTTTTTAAATCTATTCTTCCTGTTGCTGTCACACGTTAGAAATTCAGAATGGGTTATACGACAACAGCTTTGCCGCGGTAGATTGCACAAGACAGGGTGTCCTGTGTGAGCATGAAGTTCCAATTTCGGAGGCAATGTTAGTCTTCCGTACTTGTTATGAAGTTTAAATTAGAATGATTGCCTTGATAAGCTCTGGGCAATCATTATAATTTAACTTTACCTTACCGTAATATTACCGTCGACCACGAATGAGCTGAGTAGTGACTTTAGTTGCTACACGAAAAGATACTCATTTCATTGCGATGGCGCAACGTATTCTGAATTCTCACAACGAAATCTGTATCTTTTCGTATAGAAAATAAAGTTATATTTTGAATCGCTCTTTAAAAGAGCGCGCGCAGCGTCGCGTCGCGTCTCGGTGTGAGGTGACCATTATTGCACCCAAACGTTGCACAAGCACAACCAATTATGAAGCTTTCAGAATACAGGAACGTGACAGCAATCATGTAAGTCTTAGAGCATTTAACCTAATGTAAGTATTAGCGTTAGTACTATTAGTTATTATGTGGTATTAGGTACTCTATACATAATGTATTTTTACCCATAACCACAGTAACAAAGTCCAATGGTAATAATAGCAGGAAAGTCCGAGATGTGTCCACTGATGGTACATATCCCACATAAATTCAAATACCACTACCAGCTATGTATCCATAACAGTGACAGATACGTATACAGACGATTGACGAACATAGAAAATCCTCCTTCTATGAAGTCGATTAAAAAAAGGCATATATGGTAAAATAATTATTATAGACCATTGTTATATTGTATATGACGTAGAAACGTTATCACGTCACACGCATGCGACAGCATTACGCATTTTCCTTTGTGACAAGAACTGGATTTCAAATGAGGTTTTTATCTGTACCTAAATGGGTAGAAAATCTAGTGTCCAAAGGACTTGCAATAAAATATTCCATTACGATTATCGGGAATTTTAATAGGTCGTCTTCGCCTGCCAGTTTGGGCACAACCATTTACGACCAAGAATCAATTCAAATCAAATCAGTTTATTGCAAACATGTTGTACAGAGGTTGGAATAGGATCATAATGCTTTAGGGTCAAACTGGTCCCACGTACGTAACGTATGCGGTCCATGCAGTTTCTTGCCCGTTCTTCTCCATAGGTACCTACTGCTTTGGAATGGGCAACTAGCTTCATCTGTCTGACTGATCGAGCCCTTGACAATTCAAAAGTGCCTGTAATTGGTTTATTTGAAATAAATACTTTGAGTTTGAGTTTTATTATGATATCAGGACTCTTTTACATGCAAAATATGCAATAGAAACACACTTACCATATACGACGAAATCTCATGTCTCCCACGCAACGTCGACCTGCGTCGTCTGACGTCGTCTGATGTCCACATCGCCATGGGGAGGTGGAGAGGATGTTCTACGCTTTCCCACGCGTGTGACCAGTGTGTTCCTAGAACTTACCGAGAAAGGTAAACACCTTTTGAAAAATTACAACAGCATCTGATGTCAATGTACAGACGCCAGCACATCAAGCTACCCCTAACTGTCAAATTTTCTCAATTAAAAATGAACCTTATGTCTTTGCAATAAAGTTGAAATACTATCAAAGAAATTTGACAGATTGTGGTAACTTGATGTGCTGGCCTCTGTACGTAGCATACATGGGACAAAACACCCATTCTCCTGCGTTGCATTGTGGTTCGTGGGTCCAGTTTGTCTCTTGCTGTCTGAGCTTGCTGTAGTCTTGAATTTGGATTCATCATGCACCCTGCGAGGGCACCGTTAAACAAAATAATACAAATAAATTAAAAAAAAAACACGTTTTAAAAAACAAAAACCCGTCACAATGACGTGACATAGCCAACCCTTTTGTCAAAACAATATAATTTTAATAGAAAAAGTCCTCAAACCATTCCAACATGGATTTGCCCGCAATTAAATCATATGAAGAACAAGCTATTGACACAGTGGTGTCTGTGATAAACCGGGCGAAGGAAAAGCTAGGGATGCGCATGACCCTCAAGCAACTAGCGAGTGAGTACAGCGCCACGGTCCGGGCACTGCTGCAATCTGTAGAAAAACGTTTATGCTGCGATTGCAACTCTGCTGATTCAAAACACACGGTACTCATCATATTCTCAGTTATATATGGTTTTCTCGCACTGGAATAGGCGTATTTATGCTTCATAATTAATTTGAATCTAGTAGTAATTTCCGTGTCAAACCCTATGGTGATTTACATACGGCATCGCCCACCGCCGCGGTAGGCGGTGAAGCGGATATCATGTTGCATTAGTCTCTAAGAAATCCGTTGATGCCATACACACGTACACCGCGCCGCCCGAGCGTTGCTCGTTTCTACCGCAAACTGCTCCTGCCGCGTGGTCGAGCGGTGCAGTGTATTAATCGCCTAATCCGGTTTTGGGAGTATGGCTCGGGGCCATAGAAATATAAAAGAAACTTCTTGTACCTTAGCGGCCTCATATACCTTTTCAAGTATCTCAATATGATAGTCTTAATTTTAATCAGGTACCCAAGTTGGAACCAGGTTCGTTATTGGAATAGAACATACATTACGCCATGTTTCTCTAAATTCTTTCACTCGCTTCAATACGATGTGAGAATCTAAAATTGTGTGACTGTCTGATTCGACTGACTAACAATGACTAGTATTCCCTAATCTGGCCATCTAATAGAACTGTTCTCTCGGGAACTTCACAGTTGCAGCGTGGGGACGGATTTGGCTCTCCTGATGCGTGGAAACCCCATAAACCATCTTTTAAGAGCTTTGGCTGCATGACAGCACTGAACATTCTACCTACAGTATCTACCCCTTTAGAGACTAGAGGTCTGACGGTTACGTACGTATAATCATTCATAAATTGGACAATATACCTACTCTCACGTTTTGCCAGGGGCTCAAATCTATAAACCTTTTGGTTTCAGTTACCAGTCAAATTGCGTACACGTTGAAATTGACATTTCTTCACATGATCTTTTCTCGAAATGATGGTCAAGCAAACATAACGTTGCCGCCGCATGACAATGCAGTGCTTTAAAATACAAGACATTCCAAACAAGTAAGTCGCTGTCGTTCTTGAAGACTCTAAACAGATATGTTCCGAATTCACACCTTAGCCCCTTACAAATTCGGCTCCATGAAGATCTATTCGATAAAAATAAAATGGTCTTTAAACCTTTTGAACGCCATTGTTATGCTCTGTACGCCAACGACACAAATACGTATAAAAAAATTAAGTAATTACTTTTGTGTGTGTTTATATAGATATCTTAAAAATTGAAGCTGTCGTACGTATTTAATGATATAAAAAAAATTATAAGACTCCATATGGATATTGGGCAATTCATTATAACAAGATGAAATTTTGTAGCTTGGCGTGGAGGGCACGCGCGTGCGTTTATGCTCTGGCGTTCATCTAAGCGTTTCCTATTTTCCCGTAGGGATTGGTAGCTGTAGTCGAATCCAATGGGAAGTTGTTACAAAGCTTCTCAGCGTATGCTTTGCGTAGACGCGAACTCACTCGAAGTACACGTTGCGATTTTATTGACATGTTTGAATGAGTAGCTCCGTTTTCATCCACACTAATATTATAAATGCGAAAGTAACTCTGTCTGTCTGTCTGTTACCTTTTCACGCCTAAACCACCCAACCGATTTAGCTGAAATTTGGTATGTAGATAGTTTACATTCATGAGAAGGACATAGGCATATTATTTTTTGGAAATTCAACCCCTAAAAGGGTTACAAGGGGTGGCAAAGTTTGTATGAGAAAAATATTTTTATTGCACATTTTTGTATAGGTAGGGTAGGTAGGGTAGGTAGGGTAGGTAGGGTAGGTAGGGTAGGTAGGGTAGGTAGGGTAGGTAGGGTAGGTAGGGTAGGTAGGGTAGGTAGGGTAGGTAGGGTAGGTAGGGTAGGTAGGGTAGGTAGGGTAGGTAGGGTAGGTAGGGTAGGTAGGGTAGGTAGGGTAGGTAGGGTAGGTAGGGTAGGTAGGGTAGGTAGGGTAGGTAGGGTAGGTAGGGTAGGTAGGGTAGGTAGGGTAGGTAGGGTAGGTAGGGTAGGTAGGGTAGGTAGGGTAGGTAGGGTAGGTAGGGTAGGTAGGGTAGGTAGGGTAGGTAGGGTAGGTAGGGTAGGTAGGGTAGGTAGGGTAGGTAGGGTAGGTAGGGTAGGTAGGGTAGGTAGGGTAGGTAGGGTAGGTAGGGTAGGTAGGGTAGGTAGGGTAGGTAGGGTAGGTAGGGTAGGTAGGGTAGGTAGGGTAGGTAGGGTAGGTAGGGTAGGTAGGGTAGGTAGGGTAGGTAAGTTGGTAGGTAGGGTAGGTAAGGTAGGTATCATAGTTAAGACAGGACAACGTCTGTCGGGTCAGCTAGTATAGTATATACCTAGTACACAAATTGATGAGTTGATGCTAGTCATCCCGATCCCTGTAGTCGTTCAGTTTCTAAGTTTTTAAGCCCTGGCTGGATGGTTTAATTTATTGAGGCATCCTCAGCAGCCGACAACCTCTTAGGTTGACCTGCGAGATGCCATCCTCAAAAAAAAAGAATCCCATTTACCGGACTCTTGTGAAGTGCACACGTTTAACAAAAGCGTAGTTACCAGTGCGAGACAAACCATGAGCATGTGGAAATGCATATTCCATCTTTCATTATAACACTAAGGGCGGATTTCACCAATGATACTCAAATCAAAATCAATCAAAAGTCGTTTATTCAAACTAGGCAGAAAATCAGCACTTTTTGAAGGTCCAAGTTACATAAGACAGTCCCCTGATACTGAATGCAATCAGCACGTCTAAACCACGTTTAAGAGCTGTCATTGTGACAATTGCTGTAGAATATTGACAGCTGAACGCGTTCGTTTCATTGGTGGAATTGGCACCTAAATGGGATATCATCCTTATCATATTTTTTTACATCTTAGAATCCTCCTACTTTATACAATCTTGCTTTTGCGCATGAGTTTATGGATTTATTAAATACTAGCTTCTGCCCGCGGCTTCGCTCGCGTGGAGGTCGGAAATTATCCCACAGGAATGTTCTACCGGGATAAAAAATATCCTATGTGTTAATCCAGGATATAAACCATCTCTGTGTCAAATTTCATCCAAATCTATACAGTAGTTTTTACGTGAAAGAGTAACAAACATCCATACATCCATACTTACAAACTTTCGCCTTTATAATAGTAGTAGGATTGGCGTTGATTGTATATATCTTAACCTAACTGGTTTTTTTTTAATCTAGACAGTCGCGACTTATTTGCCAGCAATGTGAAGCTCTCCCTGAAATCCATCCGACCGCCATACGCGATCACCAGCGAGAAGTTCATCAACGAGACGATTAAGAGTCATTGGCATCTTGGGGAAACTTTCAAGTATTTCGTAAGGTACATGGGAGGAACTAGGAGTGAAATGTCTCAATATTACTACTTTGAGGTTGGTAAAAAAGAAACAAACTTACAAACATACAGGAACCTTTTTTTTTGAGGGTGGGAAATCCTCATATGACCCTTCCCGCTCTGGACGAAGCGGAAGGGAGTGTCAGACTCTTACTGACTAAAACCCATCCATGTTCCTTCCTATGATGATTACCCACCCTCCAAAAACAAAGAAAGACTAACCCTTCGGGTATCACGGACATGACGTTATGATCTCAAAGAATCAATAGATCCTTTGCATTGCAGGCTATCTTCAGCCAGCCGACAGTCGCATACCCCATACCTCAGGCTACAGCATCAGTCTTTTTCACGCTTCAAGACAAGCACATTGACCCCCCAGAAAAACGAGGAGTGCCCACGGTAAGTTGAGCAATTAGTTTTAAGGTGCAACCAGATTGCGTTTGATGTCATCGCCTCAAAATATACACATTACATTTTAATCACGAGTTAAGAAGGCTTTTAGGAACCTGTTAATTGCTGACTTTTCGCACCGTGTCATCGGCGAGTACTCGTTTGTCGCAGCAACAGCAGCTATTAAAAACAGTACTCGTTAGTCGACACTCGCTTGGCGAACAGACCACTTCTTCTTCTTCGTGTGGTTAGCGACTAACCTGGTGTCAGAGTTTTAATGCTGCCCATGGGCCTCTGACTTAGCATCACATGCTGTTGAGAAATATCTCTCAGGCATGCCGGTTTCCTCACAATGTTTTCCTTCACCGATTTTAAGCAAGTGATAATTATACAATACGCACATGAATCCGAAAAATCAGAGGTGCGTGCCTAGGGTTCGAACTCGAGACCTATAGCTTGGCAGACCGATGGTCACACCACTAGGCTAACAGACCACTTGCTGGGAAAGTCTCGTTTGATACACACGCATACGAGTAATCGCTCGTCACATTTGCGCACTCGTTACTCGCTCGCCAACTACTTTTTACTAGTCACTAGTTCTAGTAACATCTCGTTCATCGCCGGCGATGGGATAGGTGCCTGGTACCAGATAGGTCTCAAATATTGTTGTCATTTGGCGTCGGTCTGGTTTGACTCCGTGTCAATTTCACCAATGAAATTGAACGCGATCAGCACAAATTTAAACTCCGTTCAAAATTTGTCAGTGTAAATTTTTTACAACGAACAGCTCTTGAACGCGGTTTAGATGTGCTGATCGCGGTCTAGTTCATAGGTGAAATCCGCCTTTAGTGGAGTAATATTTGAGCCGTTTGTAAAGAAGTCGTCGGGAGAAGTTCTATGACCATGGTATACCTATCTCTGTCGCTACAGAATTGCTAGTCAGAATACTGTGGGCACCGATACAATTACAGCCAGGACATACCTATATAATATTTTACCTGGGATAATAACGCATCCGATCCGGCGATTCCCCTTGTACAGAGGCCAGCACATCAAGTTACCACAATCTGACAAATTTCTTTAATGGTATTTCAACTTTATTGCAAAGACATAAATTTTTAATTGAGAAAAGGAGAATGAACAAAAGTGGTCCAAATATCCACCACTAACGAGACCTATGCTGTCTAATAGTCCACTAAATAGAGAGTAACTTTCAGTATGACACAAAAAAAAATAAGCTGTTAGTAAAAAGTTACGGCTATATGAAAAATATTAATATTTTAATTTGGTTTTACTTGACTATTGATTTAAATAGCTTGTGAGTTTTATTAAAACACGAATAAAACTAGTGTGTGTGCGTTTTATTTCTTCCGGGACTTTAACCAAAGTCTATTTCAGCGAGAACCTAACATGGGACACCAAGCGGCATGACACGACATGCGTAGATTAGTTCAAAACTCCAATGAGCAGGATAATATTTATGATATTTTTCGCATAAAAAGGTAAAAAATATGATTTTTCACTCAGTCATAACTTTTTACCGACTGCATATTTTTGGTTGCGGTCTGGTTATAATGACTCAGTATTTAGTAGACTATTTTATTTCATAGGTCTTGTTCGTGGTGGACATTTGGACCAAGCTCCATATATTTTTGGTCATTCTCCTTTGACAGTTAGGGATAGCTTGATGTGCTGGCCTCTGTACTAGTAGAAGTTAATACAGCTGACATTGACAGTGAGAACTTATGTAGAGATAATCTACGGTACATAGCATGGTGGCCTCTCAAAATTGCCGTTTCAATGTTTGGGGTCACAGCCTTACGAAAGAGTTTGTGAAGTTGTAAGTATTCTCCTTCAGCAGTCGGCCGGCGGCAAAATGCGTTGTGAGTCTTGGTGGGGCTTTGTAATTACTTTTACAAATACTTTCAAGCGTTATGATCTTTCAAGGGGCGGGCCATGGTTTCGTAGTTTTTCTCTACTATTAGCTGAGCTAGCTGCACGTTTGAAATCCCATCAATAGGCATAGTAACAGTCAGTATAAACTACAATTCAAATAAAAGTATAGTTTTCCAGTCATCAACCTATTTTATGACCGTAATAGGCATAGTCCATGTTAGTTTTATTTCTTTTTATCATTCATTGGGTGATATTGGTTAACAATTGCTACCTACAATGAAATGACGTATTTAAATGGACGTGCCTAATTATGATAACTAAGCTTCTGCCCCCGGCCCACCGCGTCGCGCCGCGTCGCATCGCATCGCATCTGCCGTCCGCGCTAATTACTTCGTTTTCGCTTAGCTCCTTAAGGTCGTATTGTGATGATAAAGCCGAAAAAAAAATAACCTTTCCTTTTAACCTTTTTGGCTATTAAATGCGAAAATAATTTTGCAAATCCAACTGTTAGTTCGTGAGATTGACGCGTTCAAACGAACAGACGCTTCAGCTTTATTACATAAAGTACCTATAGATTATACACATTGTTCAAAACCCAGCCTATATGCTGTGGTTTGATTAATCATAGTATTATATTCTATTATTTTAGGTGTATAGTATTCGTAGGTATTTGGAGCTCGTGGCTGTTACCTGGTGTTATCTGGCTACAATAGGGAAAATGTGGTAACACGTCACGGTTAGGTAGGTTTTGAACCTAATTGTGACGTAGCAAGCCCCCACTCCCCAACTTTAGTGCGTTTTATCTAAGTCATACTAGTATATAATGCACTGAACTGAAATTACGACACTCCTGCCTTCAATGTGTTTAATGTTTCTCATACGTCGTTATTTTAGATTTTGTGTTTCCTTTTGTTCATGTATTAAAAAAATTATGTTATGTAGGTAAGAATTCTATATTTTTAGAAAACACACATTCATTTATTATTCTAGAGGCTGAAACAAAAGAGACTGTTATTTAGTAAATGAATGATTTTCTTACAATAAATTAAGTTTATTTTCTTAGCGATTTCCCAAATTTCTGAAAATCTGATTTCCCCTCAATTTTTTTTTAATATATACTTAAATTGGGTGCCGAACTTTCCATCTGTGAGACCGTGTGCTACAGATTTTGGTATAGGTAGGTTAAAAGGCTAGGAAGACGATTATAAATTTTCTAGGTTCTGCTGACTAATATCATCGATAGAGAGCATTCAGTTCTATCCCTATTGTAACTGAAACTGAAGCTTATAGCCGTAGTAAGGTAGATAATCTTAGAAAGTGGGGCACTGTCCGGTTATTTGGGTTGTACCAACGCATCATGTCCTACGTGACGTGTGTCATAATAAATTGTATTAAAATACACATTTTACGCAAAATTACAACAATAAATTCGTCTAGAGCGACGTAATAATGCATAGTGGCGTAACGCCAGCTAATAATACGTAGGTAAATACCTACTTGCTAACATTATTAACAACGAAACCGGTAGCTATTTTACGAAATCCAAATGATTTCAAAAGGAAACCACAATAGATTTTAAAATGTCGGTATTAAAATCGGGTCAGATAAAAGATTACTCAGTCTCCTTCACATTATTTTAAAGCAATAATACTTTTAAGTTCTTTCTTTGTCGTGTAGTTCGTTGGCGCAAAACTACCAACGCGACGACTAAAAAGCAAGCTTCTTTAAATCGACAGCGTCTTTACCAGGAAGCCCGTCCGATACCCGTTGAAAACTGTGGCAGATACTCTTCCCCCTCGTACTTACTCTCTTCTACCAAAGTAGCATCTACCTTTCGCTGTTCACTTCGAAGTCCATGAACCGTCTTCAGGCATGAGTGGGAAGATGTAACTCCAACCTGGCAAAGTGAGTGCCCCGACGATACGGCAGCAGGGAAAGCTATATCGCGAACTATGCTCCATCTTCTATCAAACCCTCTGTCTCCCGAAACATGCAGCCTAAGCGATCTCTGCCACCGAAGACGTGGAAGTTGTGAAGTTTTTGGCCAACAAAATCTGAAATACAGTCCTGCTAGTGATACGGAGAAGAAAACTCGTATACTAATACAGTGTGTTAGGTTAAACGAGGGACATACTTCCAGGTACTCATGAAAATGAACAACTTTGACTATGGAACTATACCTGAAAACACGAAAAAAATGTTCTATACATTTTGACGACTTATGCGGACATAAATGTACTGAACACCTGATTTGTTTTTCGTGATTTCAGGTATAGTTCCATAGTCAAAGTTGTTTATTTTCATAAGTATAGTACCCCCAGAAAGTATGTCCCTCGTTTAACCTAACAGTTACACACTGTATAATTAACAGATTTTAAGCTCATGTTTTGCGTCACGTAATTGTTCCAAAATCGGTATAAATTAATAAAACATTATCCGTAACTACTTAATTAACATAGGTTTTCGCAATATGTTTAGGTTTTTCCCTAATTGTATGATTAATTAACTAAAATCACACCAAAATACTTACCTAATAAAAATATTACTGTGAATCATATGCATTGACGTAACAAATGTAGAGTCAATATGTTTTATTTTTACACTGAATAATATAACATCACGCCTTGTTCCCTCGCAGGGTTAGGCAGAGGTGTACCCATAGTAGGTACAGACGCGCACATTAAGCTATCCCTAACTGTCAAATTTTCTCAATTAAAAATGAACCTTATATCTTTGCAATAAAGTTGAAATACTATCAAAGAAATTTGACAGATTGTGGTAACTTGATGTGCTGGCCTCTGTACATACACCTACATTTCACCAGCTATGTTTAAGTCCCATGTAATAAGGGGTGAGCCTATTCCATTTCCAGTTAGCTGTCACATACCTAATCACTGACTTTGGCAAGACTGCTTTTCTGATTTTTGGGCTTTTTACTACCCGTAACGACTGTCAAAATACTTGTAAACAACAAGCAGAACCAACTGCTTATCGTGTTTCAAATCAAAAGTCATTTAAACTAGGCTGAAAATCAGCACTGTATGAACCTCGAAACTACATTATTATTCTTCTTCTTTTCGTGTGGTTAATGACTAACCTAGTGTCAGAGTTTTTATGCTGCCCATGGGCCTCTGACTTAGCTTCACATGCTGTTGAGAGATATCTCTCTGACATGCTGGTTTCGTCACTATGTTTTCCTTCACCGATTTTACGCAAGTGATAATTATACAATACGCACATGAATCCGTAAAATCAGAGGTGCGTGTCTTGAGTCGAACTCGAGACTTATGACTCTGCTGTCTGACGGTCACACCACTAGGCTATCACTACATTATTAAGACAGTCCCCCAAAACGCCCTTCCTTCACCCCATCCTAGTGCTTTAGCTGGTAGAAGAAGTAGCGACACAAACTCCCCTTACATAATATAAGGCGTATGCATAGTTTTAAAGCGCTGTTTCCTCTTTCAGATGTGGTTTAGAATCGAAGGTCATCACACGGATCATGACATGCGGTATGTGACGCTTCCAGCAGACTGGATCCTAGCCGTGCTTCAAATGAAGATAAAGCTGTTCAAGAGGATTGAGTCTATTCGAATGTTTTAATATTTTATCTGCCTGCTGTACTTACTATAAATAAAGAAAATACAATAATGATTTTTATTTATTTAATGTGCCAATTCGAAGACATGTGACATCCACCAACCCGCGCTGAGCGTGTACGGCCCGTAATCCATTACGGCCCACTCCCGCTCGAAGAGAGGAGTCCTGTGTCCCAGCAGTGGGACCATTATAGGCTATATCTATATACATATAATAAATCTATTACATATAATAAAATTGTAAAAAACTGGCAGGGGTTGTTATTATATCGATGTCGAACCCGAAATTGTGATTAAATTTTTTTTTGTCCGTTTGTCTGTTTGTCGGTTTGTCTGTTTGTCCGTGTGTTTGTGCACGCTAATATCAGAAACGGCTTATTCGATTTAGATGCGGTTTTACTAATATATTGTAGTAAGCTTCACTTAACATTTAGTGTTTATTTCATGTTAATCGGTTCATAAATAAAATAGTTATGTCAATTTAAAGAATCACGGCGAACATTTGTTAAAAGCATTACTGTAAAGTAAGTTTTCAGCTACCCAAACGACGGTATTTGTTATTCAAAATATCCTGCCCGAAAATTCACTATTCCACGCGGACGAAGTCGCAGGCACAGCTAGTATATAATATGTATCATGTATGTCTTTTTTGTGAGAGTATTAATATTTAGTCTTGTACCGATCAAACTTTCAAGTAACTACCTATTTACCCAAAACCTGCCTAACATACTATTTTTAAACCTGTTTCAACTTTGTCCTCCAATTTCATTTTGATTCAGGAAAATAATGAACTTGGTAGGTAACTAATTTCTAACAACATTCATAAATCTCAATTAAATAAAAATCAAGATATAAACCCAAATATCTAACCTAACATTATGAAATAAATAAACGTCGGGACAAAATAAATTACCAAAGAATCTACAGATGCGATCAGCAAAATTACAACATTTTGAGGTTTCCGACATAATCGTGAGAGAATTTTCAACGAACTACTAAAAAAACGTAGGCTGTATTTTTATTACAGGAAAATGTGGCTGATGACTCATTCATTGATAATACCGGTTCTCAGAAGGACATATGTTAATTTTCGTATCGAAGCTATTTCGCAATATATTGCATTCCCAGGCTTCTAACCGGTTTTGAGGTGGTGTCTGTAAGCGATCGCGGTATCAATGCGATTCGTTTTAACAAAAATTTTCATCCTTGTATCTTGTCGGATTCGTTCTGCAGCGTCTATTAGCGGTTTTATTGATGAATAAGTTTAATGAAGGTAAAAATCATAGTAGCTACCTATAATACCTATGTTGAAAGACATCATCATCTGCCTAGCCTTTTCCCAACTATGTTGGGGTCGGCTTCCAGTCTAACCGGATGCAGCTGAATACCAGTATTTCACATAGAGCGACTGACCTCCACAACCCAGTAACTGGGCGATGCGATACCCCTTGGTCGTGGCTGTTAGATTTTCGGGCTTCTGACGACCCGTAACGACTGTGTTTAAATATAAAATTACCTACAAAATGTCGTGAAATTGTACAGAGGCCAGCACATCAAGTTACCACAATCTGTCAAATTTCTTTGATAGTATTTCAACTTTATTGCAAAGACATAAGGCTCATTTTTAATTGAGAAAATTTGACAGTTAGGAATAGCTTGATGTGCTGGCGTCTGTACACATTAGGTACTTGCGGCGCCTCCGCGCGCGCCCCATTGCCGCACGATTTTACACGACCTATCAAAACATCGAGATTATAATAGCTATGTAAAATTTTATGTCACTTTAATATACCCATAAATCTTACGGAATAAATTCTCTTGATGATTGTAAAAATAACATCAAAATCCATTGTTAAAAGTACTATAGTTACGTGATCATACAATACAATCACGAAAAGCAGCTTTATTTTATACTACACCAGATATACTGATATTCTCTAAACAATTGTTCGTTTGTTAAACATCACAATATTTACTACTACTGCAACAGTTTTATGGACCATTTCATTTGATTACATCAATCAAAAGGCAGTCGGTTATATTACCATTATCATCGCAATCGTCATCTGCGCGTAGGAGGATATCACTGACAATCCTCTTAAAATGGATGTTTATGTTACAAAGTCACATACCTGAATAGAATCAAAAATAATCTTTAATCAGTGCCCTCCACTAATCACTTTTAAAAAGGGACCTCACACAGCTTATTGAAGAACTAGCACTTTGCCCGCGGCTTCGCTCCCGTGGTCTTTCCCGTGGGCCCCGTTATTTTTCCCGGGATAAAAAGTAGCCTATGTCACTCCTAGAAAACTAAGCTTTCTAACGGTGAAAGAATTTTTAAATCGGTCCAGTACTTTCGGAGCATTCATTTCAAACAAACAAACAAACAAACAAACAAAAAATCAAATCTTTCCTCTTTATAATATTAGTATACATAGATGATTTTCTTTTCTTTTCTGTTCTTACACACGTTGCCTACATCTCTTTTTATCTACTTTCCTACCGCATGTGTGCTGGAAAAGATTTCTTCAGAACACATTTTCTGTTACTTTCTTCTTGTCTGTTTTTAAGTGTGTTCATAAATCCTACTACTATTATAAAGGCGAAAGTTTGTAAGTATGGATGTATGGATGTTTGTTACTCTTTCACGTAAAAACTACTGTATAGATTTGGATGAAATTTGACACAGAGATGGTTTATATCCTGGATTAACACATAGGATATTTTTTATCCCGGTAGAACATTCCTGTGGGATAATTTCCGACCTCCACGCGAGCGAAGCCGCGGGCAGAAGCTAGTGGTTAAATAAATAAAATGAAGGTCTTAGTCAAATAAGTAATCATAATCACAGCATTTATCATCTACTTCCCACCTTTACTATATGTTTTTCCATCATCATCATCCTATATACTCCATATCTTGCAGTGGACTGCCCACTGCAAGATATGGCCCTTCTACAGACGTTATATAACTCAATCCTCGACTACTCGCGTTCTTCCATACTACCCTGAAGATCGTCGCTCGACAGTGATATTTCAATCGTCCAAACCAAAAAACAACTAAATTATCTCACACCTATTTGCAACTAAACTACTTCTATTCCCACCATTTCTAAGTATTGAACGATCAGTTCATTGTTTCCTATGAATCATTCACCGGAGCTTGCGATCAATGTCCTTGCGCAAGCGCTGCTACTTTCACTTGGCAACACCGAGATTTATATGCAAATGGCAAGACTTGCACGCGACCATTAAAACTGTGTTGCTAGTTAACAAAACGTGTTTGAAGGATAAACAAAGTGTGATGTTAATGGGTTTACCTGCTTTCTCCCCATTTCGTGCGTAACAATAGCATAACAGTTACGATTGTTCCATCTGGTGATTGTATATTTGTTTGTGATCTTATTCATTTGTAGTGAATCCATTCATTGAAAGATTATCTATATCACAATCGTGATATCTACTTTCATAATTTCAAGATTTCTGAAATTCGAATGTATTACGTACAATTATCTTACTCCATAGCTTACTTGACAAAATATTTTTAGAACGTGCACTAAGTACACGTGCAATAGAAGAACAATAGATTACTTGTTATCGTGTAGGTACCAATAGTCTTTCAGATCAGCAGTGACTAAATCTAGTCCGAATAGGCGAAGCAATTGGTCTACTTAGTTAACTTTGTGGTGATCCAGCCAAATTTAGCATGATGATCATTGATAATTTTTTAATACATCAATGATGATGATGTTGGTTTCTTGGTCTTGCATAACTGTCATTGTCAGCCTAATTAGGATTAACTGACTCGCGTTCGTGGTTTTTTCTTCACTTACGAAAATCCCCAACAGATTCATAAAACACCACAACAGTGAAAATAAAAGACAGGATCTTAAGATCTCGATTATTCTCAAAGGTTCACAGCTTGGAAACAATGCAAAAAGGTTTATCGCTGCCATCAAATTCCAGATAAATAGACAAAAATCTACCTGGCCACCGCACCGGCTTCGCGCCATAATGACTCAAACTGTCATTCAACCGCGCATGCGCGTAGCGTTCGCACGGCCATCGCGTTTTGCCGCCATATTTGATAAATTCGAAGTGTAAACACAGCCGTTTTTGAATTAAAAAGTGTTTGTTGTGCAAATTGTGATAATGGTGCGCACTTTTAAACTAGTGGGGTGCTTCAAGGTGCCAAAACGTGGTACTAAAGTGGTACCAGCGTCGAGTGGCGAGGGAATTTTCACAATCGACATGTCTTCTACCTCCACATTGGATGTTGTAAGTTAATTGCAAAATAATGACCTATTAGGAATCTTAATAAAATTGTTGAATTCACGAAGAGAAACGTCAGGCTTGTTATGACTTTTCGATAGCGTTGTGTCAACTAACAGCTGTTTGATGTGACGTCATTTGAATGTAGCTTGACCGTAAGTTTAGGAGAGGTTATGGCTGTGCACCGTAGTTAAGTAATGAGATTATAATTATTATAATTAACTTTTGAATTGTAATATATTGTTACCAAGTTATTGGTCACTAATTCAACATAATCATTGTATGAATATCTGAGTTAAGGTTTCACTTTATCAACAAGAAATTAAAGCAAACTTGAAGCCCAATTATAAAATGATTTTTGATAGTATTATGACTCATAATTATCCACGCCTGATTGCGGTCGGTTTCTAGTTCTAGCCTATCAAGACGACGTTGAGATAATTAACACTATAATCGTAACAGCATGTCACGACTTTGGTAATAAAAAATTTCGAATCACGTGACTGGTTCTTCATCAGTTAGAAGCCACTCCAAGACGTCTGTTTTGTCACAGTTTTTATAACTTCATAACCAGCCTATAATGTTCCCACTGCTGGGGTACAGGCTCTCCGAGAAGGGTGCCGTAATCCACCACGCAGACCCAGTGGTACGCGCGCCCAGTGGCTCAGATGGTGGATGTCACATGTTCTAAAATGGTACATGCTGGCTTCCTCACGATGTTCCTTCACCATTTTGAGAGCATTGGTGATTATTTTTTTTACACAAAGTAAAGTGCCTCCCTGGGTTTGAACCTACAACTCGTAAGTCAGTTTAGTTTCCACTGGGCTCCCTGTTTGTATGACCAATGTTGCTAAATTCCTGAAAATGTCTTGCAATGGTCGTCCCTTCGCACTAGGTGTTTTTTTTTTAAGGCTAGGAAATCATCCAATTGACTTCTCTCGCTCTGGGTGGAGCGGAAGAGAGTGTCAGACTCTTACTGACTAAAACCCATCCATGTTCCTTCCTTAGCCCTTTATGTTCCTGGGTAGCGGTAACCCTTTCGGACAATCCCGCTTATCGCACTAGGTGTAGCCTGGTGACTTGATAGGTGGTTATACCGCCTTTTATGCTCGCATGTATCCAGTCAAACGTGTATTGGATATTTTTTTCCTCATGCAATGCACCTACAATTTTATTGAGTCCTAGTTTTGTGATAGTAAAAACCCATTTTGTTGTACGACACAAATTGTACAAGTATCATAAAAGTTACCTGTAAAGTCTGATGCATTTTAAGCTAAATCGGGCTAGACAAAAAACCAGTCCATGAATGTGAAATTGCCAGAGGACACAAATAATTATTACATTGTAATTTAGCACCTTCTAGACACCTCAGACTCTGTCATGTGTTTGTTATTGTTGTGTAGACGTCGTCTAATGCACCTTGAACAGCATACAATATGTATAATCGTCTAACTAGTTTCAAGTTTGAACGGTAACCTTTCTTTGAAACAACCAAGCGTTTCTCTTTTTGTAACTATTCAGCTTTAATTTCAGCTTAAACTATGTATTTGCATTTCCTATTCAGTGGCAAGAGAAAGTTACCATTGTATAATGTAAGTAATGTTTAATGTCTTTTGAAAGCTTGAATTGTACAATGCACAATATTTATCGACCATTTTTATTTTAATGTAATTAGTATTTAAGACTACCACAAAAACGACTTCCGCAACTCTTGGAAGATCTAACGACCCATAAGAAAATTTAATAATCTGCTTAGCCTTTTCCCAACCCTGTTTGGGTCGGCTTCCAATCTAGCCTATCTGACCTCTACAACGTTTAACTGATTAACTGTATAAACTGTCAGAGATCTATAAATGACAGCCGGAACCAATGACTACGTACTACGTACTTTCCGAATCGTGGAGGGGTCTTGGTATGTAAAAATGGTCACCCATCCACGGACACATCAAATGTCTCATAACAAGACAGTATTATGTCGACCATTATGTCCGCTTTTGTACTACTATGGTTTGCGAAAACTTTAAATAAATAATTACAACCCTGAGTAAAAGAGTCATGGTGCTAATAAATCTGTCAACGTAATATTTGGGGTCATCAAACATCAAATTCGATAGGTAAGGGAGTCTACCTCGCAGCTTAGCTCCATCATTTTTATTTTAAATCCTAGTGATTGTATTATGAAATTATACCCAGACACGTATTTGTGGGCACAGGTGGACACAATATGCTAATACATTCGTCTTGCACTTCAATCCTTTTGTCTCACAAAACATGAGTCATTGGGAGAGTGATCAGTTGCATCTTAACTAGTATAATATCAACTTACCACGAATTTTCTGTCTATCTCGTTAAAACTAAAGCAGAAATTCAAAGAGCTCAAAGTACCACCACTACCAGTACTAAGTACAGAGGCCAGCACATCAAGTTACCACAATCTGTCAAATTTCTTTGATGGTATTTCAAGTTTATTGCAAAGTCAAAAGGTTCATTTTTAATTGAGAAAATTTGACAGTTAGGGATAGCTTGATGTGCTGGCGTCTGTACATAAACTCATGTCTTCTTCTCATGAGAGTAACCAGAAACGTTAGAACGAAACCACCTGCTACTCTCCTTCATACTCCTATTGCTTCGTTTACGTTCACGCATCTGGTCAAACACGCACGCTGTTGGCTACAACTACTACCTGATCTTTTTAAAGAACATTACCAATTAGGTCGCTATTATGTCCTCCTACGGCGTCCCCTTCTGCTGCATTTCTTATCATATCAGCCTTGTAAATTTTGTAAATCGCTTTTCATCCTCTCAACATGACCAAACCAGCATACTCTTTTCAATTTTCATCACTACACCTTTTCTCATTCTTCTTCTAAAACTGAAAGCATTTATTTTAATTAAACTATTTACAGGTACCTTTAATTGCCAAAGGCGTCGGTTAGCCAGAAAGATGAAGCTAGTGGCCCATTCTAAAGCAATGATAGCCTAGTGGTGTGACTGACGGACTGCCAATTCTCAGGTCTTGAGTTCGAACCCAAAGCACGCACCTCTGACCTTTCGGATACATGTGCGTATTGTATAATTATCACTTGCTTAAAAAACGGTGAAGGAAAACATATTTCCTTCACCGTTTTTTAAGCAAGTGATAATTATACAATACGCACATGTATCCAGCAGTGAGGAAACCGGCATACCTGAGAGATATTTCTCAACATGTGAAGCTAAGTCAAAGGCCCATTGGGCAGCATAAAAACTCTAACACCAGGTTAATTGCAATAAATCATTTGAATTGAATCACTAACTACACGAAGAAAGAAAGAATTCTAAAGCATAGTATGTTCCTATCGAAAAGGAAGGGTAAGAAATTTCATGGTCAACTTATAAGCTAAAATTCATTTTAAGGATCGACTGAAGTTACCTGTTATAATTAGTAAATAGCCTTTGGCTAGCAATCGAGTTTTACGATTTTCTTCGATACTACTTTGCAATTAGTGTCGTTATTTAAAATTTAATTTTATGCTCTAAGGTGGTGTTCTGTTATGATAATTATGATCTCGTAGTTTGCTTTGATTGTTTTTTTGGCTAATGAAAACTGACTTATTCTAGATTGTTGGGGGTTTAAATTAGTTTTCGATGAGCTAATGAATCAAGCAGTACATTGTGTACTGCAGTCTACTATTGGACATCTGTCACTTCTCCCAAAGTGTGCCACAATACCCGTTTCTCTGCCTCATAAGTAGTATGTCTGTTCCAGCCAGGAATTTCCATGAGTGACAGCGTACACTCATCATTTTTTCACCCCTATCCCAATTTATTTGGGGTCAGCAAAACATGTTTTTTTCTTCCGTACTTTTCTCTTTGTCATTATCTCGGTAATCACTCCCTTTCTACCCATACCAGCTTCCACACAGTCCATCCATCGTTTATTTGGTCTTCCCATAGTCATACTCAAATATGACATCTATCAATAACATTTTTGAAGTTCGGCTAATTGCCCCATTTTGAAGTAGACTAATTTCCGCGTCATTTAGTACTAGTACAATATCAGGAAATGGTACATTATCCTTCTGTTTCATTACCTAATCATCCAAAATCAAAATCTGATAATCATCCATGTTATCGAATACCTCATTCACAGAACGCTCTTCTTTAATATTATTGTTTACTACAACCTAAAAATAGAGCTTTATCTTTGGAAGTCGTGTCTCGCAAGTTTCGCGTTAATTTAAATTAACAATACAAATCCCATTTGTGTGACAGAGTTATTGAGTACGCTGATAACATTCGAACTTATGTAGCACTAATTGATTCGGTTGGTGCAAAATATAAATACTGAGGCCTAATATATCATGCAACTGAATATATTATCTGCCTGTATGCTTGCCGTTTTGTCTCGGCTATGAATAAGACAACTGTTCTACTTTGAGCAAGTAGCATTATTGTGTCCCCAAATGCATGTGCTTTTACTTTATCTAGAGGACACTGTATGTTGTTTGTAACCAACCTCATTCCTTGAGTGCATAGATATTCTATATCTATTCAAACATTCTATGTCCGGTTCTAACTTCTTGCAAGTTTGGCTTAACATTTACCAATCCTATAATGGGATAATATGTTGGATTGAGAATAACTAAAAATTTCATTTCATTAGCATTGAAGACTCCATTCAGATACGCGCTCTTGAAGATATGAGAGTTAGTATTAGCATTGGCAGTCACTAAGAAGCAAGGGATGTTTTAGGCCTTACCAATACTATTAGTGAAAGGCATAAAGACCCAATAAAACTAGTGGACTGTGACTGATTTTATAGAAACTACTAGCTTCATGTCATTACGATTTTCTTAGAAACCGAAGTCTATATTGGAGCGAGTAAGGGTGAAAGCAATGTTAATGTTCTTAGGAAATGAGCTGTCGTTTGTAATGAGCTGTTGTGATCGATATGTTCATGTTAATATGTGATTATTGCACACAGCTGTAGGTGGTGATAAGTCTGTATTGAGGACAGCGTTGACCTTCACAAAAGTATAGAAGTGCGAGCTTTTGCCTGCGCCTTCCGCTGCGTGGAGGTTGCCCCACGGGAACGTACTACCAAAATGAATAGTATTCTATGTCCTAACCCAGGTCATGGTTCAGCTTTGTCTCAAATTTTATCAAAATCCGTTATATCATTAAGGCGTGAAAAATGACAGACAGATGTGAGAGTTACTTTCGCATTATTTTATAAGATTAATATGGATAAGTCTGCAGAACAAGGACTTCTCCAATTGATGTTGCTGTTATAGGTCAGTGTACATTGGTAACAGTATTATCCGAAGTCCAAAAGTCTGACAAAGAATTTTTGTAATTGCTTTAGGTTGCAGAGTCCCTGCGTAGATTTTACGCAGAAGGGCCTCAGAAGAGCATTGTAACTTATTTGTCGTTCCATTTGCTTGGATAAGCCTTAGAATGGACGTTTAAGTATTAATCAACACCAATACACCAATCATAGTACTAACTTCTCGACATATCGTTTGTCCTTACGGCCCGTCAGCCAGTGATGTAATAGGGCAAGCCACCTGCGTTTTATCGACATTTTATGGCCCACATTCCTATTCCATCATACATCAAAATTTTTTTTAAGTCATCAAGCTGTTTACTTTACGACCTAAAGAATGAAATATAATCTTCGGCTATTAACTTTCTACAAGCAGTTTGCAGTCGTAATTCATTTTATATCTTATCTTTTTTGTTTGTCCTGCACTTAACAGACAAATAGTGGACTGATAGAAGATTTGTGTAATGTGTGACATATTGTAAAAAAGTATACTGATAACGTAGAAGAGGCATAGATAATTTTCTTAAAGAGAATAAGATAGTTTTAAGGAATAGAAAAAAAATAAACATGGTACTTCTTCTTAGCGTGTCGACGTACAATCTAAACGGACTCAAAATTCGGCTACATGTTTGGCGCCATCACTAGCGTCCATTCCGCGTTCCATCAGTTCATGTAACGTGTATATGGCAGGACACGATGTTAAGTATCCCATCGTTTGTGGAACAGCACCACATTTACACTCTAAGGGGTTGTCTATGTTTGTTTATGTATATCACCCATGGAACTGATATGGGTATGGAAAATGTATCACAGGAATGTTTTGTGTGCTGTCTCTAAAGCTTATTATTGTTATTATTCGTAATATCAGCTTGGAACTGCTGCGCCACAGAGGAAGGCCTCGTATTATCCAACAAGAATATCACAGAATTAAGGCCAAGCAGGTAACTACCGGTTGCCCTGACAAGTTTCTGTTGCAGGAAAACGATTGGAAATTAACTTACAACTAAGTAATCGCTAGGAACAAAATAATTACCAACATGTCTGTAGCCAAATGCATTAGTACACAAAAAAAACATTTATCACAAATTGCTTGGCCGGTGCTTGGTTTAAAATAACCCTGCAAAATTGAAAATGCATTCTTCAGAATCCTTTTGTAAGGCCAACAGGTCTTTTGAAATAAGTCGTGTTAAACTTACCTGGGAGTTAAATGGTCTATTTTCTGTTGTTCTAAGTTGAGTCTTATCATGTCATCGGTAAGGTTTGGAATAGAATGTGTGGTTATCAAAGGCTTTGTGGGAAATTCCTCGAACGGTTGGTATTGGGAATTCCTTTGTGGATGTTTCATAGGTTGAGGTATTTGAATTATTATAAGTTAGAAGCTTTGCGGTAGTACAGCGGTTATTTTAATAAGACAGTCACGTACAAGAACATTATAAATACGTAGTTGGATCCGAAACGTACCTAATTGATTCAGAGTTTGACGTATTTTCTTTAGGAAAAAGTGTGCAATAAACGACTGTAAAACAAACAGGGAATTTCTGAGCTTGTTAAAATTCTGTACAGGTTTCAGTCAGCTAAGGTATCCTACAGATGTCCAATAATGAACACAGGTCTTTTCCTTTTAGTGACACAGTCTGCGAAAAACAACATGATTTTGCAAAGTTACATTTGAATAAATTCGAAACAGTACGGTTGGAAGATAGAAACCATTAGGATACGCGTCTTTTTGGTTGCACTAAAAAAATACATTTAGGTAATATTTTATTTTATTTTAATGTTTTTAAGGTTCCATACCTTAAAAGGAAAAAACGGAACCATTATAGGATCACTTTGTTGTCCGTCCGTCCTTCCGTCGGTCAAGACCGTTTTTCTCAGGAACGCGAGGAGGTATCAAACTAAAATTTATCTAATACCTAATACTCCGGTCTACTGTCCCTTGGAGCTGTGAAAAAATCAAACTTCTAAGCCAAAGCAATCAAAAGATACAGCGTTTATGCCGCAAATTTCCGCAAATTATAAAGTAAGCAAAAATACACACACATAATTATACAATGTAACGAAAAGCCTAGTAGTATTCGACATTTTAAAAAAAAGCAAAAGAGAAATTTAAAAATTAAGTACCTTCACGACATGGAGAGGATGAGAAAGATGTAACCAGTAGCCCTGCTGAGAACATGGATCAAGATAATAGTTAATATCCGGTGTAATTACTAACCTAAGCTACCACTAATGAAAACCTACTATATAATAATGTTTATTCACATAAATATGTACATTTTTTTTTACAAGTACAGTGCTTAAACTATACTTAAAGTACACAAAAGTATTGGCATTTGAGGCCAAACTAGGCAAAACCTGTATTTCAGCCCTCAACGCCGAATCCCCCTGAGTTACAAATAATTATTTTTATTATGATAGTGTAATGATCCCATATATGAATGTACGTATTTTTACAACTTATAAAATAGAATTAGAGGAAAAAAGAAAAAATATTACAATATCTAAAAGGTAACATTGTAGGTGTGTCGAGTCCTCTCTTACTATAGGACTATAGTTTTTCTACCATTTTATAAAAGATCAAAGTCCACCTTAAATACACGTTATTATAGAAGGAAACTGCTCAGCAGTCAGCATACTAAGCGATGATCGAGCAATTTGCTCACGCACGGCAGTAATCTTAAAGCCTAGATTATTACGGCGACTGGTTCTACCGGCGCGAATGTGTAGCGGTATCGGTAACGTAATGATAGACTGAGAGGTAAATAGAGCTCTTGAAGTCTCTTTAATTATGGGAAAGAAATCGAGTTATATCTTTGAAGAGGCTTCTACCGCCTAAACGTACTTAACATTTTAATGACGATAACTGTCAAGCAAGAAGTGGTTTTGATCTTTTTCAGTTTCGCCGTTTTGCGCATGCGACGCATATTTCCCCCAACATTTTTTTTCTTATGTTCTTTTTTTGCGTCTCGTGCTTACCGCTAATTTACGTATTTTTTAAATTATAAAACAAGCACCAACTTTTCAATATAGTATACAATATTACAGTCACATAGTGGGAAAACTTCCTACAGGATAAACACGATTTCCGTATGTTGATGTGTATGTAGGTAGGTACGTCATACTACAATCACTCGTACGCACGAAGAAACAATTCATGACATAGGTAAATACATGCAATTCTATAGTCTACATAAACCAGATCGTCTCGGTGGTAAGCCCTCCACGCGCGAACGGCGGGTGGACCACTCGGTGACAACTCGCTGCTCGCATGCGTGCTTGCGTTAAAAACAGTATAATCCCCGTGTCACCCTAACTAATATTTTATATGCGCAAGTAAGTTTGGCAACAGTGATAAGTGATCTGGTGATGTGACTGTCAGACTGCCAGGTCTTAGGTCTCGAGTACGAGCTTCGACTTCGAGATGTGCGTATTGTATAATTATCATTTGCTTAAAAAAATATGTAGGACTAGCACTTTGCCCGCGGCTTCGCTCCCGTGGTCTTTCCCGTGGGACACGTTATTTTTCCCGGGATAAAAAGTAGCCTATGTTACTCCTAGAAAACTAAGCTTTCCAACGGTGAAAGAATTTTTAAAATCGGTCCAGTAGTTTTTGAGCCTATTCATTACAACCAAACAAACAAACAAACAAAGTTTTCCTCTTTATAATATTAGTATAGAAAACATCGTGAGGACATGTCTAAGAGATATTTCTCATCAGCATGTGAAGGTAAAGGCCCATAGGCAACCTAAAAATTCTGACAACAGTTTAGTCACTAACCACACGAAAATGAATGGAGAAAATTTGTGTGTTTCGCTTTACACTAAAACGGCTAAATAGATTAAAAGCACATGAGTAGACCATGATCTAAAGAAGGACATAGGTTACTTTTTATCCAGGAAAGCAGACGAAGTCACGGGCAACAGCAAGCCACAATGTTCAGGAGTTGCATCCTAACACAACGGGCCGAACAACAAAATAAACACAAAAGACCATACAGTGGGTCATCGCTTCCTGCCATTCATTTCTAACACAAATGGGTTTGTTATGTTTCGCTCGGTAGCTGCAGATATGTTTCACTAGAATAATTTCAAAGGTCATTTAAATAATTACAATACTAATGCATTATCAGGCGTGGACAATGTTCTGTTTAGTGGAACTGTTGATGTCCGTGAGTTGCAGGTTCAAGGTTCAATTCGAGATGTAAATAGAGATATAGTTTTAAATCTATTTGCCATTGTGAAGTAATAGATTTTGCCGAAATTTGGCGTCTTAGCAAATGTTTGCGAAGCGGTCGGTGACTCTTAAACTTGAGCTCCCCAAATGAATGCTATCACTTACTCGAAATGTCGTGGTTTCAACTTGCAACAACGAAGAAAAATTACCACAGTGAAAAGCCCCATAATTCAAGCCTTAATTTACTTGAAATTCTGTGGTTCCGCTTGAGAGAAAAAATGCCGCCTTCAAGTTCATTGACCCTTGGTTGGAGGATCTTGAGGTATATTGTGGTTCACCATAATGTATAAAACTAAGTGACATTGCATTTGACTTGCCCGCATACTTCTAACACATATAGATAAAAATTATGTGGTAATATAAGCTATCGATAGCGGTTAATGTACACTTTAATAATAAAGACTAATTTGTAGGTACTAAATAATAAAAAAACCTAGATAAAATTTTAGTAAAATTATGTGTCTAAGGGTTGTTAGCTGCTCCCGCGCGGATTGACTCGCTGCTCGGCTCCTATTAGTCGTAGCGTGATGGATGTTACCTATTTTTTTTAAATTGTTGCGAAATATTTCAACTCGGACCAGTTGTTCCAGAGATTAGCGCGTTCAAACAAACAAACTCTTCAGGTTTATAATATTAGTATAGATTAAATAAGTTTTATTGGAGGAATAAATATGAGAGCTTCGCAGCTTTTGCATAGAAAATATGTCAAACCGCCAAGTTATGATCGAGTTAGGTATCATTACGAAAGCGGGATTGTCCGAAAGGGTTACCGCTACCCCAGAACATAAAGGGCTACGGAAGGAACATGGATGGGTTTTAGTCAGTAAGAGTCTGACACGCTTCCGCTCCACCCAGAGCGGGAGCAGTCATTGGATTTACGAATGATATATGACGTATTGACTACCACGTTGGTCTTGACCCCAAACGCTACTGCGGAGCATGAGATCCTGGCTTCAACTCCACTGGAATTGAAATAAAGTATTATTGGATTTTTCCATCTTCAATTTCTGTAGTAGCCCGTAATCTGAATTTGTGACCAGTTGTTGGCAATAGGTTCATGGTTCGCCCCCTATAACTTGGGACTCGTAAATAACTAGTTAAAATGGGGGTGTATTATAGGTACACCTCTAAGTAACCCTTCCGGATTACATGCATGAAGTTATGATTATCATTGAATATTGACTCCCGCAAACGTGATACCATATCGGCCATCACGACTTAACGATGTCAATTCATAAACTTGGATAAGGGAACGTGACTCCCAACAGACGTGGAACCACAACACCAAGACGTAGTAAGTAGAAATACTAGTACTAAGTAGGTACCTACAATAGAATTTATACTAACAGTAATATATAAACATGCCATTGTATTAAAGTAAGTCATACTTTAAACAAAGCGCTTTTCCATCTGGTGGTAACGTAGCCTTCTACTTTCTAGAACATAGATACTATCTATCACGTTCATAAGATTGTCCAAAATGGTTACCGCTGCCGCCGAACACAAAGGGCTAAGGAAGGAACATGGATGGGTTTTAGTCAGTAAGAGTCTGCCAATCCCGAGCGAGACAAATTAGATGATTTCCCTCCCTCAAAAAGAATAAGCACTTGGATTTGAAGAAAATAAACGTTTAATCTTGTCTGATGTCGGGAGAGAGTAAGAATAACGAGTTATTAAAATAATGATGATTATTAGTTTACGCTCTTAGTAATTAGCTATACTGCAGAGTGAAGAACACCTTTATTTTCATGAATTTAAAAATGAAGAATTACCACTCGTGTTGATATGAAACTCTAACCTTACACATGGTTGACAATAAGATGGCGCTTTTCCAACTCGTCATGCATCATTGGCATTGTGACTTGCCAAGTAATAGCGTAAGTATTATCGGTCTATAATTTTCCCACTGCAGAGACTGAGGGACACAGGCCTCCTCTCGGTATGAGGGTCTGAGCCGCGGGCCGAATACGGGTTGCTGGATGTCACATATCTTCGAAATTTTGGTTCTAGGACATGCCCATGTTTCCTCACGATGTTTTTCTTCACCGTTTTGAGAGCAGTAGCGATGAAATTATGTACTCAAAGTAGCACTTTACTTTGAGTAAATAGCCTGGGTTTGAACTAACGACCTACAACTCGTAAACAAGTAACGATTAAGTTTAGGTTAGTCACTAAACACAACTCAACAAATCCCTACTTTAAAAGCATTTCATTTAAAACGTCTTCATTCATCACTCATACATGGACATAAATCTTTACCAAAACACATATATGTATAATGGTTTCCGAGTAAAAAGCGTTCTTTACGGAGACATGGTGTTAACCTAGATTTATGTGTGTGATGTTTGTAGTATGCATCATCGAAACTCGAGGCTCGAGTCGGTAGCGTTATGTTAAACATGGCGTTATCATTATACATGTTTTGAATATTAAAAACGTGTGTATTGGATCAAAATATCCACGTGCTTTAAACGATATTTGATATGTGGTAAATATTTAACTCTTGTTTTGCATACTCAGTTTTATACATCGACTTCTTACTACGTAATGTTCATTGCTTTTTCATTCAAGCTTCGCAAACCCAGATTTCTAAATCTCAAAGTGAAGAGGCGCGAACGTAAACAAGGTGTTAATTGCTAGCTCTTTATGGTTTTATTATGATTATTACGCTAATTGAGTAATTTTACCGTCATCGTTAGTTTCTAGACATATTGCTGCGATTGTTTCTTTTGATAGGCATACTGAAAGGCGGTTATTTACTGTTTAAGATGTTGTTAAACTTTCTTTATTTTTACGGGAGATGAGCAGGGACAATTACATTATCGTAGAAACTTTATAATTAGGTTTCTTTCTAAGATTGCCATAGGCAGTGCAGAAGGACCGAATTGTTTTCAGTTTTTTATCTGGGTATGCCCATTTTTGTAACAAAACTTGTATAGGTACAAATAACTATGTTGTTTACCCTACAGAAAAAATATCCATCGTTTAACAGTACCCTGGTACTCCTTCAGTATCGGTACAAGTTAGTTTGACTATAAGAGAGTTGAACTTGCCATGGTATAAAGATCGGAAATATATTAGCCAGGGCTTGTCAGACTTATTTAACTTTCGTTAGTCTTAAAGAAGACATCTCACCCTAGCCATTTTTAGGGTTCCGGACCCAAAGTGTAAAACGGGACCCTATTTATAAGACTCCTCTGCCCGTCCGTCTGTCTGTCACCAGGCTGTATCTCATGATCCGTGATAGTTAGACAGTTGAAATTTTCACAGATCTCTGTTGCCGCTATAACAGCAAATACAAAAAAAACAGAATAAAATTTATATTTAAGGGGGCTCCTATACAACAAACGTGATTTTTTTGCCGTTTTTATAGACTCGCATTGACCCGTTTTTATATTCGACAGCAATTCAGCATCTCCATGTTGTACGCTACTTATTTGCGACTCACGAATCTGAATAAATCAGCCAGGAACCAGATTTGGTAAATAGTGGATCTTAGTGAATAGTGATGCACCAAATCTGGTCCAGTCATTAGAAGACTGGCCCAGAATGAAAAGTATTGTAACAAAAAGAGTAGGCGGATTTATTTCTCCAAAGTCAGCTGACTTTCCAATCCTTATTAATTCGTTAATCAAGATATTGAACTCTTACTGACGAAACTGGTTGCTTAGACCGGTTGGTCAGTGCCAACTAGTATCGGTGGCTGATGCGTGGAAAATATCGTAGTAGCTGTGTATATATTATTATATTTACAGCTAGTTTTTTTTTCGGGACGAAATTCGCGCTCGCTCCGATTGTTTCAACTAACTTATGTTCAAACTGGTCCATGAAATGTCGGAAACGTCCAACACGGAATTTCCCTTAGTGTGGCCAGAATTATAAATAGGGAGAAATGAAAAGAAAATCAGATAGATATAAAAATTGAGTTGCTGTTCAACGTAGTATTTTATCTTTCTAGTTTTGTCCACAAAGAAAAAATACAACAATAGTTAGTTTTATTGTAGTTGGCGCCCAACAGAGTCTGCTCCGATTTATTATTTGATAGGCTACCTACCTACGCACACTCACACACGTGCAACGATTTGACGAATAGCACAATAACCTGGATTATCTTTATCATTACTTTTTCAAAGCAGCAACAAAAAATATAGAACAGTCGCTGCAAAAAACCCGTCATCCCCTTTTTGAAATTATTTAATTTGGTTTGACCTCAGGGGACATCACCTTTTTCCTGTTAGATATAATGATAGGTACTCGGATTGAATCATTCGACTCATGCATATGATGATTGCATGATTGCAGTAAGTAATATACATCGTGTTACATTTGACCTTAACATTTAAAGTCTTCTAACTCTAAAGGTCTCGATCACATTGGAGATGCTATGCGTCAAACGGATAACAAAGCAATTTCGCACGCGGATTTGGTAGAGTTACTGTTGCCTTAATTGATTCCTCAGATTAGTTGTATTGTGTAAGTTTGGCTCATCTAAAATGAAGTCACGCGCAATTTTTTATATAATGTGTGGAAATAGGTGGAATGTATTTCGTCTTTATAATATTATTAGGCAGTAGGATAGACGGATAGTGTAGTAGTATAGTATAGATTGAACTAGGAGGGCCAAAATAGACTAATGTCCTGCGACGCGACGGTTGACAAGCAAGAAAGCGACGCTACATAAGGGACGCTATGTATGGACAGTACTCCGAATCGTGGCTTAGTGTTGCCACATAACAATACAGCGTTCCTGATTAACTTTTTAAATACTTATAATTAAAACATAGGCATATTATAAGGTGAGTTCACAAATGCACAATACGTGACGCCACATAAAATTAAAATATAAAATCGAATTGGATTCGCTAATTTAATGGTTACCCATGATTTGTATCTAAATTCTGAGGAAAATAATCATTTTACAAAAAATAGTTACTAAACAGCTATTTTTAAAAGTCGTTATTTTATTTTTAATGGTTTTATTATTATCTAGAGACTTAGTCAATTAAAATTGGACCAATGTCTGAGGCCGATGGAAGCTGGGGCAAAAAAACCAGTTTGTATTGAAATAAGCAAGACTTCAACCTCGCATACCATCTTGTTCAAAGGTGTTTAACATCCAATATTATTCATATCCTTCGTGGAACCGACAAACAGACAGATTGAATTTATTTTAATAGCTTGGTAGTTAATGTAATTTTGAATAGATTGTTTCTCGAGACAAGGAACAGGATTCCTTGTAAAAGGATGAGTTGGTTTTTAATAATCTACCTATTGTTTAGTGACAATTTTAGATGTATCATCGTGATGTCTTCATAGTTTGAACTATTTATTTAGATGCTAAACGATTTTAGAACTTACACCTCCCGAACGACACGTTAAGAGAAGAATGCATCTTCTTTTTAGCGTGTCGTTGGCAAAAATAACACGAAAATAGAAAATGGCCCAAATTCTGCAAAAGGAACAGCGATTCGAGTCATTAGGTCATCACGTGTGCAGTTGACGGGGCAAGCGGTGCAATATGGGAGGTGAGCCGTTGTCTGTGGAGAGATGCCACTCACATCTGAGATCTGAGCCGTCCATGCACCTCCACTGGTGGAGGTTGTCCTTGCATTAACATCAACAAACTAGCTTGTTATATTCAGTTCTTATCCTTTAATACAGCTACGATTAGTTCTTTCTGGAAACAATTTCAGTTATGTAATAAACTACATTTCCTTTGTACTGTAATTTTATTGTTAGTGTATTGCATGAAAACGTATGTTTATGATTCTGTCGTTGGCGTCTTCAAGGCCGAACTAAATATAAGTGGATGATAGAATAAAATAGAATACAGTAAAATGGGGTGAATATGGATGCAGGAACGGTTTGTTGCCAACAAGGACACTTAATCGTTCAATATAATACAGTAAACATAAAGAGCCCTTTATGGCCACAAACTGATTACAAAACACATTATTTCACTGTAAAATCCCTTTTACAGTTTCGTCTCGATTCACCCCTGCCTCCATATTCACCCCATTTTACGGTACTCTTAATTATGTACAGACGCCAGCACATCAAGTTACCACAATCAGTCAGATTTCTTTGATAGTATTTCAACTTTATTGCAAAGACATAAGGTTCATTATTAATTGAGAAAATTTGACAGTTAGGGATAGCATGATGTGCTGGCGTCTGTACACCATAAACACACGCTGCAGTAGCTAAGCCTCGTAATCGTAACGCAAACGTTTACTATTTAAAAATGTCAGCATTGCTCCACACGCACCCACCACTCACATGCGCCGGCCCCGTCTTCCCTAAGTGAGAATATTCTGTTAAATTACCACCTCAGTGATTTTTTGTAGTTCTACAATTATCTTGTTCTATTGATTTGTACAATGATCCATGACGTCATACAAATATTACGTTTTATTTCAATTAGGTTGTAGCAAACGCAATCCTACACAACAGACCACCAACAAAACGCCATTAACTCCAATCACGTTAATACAGTTTTCGTCACGAAACCTATTAAGAATTAGGTTTAAAGATCGTAAATGTTAACTGGAGTTTATATTTGACTTATTTGTGAGTAGGCAACGTTACTCGATGTTATAGTATGCCGATAACCTAGTTGCGCGATTGTGTTTAAAGAACTATAAAATTACTCGGGTTGCATGTCGGACTAGGAATAGTACAGGCTATCTGCTTGATTTCGAAACTGAGAGAACATTAATTAGATGTTTGTTGGCAGATACATCATACCGTAGTGTCGATACTAGCGAGACACCAAGGTAACAGCAGAATTGCCCACCCTGCTTGCACAATGCGTACTTAATAAACTCGTGAAGGTCGGCTTACTTGGACTGGATAATACTAGTTAAGTAAAAGATTAATAAAACTTGAACTTCATGCCAAATAAAACACCCAGTTTAAATCTTTTATAAACTGCGTAGCATAATTAGGTTATAATGTTGCCACTGCTGGTACAGAGGCCCGCACATCAAGTTACTCCAATCTGTCAAATTTCTTTGTTAGTTTTTCAATTTTATTACAAAAGTTTAAGGTTCATTTTCAATTGGGACAATTTGACAGATTGGGATAGCTTGATATGCTGGCGTCTGTACATAGGCCTCCTCTCTGAGGGAGAGATTGGGCTGTAAGTCACACAGTGCAGTTGGTAAAAAGGTCAAATTCTGTCAGCTAGTCACCAGCACCATCTTAACTAACTAGCAAGAACTAAAACAGCCATTTTACAAGGTACTCTTCACTTTACCACTACATGAGCTACTGCATATTGTTAAGTGCTAAAATCACAGAGGATCATAAGCAATCCTAATTCTACATCGCAATGAGACATCATACTTAACTTGAGTTGCAGCTAAGCAAATCTTTAAATAGCTTCTTACTAGGTAAAGTAACTGCTTAGCGTAACTTAATAACTTGAACAAATGAGGCGATGAGCGCACAAAGACTTCTGGTTAACTATTAAGTCATCTGTTGGGTATTAATAGGTAATTATTACCTTAAGAAGAGATCTAGGATATGGTCAGTAATACGGTGGAATTTTCCTTGGCACCCTTTTAAGGTTTATTAAGTGGAGTTTGTCATGTTCCGGCTTAGACATTTTTATAGATAACATAATGAAGGCATTTACATAATAACTGGAGAAGGCCAGTCAGGAGATCCGCTTGTATTTTGAACAGCGTTCGACACACTACCACATATTCTGATCCCATTTTAGGTGTAGTGTTTGGAAATATGTAGGGAAAAGTATTTTATTGTTTAAGTATCTGGTATGTGTCACATTGATAATATTTAATCAAATGAAACCTATTTTCGCTATTACTTTATGTAAGCTCAGACGTGAATTTCCCACAGGGCAGCATTCTTGGTCCGTTAGTATTCGGAATGGTTTACTCTTCAATCCTACTCACGCCGACTGTATCACACACTTTAAAACCTTAACTTGATTCTAGAATCCTTTATAACGCATTCGCCGAACAAACGTCTTGGTGAGTTGTGACCTCATCAGTGACGCTATTATTCGTCATCAACCCAGGATACGACAAGGCAGAAAAAAAATCAACGACGTTTTTTTACCTGCTTACTTTTTATATTTGTGATTGGATCTGCTCTTGACGTAAACTTCATAGTATACTAAACATCAAAACTTACTGACAATAAACTGATACCAATAATAATTATGTGTAGTTCTGTGAAAGCACTAATTATATCTATACTAATATTATAAAGAGGTAACATTTGTAAGTTTGTATGTAGGGGGTAATCTCCGGAACTAATGATCCAATTTCAAAAAAAAAATCACTGATAGAAAGCTACATTATTCCTGAGTGCTATAGGCTATAAATTATATTTATATCATACATATTAGCCGAGCTATCGCAATTTTCGTCTAGCAAGTCGGAAAGGAATACCTCCGAAAACAGAGTTATTTGCATGCGCTGCCTAAACATTTACAGTATATCGCAATATTCCGCGGACAAAGTCGCGAGCAGAAGCTAGTATTATATAAGGACGACACGGTTGGCGCAGTAGTTGAGCGATTGACTGCTGCGCACTATGTCGCGGGTTCGATTCCCGCACGGAACAAATAATTGTACGACCTGCAAGTATTTGTTACGAGTCTGGGTGTTTTTCTATCTATAATATGTATGTATTTACAAAAAAAAATTGTATTTAAGTAGTATATCAGCCATCTCGTTACCATAATACAAGCATTAGGTTGCTTAGCTTGGGACGATATGGCGCTGTGTGAAATGTCCAAATATATTATTATTATTATTATTATAAGGTAAGAGATTTTTGTTCAAACATTCAATGTTCAAGTGAATACATAAGACACATTTATAACAAAAATCCATACTTTCATACCGATATTATAAATGCAAGAGTCAGTTTGTTACCTTTTCACGCCTGAACAAGTAAACCAATCATAATGTTTGACAAAATAGATGGGTAAGTATATGTATCTGGAACAGAATAACTAATGCCTTTTTTTTGAGGCTGGTTATCTTCCAATGACTTCTCCCGCTCTGGGTGGACCGGAAGGGAGTGTCAGACTCTTACTGACTAAAACCCATGTTCCTTCCGTACCCCTTTATGTTCCGGGGTAGCGGTAACCTTTCGGACAATCCCGCTTAATAACTAATGCCTGGAGAAGAACATAGGCAGCTTTTTATATTAAAAACAAAATACACGCAGACGAAGTCGCGGGCAGCAACTAATACTCTCATTCATGAGCTCAACGTTTATTTCTAATCAAAATTCATAAGCTCTTAGCACAAGGCCAGACTAATCTTGCAGAAAAAACGCGGTTCAATTGACTAGATGTTTTACTCTTGTTAATCTCATGAGCTAGACAATTTGTATGGCTCCCATTGGTCTAGCTACTAGACTTCTCTGTTAGCATCTTTAATAGATCATTAACTCATTGGGTAGATAAATATTTATGATGCCTATGAACGTTAATTACATCTTAACGTGTCTTGATATCGTAAGCAAAGTGATGACGCAAATGGCATGATAGGGGGTCGTAACTCGTAGTTACATAATAAAATAATATCGAGAATTTTTAAATTTCTTAAATTGCATAATACATAAATAAACTTATCAAATCTATCTTGTTTGAATTAATGATCTTGACTCTAGTTGATCTTGCGTTTATAGCGCCATCAAGCGGCGAGTAGAGTAACTAAATCTGTAAATAATCTAGTTGGCTATAGTAACGCCATCTAGTGTGCAGTGGAACAAAATAAACGTTTATTACTTTCTCAAATTCATTGATAAGAATTTTTTATTAGTGTCTTTAGTAATTGTTCGTAGTATACTTATACTACCTTTAGAAGTTAATTTGAACTGAAGTTTAGTTAAAAACTATTTTTTTTTTATGAATTTCAATAATGCTTTGTTTACCTTTTTTAAACAGGATATTCATAACGGCTCGAAAAATGTTTACATGTTTTAGTTCTGCCAAGTTTTTTGTCAACGTTGAAATTAAACAGCGAACATCCGCCCTAGGTACTGCGAAGTGTGTTCCGATCCCTCCAATTTTTAATCCCACACACTGAACCACGGGTTCACTTTAGACCGCTATCGAAACGAAACATCGCGTCAGTCCGCGATTGCCCAGCACGCTCCACGAACGCGCGCGACAATTCCCGCGCACTTTCAAATTCCGAACGCGATCGAACATAGACACGATAATTTTGAGTTTTTTCTGAATTCGACCATAATAATTATTTCTGTTTTATTTTAAAACGATTCTATTCGAACAGTGACAGTGTTTAGTGAGGTGCTTTCTTTAATATTTTGAGATAAAATCGTTTTTTTCGAAAATGTTTGCGGATACGCTTTGCTGCATTATTGGCTAGTTAGCCGGAAAGAATATTTTTTTGGTAAGTGAAAAAATTGTTTTTAATGTCCTAGACATACAGACCATTTCTTTTTCTTATTTACTTAGACTCGTACATATTGACACGAGTGTAAATGACGGTGTAAGAGGAATTGATAACAACAATGTAGGTAATTTATTCTAACGTCTGCACTTGATTCTAATTAGTTAATAAGTATTGCATAAGTAAACAATTACAGTATAATTAGTTAATCTCGCTAGTTAAATAATAGTTGCTCTGACCGTGACAAACCAATACCTACTTTTCTAGGAACCTACAGATATGCTAACACGAAGACTAATTGATTAAGTAAAACAATCAAGAGCTGAAAGTAATCAGCAAATCATTAACAATAAAACAAGCCAATAATTCAACCATGTTCCAACAATTTAATTTGAAGCTCAGTACCTATCGTTAAATTCCTTCTAGAAAAACAACTCAACCTATTTTAAAAATCAATCTGTTTGCAGTGGTAAAAATCAGATTCTTGTACACTTAAAATTTTTCATTCATTTTTATATTAAATGATTGTCCTCGAATTCTTAAATAAAACTGTAATTACTAATACTCTGAAATAAAAATAGAATTCAAAGAAGAACCTTCACTATGCATAGAAATAAAAACGGCAATTTCCTTTCGAATTATTTCAGTAGCATTATTCAATACCTAATACCTACCATAAAAATCTTACAAAGTTACAATTTGCTTCTAGTTAATTTAAAAAACTGGTTTACCCACTTAATACAATTTTAAGTTCCGGGGGGTCCTGTCTCATTAAGAGTTCATAAATTCATATTTTATTGAGATAGCTACCTTCCAAAGCACTATGATCATACAAACTGCATACAAATAGCCAACCACATGCGTTTAAACTTGTTTTTATTACTCGCCTTTTGTCAATTACATTACATACAGCAATTTCATATTTAAATTTGCAAAAATAAATAAGTAAGTACATGCAAAGGTTATGGTTTGTACGTTGCGGAAATAACAAAATTCGATACTAGGTATGTTAATTTAAATCTAATTGTACCAATTACAACATGGCTTCAACAAGAACAACTAATTTTAAATAACTGCACGATAAAAAAACACGTTCCCAATTTGTTCAATTACATTACAAAAAAATGTCTAATTATCGATAACATCACAACACTAGCTTAAAAGTTACGCTCATTCCCAACAAAAAGTGCCCGTATCATAATGACCCAACATTTCTTCTCGATAAGGGCGCAGCACTATGTTATCTCCGCCTTGACCCCTCACACGTTGACTGATAAAAGAACAAACAGTTCCGTAGCACTTGTGTTTTTGCGCCAAAATAAATGTTCAAAAGTGTCACAAACGCAATCTTTTTTTTTGTCGAAAATGTTTATGTAGGTATCTATAAATGCGCTAAAAACTTTAAAATGCCCAACCTTGGTTTTAATCGTAACCAAAAATTGTCTATGCCGTTTTAAGCTGCCAGTGTTTTCTTCAGCATTTCTGACGTTTTCACACAAAGTATGGTCGTCCACTTAGAGCATTTAACCTAGTCGTCCACGACGATTAATCGTCACGTTAGAAATTATGACAAGCTAAATCGTAAACACATTTGCAGGCACATTACTATGAAATAATCAGTTTCACTGTCTCTTACTACTTGAAATGAATATGATAGCACTTGTACGTCATCCGTCAATCGAAGATGACAGGGAAAATTAATTGCAGTTCAAGAGCATTCAATCGTAATTCGCATTAAAATAGCGTTCATCAAGACACAACATTAAGTCGCGCGAAGGAACTAGAAAAATGTTCCTCTGCTTGAATCCTAATGTTGTCTTTCGATACTTCCATGAAAAGTGGACTAAGTCTACTACTACGCTACGTTAGGAGGGCCGAAGCCTGCGGGGAAAAGGAATTGTCCGAAAGGGCTACCGCTATCCCGAAACATTAAGGGCTAAGGAAGGAACATGGAAGGGTTTTAGTCAGTAAAAGCCTGACACTCCCTTCAGCTCCACCCAGAGCGGGAGGAGTCATTTCATTTAATGACTTCCCACCCTCAAAAAAAAAAAGTCTTAGCGCTACGATTAAGCTACATCTCCACCATCATCAGCCTATAATGTTCCCACTGATAAACACAGGCCTCCACTCGGTGAGAGGGAATCCACCACGCGGGCCCAGTACGAGTTGGTAAATGTCACGTCTTCGAATTTTTGGTTCTAGGACATTCCGGTTTCCTTACGATGTTTTCCTTCACCGTTTTATAAGCAATAATCTAGAAAATTATACTCAATTATACCTAGTAATAAAATATATAAATTAACTGCTGCTGTTGAGAGCAGAGCTAGAAATATAATCTAGAAATACACAGCTTTAAACATAAATCTGTATCATTTACAATACGATGTCGAAATACTTAAAGTCAAAGTCAAATAATTTATTTCAAATTGGCAGATAAAAGGTACTTTTGAACGTCAATATTTACAAAAAAAAAAAGAATTGATTCTAGTTGTCCCTTTCGAAAGATAGTTT
This sequence comes from Hyppa rectilinea, assembly GCA_951799385.1. Lineage (NCBI taxonomy): Eukaryota > Metazoa > Arthropoda > Insecta > Lepidoptera > Noctuidae > Hyppa > Hyppa rectilinea. The sequence continues at coordinate 15,396,848 of OX637318.1, read as the reverse complement.
CGTATGGAGAAATTTTTCTCCAAGCAAGAAACTCCACCTTTATTCTTGTAAAATGTTTTACAATATTTAACACTCTAAATTAGCCTTATAATTCCATGTGAAGACTACTGAAGACAATGCACCTAAAATAAAATTTCTATACCACAAAAGGTAAAAAAAATACACAATGCAATGACAGGTATCATTATGTGATAGATACAAATGCTGCTCACATATTTACATTTTTAAAGTTACTGATTTTCCGAAAATGTTACCAGTTAATAAGAAATAGAAGTGTTAGAAAGAACGTTACTAAGTAATAAGAAATAGGACTGCTATAAAGTATAAGCCTAAGTAGGTTACATGGTTTTAGTAACAAAATACAAATTCTCAAGTAAGTATTATAAGGAACCATTTCCCTACTGCTATACAACTGGCGCGGAAGTAGCAACAAGTTTTAATGCGTTATTGTTTTATAGTACAAATATTACCAACTCACTAGTAGCCACTAGCCATGAATTCCACTTTTACTAAGGAAACGTCGATTATGAAACGTTTATAGCACGTGACTCCTGAACTGTTTATTTTGTAACTATAACTCTTTACTTTATTATAGCACTAGCTGCCGCCCGTGGCTTCGCCCGCATAATATATGTCGACAAATTACTCCTTCCTCTTCAATCACTCTATCTATTAAAAAAAACCGCATCAAAATCCGTTGCGTAGTTTTAAAGATATAAGCATACATATATATATATATATAGGACATAGGGACTGAGAAAGCGACTTTGTTTTATTATAAGTAGTGATTAGACAAATAATTTCAATTATTATAATATTATATTGTAATATTGTTGGAATTACTGCATTTTAGTGAAATATTTTGATGCAAATGGTAAATTGATTACCTATATTGCTTTATATTTGGCGTGAAATAACGGAGTTTAATAAACGTTTAAATCGAAATAACGAAAGTGTGATAACCGTTTTTTGTCTAATGAAAATAAATGGAGTATACAAACGTTTGATTTTTACGTAGATGTAGTTATTTTTAAACTAAACATAATTATGTAGATAAATTAAACAACTAATTATAGTAATACATAGATAACCTTTTGGTTACTTTATAATGGGAGCCGACACCAGCTTCTGAAGACGATAGATTTGGATGATGACACTGATATTGTCATTACAAGACTGGAATCTCTGAATTCGGACTTACTTGGAGCCATCATAGAGATGATAAATGATTAGCGAAGGAATAGTTGACTTTAGTTTGTTTACTGACAGTGACACCGGTGACTGAAAAGTTGTGCGGAAATCGGTTGTCATGGTACGGGCATGTTATGCGGAGGAATGAGGAAAATGTTGTCAGGAAAGTTCTGAGCATGAATGTGGATGGCTATACAAGTAGAGGGAGACGGAAGAAATGATGGATGCTAGGAAGGCAGTGACTACCGAGATGACGACTAATAGAGAAGTATGGAAGAAAAAGACATGTTGCGCCGACCCCAAATAAATTGGGATAAGGGCAGGAGAATGATGATGAGTTGACTTTGGTTCTGGATTAACAAATTAAACTTTGTATTACCTACATCGCTTTACTACTGAGGTTTGACGGTCGCGTCATCAGAAGCTGATGCGATAATAATTTTGCATTAACGATAAAAATACTCCTTAAAGTATTTTAAATTTATTATTAATGTCTAGAAAAAAAAACAAAATACACTCGATAAAAATCAAATGCGAGGGACATGAACACGCGGAAATCCACGAACAATATTTGTAAATTCCAACCCATTGTATTGGCTTCGAGTCGACACATTTGTAAACTATCGATATATCACGATAAGGCCGATAATTCACAAATACTCAATAGGTGAAAAACTAACCCAAATACTTGGGCAACTTAAGTGGAATTAGGTGAGTAAGCTGGTGAAGCTTAGAGGATGGTCAATTTAATAATGAAGCTGACTTTATTTTAGACAATAATGGCCATCAAATTAAATTAACTTTATGGGTAGCGATCAAAAACTAAATCTCACTATCTCCAATGAATGATTCTGAAAAATACAAAAATATAATATTTATATAAAAAATCAGTAGAAACCCGATAATTCTTTCAAATCTCTCGGTGAAAAATTTAAGTGGCGTGTGCTTGAAGTGAGCTGTCAATTGTGTCAATCCCTATATCTGGTGGAATGACCACTCACTTCAACCCCGCTTCATTTACGTCTCTTGTTCCTGTCCTCTTTTTGACTCAACTTACCACGTTTCAAAGCGTGCTAATAATCCAACTGATCCCACTATTTGAATAAGTCGACACCGTATATTCGTCATAAACTTGCATGTAACCCAAGCAGCGACCTAATTAGTGTTAATTTCATCGTCTCATCCGATAATGTGTCAAGTATCGCACTGGCATTTTAACTACCAGTGGGGTCAGTTGTAACACTCGGATTTGATGGCTTTGAATATTTTAGTACCTATACTGTTGCTTGTTCGTGATACATTTATTACATTTAAATAAAACAAATAATATTTTAGCTCGAAGGCAAATAGAAAAATCCTTTTTAAAGCATATAAAAGCCTCAGTCAGGTAAATGTAGAATACAAGTCAGTGTTACTAGATGAAGAAATAAAAAGTAATCCAGTAAATAAAAAAGAACCAAAAAACAAACTAATATAAGATCGATCAATCAATCGTAAAAAAGTCAAACTAATATAGGAAAAAACTAACACTAACAGTCCAGCTAGACACTTCAATAGAGAACAAAATAAATGTATAACTTTTTTGGGAATTGCAATTGGCTACGGTAAAATTGAAGGCGATGACCCAGTATTAGTGTCTGGGTCAACAGCTTCAGCTATCTACATATCCAAACATGGCTTAGTTAATGAATCAAAAAAGCCACATACATCATATTAGAATTCTAAACTAATCCTATCGCCAATCTGACATCTGAATATATTAAATATAATAAATTTTTCGAAGCTAGCTTTTTAATTCACTTTTCAATCCTTTCATAACTTTTAAATGATTTTACATTTACACAAACAGATTGCCACGTTGTTTTATGTAGTACCTATTAAATGGAACTAGCAACATTTCAAATGTATGGTTTTGGATTATAAAAAAGTACAATAGTGTTACGAAACATTCCCATATCGATTGTATAAGTCGATTCCGTCGAGTAGAATGTAACTCGATTCCAATGGGTAATGAACTCCTATAATTATTTTTGTGCGACCAACTTTTACGATTTCTTCATCTTTGAGTTTGTTAAGATTCATTCTGGAGAACCTCTTTTCTTAGGTTTTTGTTTCTTTTAAATAGCCTGCCTGCAGGTCAATTTCTAAACTTCAAAAAGTATAATTTTCAGAATAATGAATTCTCTTTGAACGCTCTTTACAATCAGCTTCCATTCATGTTACGAGTATGTTTACTAAATGTAGCAATGAGAAAAAAAAATCTTTTATGTCCATTATAAAATCTCGCAATTAAACTGTCCATCCGCGTATTTCGCAACTCAAATAAAACTAAAAAAGAATAACTTTCTCACAGGTTTGTGGGTCTTACGAAAGGGCATTGTCTGTTTGCCTTTACACTTTAATCTCTTCAACGGCCGCGTTTCACGGAATCTGCGGTTTATCATGTGGAACTTTTATGGGTCGTGCTACGATCTCTTGTGTAGCTAATGCCTCCTCAGTATTAGTAGTTGCTTCTCTGATATCATTGTTCTAATTTTTATCATCACAATCTATAAGTATCGTATTCCCATCCTTGTGTGTATATTCTAGTGCAATACTGACTTCACAATGTTTTTCGGGATCTTTTGGTAGACTTGCATCATCATTATTATCTATAGCTCTTAACGGTACACTGCTGCCTCTAATTTAATTCACTTCAGTGAATTTTTGATCTCTTCTTTTGGTATTATGGAATACTAGTCAGGGTTTTCCTTGGGTTGAAGTATGTAATTGTTCAAATTTATTTTTAATTTAAACAATTACTTGCTAACTATACTTATGATGGTCTGGTACTTAACGAAAGATAAATACGGAGTCGAGAACCACAGTGACTTGTAGGGGAGTCGTAACAATCAATTGAGAAAGACGAGGTGTACAGCGCCCCCTGTCGAAGGGGCGTTGAACTTGGCAGATGTTTGAGAAGGGAAGCTGATGAGTTTATTACGGAATTGATTGACACTTATTCTGACGTTTATTACGTTTATAATTAAGTTTATGAACCCCAATAAATTTACGTAAATAATCATAAAGACCATGAAGACCATTTTTCTTGTTAATGATGCCAAATCTATTTTATATTAATTAGGTACTAAGTAGTGTTAGTAAGATTTCAAACGGCTTGTGGCTTAAAATTAATAACTACAGGAAAAACCAATTTTATGATACCTAAATAATTATGAAATTATATTCGACAAACGGATGCCAGTGAATCGTTTCCTATGTATCTTCAGGTAATTTTCTAAATAATAAATACTCACCTAGATCAAATGACGTTTACTGACATACATTTAGTTCACACAGCTGCAAATCATCGTTATTACTCGACCAATTATCCTGAAAACTGGTGATTATGTGGTAAAACCCTAGTTGTCAGTAATGAGTACAGTGGTTACTTACCGCAGAAGTAATCTGGAAGAAATGAAAATACCCAATGGAAAATCTAATGCCTTTCTATGGTAATACTTCAGACTAGTACGGTCGCCAGCGTATCAAGTTATACCAAACTGTCAAATTTCTCCAAATGATTTCGATCAAACCTTAAAACGTTGATATGTTAATTTCAAAATCGATTGCGAAAATTTGACAGTTTTTACGTACTGTACATCGTAATGATCAGAACCTTGTCATTACATAATTAGAAATTCTAAAACGAAAAAAATATTCATATAAAATCAGTACACATTATAACTGATAATGCAACATAATTATTAGTCATAAAATGACATACAAATTTTCAATATAGAAGTGCTGCTTAGTGAAGTAGAAAATGTGTGACAGGAACTTGTAAAATTGTCAAATTATCTCCTGTCAGGTGTAATTTTACTGGCCTAAGATGTCAGATCACATTGTCATCAACAACACTCAATATTTTGTAAACTTCCATTTGTTTTGAAAAATGTGTTAGCGCATGTGTAGTAATGCATGAAAAATGTATGGTGCATTTGTTTTAAGACAGTTTCTATTATACAATGATTCATTGCGCAATGCGACACCTGTCTTCAAGAAATGATTAATAACTTCTTACTGAAGATGTTTCAGAAATGTATGTGCATTGAATGCATTTTTACGTTCATTTTTCATCGTAGAATAATAATAATAGAGGAGCTCGTGGCTAAGTAAAAAAAAGCCGCACGGATCGATCCACTAGGTTAAGCTACGCTTGCCGGGGTTGGTCCGTGGATGGGTGACCATCTTTACATATCGAAACTCTTCCGTGCCTCAGAAAGCACGTTAAGCCGTTGGCCCCGGCTGTCATCTATGGATCTTTGACAGACGTTACGGGTAGTCAGAAGCCCGAAAGTCTGACAGCTAGTCTTACCAAAGGGTATCGTATTACCCAGTTACTGACCAGGTTGTGGAGGTCAGATAGGCAGTCGCTCCATGTAAAATACTAGTATTCAACTGCATCCGGTTAGACTTAAAGCCGACCCCAATACAGTTGCGAAAAGGCTAGGCACGTTTAATGATAGTTCACTGTAGATTGTTCCGGACATTCTTCGTCCTCTAAATTGTAGATTGTATCACCATCGCTCATAGGGGCAACTTGTCTTCGACCAAATGTAAACGACATATCAATTTCTCCCTTCATTCCACGTATGACTCCCCTGGCTATAATAACGCCTTTTTAATTGAATCATCCGTCACATTCTCTAATTTCCTTAATCAGTTGATTAAGAATCCAAAAACATATATTACAAGTCACTTTCCCGAACCAAAGCCAATTTCCAATTCAATTATCTTTCAAAGTGAAATATGCACACAGTTAATCCAGTGTCAGATCTTAGTCTATGTATTTGACCTGGAGGTGCTAAAGTTCCGCTACATCTCAGATGGTGCAGCTATCTCTAAGCTTGATTATTATCTACGGATAAGATCTACGATTCAGCTACCATGTCCTGTCGAGATGCTCAGTCATTTGTATGCAATGATAAAGTAGATATAACTTTTATTCGAACTGTATCCTTAGTAGAGAGTTTTCCATACAAAGACTGGCACCAATACGTTTTGTGTAATAAATAATAATGCTGTATAACGTCTATCAACTCTGCCTTTAATTCGGTGCTGCCTCTGAGTGCACTTGCATGCAGGGCAGGACTTGGCGACGAGTTTATAGATCAATAAGGTAGTTAATAACTATAATATGGAGTGATCTTGATCTTTTATGTAACAAGTTCACATTTCGTATTTTTTTAATGCCTATTCATTTGACTGACATACGCGTTGTATGTAACTTTAGCTATTATTGAACAAAAATTGAAAACCTAAACTTTTATAATCAAAAACCGATTAGTGATTAAATTACCGTCTAATTAATTAGACGGAAATTCAATAAGTGTCATTGATTTATTATTCCATGCATTTTATAGAATGCCATTCTAATAAGGTGTGTTCGTGAATAAAATGTCATAAGGCAATGTGATTTAGCAAAATGGCATAGGAATCTCGTACCTTGCAGTTCAAAATTTATATCTACTACATAAATTGTGGTCTTTATTCATCGTATCAAGGGCCTTCAAGCTCTTGCCCTTTAACGAGGTAACAAGAACTTTCAACAATGTCATAATAATATCTAAGAATGTTAAGATTACTTGCATACACCAATTGTAAAGAGCCTTTTGTAGGACGAACTTAACGTCTCCAAACTTAAGGAGTGCCGACAAATAAGTGCATATGACCTTTTTATAACTTCAACATGATTTCCCTATATGTGATTTGAAATGTAATTATTGTTTATCTAATTAGACGGCCTAATTTTAAGTAATGAAAATAAACAGATTACTGTTTATTTTCTTAATTAAAACGATACAATAATCCATGTTTATACTACCTAATTAGAAATAAATAATATTGATAGAAGGATATTTAATGTCCTGTTCCAGTGTAAATATGTGACATTTTAATCTGACTATTCTTGTGCAAACGACAAGTGTAAGTGCAAACGACAAGTGCAATGGTTTGTTTACTTAGGCTAAAGATTCAAAACAGGCACTTTCTTTTGTTTATTTCATATAACAGTACAATATGATAATGATGTGATACGATAAATGTTTAATTTTATTCCCGGATATCAAGAAATTTCATTCAAGTTAATATTTATGTCGCCCTAAATTCTTTGAACTGTGCGCAGACAAAATGTCTTCTGTTGTCAAACAATATTATCTCGAACATGGATTTGTTTTTATGTGGCCGCTTTACAGCGTTGATAAACTATCTAGTCAGAATATATTAAGAATTAACAATGCATTAGTTTATAAATAAGGGAGTCAACAAATGCGCTTTGTTCCAATTGTTGAATAGAAAGTATAGGAGGAATTTGTGAGTTATGGTTTATATATGGATGGTTAATTGGTTACGTCACGATTTCTTTAACACATATTGTGTTTATTTTTAGACTTTACATTTTAGCTGGGTAAAGAATCATAGAAAGTACCTACAGGATTGTTTGAAGTTGCGTTAAATAATGCCTTTACAGGTTTTCTTAAGCGTCGTGCCTTTTAAAAAATATAAAAATTGCTTCGATTTACACCACACTTTTGTACTCCATTTAAATTATTGCTAGCTAGTCTTAAAATATTGATTTACGTAGGTAGACAAAAAATAAAAATGGCCAACACACAGCAACAAAAATAAATCCACTCCAACAGTGCAACAAGGCTTGACTCCCCGAATCCGTCCCTGTACCATCTTACATCTTTATACACATAATGGTTTGTTCAGCTGCAGCGCACGACCGCGACAGACGCCATCAAATAATGGCTTAAGAAGTTAGATTATTGATTTATCGGCGCCATGGGTAGGATCATTTATTTTGTTTAAATGTCAGTGCAGCCTTGGTTTGGAAAGGAGACATAGATAGGTCACATTTACTGATTGTTCAACACAAGTTAGGAACGCTAGTGCGAAATCGAATGTTAGAACTATTATTTCTAGTTTAATTTTGTATGGTTTTTTATTTGGCAATGGTAGGTAATGATTTCGAATTATATACTGTTTCTGTGTCCAAATTAAATTATGTTTCCCTAGCTAAATTAATTCTTTATTATATGTACCGACTGCCGGACCCGTAAGTACAGACGCCAGCACATCAAGCTATTCCTAACTGTCAAATTTTCTCAATTAAAAATGAACCTTATGTCTTTGCAATAAAGTTGAAATACTATCAAAGAAATTTGACAGATTGTGGTAACTTGATGTACTGGCCTCTGTACATCTTAACATAACATCACCCGTTTTCCCCGGAGGGCAAGGCAGAAGTGTACCTTAATGCGTTTACATTTCGCCATTTTTGTTTAAGTATCATGAATCAGGTAATGCACCATTAACTGGGTACAAATCCAGACTCCGGGCAGCAGCCCAGTACATATTTCTCAGTTACTACTGACAAAAAAATAATAGAAAAACCTAATAACATTTTGCCCGACCTAGGAATCGAACGTAGGACCTCACGCTCAGCACCAACGCTTACGACTACTAGACCAACATAGCAGAAGATAAATGATCTCTCCTTATATTTTTCTTTTTAAAAGTTTTATCTTTTACAAGAAAACAAATATTCTAGTCCTTGAGTCTTGACCGAAGAGTATTTGACGAACCAAAAGATGCTTGACAGCTTCCGCCCTTAAAGCTCAGGGCCGAAAGTTCGATGCCCGTGCAGGTCAAATATTGGTTTGGCCTTAGACATAATATGACTCTAGCCAAGTAATCAATCTGTTTGTCTATGTAATGGAACCTGACATTTATGTGTTTATTATTGGCTTTACGTGGTCATTTAAATTCTTCACTTGTTTCTTTGAAGTATTATGTTATGGATAACATACAAGATTTTAGCAGTAGTGGCACAGTGGTAACAGCTTCGTCTTACGAAGGGTCGTCGGTTCGAACCCAAGAAAGTACTTAATTTTGTGTGAATATTTTATCACCACTGCTCTTAAAACGGTGAGGTAAAAGATCGTGAGGAAACTGGCATATCCTAGAATCAAAACTTTGAAGAATGTGACTTGAGCTAACCCACAGTGGACCCGGGTCTGTGTACCAGCAGTGGGATAATTATAAGCTAATTATGCTACACAACTTCAATAACTGTTTCTATAGGTGCTTTCTTACTTTTATTTTATACTCAATCAAGAATTTTTTTATTTAAATATACTACATAGTATAAAACAAAGTCGCTTTCTCTGTCCCTATATCCCTATGTATGCTTAAATCTTTAAAACTGCGCAACGGATTTTGATGCGGTTTTTTAATAGATAGAGTGATTCAAGAGGAAGGTTTATGTGTATAATTTGTCGACATATTTTGCGGGCGAAGCTGCGGGCGGAAGCTAGTATATTATAAATAACAGATAGTTTTCACTTTCCACAAAAATATCTATCTCAAAATTAGTTATGCCAAGACTCGGCTTTCAGTCTAACCGGAAGCAGCTGAATACCAGTGTTTTATCCATGTAAAACACCGGCATTGAGATGGGATTCGGTGGGTTGTGAAGGTCAGATAGACTGTCACTCCATAGCGTCTGACTATCTGACCTTCACAACCCAATTACTGCGTAACACGATAGAACACAAAATCTCTCAAGACTGGTTATCAGACTTTCGGGCTTTTGACTGTCAAAGACTCCGTAACGACTGTCAAAGATCTACGAATGACAGCCGGGACCAACTACCTTCTATCTATCACATAAATTCTTTTATAATATCGTTCACCCCTATCTGTTCAAATCTAAAAATAGTTCGTAATCAAAGCATTGAACTTGAACTGTATTCAATCGTAATTATTCAATAAAAGGCTTGACTCATTGATTGACGGACGCTTAATGACTATTGTATGAGTTCATTAAAGCATTCATTGTTCCTTCAACAACTGACGCTCGACTTGGTCTAATGGTTTTAAGCGCTAATGCGGAGCATGAGGTCCTGGGTTCGATCCCAGATTTGGAAGTGTTATGTGGTTTTTCAATTAGAATGTTCTCTGTAGCAGTCTGGATTTGTGCCCGGTTGATGGCAATGGACCCGAGTTATACATGGGACTTCAAACATAACTATATATAAGTAGTATATCAGCCATCTCGTTACCATAACACAAGCATTAGGTTGCTTAGCTTGGGACGATACGGCGCTGTGTGAAATGTCCAAGGATATTATTATATTATATTATTATTATATTATTATATTATATTATTATTATCTATACTATGTAATATTATAAAGAGGAAAGATTAGATTTTTTGTTTGTTTGTTTGAAATGAATAGGCTCCGAAACTACTGGACCGATTTAAAAGATTTTTTAACCGTTGGAAAGCTTAGTTTTCTAGGAGAAACATAGGCGACTTTTTATCCCGGGAAAATTAACGGGTTCCACGGGAAAGACCACGGGAGCGAAGCCGCGGGCAAAGTGCTAGTCTATACTAATATTTAATATTATAAAGATTTGATTGTTTCTTTGTTTGCATTGAATAGGCTCCAAAACTACTGAACCGATTTGAAAAATTCTTTCATTGTTGGGAAACTACACTATCCCCAGGTGACATAAGCTATATTATATTTTCAAAAATATTAGGGATCCTTAATAAAACTCCAATAATGTAACAATTTTCGACATCCACGCGGGCGAAGCCGCGGGCAGAAGCTAGTAAACTATATTCAAACTATTGGCGTGAAAGCTTACTAGTAATTCATTTGTTTTTTCTTGGTCGCCGCGTGAGAACAAATCTTTAGTTAGGCTTTTGAGAGCAAAAATGTTAAACAGTTGGTCTTTTATATACAAGTTACTTATATATTTTTAATGACAAAAAGACGAACATTTCTTTTAACAATAAGTTATAAATAGAAGTCAGTACAGTCAATATCAGTCCAGTTGTTCAAACATCGTGCATCGTTAAGAAAGATGTTATTTAAACAGTTTTATAGAACTTCATATGCCACATTCCCTTTGTTTTGGCTTAGCAACATTATAGAAGGATCACCTAATGAATTCCCTTTCGTTTAAAAAAATCAATTAACTGCCCAGCCCTTTCCCAACTATGATGGGGTCGGCTTCCAGTCTAACTGGTCTAACTGGTATAACTTCCAGTCTATTTTACATGGAGCGACTGCCTATTTGACCTCCAACACCAGTCAGTAACTGGGTAATACGATGTCCCTTGGTAAGACTGGCTGTCAAACTTTCGGGATTCTGTATACCCGTAACGACTGTCAAAAAAGATCCACGAATGACAGACGGTACCAACGGCTTAACGTGCTTTCCGAGGCCTGTAAGAGTCTCGATATGTAAAGATGCTCACCCATCCACGGGTCAAGCCCGGCAAGCGTAGCTTAACCTGATGGATCCGTCCGTGCGACTGTTATTACTTAGCCACGAGCTCCTCCCCTTTCGATTAAGTTGGTAATATTCTTTATTTATTTTAAATCGTAAGAGACTTAGGAATCGTCTTAGCGAATGGGTTGAGTTCGAAGTTCAAACACTCTCGAGTTCGAATTTTGAACTCTCTTAGGTTCTCTTGCTTGCCAGTAACAACAGAACCGTTGGGACGTTATCGTGTTACCTCTTCTAACTAACTGGGGTATCTTTTTTTCTTGTTAAAAGAAACACGACTCACAAATGCTACTGTAAATAATCTTACTATCGTGTTTCTCCATTCTTTGATTCCAAGATTTGTATTCAGTTTCAAGCAGGTTATTCTACGTTACAATTTGCAGAAATTCAAAGTGTGAGAATGTCTCATACAAAATTATAGTGTCCATTGCTTTTACTCGAAACGTTTCTAGTTCTTCGTACATACTTCAACCTCCGAATCATCAGAATCATCATCTTCATCAGAAGTTTAATTTTTTAAATTTTTTTTTCAGTTCATCCAACATTTCCAAAAAAAAACATCAGAATTCCAGGTTTCTGTGTTCATTGTTTTAACTTATAATATATATATATATTTTATGATCAATCACGGAATTCTTTATACGTGGACACTAGAATGTATTGATTGTCCACCATGCACAAGGTTAAGTGGTATACCTCCTGTACATTTTCCCACAATTGTTGCCAAGTCCCTCCCTATACACGCCTATGCAAGATTGACGTCACACAATAATTGAATTATTAGATTAGAGTCGGTAAGACGCAGTAAGTGTTATTGAAAATAATTTTAATGTCACGCAAACTGAAATGATTATCTAATTGATTACCTTTTTCAAAGAAGACTAACGTTAAATGTTTAAGTTACAATAGTATAGTTACCAACTATACCTACAGTCAAACGGGGAGAATAGGGACACAGGGGTGAATTGTATTGTTAATTATAACAGTAAACACATTACAGGTCCTTTTTGGTTATAAACTATATTATTTCAATGTCAAAACCCCTTTTGAAGTTTAGTCCCGATTCAACCCTTTGTCTCTATTCACCCCGTTTGGGGGTACCTAATTTGGGATTCTTCAAATCACAAATGTATAGGACATAGATCTAGGCAAGTGTCCACCGTCGCCAACCATATTAAGGCTGACTATAATTTATATAGTATTTTATATATTTTGACACAGTAAGAGTGTCTTAAGAGATTAATATCCATTGTAAAAACAATGGATATTAATCAGAAAGCAGTAAAATGGATCGCTGCACTTTCATTCAAGTACTAAACGTCGTCGGCATACGGCAAAAGCCATAAACAATTACCTTCACACCTCTAACCATAGAGAATATAGACTAAAGCTTCCATTTATAACTTTCGTAGTTCTAAAAATATCTCCTCTCTGATCAGCACGATTTATGAAAGATAATAACAGGTTGTTATCACCAAAAGATTTAGTTTCCAACATTACTCGTTGATTGCTTTAATAGTCTTTTCAAATCTGTGCCTATAAATCAAAGTAATGAACTTATGATCTATTCATAGTCCCACTCTGCGAAGCAACACACTTGGCGCCAACGGAATTTGTCAGTGTTATATTTACGTTCACAAACAACCTTATCTTTGTTGTAGTAAGGCTTTAAATACCATTTCTTGATTGCATTACTATGTTGGTGTTTCCAATTGACTTACAAACTGCAGTATGCAGTTTTCAACGACTCTATGTCTTATGAAATGTGGGTCAAAATTGATTGGAATCTTCTCGGTAACTTGGTCTTGGGTTAATTGCAGTAGTAATAATGACTTTGTAATAAAGCTTGTGCATTGTTACACGTTGCTATGGCAACCGGATCTTTTAATTTCTAACTTTGACCCTTGTAGTTTTATGGTATTTTATGGCGTGTTCATGTTTCTTCAACTTAATTTCTGCTAAATATATTTATTTCTATATTTTCCAAAGAATATCCGTTTAAATGTAAGTCTTTCGTTAGTCAATGCTTCGTTGGTTTAAAGACGTTTTAGTTTTTAAATATAAAGTTTAGTACGACCTTCCCACGAGGTGTTTTGACCTTTGCACAAAGCACAAACAGTTTATTCAAGGGCAATCTTTCTCATTTCTTTTTCTTGATAACGATAATGTTTCTGTTTGTGAGCCCATCAAGGTTCGGCCTTGTTAAGGGCTAAGGGTTTTTACACTTTGGTAAATATTTTCATAGCCTCCAATTATTTGATTTGTGTCTTTGTATTTCTGTGGCCTCTGTTCAATAAGGTCATCTTTGAGTTTCAAGACAACCATATCAACTTTAAAAGTCGAGAACTTCTGAAAGCCGATAAATCTGTCTGGTGTAATACTGGAATGAAAACAATCAAATATAAAATAATTACTCACCTCTGCCGCCGATTGACAAAACAAAGACTTTCTAGCTTAGCTCTTAAAACAGCTTCAACTGACAGTTATTTCTAGAAATAAAACACTCAAACGTATGTATTTACGTCTAAAAATAAACCGTCAATTCTAAAAGTACATACAAACAAACATTTTATTACACAAATAAATCAGTTAGTACATCACTACAAGAACGCCCACTTGCTCTTGCGCATCTCTACGAAAGGTAGCACCACAAAATAGGGCCAGTAATTCCACTCCGTATACAGTGTGTAAACGAAGGACGTACTTTCAGCTTTCATTCTCATAAAAATGAACAATTTTGACTGCTCAGTACATTTATGTTCGCAAAATTCGTCAAAATGTATGGTATAGCTGATTTTTTTTTTCATATTTCAAAGTTGATCCCATGGACAAAGTTGTTGATTTTCATGAGTACTATCTACCAAACAACCTGAAAGTATGTCCCTCGTTTAACCTAACACTGTACTATGAAAGCTGGCGGATCGTCTTTGAAGACTTTAAGAAACCGTTAGGAATTTCTTAGTAACAGCTCTGAGGTGGAGTGTGCTGTATTAGTGTCCGATCCAAGGCAATAGGCTCTAAGCGGGATTGTCCGAAAGGTTTACCGCTAACCCGGAACATAAAGGGCTACGGAAGGAACATGGATGGGTTTCAGTCAGTAAGAGTCTGACACTCCCTTCCGCTCCACCCAGAGCGGGAGCAGTCATTGGATGATTTCCCAGCCTTAAAAAAACAAAGGAAATAGGCTCGCCCCTATTACATGGGAGTGTAACGTTACTGGATTTATAGGTGTAAGTAGGTACTAGAGGTAGAGCTATGCCTATCTCTTTGGATACTGCAGCGGTAGTGTTAGATTATGTTAAGATACCCTCACAAAAATTTTACAAATATTGGTAGCCGCCATCTTGGATATAAATTTTGTCTTCGTATTCGGCGTCTATACTCCCGAAAACTATGAGAATGAAAACTAGATGTTTTATTGCAACTAGTCATTATATGTAATGACTAACTTCTTGTTGGTTACTCAAAACTGACAGGACTACTTACCATATTCTCTGTTTAATCTTTTCTTGAACTTGTTTTTCGTTGTCTATGGTTAGACTTCTGCTTAATAAGTTTCCTTGTGTCCACATCTTAATCACTTCTCTCGCCCACCGATCGCGCGTTAGAGCGTTATTTGTAAAGTGACATTTACATTAAATTGTACACATGTATGTATCATACATTATGCATAAGTGAGTGATCTCCTAAGGCCTTTGTATAAGTAGTAATGCTATTTTATTTCGTTTTTAAACTGGTATATTGTGAACACTACTGTTTGTAAATGTGAGGATATGTGTGAGACCACCCCTTTGTTTGTTTAAGTATTGGTGGCCCAGTGGGAACAGTCGCGACTTACCAGGCAGACGCGACTTACCAGGCAGACGAGTTTAGGAAGAGCCTAGTGCCATTAACCGGCCACAAACTCTTCTACTGAGATATTCCAGTTAGAAAAACCTTTGAAAACTTTGAACGACCCAAACCCAACCCAACCCAAACCAATCGAATCCAATGCCTCATGCTCAGCAGTAGTGCTTACGACCATGAGACCAATAGCCAAAAATTCAAATGGGTAAATTAAAAATTTCTCCCGACACCAACATCTCTATGATTTAAAAGGTATGTGATAATATGACACAACTGGGGCAATTATTTCAAGAAACTGCAAGAATTACGAAAATAAATCACAGAAACTGATAATCAGACGACACGGTTGGCGCAGTGGTTGAGCGATTGACTGCTGCGCACTATGTCGCGGGTTCGATTCCCGCACGGAACAAATATTTGTACGACCTGCAAGTATTTGTTACGAGTCTGGGTGTTTTTCTATCTATAATATGTACGTATTTACAAAAAAAAAAGTATGTAAGTAGTATATCAGCCATCTCGTTACCATAACACAAGCATTAGGTTGCTTAGCTTGGGACGATATGGCGCTGTGTGAAATGTCCAAGGATATTATTATTATTCTTGAGTTTCTAAACGCCAGCTTTTTTCCCCCGACACTCAAGGCGTGTCCTCATTAATTTTTCAACAAGCCTGAACAGGTTCCAATTTTCTCACCTCATCGACTTATCACCTAGCAGAGACCAAGTGAAAGGGTCCTCGAAAGCCGTTCTGGACAGGTAAAGGGCAGGCTGTCAGGGTTAGCCGACGTAATCGGCTGATAGATTAAGGGTCTAGCTTTCATTTTCATTGATTTTGTGTGAAAATTGTCGGTTTGTGATGCAAATAGAAGTGAAGGTAGGTTCGTTGGTGATAGTGACTGCAGTTAAGTTGAAGGTTTTACGTTCACGAATCTGGATGGCTTTTAAAGTTAAATATCATTTGAACTAAGCCATGTGTTCATTTAACCAAGGATATTTCTGTATATTATTTAGTCTTTCTATTGCGAGGGTTTTTGTTTGCCTTTACTTAGAGACAACAGCATTTAGGCAATAGATCATTCACAGTCAGGTGATTCATTAATTGTGAATGTTCTTCAATGTACAGACGCTGTCAAATTTTCTCAATTAAAAATGAACCTTATATCTTTGCAATAAAGTTGAAATACTATCAAAGAAATTTGACAGATTGTGGTACCTTGATGTGCTGGCCTCTGTACTTTGAATCAAACAAACACTTGGTTTTCAGTATTTTATTGAAAAATGTTTATTGAATCTGAAACATTGCTATCAAGAGATGCCAAACTTTAAACTGTATACAAGTAGTAAAATTTTGAAATGAAAAAAAAAACCATTGAAAAAAAAAGCCATAAAATTTCATTCACTATTTCACAGTCACGTGTTTGCAAAAGTCATGCGAGCGATAAGTAAACATTTTTGCCGGAAATATACATTCAATAATACGCATAATACAAATAACTTATTACCAAATACAAAGTTTTGTTACATTATTTCTATAGAATCTTATGTGCCTAAAGCAAAACCAACGCAAACCAACCAATTTTCACTCGCAGCAACCAAAACAAACTAATAAAGTTTACTATCTTATGGTGGAAAATCTATATTTTCACCTCAATGTACTGTTATCGGAAACGTTAAAGATTGTTGTAGGGGCTACTATGCTGAGCCTCAGAACGACTGTGGAGCTGCATCACAAATGCCCCCCACCCCTTGTCTTGCTTTCTGTGTAAAAACGCCTGCTCTATGGAAGACCCTTGCGAGTCCAATGCTTACACTATCGAAGTAGCCCAGTTCTAGTCAAAGCTTATACAGAGTTGATATGACAGAGGGGCATTAAATTACACTACGTATACTCTACGTGTTTAGTAGTAACTCGGTACGGTATAAAAATAAAAAGCACCAAAAATGAGGATTTTATGTTTTCAAACCAACTAAATAGCTTACAAATCAGAGTAAAACGCAACCATCCTTTGTAAATAAAAACTGACCTTGCAACGCAGCGGCACCGAGGCGCGCTCGCCGGAGCGCTGTTAGGAAAGATACATCGTGTTCAAACGGGGCAAAAACTTAAAAAAACATTTGCGTCTAAACTACTGCTCCTATTTAATTGATTTTTGGTACAGAGCTTGAAAATGGTGAAATATAAGCTGTTTAAAGGAAACACCCTCTGTCGTATCAACTCGTATGAAATTATTGTAAAGAAATTCATTGTTACGACGAAGAAGGGGAGCAAGATATAATAGATGAGTGCAACAGCTTCAATACCTACTGCGTTTCAACCTATGCTATTTTTTCAAAGCAGAATTTATTTTCAATAAATAATATTCCTTTAACAGAACTCTTATTGGGATAACTTAATATCTATATACTTACTTAAAATGATGCAAGGTACCTACCCTGTATAATATTTTTTGCTTGTCAATATAAAATAATGATATTAAAACCAATATTTGATCTTTACCAATCACTCACTGCATTTTGAATTGGCATCCCTGATCATCCATCAATCATCATTTAAAGTAATCTGAAATACTCTATTCTATATTTTATTACGATATTTAGTTCAGAAAGCAGTCGCAAATCAATATTAAACCTAGTTTGTTACCAAGTGATTGATTGATTGAATACTTAAATTGAAAACTCTTACGATCGTAAATAGTGAGGTGTACACGATTTTAATTTTAAAGTAACGGTCAACCATTTTACCTCCTACTGCGCCCGCGCAACGGATTTATACAAAAACGTTGCGTTTGAAGTATGACATGGTTTTTTAATGTTTTTTTTTCTGCAGTACAGGCAGAAAGCTGATAGATTATTATTAGTCATTATTATTATTAGTCTTTCAACTTCTTTTTTTTAATTTTCAGCATTCGTTTTATTGGTCACTTCCCTAGGTATTCACTAATGAGCTATTTAACATCTTTCAACACTGAAAACATGGATTGATCCATCCGTCTTTTCTTTAATCCTTATAGCCAGAGTTAAGTAGGTTATCTGTATTATTTTTACTTGCTGCAATTGAGATGCGGACTGAAAGAGAAGTATGGAAGAAAAAGACATGTTGTGCCGTCCCCAGATAAATTGGACAACATGAGAATGACGATGATGATATTTCAAAAACGTCAAAATTATTTTGATTTCCCTCTCGTCAAATAAGTTGGTAGGCCAATGGGCCACAAATGCTGTAAAGGCCACATCAATCGTCTGTCAGTCATATTTTCATTTATATTTCTACTATCAGTATACTACCGAGCCGCGTCCGTAACAATAAGGAGCTACAGTTATTCATGGTTTATTCATCGCACCAGTCGGTGAGCACCCTGTAGATAGATTGAGCAGAAGGTTAAACTTGCATCAAACATAATTAATTACTGAGCGATTTTTTTTTGTAGAATTTTCGAGTAGTTATTAACATTCCAAAGCTTAAAAGCTTGAAGTATTTAGAATGGACAATTCTGTAGTAATGTTGTTTTCCTTTTGTTTTTCGATTATTAGCCAGTTTTGTTCCACTCCAATGCAAAGGCCTCAAAACTCGTACATTCCTTCCAGTTTTCGTAATGTTCAGCGTCATGTTGTCGTTACGAATACTTTTTGAACATATTATCGTTCAAAATAGGAATACAGGATTAAATATCAAGTGCCTCTTTTTAAATCAAAATCATTAGTTAATTACTTAATTCTCAAACTAGTTTCAATTGTATTAACGTACAAAGTACAGCATAACTCCATCAATTACCAATTTACATGCACAAATACTACTTATTCGCTTAAGAGGTAGGTATTACCTAATAATTAGCGTCGATTAGCATAAAGTTCACGCTAACACATACTAATTATGGCATTAGATACAGAATGACTAGTATTTACGGTACGTTTATGTATATTATGGAGTATTAGCACTACTGGTTTAGTTTGAAAAGGTTACTTTTGGATGACTGCAGGTTTTCTAGAGGGACGATCAGGGTCGTACGCTGTTCAATTGAAGATATTCTTATGGCTAAGACTATGAGCCCTCCATCTTTCCATCTGCAGATACCAGCACATCAAGATTTGCAATCTGTAAAATTTCTTTGATCGTTTTTCGATTTTATTACAAAAACGTAAGGTTAATTTTCAATTGGGAAAATTTGATGGATAGGGATAACTTAATGTGCTGGCTGTATGATAGCAAAAGTCGAGAGAAGTGTTATTGGGTTTTCGATCTGGAAATTTTCAGTAGCAGCACGGAGTCTGATCAGATTTGTGCCTGGTTGATGGGAATAGGCTCTTGCAGGAGGCTTAAAAAATCTCGATGTAGGTACTAGAGGTACACCTCTGCCCTTTCAGACCCTTTCGGATTTATAGTCGTGAAAGTTAGTTATGTGTCAGTGGTGGTCACTATCTGTTAGTACCTTAGATGTCTATTTAACGGAAGAACTCCAGGACGCCAATTGTAATGCATTCCTTAATCAGCTATACGGTTTTTTGTAGAAGTCATTACTTAAGCTATTGATTAGATGTTTTTCTGGTATTCTAGATTAAGTATGCACATTCTGATTGAATGACGTTCACCATGACATATAACAGTTAGGATTGAGGACATTATTTATTTAAAAAAAAACATTAATATGTTGGATAAATTCTAATTAATATTATCCTATCTTAATGGGTATTATAAATGCGAAAATGTTTTAGTTGGTTTGTTTCTTACGCTTTCACGCTAAAACAGCTGTACTGATTTTAAATAAAATTTGGCACATGGGTAGACCATAGACTGGAGAACGGCTACATTTTATCCTGGAACATAGACCGAGTCGCGGGGAACAGCTAGTAAACAATAAGTAAAAAAAGTGGTTAAACTTCTATAGTTTCTCTGTCATACATCCAATCCGCGTTCAATACAACATTATGTTATACAAATACACAGCACATCAAATAAACAAGCAATGCATTTGATTTGATAAACTAACAAACACTTTGACGTTTCTGATCAAAACAACAACATGTTTAGAGATAGCTCAAGAAGCCCTGTCTCATTAGGACACGTGTGGAATGATGGCTTTCGAATACACCTTCAATTCCCAAGCTTTTTAGGTGTGGAAGATAAATATTTTGGTTAAAAACCGGCTGTAATCAATTTGAACTGTGTAAATGTGAGCTGTGATGAATCGATCTTCTGATTGAGAGTTGATTGGTGTAAACAAGGGAACTAAATACTTGTTTTTTTTTGTGAATGACATCGCGCAGTTCTACCACTTGTCTACTTTGACTTGCCTGCAGATGCTACAATAAATTGAAGCCTCCAGACGGCTTAAAAAAATTACAAATTAAGCGACTACACGCTAAGGGCACCCCCTGTGGTACGGAGCTCGGCTTAGGGCGTCACTTGGTGAGGACAGCAAGAGACAGGCGGATAATACTAAAATGGATCGGATAATACTTAATACTTGTTGTGTTGATGAATCTATAGAGGTATGAGGAACAGGGTTTAAAGTTCACTCGTACTCGATAAAAAAGGGAAAATCCTCCGACCAAATGGGTGTTGTCTGATGGGCTACTGTCCGACGATTGTTGTCGGAACTTTGTATGTTGTAGTCGTGCGGTAAACTCTGCTTGTGCGATGCAGGATTTTGTGTGACGTCAGTGAGACGCGTAATTCATTTGTGGCGATGTAGATGTCGCTACAAATCTACTATTTATCATTCATAACACTATTTAAGATTCGCTGTCACTAAATAATGCTATGGATCAGTATTATGTAATCGGGCAATAATGGACACATTTTTTTTCTTGCCAGTAAGCCCCTATGCAACAAACTCTCGTGAAAAGCTAGTGAGCAAGATTGGTAACAAGGCTGACTATCCAGGGTACCTCGGTCATATCGGTCTCGGTCTAAGTATCGTCACTATATTTTGACCGATATTGCGACTGTACCCCGCCTTAGGAATGCGTGGGCAGGCGGGTGGCGGTACGCCGCGCCGTGGTGCCTGCACTGCCCCCCGTCTCGCCGCGCACATATACCTAAAGCCTAGTACAGCGCTTCAAACTTTTAAGCGGGATTGTTCGAAAGGGTCACCGCTACCCCGGAACATAAAGGGCTAAGGAAGGAACATGGATGGGTTTTAGTCAGTAAGAGTCTGACACTCCCTTCCACTCCTCCCAGAGCGAGAGAAGACATTGGATGATTTCCCACTCTCAAAATAAAAAGCGCTACAAACTTAAATAAAAATTGTTTTAATGCCTATATTATGCATTATGTATTACAGTCCATTGCTAGACATAGGCATTTCCTAAAGCTCAATGTAACACTATCACGACAAGCATGCAGTCACCCAATTCCAGTCAGTCTCACATCCTCATTAAATGGCGCTTCGCTGCAAACATACCTACATAGCTTATTCACTAAGCTAAAAATAAATCGCTAAGGCTATAATTAAATAGTTTTATCTCCAGCAAACGTGTCAAGTCTAAGTTAAGTTCCACTAACTAATGTTTATCTTCTTAGTAACTTGTAAATGTGGCATTAAGTAAACGGTTTATTAATTTTAATCAAGTACAATGTTTTTACAGTTAGCGCAGAAACCTTCACTTGCTCATGCTTTAAGCACTTTACTATCACGCTTGTTTTTCCCGTAAGCAGTTATTTTGCAAAAAGGGGCCTCTCCTGATTTTTACTTAACATTTGATCACGCTTATCTAATTTATTCCAAAATCCTACTTACCTAGGGCCAATTTTAATCGACGGACAACTTTTATCTGAGGCGAGAAATTAATATGAAAGTTTGGCAGCTTATATACAACACTAGTTTATGCCTGAGACTTTGTCTGCGTGACACACGGGCAATTTCGACTCACCTCGTCACATAGCGTCGCCCACCAGCGCTATTACTTATTTTTCGCTTACCTATACGTTTTTCAGGAATTAGACAAATGCAAAAATAATTGTTCAAATGAGGCTATTCGTTCTCGAGAATAGCACGTTGGAACAAATTTAAATAAACTCTACAGCTTTGTTTATAGAATACATAATGCCAAATTGCCAAAATGATTCTTCAGTTCAATGCTATTGATTGATAAATCGGTCCTTAACTTTTTTACCGACCCTACCTACCTACCCAATTTATTTAAAAAATTCGCTTAGCAACAATAAACCTGTATTTTTCGTTTTACTAGGTTTCTAGGGTAACTTTTGTCCAAACTTCTAAAGGCTGATTCATAAAACTAGGTAAATGGATTACCCGGCTATAACTTGAGATTGAACTGGCCTGTGAATGGTTTCCGTCGAGAATTCGAGACTTAAACCAGTTTTCCCAAAAATATAGGGCAATAGGG
This sequence comes from Hyppa rectilinea, assembly GCA_951799385.1. Lineage (NCBI taxonomy): Eukaryota > Metazoa > Arthropoda > Insecta > Lepidoptera > Noctuidae > Hyppa > Hyppa rectilinea. The sequence goes on along the minus strand of OX637318.1, from coordinate 15,374,112 downwards.
TAACCTAAAAACACTGCAAAAATCAATAGCACATAGATGCCTACCTACTTCCTCAGATTCTGAAAACTTATTAATACGTTTATGATTGACCTAAAATAAATGAATAATTATGTGTAGAGGAAGGAGCTCGTGGCTAAGTACTAACAGCCGCACAGGTCGATCCATCAGGTTAAGCTATGTTTGCCGGGGTTGGCTGTGGATGGGTGACCATCTTTACATACCGAAACTCGGAAAGCTCGTTAAGCAGTTGGGCCCTACTGACATTTGTGCATCTTTGACAGTTGTTACGGGTCGTCAGAAGCCCGAACATCTGACAGCCAGTCTTACCAAGGGGTATCGTATTGCCCAGTTACTGGGTTGTGGAGGTCTGAGAGGCAGCCGCTTCATGTAAAATACTGGTATTTCTGCTGCACCTGGTTAGACTGGAAGTCGACCGCAACATATTTGGGAAACGCTAGGCAGATGATGATGTGTATTAGAAATATATGTTTTCAGTCATTGTTCCTCGCTACCACAGCCATCAGCCATCTTACCTCTTCACCGTTTTTACGTGCGAAAGCTTTAAACAAATCATTACATTTTTATTTACATAACATATGCTCTAGCTATTGAATTAAATCAACTTATTGGTTCGCCCCCTATTATATGGGACTTAAACATAACACGCGACAAGTGGGTGTATCTACTATAAGTTCCTCCTCTGTCCAACCCTTCGGGGATACCAGGCGTGATGTTATGTCATGTAAGCCGTAAGATTATGAACTAAACCTGGATATCACTTACTTAATATTGTCTCAACGGTATAAAGGATGGCAACACGGAGGAAGTTACGTCCTAGCATTGCGTATAGGCTAATTTATATGCCAACCAGTTAAATCCCTTTGGTGATTCGAAGGATCATTATTCATACTAACTGAATATATGATACTCCTTAGTAAGACTGGCTGTCAGACTTCGGGCTTCTGATGACTCGTAACGACTGTCAAAGATCCACAAACGACAGCCAGGACCTACGGATTAACTTACTTTCCGAGGCTCGGAGGAGACTCGGTATGTAAAGATGGTCACACACGGACCAATCCCGGCAAATGTAGTAATTGATGGATCGTGCGGCTGTTATTACTTAGGCAGGAACTCCTTACTTAGCGACATTCAGTTTTCAGTCACACCTAAATAGGTCATTAGGCTTATGAGAAGTAATCTTTAATATTCTAAGTCTTTAATATTGTTTTTCAAGTCAGTAGCGCATTGCCAATCCTTGGTGTCGCAGGTGTCCATAGCCCACTTCCTGGACACCTGTGATCCCAATACGATTGCCAATAGCCGATGGCCACCTTTAAGACTTTGCATAGGTGGGTCGCCAGACGCTTTGGCAAACTATTACATTCTTAAGGAAAATCCCCGCATGATATTGGCAAGGGATCTTGAACAGACCTTAATTGTCAATTAAGGTCTGTTCAAGATCCCTTGCCAATAGCTTGCTTATAGTCTATAAAGCCTAGAATTCTATTGCTATTTAGTAGCGAAAAACATACTAAGTTAGAGCAGATACTACCTAATAGCACACATTTTGTGTTTCTCTTCGATAAGGCTTCGATACTATGGTCATTTTTACTCATATCTCGGATGCTTTATACAAGCATATACCGCCAAATGAGGATGATTTTAATGACATGTTTATTTTTAGCCTTAAACCTTATTATTAACTTATTGACACATGAAAAAAGTAAAGGGAAGTGAAAACTAGTTACCTATTTAAATTTTCTTAATTCTTCTTTAACTTAACTTTTCTTCTATTAATAATTATTTATAAAGTGGTAGGTACATTTTTGGCTTATTGGTCGATTCGCACGAATTTACTCGATCGAAACGGGCGAACCGATACTATAATTAATTTTTTCTGTAAATTATTTGCTCGAAGTTAATTTAGTTGTGGTCTAATCGACCGATCGATTCTAGAAATACGTTAATAAAGTTTTTTTCTAAGATGGAAAGTGTCGATGCACCTGTTTTGAGCGAGTAAATTCGTGCGAATCGACCAATAAGCCATATTTTCATACAAAATCAAAGGTCAAAGACCGACATACTTAACCGTGATCCCACTCACTCAAGTGCTATATTCTTGGACTCCTTAAAATAGCTTCTCCCTTTATAGGTCTCAGGAAATGCCAAATTAGTGGTAATTATTTATGGCTTGATGTAACCGGCGCAGGCGCCTGCTGACGATTATAGTGAATGATGATGGGCAGATGTCTGACCAAGGTCGATGCAACGCAATTAGCAATGAGGGTTATTAAGAATGTGCAAATAATTATAAAGAATGACATGGAGAAGAATGCTGAAAATAAATCATAAGATCTGAGACAAAGTGACAATCTATGAGTGATAAATGACAAAGGAATGAAGGAAAATGACATAAGTACAGAAAATCTTGAGTTTTTTTTTCTTAGGAAAAGTCAATTTAATTATACATGATAAATACAATATAAAACACGTAACTGTAAATGACGTACAAGTATTCAAAGCAAAAAAAAGGAGAATGCTCATTGGACATCAAAAATTGCGTCTGCATCGCTGTCAATGGGAAGTGTGTTGCCACGTTGCACAATTGACAGAAAATCTTGTGAAAGTGCTGTAAAATTATACAAAACGCGTTAAAATTGATTACCACTTGACTAGCCGTCTGGTGACATTAGTTACGAGTCAGTTTAGTGTCTGGAGATTACTGCAAGATTTAAAACTTTACAAGCGACTTGTTGCCAGTATAGTGGTACTTTCACAATGGGAAAATTAAGTGTAAAGAATTTCACTCAGTCCAGTAATAAATTACTCTTCGCTTTGCAAACATAGAGCCTGTTGTACAGTCGGCGGCACATCAAGCTATCCCAAAGCGTCAATTTTTCCCAATTGAAAATGAACCTTATACTTTTGTAATAAAGTTGAAAAACTAGCAAAGAAGTGTCACAGCTTGGGGTAGTTTCATGTGCGGGCAACTGTACAACTGAGATTAAGGCACGAGCACTGTGGAAAAAACGATAATAATAGATATGCAAAATAATACGATAATCCCTATCGTGTCCAATACCAAACGCAATAATCGACAACATTCAAAAAATAATTTGTCGTTTCGCACGTTTACGAAATAATGGAGTCTACCTTCATTCGTCATCCCTATGTCATAATGTCAATAGAAACGTAAACGTCGGTAATAAAGGTCTTATATTACCCATGCAGAAGTGGTTTCCACGCATTAAACTTCAAAGTGAGTTCACTTCTTACTGGCGCCTGCAAGAAAATTACTAAACAAATATTATGTTACCGCATAAAGATGAAGACAGAAAGCCCAATGTCAAAACGTTTGAAGTAAATAATTTTTGCCTCTTTATTGTAGTGATCGCAAGCGCTATTGTTGAGCATGACGTCTTGGATTCGATTGCCAGGTCTGGCAAAATCGAAGTCTGTATTTATGCCCAATGGCAAAGGGTCCTTTGAGTTCTACATGGGACTTAAACAAACAAACAAAACAAACGTGGTTGTACTATAGCACCTTTGCCTAACCTTAAAGGAATGCAGGCGTGGTGTTATGTAATGTAAATAATTTCCTTGAATCCTAGTTTAAAAGTCGGTTTTATACATAAGAAACAAAGCGAAAACTCCCTTGTGCAATAAGAGCGGATCAAATGTTTGACTAATCAGATTAACACGTTGAACGCCAAAGCGGTCACGGTGTGTCCGACAAACAATAGTTTTTCTATTGTGTCTGCTGCGTGGCAGTCAATGACTTAATAAGCGAAATCTGGTACAAAAAAACTGGCTGTTTGATTACTTAGATACCAACTTAATATATGGAAATTTGCCGATGATATAATTTTCCTTTGAGCCTGCAGGAAGCCATGACCACAATAACTGTAGGAAATCAGATACCATATAATTAAAAATACTTTCTCTAAACAAAAATTATTACCAATTTTGTTCCTAATCTTCTTTGTGATGTAAGCTCATTATCCTACTCTTTTATTTTCCATCCTATTGTCCGAAATGGGTTTTCTGTCAATCCCAACCTACTAGTTTCACAGTATACCTACCTCACACTCATTGCCACAGTTTAGTAAACTACCAAAGGTGGTTATAAAACAATTTGTGTACAGAGGCCATCAAGTTATCCCATCTGTCAAAATTCTTGAATACATTTTCAACTTTATTACAAAAGCATAATGTTCAATTTCAATTGGGAAAATTTGAAACTTAGGGATAGCTTGACGTGCTAGCGTCTGTACATAAGTACGTGCGTCGACTGTCGCTTAGCTAATCAGATGCGTTGTACGAATGCAAAGTGCAGTAAATGAAGAATTTAGGGCAGTTTTTTAGGTACTTCTAATTGTTCAGACGTGATGAGGGTTTTTCGAGGGTAATGTTGTGACATGCGATGTGTTTGTCGGCTGTGTTTTACTAAAGTACCAGAGGTTTGTGATGCATTAATTAGGCGGTACTTGGCTTATGATCTGAACTACCACTTATAGCAGTAATTTTCAATGCTACTTCAGTGTGAGAATGAGACGCAGCTACACGGGAACTAGCTCCAACTCTTTCTTGCTGTGAAGTAATATAACAATGATACTGTTTTAAGAGGTGGTGGTGAAAGTGCAATACATCAGTGTGAGAGTGAGACGGAGCTATAAAGGTCATATAGCCCTATCTTTTTCCTACTGTGGAGTAAAATGCGTAATGATACTGCTTTGGGAGGTGGTAGTCGGTTCCTGCTCTGTTGCCAACCTAAGCTACGTTGGCTGGTATTGTTTTATGCAAATAAATGATTTAATTTTCTTTAATATTATTTATGTTTTTCATAAAACCGTCGATGTAGCTACTAATCAGGGAACAAACACCACCTCCAATGGTAGTGTTATTTTAATATTATTTTACGATCGGAAAGAGATGGAGCATGTATAATGAGGCATACCTCCATCTCTTTCTTACACTGAAGAAATATCAAATTATTCTATCGTCTTTGAGGCGGTAATACGCAGCACTTCCGGATACCAATAGCTTTATTCCCTAGCGTTTCAAAGTAACCGGACCAAGACAAGGTATTAGCATACGTTATTCAATTAAGTGACAAGGAAGCCCCTTTTGTGCCTAATACCGGCTTACTTAACTGCAGGCTGGAAGGGGGCTTAGCAACAGCGGTTGTGTTCACAAGACTTAAGTAGCCCCCCTTGACAGCTGAACGTAACGTAATAAGACTTCTTTAAATTAAAAGCTCTATATTTCGTGGAGCTTTCATTTAAAAGTCCTATAAAAATATGCTAATAAATTTTAAATAAAAAAGTGAATAAATGTTTATTGCTCCTTGTTAAATGAATTCCTGCAGCAGTGATAGCCTAGTGGTGTGACCGTTGGACTGCCAAAGTCTCGAGTCAAAGTCTCGAGTACAAACTCAAGGCACGCTCCTCTGACTTTCCGGGTTCATGAGTGTATTGTTTAATTATCTCTTTCTTAAAAAACTGTGAAGGAAAACATCGCGAGGAAAGTGGCTTGCTTGAGAGATATTTCTCAACAATATTTGAAGCTAAGTCAGGGGCTCATATGGGCAGCATAAAACTCTGACAACAAGTTAGTCACGGTTAGTGACTAACTTGAACTGACACGAAAAGAAGAGAAGAAGGAGTTAACTCCTGAACTAATTTTGATGAAACTTGGCACGAAGATAGTCTGAAACATGTGAAAGGATATAGGGTACTTTCCATCTAATGGACGCGACAAACCTTCGCAAGGACTTCGTTTTCAAGATGGTATGCTTTAGAAAACAAAAAAACATCACAATTCAATAACTGTAACTCGTAAACCACGAATAAACTTTAAATATAAACCAGTACATTCGCGCCCATAATTATCCAATAACATTATAATAACGGTTATTACAACTTCGAAGTGTTTGTTATCGTTTATTCACGAGAACATAAATAACAGAGGTCGGAGGTGAACGAGACTTCGCTCTGTGCGACTGTACTCACAAGTTCAATTTTGTAATGTACAAGTTAGTTTGAGTAGTTAGTGGAAGAGCTCACGTGGAATATTTTTTACCATCATACCTATTTTGACACCAAGCAGCTTTGTTATACAGTTCATGTTTAGATATCGCTACACGGCACGCCTATCGCTATGCTTGCCGGGGTTGGTCCGTGGATGGGTGACCATCTTTACATACTGGGACTCTTCGCAGCCACGGAAAGCATGTTAACCCGTTGGTCCCGGCTGTCCATGGATGTTTGACAGTCGTTACGGGTCTTCATAAGCCTGAAAGACTGACAGCCAGTCTTGCCAACGGGGATCGTATTACCCAGATATTGGTTTTTGGAGGTCAGATACGCAGTCTCTCCATGTAAAATACTGGTATTCAGCTGCATCCGGTAAGACTGGAAGCCGACACCAACATAGTTGGGAAAAGGCTAGGAAAATTGACACAGAAGGTCTGATGGAGTTTTGCTAGCTTATTAAATTTGACCCCGGATTTTCCGGTTTAAAGGATGACTGACGCCCGGTGTAATATTATTACAGGCCAATGAGACTAAATTTCAGGTCCGTCTCTGGAGGTGGCAACGTTACGCAACTCCTTGGCTTTTGCAGGTGTAAGTAACATGCATGCTACTGCGGTAACCACTTCCACCGTCCTGATGGTCCGCCTGGTCATCATTCATGACATAATTAGCCAATAATGTTTCCACTTCTGGGACATAGGTCTCCACTCTTCGAGATGGAGAGGTCCATAATCCACCACGCTGTTCTAGAGCGTGTTGGTGGATGTCACATGCCATGGATTTTTTTTTGCTCTAGATAAAGCTCTACACGTCGATTCCCTCACGATGTCAACTAGCTTCATCTTTCTGACTGACCGACCCCTTGACAATTCAAAAGTGCCTGTAATTGGTTTATTTGAAATAAATACTTTGAGTTTGAGTTTTCTTTCACCGTTTTGAGAGCAGTGGTTATTAAATTATTCACAAAAAGTAAAGCGCTTGCCTGTACTAGAACCCACGACCTACAACTTGTAAGTTGGGGGTGTCCAACTGGGCCACTACTGCTGTCTCAATTCTATATACTCTATTTGTCATCAAAGAGCTTAAAAAGTAAACAGTTTAGAATGCGACTGTACTTTGTTTTTTATTGCTTTGGACGGACTTGAACTTACTTACGCAACTGTTAAGTAATGTGTTAGAGCCGGTTTTGAGAAAAGAATGTTTTATGAAGAATCATACGTAATGATGAATGAACTTGCTGCTTCTAATTTGAAGCGAGTTACGAAAGCGAATCGGATTTAATTGTTCCGAGAGTTCTTGTGAATATGGCAAAAGACTTACCAATTAGTTAAGGTTAGTTTTGTTTACAATAATCTTATACCAATCAACTAACGGCAATTTCAAATATGTACCTAGGCTATAGGCTCGCGCCCTTTTACATGGGACTCAAACATTACTGGCGAAATGTGGTGTTCTACAGTTATACCTCTGCCTTACCCTTCGGGGATTATAGGCGTGATGTTATGTTACTTCCTCATAGTAGGGGGAGTTTTTTTTTGATGGTTGAAATCGTCAAATGAAAAGGTATTATTGCTTTTTTCTACCTGGAATTTGTCAGTTGCAGCCTTTTTTTTGAGGGTGGGAAATCATCCAAAGACTTTTCCCGCTCTGGGTGAAGCGGAAGGCAGTGTCAGACTCTTACTGACTTAAATGTTCCTTCTTTACCCCTTTGTGTTTCGGGGCAGAGGTAATCCTTCTGAACAATTCCGCTGAGGGGGAGTAGGTCTAGTAGTAGGAGTGTTTAGACTGTAAAGAGGATGATAATCATGAACCTTCCAAGTGTTTACACAAGGATATCTTTATCCAAACCATCAATTCTTGCAATCAACTCAGCCCATCTCAGTTCACTGCTGGCCTCCTGAGCTGCACTACATCAATTTGACCTCCACCTTCCGCATCCAGTCTAAGCCAGCCACCGTTTAGGTCGTCGGCACTTCTGTACCAGCATTAAATACCGTAATGACTAATCATCAATACACCGGCCTACCCGTTACAATACGACACCTCACGCCTGCCAGCTATTCAACTGTCAATCGTCTGTACATACATATATTCAGTATTCTATTACAATGTCTAACCTAGTTACTATGGCTAAGTAGATGGCGCCTGCGCCGACGACGGTTTGAAAGCGTATCAGTAATAGACTCATTAGCCTAGTATTTGGTTTCTTCCTGAGTTTTTGCTGGTCAGTGCCAGGTTTTTTGAGGAGAAAAGGAATTTTGTTCAAGAGTAGAAATGGAATGTTTGCGATCTGTGTTAATCATCCAAGATTGTCTTAAAATATCATTGGATTGGCAGAAGTATTGTCTTCTAATAAGCTTTCTTCTGCTGGTGCTACTCCAAGAACTGAAGGCATCTCATCATCCTTTACGAGTTGGAACAGCTCAGCAGCACTTGTGACTCATCTGAACCTTGTCTCTTACTCGGTAGAAAGTGTTTTATATATTCTTTAGTTGAAGAGTGCTAGGGAAAGCCGAAAGCAATTAACGGTAATTACGTAATTTGAATATTAAAATCGTAATATAAACTTTCAAGCTATTGCGGTATTGTTGTGGAGAAATTGCAATAACTGTAGTAGCTTACACTGCTTTAAAATAAGTGCAGAAGTTCCAGTCTTTACGAACGTAAGGGAATGGGCGATAGCAAAAAATGTTTGCTTAAACCTAAGTGATGGATAGAAAAGATTTTGGTAGCCGACTTTTTTGCTGCTTGATGCTTTGGACTTTGGACCATCAGATTATAGTCACTAATTTTAAACAGCGTGGTCTTATGATCAACAAATTACTTGTTTTTCAGTTTTCGAAATCCTAACTACGTTCTCTACAGTATCCGTAAATATATTATTTTCTCGTTCTTTCAGTGATTTTATTTAGTAAAAGAGGAGTGCCTACTCTACATAGTGTACTAGGCCCAAAATGGACATCAAATATATTACTATAAAAATGGAGTGTTGTAAAATCTGAATATTATTGAATATCTAAAAAAAATATAATAGTGTTTTCCAAAAGTGTGACTACTGCATGTTACTGCACGATGTCCACAGCAGCTTTCGATCGTTTTTTATGGTGTATTAGGGCATTTGGCACGTGCAAGATCATGGCAGGCTATTATAGCGCTCGGATTTGCGCTTTCCAATCATATCTGTCCAATATAGAATGATAAGTAAGGAGCTAGCGCCATTTGCAGAGAACTGTAAATCTTAACGCTTTGATAGCTTGTCGGATTAGTATTAGCAGATAATCGTGAGTCTGAGTAGTGTTGATTCTATCATATTACACAACATCAGGCCTGTATTTACCGAAGAGTTAGGCTCCTAAGAACACTCACATTTTACCAGTTATGTTTAAGTTCTACGTAGGTACCTAATACCTTGGCGAGCTCATTGCCATCGCACGGGCAAAAATCTATTGCAAAATGCTATTAAGAAATTCCAGCTGAAAAAACAAAAGGAGAATTACGGCGTTTCAAAATTTGTACAGGGAAATCATAGTAATATAAGATGTTATTATTTCAGTTTATTGTGTATCTTATGACTTCCACGTAAGCGAAGCCACGGGCGGAAGCTAACCATCCAAATAAAGTAAAAACATGATTTATTTCTCGAATAATAATTATACAAGAAACTCCAAGAACTCTATAAATATTATTCTCTTTCAAATAAACTTGAATTCCATGACGCTATAAATCTCACCTGCCAGAATTATTTCCTTTATAACAACGAAGACATCAATATAGAACACCAAGGATCAAATAGTATTTTTTTGTTATCCGTCCACTTTTGATCTTTTTGTTGACCACTGCAGAGCAAGCCATCCCTTTCATTTTTCGGATGGTTGTTTTTTTTTTGTTATTTATTTTACTTTTAGTTCATAGTATTCGAAAACATCTTGAACTCGCACCATAATAAGTATCTACTTACAACCTACATTAAAATTATAGTAATAATTAACAGCTAAAATAAGCACACCATAGATCGTGACCGTTAAACAAATTGCTTGCAAAAACTGCGCAGGATCACATTAACATTGAATGGAAGACGTTTGTTGTAACGGTTCTCTATAACTTATCTATTCATCTTATACTGTGTTACAATAACACTGTCTATCTATTTAACCGAGTCATCTATTTTTACTAGCCATGCCGATGGTTCTACCTGTGTGTTTGATTTATCATCAAGAAGCCGAGAAGCATGAGAAGGGAGGCAACTCATCTGACTAAAAGAGTGATGATTTGTTGATTGATGGAGAGAGAGAAAAAATACCAAAGAAAAGAGAGAGATTGTGTGAGGGATAAAATGCAAGAAAAACAAATGAATGTCAGAATGGCGGTTGACAGGGCAGTAAATAAGAAAAAAGTATCGAATCCAAAGTAACATGGTACAGGGAGAAAGATGATGATCATGAAGAAGCCGAAGTAGATTTGTTAGATAAACAGTTTCAGTTTCGGCCTGCAGCCAAGTGTACCTCGTATGGTCAATAAATCCAGCGATTTCATAATAATAATATTGCTATTTTCCATCTATGTTTAATATAGAAGTATAAAATATGTTTTTAAATAACTATTATTATTATATCCTTTAGGGTAGGATAATTTTAATAATTAATAAACTTCTAGACCAAAATGTATTCGTCATACAAATAACTCAATCTTTAATTCATTGATCCGTCCAGGTCATTCAAATATATTCGCATTTCACGCCAACTTATTTGCGTAGGCCTTCTAGTAATCCTTGAAAACACGAATTAGAAATAAGTGGGCCAAAAGTGCCATAGGTGCAACGTCAATTGCTATGTAACTGCTGATACCTAAGCCACAGACAACAGAAGGTGAGTTCCATACAATGAGCTAAAACAAGCGCACGCGCACATGGGCGCATACGCACTGCGCGGCGATCTCAAACAAATGCCAATCGCAAGTACAATTGCACTTGCTGTACGTAAAGCGTCTTTATGTGTGCGTACCTATATGACACCAACCTTCTGAACCTATAAACTTTCTGTGTCCAAGCATTAACATAGGAATGCGAACCCACGCCTGGCGCCAACGTTGGGGAGTTGGGGCCAAAGTTTGAATGCATGCCAGGATTAAAGACGAGACAATTATTTGCATATGAAAGTGTGCAAATTGTTCGGTTGCATCTATTGGGTTTTAAGTGAAGTTTCTGTTTCGGGTTGGCATTAGAATTAAACATGATCTTGGTAGTATTCAAGACGTAGTAAGAGCTGTCAAAGAAACTTGAGTTAAGGTATTGTATGGAATGTAAATGAAAGATCTAATTAATGTATGATTATTTAATGATCATTTCAACTTTATGTACTCATTTTAGTGTGCTCTGATGCACAAGTTTTAATATTGGCGATTGTTTTTTGTTTTAATATTATATTAAGCATTGACTTTAAAACCTCGTCCTTTTTTTCACAGGTTAAACACAATAAGTTATTTGCAATAATATAAGATATTTATTTTAATGTAAAAACATGAATACAATTCTGTAGGTATATCAATAAATAATGTCTGCATAAACAATACCTACTCTCCACACTTATAATTACTTGGATTTATTATTATTGCTTACATAATTCGTTAAATCATTAAATTACTCGAGCAATAGTTTATTGCTTTAGTAATTTATTTAACTACCTATAGTTAAATATACGTCTACTAATGCGTAGTGCCTTTATCGTAAATAGTCTTGAATAAATTACTCTGTTACAATGAAAAAACAAATCTCGACCATAATTTAATAGTCTGCTATAAAAAGTTTTTATTCAAGCAATATAGGATACATGTAAGAATAACTTACTCAAGGAAAAATATATACATATACCTACGGAAAACAATTCAATATACCTACTGAAATAATCGTTAATAAAAGGAAAATTCATAAACTTCCCTGATTAAAACACCCAAATAACATAACTTACCAACTTGAAACGGTCCTATGCCCATCCCATAATTACTTCGCCAAGTTTGATCAAATGTTTGACCTAACGTTGGCCTTAACTGACAGTTATACGATTTACTACATTAATATTAAAGGCTGAACACAAAGATTGGCTCGATATCAAAGGTAATAAAGCACTTGTGTTGTCCGAGAAATTTGCGAAACTTCACCATTTGAATAGTAATTTCTATTGGCTAGCTTTACTAGTATTTTATTGCAAATTATATCTAAGTCAAATGACTATGCCTGGGAAGTGTTTGGGAAAGCAAGATATTTCTTTTACGATGCTTTCTCTGCCAAGTTCTAGTGGTCAGGTTGCCATATTTATTATTAAGAAATACTGTTTGGGATATCTTTGAAGCTTTAACCGTTCCCTACAAGTTTGGACAAAGTTACATTGGATTTATAGCAATTTTGGACCCAATGTTGGACATAATATAGATTTAAAAAACAAAAATTAGGTAGATCTCTATTTAATGATCTATTTATTGATTATACTACTGCCGTTAATTTTATTTTATGCTAGCTATTGATTTTACACTACGCGTGATGTAAAGCCGTCTATCACATTTTATGGCACAACTTCCTCCAAAACCAGCGCAGGAGCAGATCAAAGATAATACTGTTTAACTCCGTGGTTGCGGTACACGAACTACTAGCTTTTGCCAGCGGCTTCGCCCGCGTGTATGTAGGAAATTATCTCACGGGAACCGTAAATTTTTCCGGGATAAAAAGTAGCTTATATGATATTCCAGACTATAATCTATCTTTGTGCCAAGTTTCATCCAGAGCCGTTAAGTAGTTTTTGAGTTTATTCGTTACAAACATACACCCACTAAGCTATTAGAGCTTTTAAACATTATGTGACGTAAAGAATAAAATGGACATCTAAGTGATTAACGAATTAAATTTTGATTAGAACTAAATTATATTTTAATTGACCTTTAATGTTACAAAACATTTATTTGTAGAATCCGCCATAACCAATTTATCTTATATTTATTTCCATCGGCTTCTTCAAAGATTAATATAATAATCAATAAACATCAACAGATTACTGAACCAGTACAAAACAGTTAGAATATTTTTATTATTCATCTAACAAACGTAATTAAGGCATGCGTTTGCGCAGCTCAAAGTCAACGACAGTTTGACAGCGCACCAAATATGGCACTGACGGCTACTGTCAACCGATCCCCGGGTATAGGGCTGTCAAATTTAAAATATTCTTTTTTGTGTGACACTCGCAAGATGGATGACGGATAAATATAATGGTTCTGTTATGGTATTTCGATGTTATTTTAAATGAAAAACAAAAGTTAACTGATGTGTTATTTTAGAGACAATAGAAAACGTCGAATTAAGTGCATTTTTTTTTGAAAATTCTTTATATGTTTAAATTGCATTTATAATCTAAAAATACCTATTATTCTCTCTTTGCACTGTAAGTTGGGCCCGATAATAATGGGCCACTGCCCACTACTGCACTAAAAGCTGTTGCAATGCTCTACATATTTAACCTAATATAATATTCTTTATAGTACCTAATATTGTAGGTACTTAGATCGGTTCGCCCCCTATTACATGGGTCTTAAACACAACTGGCGCATCGTGGATGAACAGACGCCAGCACATTAAGCTATCCCTAACTGTCAAATTTTCTCAATTCAAAATGAACCTTATGTCTTTGCAATAACGTTGAAATACCATCAAAGAAATTTGACAGATTGTGGTAACTTGATGTGCTGGCCTCTGTACATGTAATAGTCCTTTTTCACGTTCAAATGTACCTTTTATTACCTACATTGAATTAATGATTTGACTGTATCATTTGTGACCATTTCACAAACCAAATTCATTAAACTTGATGTGACGTACCTACTGATGCAAATTTCCAGTTAGCAACCGTTAGCTGCCCGCAACTGTCAGCCCAATAAACGGACATAGGCGCCACTGATCCTAATTCCATCATCGTCAGACAAAGGATTAACCTCGCTGAAGCCACGTTTACAGTCACAAATTAGTTTTCCAGTTCGCCAACCCTACCGTCAGGCCCATACCTGACAACGAATCGCAAATTATCGATACACCTGCCGATTGTTATTCTATAATGACCTCACAGCGATGACTGTAGAATAAATATTTTTAATGGACATTTATCAAGACAATAGCCCCTTAGTCATTAAACTATTATCTCTAGCCCCCGTTATAATCGGTCTTGTTAAATGATGGTTCATTTCTAACACTAATCACGTTCGCTAATAGTCCGTTCATCAATGGTTTATAAAACACCGGTGTTTGTTCGTTTATGGGGGTAGTCTTTTATTTTTTTTAATGCTGGGAAATCATCCAATTACTGCTCCCGCTCTGGGTGGAGCGGAAGGGAGTGTCAGACTCTTACTGACTAAAACCCATCCATGTTCCTTCCGTAGCCCTTTATGTTCCGGGGTAGCGGTAACCCTTTCGGACAATCCCGCTTACCCGGCAGACTTGGCCCTGAGGGGCCCCTTCATATGCTGACATCTCTTTGAGGCGCGCGTGGAACATATACGCGCCGTACGGCACGGGTCTGGTGCTGATCGGACGGTGAGTCACCCATTACTCACCGTCCGCAGGCCCGCGCCTACGGTGGCCGGGAGTCGTCACGTGGCTCCCGACGCCCGGGGCGTCTCCTGCGGCGGCTGGGACGGGAGGACCTTTATTTATTTATTTATTATTTATTTATTTAAACTTTTCGCACACAATAAAGGTACAAAGGCGGACTTAATGCCTTAGGCATTCTCTACCAGTCAACCAAGGGTGGTGAAGGGATTACCTTTCTCTCTCCCATCCCGCCACCTCCTTCGCGAGCATAACTTTTTCGCAGAAGGAGGTGACTGCCTCCCACTCCCTCTCGCCCCGGACCATAGCTTGCACCAGGGCCGGGCGCGAGAGGTCGCCGCCGCCGATCGCCTCTACGAGGACACGGCGGTGCTCCGCCCAAGCGGGGCAGGTTTGCACCGTGTGCTCTACCGTGTCCTCTGGGCGATCCTCGCAGTGGTGACACCCGGGCGTTTCCTCCCGCCTGATGATGTGCAGGAACCTCCCGAAACATCCATGTCCGGTGAGGACCTGCGTCAGGCGGTAGGTGAGGGCGCCGTGACGCCTCTCTTGCCACTCCTCGGGTCCGTCCGCTCCGCCGCAATTTGCTGCGGAAACGGATTTTCCCCCCGGCTAAGTACCTCTGCGCGCCACTCGTACAGGCGCGCGAGGACTATCGCCTTCAGATCCCACGGCGGCAGTCCGGCAAGGAGGCCTGCCGCCTCGCCCGAGATCGTGCGGTACCATGGGGGTAGGCTGTGGTTTAAATAAGTAGTCTCTTAAAATGCAACTGGTTAGCAATAGGAACCTATTTACCTTTCTAGCGTCATCATCTGCCTAGCCTTTACTCAGCTATTGGGGTCAGCTTCCAGTCTAACCGGATGCAGCTGAATACCAGTATTTTACATGGAGCGACTACCTATCTGACCTCCACAACCCAGTAACTGGGCAATACGATACCCCTTGGTAAGACTGGCTGTCAGATTTTCGGAATTCTGACGACCCGTAACGACTGTCAAAGATACATGAATGACAGCAGATACCAACGGCTTAATGTACTTTCCGAGACACGGCGGAGTCTCGTTATGTAAAGATGGTCACCCATCCACGGCCAACCCCGGCAAGCGTGGCTTAACTTGATGGATCGACCTGTACGGCTGTTAGTATAGAGGCCAGCACATCAAGTTACCACAATCTGTCAAATTTCTTTGATAGTATTTCAACTTTATTGCAAAGACATAAGGTTCATTTTTAATTGAGAAAATTTGACAGTTAGGGATAGCTTGATGTGCGCCACGTCTGTACATTATATGCTTTCTAGCGTATAATAGCATAATCACCCTTTAACATTCCCACAGCTGGGACACAGGCTTCTCTGTATGAAGGAGTTTACCTTTCAACGTCTTATTTATAGTAACGCAGGTCATTGTGCGTCATTCAATAAAAAAAGTTGACTAAAAATAGACATATCAATTATAATTAATACTCTGTACAGAAATAGATGGATATGAAACCATAAATAAGGCTGAGTGTACCATATCGAGTTAAACAATGATTTAATCAACTGCTTTCGATTAGCGTCAACAAGAGGCTTCAAATGTTATAAACTGGGTTATTGACACTAGTCTAGTCAGTTTGTTTTGTACCTAAGCTTGATTTATTCCTGTCCACGTCATTTGTTGCCTTTATTATTACCACTTCAGTAGTTTACTGCCTCAGGTTTGCAACAGATCTATTGGTTTTTGATTTTATTATCTTCAATGGACATAAATTAGAATTAGTGGTTCTATGGCTGAATATTTATTAGTATAGGTTATAATTTTACTTGCTTGTATTTAAACCAAAATACCTATAACTCTGGAAAAGTTTTTTTTTTAATTATGAATATTCTAATTTTTAGGTTTTGTTTTAGCTTGCAAGGAATGCATACAACTATATTTTTAGATACGTCTGTCCCAACTTTTAAGCTTTACCTATTTGTGTGAACTGGAGTTAACGTTTGAAGAGTTAATCTGGGTTTACGATGGGCCGCGACGAATTCGTTTGTTATAGTGCAACCCACCCAATGTTGCTAGCACTTAATATTGTTACTTTTTGTTAGCAACAAGTTTTAGAGCTTTAGACTAACAGTATTCTAGATTACTAGGCGAAATAGGTTTCTAAACGTTAAGTGTTTTCTTCCAAAGAGAACATGGAAAACTCTACTGCTGATATATTTGAAGACTGCAAAAGCCATTTTAAAGCTGTCGCTATTATACAGCTGTTTTGTAGTAATACTTGCTTATATTATAAAGAAGTAAACCTCGAAATTTGTATTTACAGAGCCCAGCATATGAAGCTACCCCAATCTGTCAAAGGAGATTGTTCTACGCCCATACATTGTTCGCCCTGGAGCCAACAGCATAGAAAAAATCATTTTCTATTTGTAAACTGCCCTTAGTAGCCCATAAGAACAAAGTTTCTAGACGGACACTTTAGAGAAAAGATTTATTTAAAGAAAAGGAACCGATTTTGAGGTTATTTTTAATAAAAGAAAATGTAAGTAATTCCTTCTAAAATCACTATTTCTGGTTTCTACAAAGCATTAAACTTCAAATACAGTAAAATATTACCGTAAATACAGTTGTATTATGCCTTTTAGGTACAGTTATTATTTATTGGTTGAAGTTTACTTTAAGCGAAGACCGTTATCCGTTGTCAAAATGCTAAGGTGTCGTTTAAGCAGATCACAGAATCAGTTATTCGAAGCCAGGTCACGTTGAAAGCAATCCAAATTGTAGTCCGTTAAACAGAAACGAAATCAAAAACGCCAAAAGAAATCGCCAAATAGGTACGTAGTCACAACAACACAACACAGCCACAGGTTCGTCTCGGTGAGACGCTCCGACTGACGTAGTGACGTAGAGATGCTCTCTCGAAGATGAATCATTGTATATCGATTATCAATGACCACCTATTTAATCTGTGGTTTTAATTTAGTAGACCAAAATGACAGATCAATATGACAAAAGTAAATTAATTTGTTCCGTTTCAAACATAAACACGTTGTTGCTATGATTCTACTTCAATAAAAATAATGCTTAAATAAAATATTTTGTTCCCAACGAACGATGTGTAACGTTTTAGTTTGCGACATTTAAAAATAGAGTTTTAGTACTTAAAAAGTAAAAATATGGCTATTGAACTCGTGAAATGGTTATGAGAACAATTCACTAGAGTTGCGTCGTAAATAACATTTCAATCGTTAAATGATAGATTTTCTGACAAGTGAAAAAACATAGTTCAATAGATGGCATGGGTAAAAAATACGTCTTTGTTTTACTGGCTACTGATAACAAAAACAAGATCCGTAAATAAGAAAGCTTATTTGATGTCAAAAACCTGAGACAGTGACGCATTTTTTACCAATGCCTCTTTTGAACTAATATTTCTCACTTGTGAGAAAATCCCTCATTCGACTAGTAAGTACACTTTGTGAGTTTGTTTTGTTCATTATATTTTCATCATAATCGTGCTTGGCCATATTCATCATAAGTTGCATTAAAATGTTCACGGAACTAATTCCATGAAAAAAATATGCATGAAAAACTTTTATGTTGCACATTTTCAATGTTTTGGAAGTGATAAATATCGAACATCCATTATTTATCACTAGATATTATGGACATCGTCGTCGATATCGATATTTATGTAATATGAGCGAGAGCGACACTGTCAAATCTTTTGTGACATTCACATTGTCAATTCCTTGAAAGATGGCGAGTTCAGTTGGTAATAAAATCAATGAGGTCACTTTTAAAAACCTATTAAGAATTAAACAGTGTCCGCTTGAATTTATTATTTTTCAAAAGCATATTAAAATATAATTAAAATTAACGTACACGTCAAATGTTTGTTGGTTATAGGGCGGTCTAGAACAATCTCCTTTCTTTGATAGATATTCAACTTTATTACAAAAGCGTAAAGTTCATGTTCAATTGGGAATATTTGACAGTTTGGGATAGCTTGATGTTCTGGCGTCTGTACTTAGATGATTTTCGGAGCTAGTAATCTGATTGCGATTTTTGTCATGGGAATCTATGGAATATCTATGGAATCTATAGTATTTTCGACACTAAGTAGCAAAAGTATAATCAGCCTATAATCTTCACTCTACTGGGACATTGAACTCCTCTTACTGTGAGAGGGAGTGGGCCATAATGCCTTTACGGGTTGGTAGATGTCACATGTCTTGGAATTTTGGTTCTAGGATAAGCCGGTTTCCTGCAACGTTTTGAATAGTGGCGATGACAATTCACACAAAGTAAAGCGTCTGTCTGGGTTCAAACCTATGACCTACAACTTTTAAGTTACGGTTAAGTTAGTGCCCAGTGGCAATCCACTGGGCCACTGCTAGTGCTTTTAATGTTACGTTAAAACGAGAAACACGCGGGCGAGGTCGCGGGCAGAAGCTAATAAAATTCTATAAGTACGCTAAAAAAGTAGACTGTTTTGTTGGTTCCGTCTTTACTTTAAACTGGCTGAAAAGCAACGATGAACGCTCAATTAATTTGACAGAATAAAAAAATATACACTTTTGGCAACTGCATACAGTTATTATCACTTATTATAGTACTCTTTGGTTATTATTATTTGCTGGTTCTGGCCTGACGTCTATCTCTGTCATCTCAATTTGTAAACAGGTAACGTTTTTTATATGTTTGTAACTTTGTAAAAGTAAATGAAAACATTGGTCAGGTTACAAAATTAATACACCAATTGCGTATACAAGTAGGTCGCTGCAAATATAATCTTACTACATGGGTTACAATCTCGACCAGTGATATAGCCTAGTGGAGCAGTGGTAGCCTGGTGGCGTGACCATCGGACTGCCAAGTCATAGGTCTCGAGTTCGAACCCAAAGTCACGCACCTCTGATTTTACAGATTCATGTGCGTATTGTATAATTATCACTTGCTTAAAATGGGTGAAGGAAAACATCGTGAGGAAACCAGCATGTCTGAGAGATATTTCTCAACAGCATGTGAAGCTAAGTCAGAGGCCCATGGGCATCATAAAAACTCTGACACCAGGTTAGTCACTAAACACACGAAAAGAAGAAGAAGAAGATAATAATATAATAATAATATCCTTGGACATTTCACACAACGTCATATCGTCCCAAGCTAAGCAACCTAATGCTTGTGTTATGGTAACGAGATGGCTGATATACTACTTATATACATTTTTTTTTTGTAAATACATACATATTATAGATAGAAAAACACCCAGACTCGTAACAAATACTTGCAGGTCGTACAAATATTTGTTCCGTGCGGGAATCGAACCCGCGACATAGTGCGCAGCAGTCAATCGCTCAACCACTGCGCCAACCGTGTCGTCGAAAGATAATCTCGATATGCTACTCTGTTCGTGTGAGTTCTGGTCTTCCCCGCGATCTTATGCAGGTCGTCCACCCATGTGGTTGTTAGTCTACCAGCGCTCCTACCGTTCCCGTCAACCAGTCCGTTAGCTCTGCTCCTGCTTCACCTGCATTCACCAGCCAAGTCTCCTGCCTACCTTAATCATCATCTGCCGATTAAGGTGGCCATCTGCCTTTTCCCAACTATGTTGGGATCGGCTTCCAGTCTAACCGGATGCAGCTGAATACCTAAATACGATCTCCTTATTCCTTAATATCAGATTTACTTTAACTAGATGTTAAATTGCTGTTGTTTTTAACAGTGCTAATGTAATTGTTCTTGTTACAGACAGCATCGGAGCAGCGAGCGTCCGCCCCCGAGGAGATGCAGGCTCGACACAGCATACTGTGGCACCTGCTTATTGACCTGCCTATATTGTTGTTGGGTAAGTGTTGAAATATATGTATATTCGCATAATATGATTCTAGTCGCCCGTTTCAAAAGGTAGTTTAGTATGGAGAAGAACGGGCAAGTAAGTCCATCGTTACTCTTTTAAAATGTTTTGTTTTTGTGTTTTGTTGTCCTTTTCTCATCATCATGATCATCATCATCATTCTCCTGCCCTTATCCCAATTTATTTGGGGTCGGCGCAACATGTCTTAATATAGGAATATACCCCTAAGTATCGCAATACTAGTCGATCACTGTGGCAAAATAACCATGACCTCAACAGAACGTAATGCATCATCAGATCAAGAGCAATAAACGTTAATCAAAATAATAATTACAAACAATCGCTCCATTGAATGAGATTATTAATATGCATTGCACACGGCTTAGTGCAGATTATAATTTTAAATGTTTATCATTTTCTAAAAAATAATCTTTTTAATTTAGGGTGCTTAAACCTTGTGCTATTAAATTAAAAAGGTAATTAAGTTCACCAGATATAATGGCTTTTGATTCAGAAGAGACTATAAAGGATTATTACTTATTAGTACTTATAGAATCCCCAGGGATCGTAGTGGATTATTAAGTGTGGTGTAGTCCCCTGGGGGATTGATCTAGGGGATTTTAGTGGAACGTGCGAAAATGTTTGATTTTTACTTTATCATAATTCACTTCACCAACAGCTGTCTCAGGCTTCTGTGTGTGTGCCAATCTTCACGTTCCTGCGCCAGCTTCATCCTGGTTGCCATGAACGGGATTGTCCGGTGGGCAATCGCTGCCCCTGAACACAAAGAGCTAAGGAATGAGCATGGATGGGTATTAGTCAGTTTGAGTCTGACACTCCCTTCTGCTCCACCCAACGTCGGAGGGGTCATTTGATGATTTCAAATCCTTAAAATAAATCCTGGTTGCCAGGTTCTGCACCAGCCCGGATATCACTTTGACATATCTTTCAGTAATTATACACTTCTGTCTATGTCAACCCTACTATCAGCGTCTCGGCTCTCAACACATCTTTCATTTTAAAATAATGGTGCTTTAAGGTCTTTGACATTCGTTACGGGTCGTCAGAAACCCCAATGCGTTTGTACTATTATTTATTCTGTGCCAAGAGTCTGACAACCAGTCTTACCAAAAGGAATTGTACTGATAACTGGGCTGCGGAATTCAGATAGGCAGGCGCTCCGTGTAAATACTGGTATCTCCACTGCACCCGGATAGACTGGAAGCTGACCCAACACATGGTGCTGTAAGCTTAATTATTTAATACCCGATTGTATAAGGTTCAGTTATAATAATACCTGTTTAAGGACAGTTTCCTTAACATAGCGATTTTATTATATTACGACTGCTATGGTCCTCGGGGCTAGCGGTATTAAAGTTACCGTTTGAAGATAATACAAGGTGTTAAAAAATTTACTTTAAGAATTTCGTGGGAGTATTGTACTCATCGTTACGAACAACTTTTACTCTGGGATGAACCCTGAAATCGCAAAAAAAATATGAGTTGTTCCATACATTTATGCACACGTAACTTAATAAAATGTATGGAACAACTCATTTTTTTTTTGCGATTTCAGGGTTCATCCCAGAGTAAAAGTTGTTCGTAACGATGAGTACAATACTCCCACGAAATTCTTAAAGTTAATTTTTTAACACCTTATATACCGTTTGTGTAGCCCATGGCTACTGGTGGACATGGACCACTCCTGGAAGCTGTATACTGACAAGGTAGAACATCGTATGGGTGTAGAATGAGGCGTGGCTTTCTAATGTTTCTTTTGTTATTTGTATCTCAGCCGGTTTAACAAACTCGGGAAGCATTTACAAAATAAGCTAAATCTTATAACAATTCTCATACTTGCCAAAAAAACAAGCTGTACTGCTAATCCGGAAAAGTTACGTAGGGATTTTGTTTTTATTTATTTATTAACTTAGCCCACGCCTCTGCCCTCGTTAATGTTGAAACTTTACATACAAACTTCCACTCCCTATATCAACCCTTAGAAAGGAAAGTGTCCAAAATCGTTTCTTAGCTTACGTCTCCTACGCATAATCTACCTATGTGCCAAATTGCATCTTCATAGGTCCAGAAGTTTTTGAGATTTGTGATTAATTAGTGAGCTTATGTATGAAACTTTCGTATTTTATAATATCATCTTGGTAAGCAGATGGTTGGTCGATCACATTAAGTTATCAAAATGGAAAAAGCAAACCTTATTCGCCTTCAACGACACCCTAATTGGCATTATTACAGCATTCAAGGGATGCCCGAAGCTTTACCATTAATCAATTAAGTCTTTGATCTACATCAACACCTGTTATTCTCGTGATTAATTAATAAGTACTATTAATAGCATAAAGCACCACGGGGCACAGTCCACCGGTAGCCCGTATTACTCTATTATTATTATTTATCCTTTATTTCAGGCAACGAAGGCCCATAAAATAGAGTACATGTATAAAAATAATAACTATAAATCTATGCCTACGATCACCATTCTGTCTACAAAGTCCGTATAAATTGCTCATATCAGGGTTCCATATTGTTTAATGGACGTCTACTGTTATTTATGTCAAGCAAATGACACTTTAACTTGCTTGTAACTAATTATACACCTTAAAATGTTTGGAGATAAGTCGAGGCTTATCATACCTACTTAACGGGCGCACACATTAGGCCACCCTGCTGATGGTAATGCCAAAGATTATGGATACTTAACTTGGTACGGTTGTCAATTGAGTTGTGCACAGTACGGTAAACATGGTTGTTTTTGTTGATTTAGTTAGTGTTATGGCACTTCAACGACATAAACCCCGTTGTCCGAAAGGGATACCGCTACCCCGCAACATAAAGGGCTAAGGAAGGAACATGGATGGGTTTTAGTCAGTAAGAATCTGACACTCCCTGCCGCTCCACCCAGAGCGGGAGAAGTCATTGGATGATTTCCCAGCCTTAAAAAGGGCTGTCAGTGTCATTACTTTCTGTGGAATGTTGAGACTGACGGGTCTTGAACGCGGTTTAGATGGGCGAATCGCGTTCAGCAGTGCGATTCTGTTACCATCTCACCGTGAAAACTTACGTGAAGTGAGCGTGGAGTGGGCTGTCAGTGTCATCCCACTTGATTTTAGGGATGTACCACTTACAATCAAAATCGAGATTTTAATGATATTTTTATGCTAATTTTAATAAGTAATTATTTTATTTTATTTCAAAGCTAGCTAGTACCTACTTTGGTACTTACTTACTTACAACATAATTAGTAATAAACTCAATTTCGTTTTTATTTCTTTTTTTCCTAGACTAGCCTTTGTATTTTAACTAAAGGCGCGAGCGGGTCACGCATGTTCGCCAGCATATCAAGTTACCCCAATCTGTCAAATTTCAAAGTGCACACTTCGCGCAAGCACGTTTTTCGGTTGACTAAACGTCTAGTCGTAGATATTTATTCGAGTTTACAGACAATAATTTGATTTTAAACCTTAAAACTTGTACAGTAAGGTTCAGAATCGATTGAGAGATTGGTCTGAATCCCGCGCGGCGTTCACTTCACCGCGCTGCCTGCAGGGAATTTTGGCAGAATCCCGTGCTCGTGAAGTGGTCACTTCACGCAAGCACGTTATGCGTTGTCATAGTTACTAATATGAATACCTATATCGTTGACGGGTGTACATCCGGTTGACAGGGTGTAAGTTACAAAACGGTGATTCTTTACAAATTGCTGCAATGTTCTAGCAATGTGAGGAATGTGTGTAAAACTTAAAGCAATGTGCTTTTAGATGTTTTTATGACTAAATCCAAACGTTTTTGTACAGTCAAATTTCTCCAAATGATTTTAAACCTTAAAAATTTTACCGGTAAGGCTCTAAATCGATTGAGAAAATTTGTCTCCTTGCAGTCATTAATATGATGTGACTGCAACTACAATTTACCAATAATTCGTCACGTGCGCATACCTACGTGGACACACCAAGAACATTGCGAAAATACAATACCAACGTCCAATAAGTACAAAATATATTTTATTGTTCCAACTACCTATTCGTTCTTCGGCTTTGGCTCATCGCCGCCCGCCTTTTGAAAGTGCGTGGAGCGATCACTTCGCGGAAACATCATTATTAAGATGCGGTACTTTGTGTATTTATTATATAACATTAGGTATAAATATGTGCGGCTTTTTGGGACATACCTTTAGTTACCTACCTATAAAGGCGATTTTAACACACTGCACACCGCGCGCCGACGGGTAACGCGGGGCAGCGCCCATATCGTTTGCTATGGCCGCCTCGCGCTACGAGACAGAGCGCGGTGCAGTGCGATATTCGCTTTACCTACTTCAGTAAACATTGCCAATAAGATGATGATAATACCTAATATTCATCATCATCAACATACCTACTGCCAAACTCGACCTAGCTCACGGCATCTCATTATCTCTATGTAGGTAACTCTCGGTCTCCGCGACGCGACTTACAGCGCAAGCGTACCTACTGAGAACTCGACTGTTAGGAGGTTGCCATGGCAATCACGCCACGGTGTTTGTTAGGGTCGTTGCCATGCCAATCACGGGAATACCGTGATTGGCATGCCAACGGCTCAAACAAACACCGTTGGCGTGATTTGTAGGCGCTGTCAGTCACGTGCTACTTTCTGTCAAGTGGGCCATGTCTATTCGTTCCTAAAAAGCCCGTCACAGACGTAGCTATAATATAGATTAATATGAATCATAGCAAGGCATATTACGACATATTTTCCATATAGATTTTCGAGTGACCGCACACGCAGCTATAATATATAATTCTATGACATCACAAAAATATCTCAATGTTAATCGAAAAAATTGTGTCAAAAAGTAATACAGTCTATAATATAGGTTGCTGTAGTCGAATTTAAGTTGTGAGTGTCGTATGTGTCTTATTATACTCTCCTGTCGCAGGTCTGCTGGTAGGAAATGATGTGTAATGATGATGTAAGTAGTTCCTTTGCGTTCTTCATCAATATGTATTTTACTTTATTATGTAGTCAGTGTGTAAGAATAGATAGATAAATAAATAAATAAAATTTATTCATTAGTATCACAATCAAAACAATTTGCTAATACATTTCTTCTACTGAGTCTGCTGCCTCCCAGGGTTCAGCTTCGCACTGCTGAGAACGAAGGGGCATCAGGTGTGTGTGCGCTGCACAGCGATCAACTGGAAAAATTGGTATGCATGTATTAATCATTTATTTATTACATTTTGAACTTGCAATTATTCACATAATATAAAAGTGACAGACTTTAGTGCCCAAATGGTTGGCAGAATTGCCGCATTGTATCGTGGTGCTGTAAAAATAGGCCAGCCTTGTGGCCACTTAAAGAGTCGACCAACTGTTTGGTGATGATTGTCTCAAAAAACCAAGGGGCATTAGGACCCCACAGCCCTAGTGTTCAATTTCAAGGCATTATGGTAATTCTGTCAGGCCTCTTCCTATTGCTGCGTGCCAAGCCGTTGAGCTCTAAAACAGCTGTCACCCCTGCGGTGACAAGAGCGCTACAAATGACGTCTTTAATGGCGGCGTGCCGTGCTATCCGGCCTGGGCTCTTACTGCAAGGTAGGCCCCTATGGAGTCCCTCGCCCACCATACTGGCGCCAATGTGTAGTCCCGTGATAAAAATAAATGATTATACCATGGTATGGTACCTGAAGCTGCTAATACCACTGTGGCTGGGACCTGGGATTTATTGGCCAATCTGCATCCGGGCAAGCATAGCACTTCAGGTCCAATCAGGTGCAGGCTAAAATCTTCCCTGTCAACTTTTCAGTGCTGTGGACAGAAGACAGAAACATTAAGCTAAATAATATTTGATTTATTTTTATATTACTCATTTTATTAAATTAAATCAGAACTATCGCTGTTCAGTTGCGGAATTCACTCCCGCCTGACGACATTAGAGACTGCCAAACAGTTGCAATTTATGTATTATGTTTTTTCTTTTTAAGCTTACAGACATCGTCTACATCTCCTTTATCGAGTTTCCTATTGTAGTTGTGCTGGAACAGATTTCTTTAGAAACAAGCATCACCTATAAAATTATGTATTTTCTGTTCCTTTCTTCTTGTCTGTTTTTATGTGTGTACATAAATGGTTAAACAAAATAAATTATTAAATTTTAACATTATCTAATACACACATCATCAAATTAATTTTTAAATACTGACAACATTATCATTTCTATTTCAAGTGAGCAGAGAAAATGTCTATTTTTGTTCTCCTACATAAATCACACAAATATTTACTTACAAGAATGAGATGTATAAGTTGAGTTTAGCTGCAACCTGACTTTTCTTTTCATAAAACTAGAGCACAATTTTCTAATATGACAGACACTTCTATTGAGGTATCTGAAAACAAAAATAAGTTAAATCAACAAAAGTTCAGGTAATCCCAATAATCAGCGGGTAATACCATTCTCCTGCCCTTATCCGAATTTATTTGGGGTCGGCGCAACATGTCTTCTTCTTCCATACTTCTCTATTAGTCGTCATCTCGATAGTCACTCCCTTTCTAGCCATATCATCTTTCACACAATCCATCCATCGTTTCTTTGGCCTCCCTCTACTTGTATAGCCATCCACATTCATACTCACAACTCTCCGGACAACATTTTCCTCATTCCTCCGCATAACATGCCCATACCATGACAACCGATTTCCACACAACTTTTCGGTCACCGGTGTCACTTTCAGACTTCCTCTTATATACTCATTACGTATTCTATCCATTCGCGTAACACCACACATCCCACATAACATTCTCATCTCAGCTGCATGCAATTGTCTTTCATGAATATTTATAGCTTTTTAAGTAGTTCATTAAATTATCAGTCTTACAAGACAGAAAACATAAAAAAAATGATAATAATGTTTCATAAATTTTTTGAAAACAATCATTTGTACTTACAAATAATTAATAATACACATGATGTAAAATAGGTACTGGTATCCAGCAGCATCCGGTTAGACTGAAAGCCCAGTAAGCCCACCCCAACAAACAGTTGGAAAAAGGCTTGGCAGATTGATTGAATTCTGATACACATCTGAAAAAACAAATGTTGTTTATCATATTTAAAGGGTGATACGAGGGGTGATCAATAATGTTTGACATTCATTTTAAAGGTTGCAGACAGCCTATTTAGGTTAATCAATAACATTAATAAAACGAGGTGGGTAACCCATACCCATTGAGCAATAAATTGAGGGCTGACACTGGGCAGTGTCCAAAGTATGTCTTTGTGACGGCAGGTAGTTGAATTTCAATCACACAACTCGAAGCATTTGTTTCAATTAAAACATTGGCAGGCACTTTACATTATTATCGTTTTCCTACCTCTTTTACCAGGCGGTCGTTTAGTTTGAGTTTATAGTGAAGCTAGCCACCCCATCACAAGACGAAGCAAGTCCTAATATGGAGAAGAAACTTTATGGACAGTCTTTTAAATCGAAACCTTATGTTACAGAGGTTAACTTGTTTGATAATTACTTCTTCTTCTTTTTCTTTTAGCACAACTTCCATTAATTACATCACACGCCATCTTTTCTTCAAAGTGATCAATCAATCCACAAAGTCTGAACCGGGCGGATATGCCGCGTATTCAAATACAGAATCTTATTACTTATTTAGCTAGCTCAATAAAACATACAATGCCAAAATTTTATCTGGTTAATTCTTTTATAAATAAACATGCCAATTAAAAAAAACAAAGACGTTTTTAGAATTAAACTTAAAATTGAAGTATAATTATTTTTCTAAACTCAATATTTATTAGTACTGGGTCACATTTCCGGTTGTTCAAGGAATTTACTCAAACAACAAGTTTTCATAACTAAATGTATGTGCAAAATATTCTTCTTATTTTATAGTTTGTCAATTATTTTCGTAACTAATTTAGCTCTCCTATTCAATAATAACATTGAAGTATTGACCTTTAAACACCGCGCCATTTTCTGTGACGCCAGATCACAATAAACAGAACTTCTAATGTCAAGTTTAGTGTGGGTTGTCTATGTTTTTCTTACCACAGAATACGCGGTCGAATAAACTAATATTGCGAAATCGTATTCGAGATAAATTTGCACGACTAAAACTGACATACGTATTATATTTCTTATTTTTTTAATAAAAATATCGTTCTATTCATGCAGAATAAAAACAATCTTAGAAATATTTGTTTGAATCATCATTCGATTATGAATTTGTTGGTTGAATTAGTATTGCAATTTTATTCTTGCTATCGTAAATAACTTGTTTATGCGACATTTTTAATTTGAAAAGCGGAGGCAATTAAATATTATTCAGTGCAAAACTTTCGAACACCATTATGACAAAGCTGTGGGACAGAGCGCAATGGATAGTTGTCAATGCCAATAACTAAGCTTAATTTTCTTATTATTTTGAGTACCGGTCGTTTTCGTGAGAATTGGCATAACATTTGATATTTTTTTCTTATTTTCTGCAACATTAATATCTAAAGCAAAACACAATATTATGTACTTAGATATATAAAAATATATGTATATAAATTAATTATAAATAATAAAAATACAAATATTATTATATAACTAGTAATATAAATTATAATTACAATCTGCACTTAGTTTTTTTTAATAAATGGCAATATTAAATTATTACAACGATTTAGTGAAACAAGTATTCATTATATATTAGGTTTTACCCGGTTAAAACCTAAAAATATGATATTTTAAAAGCTAATTACAGAATAAACAATTGAAAAATTAGCCTTTTTCGTGTAAAAGTAATTTTAGTCGATTATCTCAAATAATCGTTATTTCAAACGCGTACTGTGGTTGGAAAAAACATAGACAACTTAGAATATTGGCGGTTTTCGCGTAAGTTTTCGATTCAACTTTTCAGACTTATTTTGCACTTTGCAGTTTGCCGCCATGTTTAATAATTAAGCATGGCGGCAAACTATGATTATAAAAGAATTAACCAGATAAAATTTTGGCATTGTATGTTTTATTGAGCTAGCTAAATAAGTAATAAGATTCTGTATTTGAATACGCGGCATATCCGCCCGGTTCAGACTTTGTGGATTGATTGATCACTTTGAAGAAAAGATGGCGTGTGATGTAATTAATGGAAGTTGTGCTAAAAGAAAAAGAAGAAGAAGTAATTATCAAACAAGTTAACCTCTGTAACATAAGGTTTCGATTTAAAAGACTGTCCATAAAGTTTCTTCTCCATATTAGGACTTGCTTCGTCTTGTGATGGGGTGGCTAGCTTCACTATAAACTCAAACTAAACGACCGCCTGGTAAAAGAGGTAGGAAAACGATAATAATGTAAAGTGCCTGCCAATGTTTTAATTGAAACAAATGCTTCGAGTTGTGTGATTGAAATTCAACTACCTGCCGTCACAAAGACATACTTTGGACACTGCCCAGTGTCAGCCCTCAATTTATTGCTCAATGGGTATGGGTTACCCACCTCGTTTTATTAATGTTATTGATTAACCTAAATAGGCTGTCTGCAACCTTTAAAATGAATGTCAAACATTATTGATCACCCCTCGTATCACCCTTTAAATATGATAAACAACATTTGTTTTTTCAGATGTGTATCAGAATTCAATCAATCTGCCAAGCCTTTTTCCAACTGTTTGTTGGGGTGGGCTTACTGGGCTTTCAGTCTAACCGGATGCTGCTGGATACCAGTACCTATTTTACATCATGTGTATTATTAATTATTTGTAAGTACAAATGATTGTTTTCAAAAAATTTATGAAACATTATTATCATTTTTTTTATGTTTTCTGTCTTGTAAGACTGATAATTTAATGAACTACTTAAAAAGCTATAAATATTCATGAAAGACAATTGCATGCAGCTGAGATGAGAATGTTATGTGGGATGTGTGGTGTTACGCGAATGGATAGAATACGTAATGAGTATATAAGAGGAAGTCTGAAAGTGACACCGGTGACCGAAAAGTTGTGTGGAAATCGGTTGTCATGGTATGGGCATGTTATGCGGAGGAATGAGGAAAATGTTGTCCGGAGAGTTGTGAGTATGAATGTGGATGGCTATACAAGTAGAGGGAGGCCAAAGAAACGATGGATGGATTGTGTGAAAGATGATATGGCTAGAAAGGGAGTGACTATCGAGATGACGACTAATAGAGAAGTATGGAAGAAGAAGACATGTTGCGCCGACCCCAAATAAATTCGGATAAGGGCAGGAGAATGGTATTACCCGCTGATTATTGGGATTACCTGAACTTTTGTTGATTTAACTTATTTTTGTTTTCAGATACCTCAATAGAAGTGTCTGTCATATTAGAAAATTGTGCTCTAGTTTTATGAAAAGAAAAGTCAGGTTGCAGCTAAACTCAACTTATACATCTCATTCTTGTAAGTAAATATTTGTGTGATTTATGTAGGAGAACAAAAATAGACATTTTCTCTGCTCACTTGAAATAGAAATGATAATGTTGTCAGTATTTAAAAATTAATTTGATGATGTGTGTATTAGATAATGTTAAAATTTAATAATTTATTTTGTTTAACCATTTATGTACACACATAAAAACAGACAAGAAGAAAGGAACAGAAAATACATAATTTTATAGGTGATGCTTGTTTCTAAAGAAATCTGTTCCAGCACAACTACAATAGGAAACTCGATAAAGGAGATGTAGACGATGTCTGTAAGCTTAAAAAGAAAAAACATAATACATAAATTGCAACTGTTTGGCAGTCTCTAATGTCGTCAGGCGGGAGTGAATTCCGCAACTGAACAGCGATAGTTCTGATTTAATTTAATAAAATGAGTAATATAAAAATAAATCAAATATTATTTAGCTTAATGTTTCTGTCTTCTGTCCACAGCACTGAAAAGTTGACAGGGAAGATTTTAGCCTGCACCTGATTGGACCTGAAGTGCTATGCTTGCCCGGATGCAGATTGGCCAATAAATCCCAGGTCCCAGCCACAGTGGTATTAGCAGCTTCAGGTACCATACCATGGTATAATCATTTATTTTTATCACGGGACTACACATTGGCGCCAGTATGGTGGGCGAGGGACTCCATAGGGGCCTACCTTGCAGTAAGAGCCCAGGCCGGATAGCACGGCACGCCGCCATTAAAGACGTCATTTGTAGCGCTCTTGTCACCGCAGGGGTGACAGCTGTTTTAGAGCTCAACGGCTTGGCACGCAGCAATAGGAAGAGGCCTGACAGAATTACCATAATGCCTTGAAATTGAACACTAGGGCTGTGGGGTCCTAATGCCCCTTGGTTTTTTGAGACAATCATCACCAAACAGTTGGTCGACTCTTTAAGTGGCCACAAGGCTGGCCTATTTTTACAGCACCACGATACAATGCGGCAATTCTGCCAACCATTTGGGCACTAAAGTCTGTCACTTTTATATTATGTGAATAATTGCAAGTTGAAAATGTAATAAATAAATGATTAATACATGCATACCAATTTTTCCAGTTGATCGCTGTGCAGCGCACACACACCTGATGCCCCTTCGTTCTCAGCAGTGCGAAGCTGAACCCTGGGAGGCAGCAGACTCAGTAGAAGAAATGTATTAGCAAATTGTTTTGATTGTGATACTAATGAATAAATTTTATTTATTTATTTATCTATCTATTCTTACACACTGACTACATAATAAAGTAAAATACATATTGATGAAGAACGCAAAGGAACTACTTACATCATCATTACACATCATTTCCTACCAGCAGACCTGCGACAGGAGAGTATAATAAGACACATACGACACTCACAACTTAAATTCGACTACAGCAACCTATATTATAGACTGTATTACTTTTTGACACAATTTTTTCGATTAACATTGAGATATTTTTGTGATGTCATAGAATTATATATTATAGCTGCGTGTGCGGTCACTCGAAAATCTATATGGAAAATATGTCGTAATATGCCTTGCTATGATTCATATTAATCTATATTATAGCTACGTCTGTGACGGGCTTTTTAGGAACGAATAGACATGGCCCACTTGACAGAAAGTAGCACGTGACTGACAGCGCCTACAAATCACGCCAACGGTGTTTGTTTGAGCCGTTGGCATGCCAATCACGGTATTCCCGTGATTGGCATGGCAACGACCCTAACAAACACCGTGGCGTGATTGCCATGGCAACCTCCTAACAGTCGAGTTCTCAGTAGGTACGCTTGCGCTGTAAGTCGCGTCGCGGAGACCGAGAGTTACCTACATAGAGATAATGAGATGCCGTGAGCTAGGTCGAGTTTGGCAGTAGGTATGTTGATGATGATGAATATTAGGTATTATCATCATCTTATTGGCAATGTTTACTGAAGTAGGTAAAGCGAATATCGCACTGCACCGCGCTCTGTCTCGTAGCGCGAGGCGGCCATAGCAAACGATATGGGCGCTGCCCCGCGTTACCCGTCGGCGCGCGGTGTGCAGTGTGTTAAAATCGCCTTTATAGGTAGGTAACTAAAGGTATGTCCCAAAAAGCCGCACATATTTATACCTAATGTTATATAATAAATACACAAAGTACCGCATCTTAATAATGATGTTTCCGCGAAGTGATCGCTCCACGCACTTTCAAAAGGCGGGCGGCGATGAGCCAAAGCCGAAGAACGAATAGGTAGTTGGAACAATAAAATATATTTTGTACTTATTGGACGTTGGTATTGTATTTTCGCAATGTTCTTGGTGTGTCCACGTAGGTATGCGCACGTGACGAATTATTGGTAAATTGTAGTTGCAGTCACATCATATTAATGACTGCAAGGAGACAAATTTTCTCAATCGATTTAGAGCCTTACCGGTAAAATTTTTAAGGTTTAAAATCATTTGGAGAAATTTGACTGTACAAAAACGTTTGGATTTAGTCATAAAAACATCTAAAAGCACATTGCTTTAAGTTTTACACACATTCCTCACATTGCTAGAACATTGCAGCAATTTGTAAAGAATCACCGTTTTGTAACTTACACCCTGTCAACCGGATGTACACCCGTCAACGATATAGGTATTCATATTAGTAACTATGACAACGCATAACGTGCTTGCGTGAAGTGACCACTTCACGAGCACGGGATTCTGCCAAAATTCCCTGCAGGCAGCGCGGTGAAGTGAACGCCGCGCGGGATTCAGACCAATCTCTCAATCGATTCTGAACCTTACTGTACAAGTTTTAAGGTTTAAAATCAAATTATTGTCTGTAAACTCGAATAAATATCTACGACTAGACGTTTAGTCAACCGAAAAACGTGCTTGCGCGAAGTGTGCACTTTGAAATTTGACAGATTGGGGTAACTTGATATGCTGGCGAACATGCGTGACCCGCTCGCGCCTTTAGTTAAAATACAAAGGCTAGTCTAGGAAAAAAAGAAATAAAAACGAAATTGAGTTTATTACTAATTATGTTGTAAGTAAGTAAGTACCAAAGTAGGTACTAGCTAGCTTTGAAATAAAATAAAATAATTACTTATTAAAATTAGCATAAAAATATCATTAAAATCTCGATTTTGATTGTAATGTTAATGCTTGGTCAATCCCTAGCATCAGTTGAATGACACTGACAGCTCACTCCACGCAAGTATTCACGGTGAGATTTTTACAGAATCGACCGGCAGTTCATTGGTGAAATTAGCATTTACTCGCTCAAACATATACAAACAAAAATTACATACCTACAGTTTTAGGTATTGTGAATTCGTCACTAGCAGAAGTGCACAGCTCTCGCAGTAAACTTAACTTAGCAATCATTAATCTCATTCATTCATCTCAATCATTATATCTCTCTACCCTCTTAGATTAGTTTGTTTCTCAGTTAGCCTTTAGTTTTGATGATATTTGTGACTATTGTCGCAAATCATATTTTAACCAATATACAACCAGACACAGACCTGCAAATTTATTGAAGAAACGCAAGAATATTTGAATTTCGCAAGCTACGTCTACGCATTCAGCTTAAGTATCTTTTCTGTACGTCATCTGTGACATCATACCATTACGTAGATTTATAGTAGAAGGAAAATGAATTGGTTTTTAAGGTCACTGACTTATGGCCAAGATAGAGACAGGTAAAGAAGTGTGTTAGTACATATATAAATCCGACTTAGGAAAAGGAAATTCTGAAAGACTTTGTATATATAAGGTGTTAAAAAATTAACTTTAAGAATTTCGTGGGAGTATTGTACTCATCGTTACGAACAACTTTTACTCTGGGATGAACCCTGAAATCGCAAAAAATATGAGTTGTTCCATATATTTTATTAAGTTACGTGTGCATAAATGTATGGAACAGCTCATATTTTTTTTGCGATTTCAGGGTTCATCCCAGAGTAAAAGTTGTTCGTAACGATGAGTACAATACTCCCACGAAATTCTTAAAGTTAATTTTTTAACACCTTATATAGCTATTAAAGATGGCGTCCCATTCTTATTTCTGCGATACCTACTTTTTCTAATTAAAAATACTTCCAACTAACAAAAAAAAACGGGATTGCTAGTAATAGCTGAAAAACTAGGTCTACTAAATTGGTAAATTGTATAATAAATGAAAAATTAAATTGTTATAAAGATTCGACGTGCTCCACTTGCAGAAATAATTCAACATTTTCAAAATTATACACCGCAGCGCTAAATTACAGGTTTGCTTACTTTCAAACTTTCAATTTAATTATAAAACCTAGTTCACAATCCAAACATACATTTTCAATGTATAAAGCCTAGTTCTCACGTCTCGATTACAACGTCGGACTAACGGGTCAGCGTGTTGTGGGAACCGCTTTTTGTCCAGCTGTCAGACCACGGCCTTAACTGGCTTAGAATTCGGATTATCGGACATGGTACACCGATAATTGCCGATTAATGCGATATAAATATCCGTGTGGTATCTTATGGTGCTATAAAAGAGTTATAGTGGAGTCAAAGAGTTATGGGTTTTCGAACTGGTTTGGAACTAACGACTTGACGTCGTTAAGGTTAGTTTTAAAGCGCATGGATTAGTCTTTCCGTGTGTACGGTTCCAGTGATTAACATTCTTAACGGCGCTAAATCGCAATGAAGCATCGCTTATCTAAATTCTGAAGAACTGCAGTCTTTTTTTTTAAATTGGCATCTCGCAGTTCAACCAAAGGGTTGTCTACTGCTTAACCGGGCTTGCCTGTGGCTGCCACAAAGGAATTGTAGCCTCCAGCCAGGGCTTAATAAAACTAAAACTAACTTACAAACTAAGCGACTACACGCTAAGGGCACCCCCTGCGGGGTTCGGACCCCGGCTTAGGGCGTCGCTGGGGGGGACAGCAAGGGACAGCTGGATCGGGGGTATTTAAAGCTACTGGCTCAGCGGCAACGCGGGCTGGCTCGAGCAAGGGTCGGGGGGGGGGGGGAACTGCAGTCTCTAACAACATAGCCTATATATACATAACATTATATGTCTACCTACGCAACCGTGTTATATGCTGCTTGCCTGTCAAAATCATTTGCAAGCAAATAGCCGCCGGACGATTCTGTAAAGATCTCACTGTGAAAGCACAGATGGAGTGAGCTGTATCACCTAATGCTAGGCATTGACTATTGACAGGCACTTTAAACTCACTTCAAACTCACTTCTCCAACATTTTCATGGTGAGATTTTTGAGTGAGGTGACTAGAGAATTGGCACGCAAAAAATTCTGAAATAGGTAATAATCTTATTAAGGACGATGAAGTGGAGAATCGCGAGAAATTTAAAAGTGTGTTGAAATCTTTGCCCAGGAGTATCATTATAGCCAAGCAAAAACACAACTATCATTTTGGACTAGTGTTAAAAAATATTGAAATACATCTGCGTCATTGACTTCTCAGATTTTAACTCTGTATACTGCTTACCTAATTCCAAAGGGATCAAATAAAACAAAGCTGTAACTTTATGCTTATCCAACCGATTTGGGTGCAGTCAGCTATTTAACGTGACGTGGGCACAGCCTTGTCATTTGATACTCGACCAAATCAATCATCAATGACTTGCAAGGTTTCTAAGACAGGGCTCTAGTGCCGCCCTTTAAAAAATATTTATTTTTTATGCTTATCCAACCGATTTGGGTGCAGTCAGCTATTTAACGTGACGTGGGCACAGCCTTGTCATTTGATACTCGACCAAATCAATCATCAATGACTTGCAAGGTTTCTAAGACAGGGCTCTAGTGCCGCCCTTTAAAAAATATTTATTTTTTAATAAACAAATGACGTGTCTTGTTTACATTACAATAAAAAAGTCAGTTTATAAAATTATGGATCTAACTTATCTGAGATTGTCATTTGTCACGTCAACTCGAAGCAGCCTATGGGTTTTTTTTTGGGGGAATTCCTCTTAAACAGCTGGATCGATTTTGGTGACTTTCTTTGTGAGTTTGATTTGGTCATTGAATGGTTTAGATTCACAATTCGATCCGGTAGGTGGCAATGCAATTGAGTTCAGGCAGGGCACAACGTCTGTCGGGTTTGGTAGTTTATTTACATTATGCTACTTTGATTACGCACTATTGTTAAAGTCCTATACAATGAATCCTGCCCAACTTTCTTATTCCTATGCCCAAGTTTAATTTGTGATAATTAATAGCACGCATCTGACAAGTCCTACCGTGGAAATTAATGTCAACATAAAACGAAATGTAATAGGTACCGACGTTTTAGTATGTCATAGCGAGGTTAATAAACTACGCACAATTTTTTCAAAACAATACTTATTTCATCATCAATCAAGCTGAATCAAATTACTCGAAGTCATCGAAGTGTTTTAGTAAATACACTCTTTGTGGGAACTCGAGTGCAGTCTCGACCAGTGGCTCTCAACCTATTGACTATAAGTATATTGTTTGCCTATTTT
The DNA here is from genome assembly GCA_951799385.1 of Hyppa rectilinea. Classification (NCBI taxonomy): domain Eukaryota; kingdom Metazoa; phylum Arthropoda; class Insecta; order Lepidoptera; family Noctuidae; genus Hyppa; species Hyppa rectilinea. The sequence goes on along the minus strand of OX637318.1, from coordinate 15,336,765 downwards.
CTGTGGTACAGAGGCTTAAAGTGACTCCCAATCTGAAAAAGTTCTTTGATAGTTTTCAACTTTATTACAAAAGTTTAAGGCGTCTGTACTTAGAACGTTTGTATGTGACTGTGCTTTATCCAATTTTGTTCCTCTATTTTGACCAGATGCATCGATTATAAACAATAAAGTTCCATCTACAAAAATGTTTTATGAGTGACTTATTTTCATGTTTTATAATATTCTGTAAGAGTCACTTACGTTGTGTTTACTATTTTCAATCATTAGAAATCGTAGTTACATAACAGCTTGTTACGTGAAACATAGTATAACTTAGCCTTTCACAGCGGGATTGTCCCAAAGGGTTTCCGCTGCTCTGGTCTACAAAGGGCTAAGGAATGAACATGGATGGGTTTTAGTTAGTGAGTGTCTGACACTTCCTTTCGTTCTGCCCAGAGCGGGAAAAGCCTTTCAAAAAGCGTATAAGATTTTCTCTCCTGTAGATCTTTCCTGTAAATGAGGGAAACCATTGCATAATAAGGTATTTTTTATTGTTCTGGATGACCTATTTCTTAACAAAAAGTTGACATATAGAGCTGCTTGCGTGACAAAAAAAATCTGATCAGACAAAAAGTTTTAGAATCACTATCCTAAACTTTAACGTTACAGTTTCGTGTGAACAGACGCCATTATGTTTACATGTGTGGGTATTGTACACGTGTATGTGTAATGAGAGAGCATTGTTTTAGAACTCATCGCCGGGAAAGAATGTCAACATCATTGTAGGTTCAACCAAAGTCCTCGTGATCTACATTTATTGCGATTCTTTGTATTAGACCACCGGGGTATGTTTACTTACAAGAACCTTATTTTTCAAGTAGGTTAGTACGGAAGTACAGTTGTGGTGACATTGTGTTTTGCTGAATATGAACTTAGGGTTTGTGACCCCACCGGAGAAGCGGGATTGTTCGAAATGGTTACCGCTACCCCGGAACAATAAAGGGCTAAGGAAGGAACATGGATGGGTTTTAGTCAGAAAGTCTGACACTCCCTTCCGCTTCACCCAAAACGCGAGGTGTCACTTTATGATTTACTACCTTCTAAACCCTCTAAATTTTTTTGTTACAACAGTCCATCGGGGTAAGTCACTTCTGTAGACAAAGTCTCAAGTCTGCGTAACACGGTTTCAATCACAATTTGCAGGTTTTGAAGGGTGTTCCTAATCCATTGCTTTGTATGTTTGAAAAATTCGTAAATAACGTAATGAACGCAGTTGAACTGTCAAAATTAAATGTAAATTAAATGTATGTAGATTATAAAAAAACGGTTTTGAATACTTGTTTCTTTGTTTCTCTACTAACAAGTTGCAGTAGGGCGGTAAATTCCTCATAATCATTACGATTGTCTCAGTCATTTCTCACACAACCACCATATTTGTTCAACTTCGTACACACGTCACAAGCTATTTGTCAGTGCCTAACGAGTATATTCACGCTATTTTTTTTTTCTAAAGTTACTCACTAGCTGGGTGGTCAGAAGTGACATGCGATACCTGACACTGTTGACACAGCGGTGACACTGCCTTGACACCAGTCACGAAGTATGATCGCCCACACAAGTGCATTTAGGTATACGTCAATGTAGGTTTGTTCGCATCACGACATTTTTTCGTTTTAAACAAAAAATAATCGGAACAACTGGTTGTTTTATATAAAAAATGAATTTTAAATATTGTTCATACGTATTACATTTTGATTTGAATGGGGTACTTGCTTTACTTAGTGTAATTTTGATTAAATTTATTCTGCCGTCTACAAAATAATTAAAATCATAAATCGTTATCTTAAAATAATTATTAAAATGATTTTAGAGCTCGATTTAATATCTTGTTGCGTAAGATTAATTAACTTTACCTAGATAAGTAAATATTAATGCCTATTATAAAATGTTATAATTATTTATGGCTTTGATAATATTTACTGACTGGCATAACTTCCACGCTTTGTTTTTATTAGAGATCACTGATCAACGGTCAGGTAAACATTATGATAATAATATATTAGTTACATTATTTAATTAATTTATAATTATTATTCGTATGCAATAGTACAATCAGATGGTATCATCATCTATTAGAGAAAAACTGGACCGAAATTTAATAATTCTAAACATTATATTCTTTTTTTTAGGGTTCTCCAATATTACATGGGACTTAAATATAACTGGCGAAATATGGGTGTACTAAATAGATCACCTCTGCTCAACCCTGCGGGATAGACAGCCGTGATATTATGTAATGTTATTTCAGGCTACAATGGCACATAGACAAAAATGACAAATTAACCGACCTGTATATATTAAAAAGAAATGCTAAAATAAAATATCATCTATGGTCTTTGACCCACATCGTTCTCGGATTGTATATAAACTCTCAAGTTGCGCAGTTCTTTCGATACTTCGTTAAACCCTTTAACAGAAAATGAATCGAACGTTCTACACAATAAATTAATTAACTAACTAACTCCGTTCCAATTTATAAATTCCTTTTGATTCAACTAAAGTTAATGGTTCAACGTCATTCTTTAAAATTAATGTTGCTACCGACATAACATAAATAATTCAAGAAAATTCTCTAAAACTATATAGTACCATAACTGGCAGGACCGGTGTTAAATGACAAATTTTAATGCATTTTGTTCAAGGATTTCCTTTAAAAGCCCTTTTAGATGTTTTTAAAGAATGCTCAAAGGAACTTTGTTTACCTTCATCATAGTTTTATTGACCTAGTTCGTCTCATGAAGAGTAGGCACAGTAGTATAAAAACACTTTATCCCGTTACAGTGTGGGCAGATCTAAATGGCGACACGATCCGTCTTAGTGGTGTCCCAAAAGCCGAAATGCCATTGAATTAATTTTTAAATTATCTTATTTTATGCAGTGAGATGTTCTTTTATAAATAAATAAAAATATCACTGTTTTTTCTTTCGAAACAGATTTTTTTCATAAAAAAAAACATTTTAAAACTTTTTTTAAGTTTTTATTGTATAACTTAATAGTTTATCTTGTTTACTTTTATAATCATTATTTTTATCCACTTATCTATAGATTATAAAGAAGCATGAATTCATGATACACTGCACCATGTATTTAATTAATAGAACAGAAGAAAAACAAAAGCAAAATTGTTATTGACTGTACAACGCAGCTACTCACGCATTTATATAAAGCTCTGTGTACATGCGCGTACACAATGTTATCGACCACTTTATCGGACACGTAACATCCGATAGCCGATCTACAATAATGTCCAGTTTTTTTTTCAATGTCAATGATAACGATATATACTTGCTTGAGAAAAAATACCGTGGAATTGGTATCATCGGTTCTTGTTAGGGATGGGATATTTTTTTTTTTATTAAGTAGTATTATTGTTTGTATCTCGAAGGGAAATGGAATAGATACTCTTTGGTTCATTAATATGAGTCCAAAAAGGTTTGTTACCTAGAATTCACTTGTTTCATGATTAATACAAACTAATCATTTACTTGTTGGTTTAACTCGAAACTACTGTTGACTACTACTGTTTGTAATGTTCATGGTTTATCCACCATCGTCAGTATAAAATCCATCATCACATGCACGACAGATAAGCTGTCCTAATCCTAAAGCTTCCGAATTGCTGTATTTTTAAAACTGATATTAAAAATAAATGAAATTGTTGGTAAGTTTTGTAAGAAATTATCTCTGGAAGTTCCGATCCCATTTAAAAATAAATCATGCGCGGACAAAGTCGTTGCGCATAAGGAAATATCCCTTGTAAAAAATACTATTACCAACAAACTCATAGACACCATGACACAATATGTGCTGCGTATTCGTTTCCTGAAAACACCATACTAACCCATATCACTAAACCGGAGTAGGCTACTACGTAAATTTTACGACGATAGACTTTATAGCCGGGTTGCGACAATTCAGACGCTAGTGCAGCTCTGGCCTTATTTATTAACCCTTTTGTGCCGGGCGTTGGGCGTTGTTGTTGATGGGCGTTATGGTTGTGTTGCAAGAGGGCAGGTGAAAAGGGGTTACTGGGACTTGTTGATCGGATGGCGACAACGCGATTTACACACGGCACCGCGCTCCGCCACGGTAGGCGGTAAAGCGGATCTCATGTCGCATTGGTCTATAAGAAATCCTTTGATGCCAAACACACGTACACCGCCCGACCGCGCGGTCGAGCGGTGCTCGCTTCTACCGCAAACTGCTCCTACCGCGCGGTCAAGCGGTGCCGTGTGTTAATTGCCTAACTAAAGATTGCCGCCATAAATCATCTCTGTACTGTGTAGAATTGTCGACTAAGAAATTGGACTGTTAGTACTCGTGATGCTATCATCAATTTATGTGGATTCATTGACAATAGAATTGGTTCAGTGGTCGCGGTGACAACACTACCGCATGAAGTTCGATATCAGCACGAAACTAATTAGTTCAGATTTTATTTAATTCTGCCGTTAAAAACAAAACACTACATTCTGAAGTGAAATCTATAGATATTATACATTAAAGGCGCTTTTCCTTTCTGTCTGCATGTCCGCGTTCTTCTTGCAAACTACCCAACTAATTTCAATGCGGTTTTCACCATCATGTAGAGAATGAATTCCGGAAGGTTTAATTAAATGTAAAATTAATTAACATTAAACTAACATTTATTAAAGAGATCTCGATATTTTATCAAGCTGAAAAACCGCTACACTGTGGCCCGAAATGGAATACTTAATCAACAAACATAATATAATAACTATAATCTACAAAATATTGAAGAATGATAGAAAATTGTTACGAAATGACTTTCGTAGCCCTTTGTGTGTCTAACATGATTTCTGATAGCAATATCTACATTGATCAAATCATCGCTGATGAAATCAAAATGCAAATTCCAGTACAGGTTTCGCCACTCAGCAAGTGACAGTTGCTAGGCGCCCTACCGGAAACTCTCCATAGTCATGAATGAATGTGCGCCTGCGCTTGCTAATCGTACCTATACTTGCCTAAATGGTCAGCCATTGAGCAAAAGGGATAGGTAGAAAATTATAGTACATACCTACTTGTGAAAGAAAAGTTTTACGTATCATGATCGTAATGACATCATGATTCATGATACAACAATTTATTGTGTTTAAATGGCGATTCATAAAATATCTTTTGTATATTTCGAACAATCGTTTGTTTGTCCGAAATCACATGGAATCCCCGCGTCTGGTGAGTCTGTTTTTCTTTAATGAAAAGTCACTTCGGTTTTCGCGCCATCATGTGTCAGTTTTCAATGTCATTGTAAAAACTACAGTAATACAGAAGTATGGAATTAGTATGTGTAGTACATACTAATTCCGTATGGAATTAGTATGTACTACACATATAATGAAGTATTTCATTAAAGAAATGAGTTTGATAGCGAATTGTGACTGAATAAACGGCTAGGCTGATTAAACGAAGTAATTTAGAACCAAACATTAATTAATCACATTATCGCCTTGGGCCATCTTGTCGCTCGTTGTCCTTATAAAGGTATTTAACGATATGCATTAATATCTTTTGAACCTTCCATTACTTAACTGTTTATGGGACAATTACAAGAGCCACCACTTGTGCCGTTTTAATTTGTATAAGCAGATTATTGTAAGTTTTAATATTATCGTATATTAATTAGTATTTTTAGTTATTTGCCCTGCTTTGCAAATAAATTAATCAATGCAAACTATTGTGTGCCAACAGTTTTGTTTTATTGAGCTTGCGTGTGTCCACACCCTTATACCAACCAATACCTACATTTTTTTACTTTCCTATGACGTAAGCAATGATGCACTTGGCACCTTTAGAGTGAGAATAACGTCATTCCATTTCTTTTTAGAATATTTTATCGCAATGTGAACGTTTCCTATCGTTGTCGCGATATCCGGCCTAGTGTGGAATGAGCCTTTGTGATGCAGTTACTGCAGTCCCTTATTAGGATTCTTCTATTAGTAGGTGGACCTTACTCAATAATAATGGCACCATAGATCTGCTAATTGGAATCATTAAAAAACTTTTTTACAAAAAATAAAACCGACTTCCAAAAAAACACTACAAAATGAAAAATAATTTTGATTTCGGAAGTCGGTGTCTTCGGTTTTGTATTTTCATTTTTTGCCACAGACTTCCGAAATCAAAATTATTTTTCACTTTGTAGTGTTTTTCTGGAAGTCGGTTTTATTTTTTGTAAAAAAGTTTTTATTTTTCACTTTTTAGTTTTGGTACCTACCTAACCCCCCAAATTTTAATACCACTACCAGGTATGTAAATTACAGTGACAGGAACTTATTAGAACATCGTCCACATATATTAAGTAGATTTTTTTTAGATTTTTGTCGATTTTTCAAAAACCGCTAATCCGATTTCGATAAAAATTTTATGGGACCATTTGGAAAGTATACCTTTTCCAACTAAAAAAGAATTTTTCAAATCGGTTGGCAAGCAACGGAGTTATGCGCGAACAAACATAAAAAAAATATACAGTCGAATTGAGAACCTCATCCGTTTTTAGAAGTCGGTTAATAATAATAAAAATTTATACAATAATTTTTTACTGAAAGGACCATGTTCAACATCAAAAATATCCTAAATAACGATCTTCTTATAATTTACCACAGTAACATCCTAATTTTGAAACGTTTGAACTCTTTATTTGAGTCAATTAATTGCAATGATTAGGACTCTCCGGACCGCGTCACGTAGGTCGTCGACCTTTTTTACGCCATTTTGCAAAAAAAATAAACGAGCATCAACCCACTGCTCAGCTGTTCCAATGCCTGAACACCTGTATTATTAGTATAAATTTAGTTCTTACAATACACTATACAATCCCGTTATAATAGTTCCAGGAAAAGAGACCTAAGTGCTTATAGATTTTATGGCTAAAACCGCTTGTTATTATATACCCAGTCTGAAGGCTCCCGCAGACAGGCGCGACGCGATGGTTGACGCAATTCTGATAGAACAATTCCCATGAAGTTTTCATATAAATTGTTCCACTTGTGTCGCGTCGCGTCTGTCTGCACGAGTCTTGATTTGATCTTATTAGCATTTGATTTTACCGATTATGGCGAAGGAAGTAGGGTAATGTTTTGTTCATTTGTGTAGGAGTTTGCATGTAACTTTTACTGGCCTTCAATAAAACAAGAATGGAATTGAATCATAGATAATTGAATCAAACAGAACAACATAATTCGATACCACCACATCTTTAACTGTATCTATATCACACTAATATATTATCAAGGCGATAGTTTGTGAGTGTGTTTGTATGTTTGTCATTTCTTTACGCTCAAACGGCAGAATGGATCTGGATGTAACTTGGCAAAGATGTAGCTTATGACTTGGATTAACACATAGAATACGTTTTCCTGGTAGTAGTCCTTGGGATAATTTCCAACATTTACGCGACCGAAGCCGCAGGCGGCAGCTAGTATGTTATAAATTAAAGTCGCTTTTCGTGTTTGTCTGTGACCACACTCTTATTCTTTTCTCTATGGTTATTGGGTTTTTTACATCATTTAGAGTGTTTATTCCGTAAGGTTCATGTGTAAAAACATTCCTTTTAAACTTTATAAGTATGCCCGCGATGTCGCCTAATAATATTTCCTAAATTAAAGTAGCTTTAGTTATCCTTACAACATCAGCTATCAATCAGGGAATGTCCCGTCAAAATCAGTCCGCCCGTTTGGGAGATTAACTGGAAAAAACAGATAGCTAAACAGACAAACATATTAAAGAATAGATTTTTTGTTAAAAGTACCGTAAAATTACACTTTTCTATGCATTTAGTAAATAGCTGTTATTTGGTTATTATAGACACTTTAGTTTTATTTATTTTTATAGATAATAATGAAACCTCGATGTAAACCAAGTCATAAAAATAGTGCGAAACAGGGGCAGGTCGCTATTTATGCATAAAAGGCATTTTAGAACGCAAACAAACGGTCTTAGGCAGCAATAAAATAATCATAATATTCGTTCAGGAACACCGATCAGATTGGACTGGTATGTTGAAACTTGGCTCAAGGCATGCTAATATTGTACTAGTATTACTTAAGACGGAAATCAGACAAGAACACTGCATGTTGCAAAACTTACTAAGACGGGCCCTATAAATTATATGTCTAAGTTAATATTATTTATTAAGAGGATGGAGTTTATGGCTGTATTTGCAGTGATTTGTAATAATCAGCTTCTATAATAAATCTAGTAGCTCGTGATTTGCGAGACCGCCCGGTTTCTCGAAGATTGTATAACTGTTTGATTTAAATCTATGCTGTCAAATGACATGTAAGCTTATGTTTGAAAAAAATTAAATTACTGCTATTCAATCGACATAATATGATTTGACTACAGTCATTAGGTATCCTTATTAAATAACAACATCACGCCTTTTCGCCTAGTTTCCCCCAAAGATTGGGCAGAAGTGTACAGAGGCCAGCACATCAAGTTACCACAATCTGTCAAATTTCTTTGATAGTATTTCAGCTAAGATATAAGGTTCATTTTTAATTGAGAAAATGTGACAGTTAAGGATAGCTTGATGTGCTGGCGTCTGTACCAATAGTACACCCACATTTCGCCAGTTAAGTTTTGAGTCCCATGTAATAGGAGGCGAGCCTATTGCCATCAACCAGGCACAAATCTAGACTCCGGGCGGCTACTTAGAAATTACAGATAAAAAACCTAACTACATTGTTAGGTTAAATTTCTGATTACAAAAAACTTTTTTACAAAAAATAAAACCGACTTCCAAAAAAAACAATACAAAGTGAAAAATAATTTTGATTTCGGAAGTCGGTGTCTTCGGTTTTGTATTTTTATTTTTTGCCACTTTTGTCATTTTTCACTTTGTAGTGTTTTTTTTGGAAGTCGGTTTTATTTTTTGTAAAAAAGTATTTATTTTTCACTTTTTAGTTGTGGTACCTACACAACCCCCCCCCCCCCCATAATTTTAATACAACTACCTGGTATGTAAATTACAGTATTAGAACATCGTCCACATATATCAAGTAGGAATTTTTTTAGATTTTTGTTGATTTTCAAAAACCGCTTATCCGATTTCGATAAAAATTTTATGGGACCATTTGGGAAGTATACCCTTTCCAACAAAAAAAGAATTTTTCAAATCGGTTGGCAAGCAACGGAGTTATGCGCGAACAAACATAAAAAAAAAAAAAAATATACAGTCGAATTGAGAACCTCCTCCTTTTTTAGAAGTCGGTTAAAAATAAAAGAAATCTAACCAAATTGTATCGTAAAAGGTGGTCTGTCTTCAGGGATAATTCTGTGCTTAGCTTCAAGTTCACGTTTTACTTTAAAAGTAGGTTCTGTACCTAGATGCAACCTTATGTTGTATGTAGCTGGTTGGTGAGAAAATAACTGGCTGCATTCGAGCTTTCAAAATGATTGGAACAATTTGAATTTGAATAAAGAAACGAAATTGACTTTGCTGGTAGGTGCGCTACTGAATACTCGTACACTGTGTAATAAACGCTTTTCTGTTAATATGATGTATTTCCCTTTTAAGACAATGACCTAATAAGCTTTTTGCGAGCACTTCTCTGAATGTTCAAGAGTGAAGACCCTCCCGGGCTTCACAGTACATCAGACTCCACCAGTCCATTGTTAAAAGGTTCATGTTCATTAAAACATGAAACACAGCCGAAAGGCTCTGCCTGAAGCGAAACAAGCACTGTAGAATTATTACCAAAGATGTTACTTCAGACAAGCTCTGGGCGACGTGCACTAACTAGATTCATGATTATAATTATTATTTTCTTCATAAATCCTGCTACTAATATAATAATACAGAGGATAACAATAAATCTATTGTTCCTATAGTTCAAAGAGGAGAGATAATACAACAGAAACAACAGAACAGAGAAAATAAATAGCAGCCCGGGGTCTGAATTTGTGGTTGGTTGATGGCAATTGTTAGCTTACACAATAATCGACAAATTGACGTAAAATATTTGTGGGTTGCAACATTGTTATTCTGTATATATATTACGCTTTTTGGTTGTGGCAACTCGGAGCTGACGGGCAGAGGGAAAAAGAAGGCGGGAAGAATGATAGAAGACAGATGACAAGAAAACGAAAAAGGCGGCCCGCGTGTCTTTTTACAATACGTTGTAGAAAAGTTACAATAAATTGAATAACGAGTGTAAGAGTGTTTAATTCTAACAAGTCAGAAGTGGGATATAATCTATCTACGTGCCTGATGTTGCGGTTTTCTGTACCAAGGACAGTTTAAGGTCAGATCTGAACATATCATTAATTGTTTCACTTAATGACGAAAACTTCATTGGTTCCCCGTGATTTTGCAACAATACATGTCATGTTGTTATAAAGCGGGGACAAGAACGCGCGACGCCCGGTCTTGGATTGAGAAACAAGGTTCAAATATTTCAAGCAATAAGTATATGCCGAGCCAACATTCAATTGCTTAGTTGCAAAGCAAATTGTGTCGAATGTGTGCGAGATGTACCGCACGCCGAGCTGAACGACTGTTTCTGGGATATATCTAGTGATCGTTTTAAAATACCTAGTGAGAGTGATATCAGTTGTATGTTTTCTTGTACATGTGATCGAAGTGAGCGTGTTCACGCGTACTTTAATGGATTTGAATAGTTTAAAAATGGTGATTTGGTAACGGAGTCATTATATTAAGTACTTTTGTTTCGTATCAATCATCTTTTATCTAAGTAATTGCGGATTGAAGAACTAAATATTATTATTTGAATACTTCAGTTACCCAAAACTTGCAGTTGAATTTGTTATTTTCTTGTGTTATATATTATAAATTGAATAATTATTTGTATCTAGATTAGTTCATAAGTAGGTTCTTTATTTTTGTTATTCTTGTGTTTCAGTAAAAATAATTTTATTTTGAATCACTCTAAATCGCTTAACGTTATAATGGGTAAGTCTAAGCGAAGGCGACACGACTCAAGTAGTGATAGTTCGTCTGGTGATAGTAGTGATAGTGATGACAAACACCGAAGGTCGCGGCATAATAAAAAGCGACGTCGTGATAAAAAGCAGAGCATTAGTCATAGACAACATGGTAAAAGAAATAGGAAACAAAAGCGCACTAAACATTTTGACTTAGGATTTGCTCGAAATAGTTCTGATCGTGAATTAACTAAAACTCCTCCATTGAATTCTTCAATAACCTTACATGCTAGTACTAACCAGACTACTCCGGATATAATTAATAGTAATAATTTATCGAACAATATTCCATACAATGTGATCAACCCCATTGGTAATTTTGCGTCACAACCAGCCTCCAATTTCTGGGCTCAAAACAACTTTCCTGTTGCTTTTAGTGTTGTACCCGAATTTGACCCTAGTGATAATAGCCAAACAATAGAAAGTTGGATTAATAAAGTCAGTGAATGTGCGCAGATTTACTCTTGGAATGATCGCCAAAAATGTCACTATGCACTTCCCAAATTAAGTGGTTTAGCCAAGAAGTGGTACCAGGGCCTCCCTTCAGTACTATTTAATTGGAATGAGTGGGTTCAAAAATTAAAACAGGCTTTTCCTTCCAACGAAAATTATGGCGACCAGTTGACATCAATGCTTAGGCTTAGATGTAAGTTTGGTCAGTCTTTAGAACATTATTATTATGACAAAATAGCACTTATAAATAAATGCGAGATAAGTGGCATTAAAGCAGTAGGCTGTCTAATACATGGCATTGACGACAAATTTGTTCGAATGGGAGCTGGAGCCTGCATGTTTAATGAGCCGGAACAAATTCTAAACTACTTGCGCACAGTGTCCCAACACGACAATAATACATTTTCTTACAACTCTCGTAACCGGAATAATGCACCACCTAGGAATTACAGTAAGGTATCTAATGAACAAACAAAAACCAGTACAAATAATAACATTAGATGCTATAACTGCAATGAGTTAGGGCACATAAGTTTAAAATGTAACAAACCCATTAAACGATGTAACGTTTGTTTTAAACTGGGACATGATACTAAAGACTGTCAAAGAAGAAACGCAAATAATAGTGAAGATTTAACTAAAACGAATACTTTTACAAATCAAAATAACACTATCTTGTGCATTACTAATAGTGAAAACACCAATGCAAAATATTACAAAGATGTCAAAATGAACAACTTAATCTTGCAAGGATACGTTGATCTCGGTAGTAAGTGTACTCTTGTACGTGAATCTAATGCAAAACTAGTAGCCTGTGATTGGGATATCGAAAACTTACCCATTCTTCAAGGATTCGGAAATTCCGCTGTAAAACCTCTAGGAAAGTTTATAGCAACTTTAGAAATTGGATCGGTCAAAGCTGAAACGGAAGTTCTAGTCGTAGATGATCATTATTTACAGACAGCAGTATTAGTAGGTCAATCTTTTACGGAAAAACCAAACGTTATTATCTTGAAAACAACAGATGAACTAGTATTTATGCATACACCAGATATTGATGATAATGTATTGAAGACTAAGGTATATGCAGATAGTGACATAGTTATAAAATCCAATACTGTGATGCCAATAGACGCTATTACTAATGACACTTATAGTGGTGGCTTGTGGGTACAATACAGCCTACGGATTTTACCACAGAATGAATACGCTGTTTTGTCTGGGGTTTTCGAGTTTAAAGCAGGTAAAGGATATGTAATGGTGGCAAATTTATCATCTAACGAGTTAAACATTAAGAAAGGATCTTTATTAGTAAGGGGTCAACAATACCAAGAAGTGAATAAGGAATATATAGGATTAACAACGGAAACTAAAAATTATGAAGAGTTACCTTTATCATGTATAAAAATTAGTACAGAAGTTACAGAACAACAAAAAATAAAGTTACTTGATTTGTTAAAAAGGTATAGGGATTGTTTTGCAATGAGCTTAGGAGAGTTGGGGAGAACTAATTTAGTAAAAATGGATATTACGCTGACAGACAATAGACCAGTAGTATATAATCCATATAGAATATCACACGGTGAGCGTGAACACCTAAATAAAATTATTGAAGAATTATTATTGAATGGTATAATTCGCGAAAGCACGTCGGACTATTCAAGTCCTGTTATCTTAGTGCGTAAGAAAAATGGGGATAAACGGTTATGTATTGATTATAGGGCTTTAAATAGAAAAACGCTTAAAGATAAATATCCATTACCTCGCATTGAAGACCAACTAGACAGATTAGGGGGAAACAAGTTTTTTATAAGCCTTGACCTCACATCAGGGTACTATCAAGTGCCTATGAGTGAGGCCAGTAAGAGATTTACAGCGTTTGTAACACCAGATGGTTTGTATGAGTTTGAAAGAATGCCTTTTGGACTTGCCAATGCACCAGGTGTTTTTCAAAGGACAATTAATTGTATGCTTAAGGGCAAACAACACTTGGCTATGGCGTATATGGATGACCTATTGGTGACGTCACGTACAGTTGAAGAGGGTTTAGATAAATTAGAAAAGGTTTTTCAATTATTGAGGTCTGCTCATCTAACATTAAATTTTAAAAAATGTGACTTCTTTCAGACTCGTATAAATTATTTGGGCTACGAGATTAGTTCAGATGGCATCCGACCCGGGGCAGCTAAAATTCAAGCAGTAGTCGATTTTCCTCTACCTAAAAATGTTCACGAGGTTCGACAGTTTGTTGGCCTTACAAGTTATTTTAGACGGTTTATTCAGAATTATTCTGTGATTGCAAGACCTCTAACGATTCTCACAAAGAAAAATGTTTCTTGGTGTTTTAACGAACCTCAAATAAAAGCATTTAATGAATTAAAAAGTAAGTTAACCACCCGACCTGTTTTGGTACTCTATGACCCTGAGGCTGAATTAGAAATTCACACTGATGCTAGTAAAATTGGTATAGGAGCAATTTTGTTACAGCGAGTCAATGCAGATAATATATTTCATCCCATAGCTTATTATAGTCGTCAAACGACATCAGACGAAAGCAAACTACACTCGTATGAGTTGGAAACTTTGGCGGTAGTTTGTGCTTTGAATAAGTTTAGAGTGTATGTTTTGGGTAAGTCGTTTAAAGTGGTCACTGATTGTGCCGCTATACGCAGCACTATGACAAAGAAAGATTTAATACCGAGAGTAGCACGTTGGTACATATTAATGCAGGAGTACGATTTTACTGTGGAACATCGTAATGGTAACAAGATGAGTCATGTCGATGCACTGTCACGCAACCCAAGCCAATTTGAATCCCATGATGTAGTGAAGGTGGTTGATGTTTTGGCTATAGATGACGATGCGTGGTTGCGCACAGTACAGGAACAGGATTCAGAAATACAAAGAATCATTAGTATCTTGAACGATTCAGAAACAAAAGACATTATCGAGATTCATAATAACTATACTGTTAAAAACGGTCGTTTGTACAGAATAACTAAAGATAAAAATGATGTAACCAACTTAAAGTGGGTAGTTCCAAAATCAGTAAGATGGCAAATAGTTCGCATGAATCATGACGATATCGGTCATTTCGGTTTCGATAAAACTTACAGTAGGATTAATCAGATTTATTGGTTCAAAAGAATGAGGCGTTTTGTTAAAAAATACTGTAATGCTTGTTTAAATTGTGCTCACAATAAACTGCCAGCTGGAGTTAAAGAAGGAGAACTTCATCCAATCCCGAAAATCAATAAACCGTTTGATACACTTCATACCGATCACTGTGGTCCTTTCCCCATTAGCAAGAAGAAGAATTGCCATATATTAGTGATCGTTGATGCTTTCACAAAATTCATTTATATAAAGCCAGTAAAAGATGTTAAAAGTAGTACTAGTGTTCAGGTTTTCACGGAATATTTCTCGCTATTCGGAGTGCCACGTCGTTTGATATCTGATCGCGGCACTAGTTTTACAAGCAAGGAGTTCTCAGATTTTATTAATAAAAGGGGTGTTAAACATATCTTAAATGCGGTTGCCTCTCCCAGGGCCAATGGTCAAGTTGAAAGGTACAATCGGACTATTGTCGATGCAATAACGGCTGCTAATCATAACAAACAAGAAAATGAGTGGGATTTGTGTTTACCACAGATACAATGGTCTATGAACAACACTATAAACAAATCCACTGGTCGCACTCCTTCTGAAATGTTGTTTGGAGTTCAAACCACCGGCATTTCAGATGGTTTCATGAATCCACTAGTTGCGGAATCTCATACTCAGTTAGATCGCGATGAAATTAGATCGAATGCAGAGTCGCGAATTCAAATAGGTCAACAGGTACAAAAAGAGCGTTTTGATAAGTCGCATAAAAAACCAACCGAGTATAATGTTGGAGATTTAGTTCGTGTAGAAAAAGATATTCATACCGAGCCTGGACACAGTCGTAAACTACTACCTAAGTGTGTAGGCCCGTACAGGATTTCTAAAATAATAGGCAACGATCGTTATGAAATAGAAGACACGCCTATTACTAGGAAAGAAGGTTGTAAGCCATATAGGTCGGTTTATGCCGTCGATAGGCTACACCCTTGGCTTGTTTTTAGTCATGATGCGATGTCGAGTGATTCAGAGTAAGTCAGGCAGTAATGTAATAGAAGGAGAATTGAGAATATGTCAGGATAACAGTAATTGTAAGGATTATGATTGTCATTTGTCAATATTGCAAATAAGGTCATGAGATTTAATTCATTTGTTATTGAAATTCCACTTGGACAACATTTAATGTAAGGAAAGTAGTACACAGATTAACAACTATTGAAGCGATTTCTAGTGAGTTGTACTTAGATTAATATTGATTATTGTATTCACAAAAGTTTGTTATCTCTTATTAAATAATGTCGACTTGTGTGTGAACTATTGTGAAGTAACTTGTTACAATGTACTAAAATAAATTATAAGTGACATTTACAAAGTACATAACGATGATGACAGTGATGATAAACGATGTAAGCGATGATTATTGTGAATGTGAATGCACATAAACGACAGTTAGACATAAAAGATATGTAAGAGTGAGTCACTACAAGTGAGAGTGCTTGTAGTTGATATTTAGTTATAAGAGTGAGTCACTACAAGTGAGAGTGCTTGTAGTTGATGTTTAGTTATAAGAGTGAGTCACTACAAGTGAGAGTGCTTGTAGTTGATGTTTAGTTATAAGAGTGAGTCACTACAAGTGAGAGTGCTTGTAGTTGATGTTTAGTTATAAGAGTGAGTCACTACAAGTGAGAGTGCTTGTAGTTGATGTTTAGTTATAAGAGTGAGTCACTACAAGTGAGAGTGCTTGTAGTTGATGTTTAGTTATAAAAGTGAGTCACTACAAGTGAGAGTGCTTGTAGTTGATGCTTAGTTATAAGAGTGAGTCACTACAAGTGAGAGTGCTTTTAATTGATGTTTAGTTATGAGAATGAGTCCCTACAAGTTACAGTGTTTGTGTACCTACCTAATTAATAGTAAGGTGTTAATGTTTGGTTTTCTGTTTAGCATTTTATTTTATTTTTATCTTTTGTTAAACGCGAGGCCGCGTTTGTCGTCAGGATTAGCCGAATGTTAGCTTACACAATAATCGACAAATTGACGTAAAATATTTGTGGGTTGCAACATTGTTATTCTGTATATATATTACGCTTTTTGGTTGTGGCAACTCGGAGCTGACGGGCAGAGGGAAAAAGAAGGCGGGAAGAATGATAGAAGACAGATGACAAGAAAACGAAAAAGGCGGCCCGCGTGTCTTTTTACAATACGTTGTAGAAAAGTTACAATAAATTGAATAACGAGTGTAAGAGTGTTTAATTCTAACACAATAGGCTCGCCTCTGTTTATATGGGACTCAAAAATAACTGGCGTAATGTGGATGTACTAAAGACACCTCTGCTTAACTCTTAGGGGATTGCAGGCGTGATGCAATATTATGTTGTTTATTCAAACAACAATCAGGTTGATTAAAAGGCTATGTTGGGGTCAACTTTCTGTTTAACCGGATGCAGCTGAATACCTTTGTATTTTACATGGAGCTACTGCCTATCTGACCTCCACAACCCTGGGGTAATACCCCTTGGTAAGACTGGCGGTCAGACTTTCGGGCTTCTGACCCGTAACGACTGTCAAGGATCCACGAATGACAGCCGGGACCAATGGCTTAACGTACTTGCCGAGGCATGGATGAGTCTCGGTATGTAAAGATGGTCACTCATCCACGGGCCAACCCCGGCAAGCGTGGCTTAACTTGATGAATCGAAACGTACGGCTGTTTTTACTTAGCCACGAGCTCCTTTTTCCACGAGATTCAAACAACAAAATAGTTGAATCAACGATCCGACAATTTTGAAATATCGATAAAAATCAACATCCTTTTATTGCAGGATGTGACAGTGAATATCCATAAACAACAGCTACCGATTTTTTTTTTTTAAGGCTGGGAATTCATCCAATGACTGCTCCCGCTCTGGGTGGAGAGGAAGGGAGTGTCAGACTCTTACTGACTAAAACCCATCCATGTTCCTTCCGTAGCCCTTTATGTTCCGGGGTAGCGGTAACCCTTTCGGACAATCCCGCTTACCCGGCAGGCTTGGCCCTGAGGGGCCCTTTCATATGCTGACATCTCTTTGAGGCGCGCGTGGAACATATACGCGCCGTACGACACGGGTCTGGTGCTGATCGGACGGTGAGTCACCCATTACTCACCGTCCGCAGGCCCGCGCCTACGGTGGCCGGGAGTCGTCACGTGGCTCCCGACGCCCGGGGCGTCTCCTGCGGCAGCTGGGACGGGAGGACCTTTCTCTCTCCCATCCCGCCACCTCCTTCGCGAGCAAGCTACCGATGTAACTATCGATCAAATTGAGGATGTTTTAAATCACAATAATATGTATGTGTGCGAATAAGTAGACAAAAAAAGAAAACGATCCCACAGACGAACCATGAAAACGGTTTTGTGGGGCATAGTTCATAAATTAAGACTTTTGTAAACTATTCTTTAAAAAAAAAATTAAATAAAAAAAGATACAAGTCAAAATAGATTCGAGTTGCAGTTTAGCCAAATTGGAAGGACTAATACATCAGAGCCGCTGTCAGTTGCAATTGCTGCCGCGCACAGTTGATTAAAAATAAAGTATGTTCCTTATTATTATGTATAGAGGCCAGCACATCAAGTTACCACAATCTGTCAAATTTCTTTGATAGTATTTCAACTTTATTGCAAAGCCATAAGGTTCATTTTTAATTGAGAAAATTTGACAGTTAGGGATAGCTTGATGTGCTTGCGTCTGTACATTAATAAGCCGTTACATACCTTTCAAAATAACATAAAAACACAACATCACGCCTTATTTCCCTGAAGGGTTAGGCAAAAGTGTGTTGGTACACTTTTACCTCGTTGGACTAGTGTTCACAAGCGCTACTGCTGAGTATAGGGTTCGATTGCCAGTCGGGCAGTGTTATTGGGTTTTTCCACTAGGAATTTCGCAGTAGTAGCCCGGATTGTTCCCGGTTAATTGCAGAAGGCTCGCCTTATTATATGGATTTAAACATAACTGGTGAAATATGGGTGTACCCTACACCTCTACCTAGCCCTACTTCGAAATACGTTAGAAATGAGATAATATTGTGTTGAAATAAAAATGATGTGGAAATGTTATTTGATCGTCCCGTCATCTTTAATGAGGGACAAGTTTTTAATTGCTTATCTGTCATCGTTTATAAACTTGATGCCGTAATATAATTTATCTCACTTTCGCAAATTTAATGATAATTATACAAGAAACTAACACGCGTTCACGCAATGATATTTATTATACACAGCCAGGTACCTAAATAGATGCTTTTTCCGCAATTTCCGAATTATTCAAGTACCTATTAACACACTATTCATTTAATTTTACCGAGGTTGTTCTTAAAAATATATAAATACAAAATATAAATTAAAATTTACGACTGAAAATATCTTAACCCATCCCACATTAATTTTAAAAGATTTATGATTATTTGCAAGTTGCAACATTCATAGATTCGGCTTTGTTGTAGTAATGAGAAATCAATCATATAATAATAATAATAATAATAATAACCCCACCGCCGTATCTCCACGTTGACGTCGTGGTGGGGCTTGCGTGCTCCTGTATTCTGGGTCTGTCTCGGTAGAGCTTACTTTGCCAAGACAGGTCTAGAGTGTGGAGCCAGACCAAGTGAGATACAATCCAAGCCAAGGTCGCACACGCCGATGGCTGCATGGCTGCGGGAGAGCGCTAGCCGCTAGTGTGCCAACTCTGGATAATAGGGGACCTCCAGTTTTATTCACCCTTACCACAGTGAACGCAGGGCTCTGCTGTGGCCGACGTTTAAGTCCCTAGCTTCTCGTGGGAACGACATGAACACTAGATCTAAAACAAAAAAACTAGTTCAGGCTAATTTGCCTGAGATCGATGACGAAACATCACAGTTCTCTTCGTCATCTCCTTCATCTCTTTTTCCTTCAATACAATCATCAGCACAATCTTTCCGCGTCACCCCGACGCCATCATCATCATCTATCAGTATACAGTCAGCGGATGTTGTACAGGAGACAAGTATTGTCGACGATACTGTACCCACCGCTAAAACTGCAACAACTCGTAGGAAATGGAGCATTGAAATGAATAAATTCATCCTACGTACATAATATCTTCATCTAACTCATATGGAAACTGACAAAAATGCATACCTCCCATCGCTTCACACCAAGTTTTTAGAAAAATACCCAAATATGCAAGTAGGTCGACAAAGAATAGGAGACCAACGAAGGGCGATAGTCCAAAAGAACCTATTACCTCAGGTCACAATAGATCAGATTTACGAGGAAGTTCGAAATGAACTACAAATGGTTCATACACCAATACAGCAACACTCCACACAGTCTATAACACAAATGAACTCACAATGTGGCCAGCGCATGAAATGGACGAACGAATATAATGAAGCAGTAATGAGAATATATTATACTACCACACAACTAGAAACAAATAAAACGGCCTATAGAAAACAATTACAAGAGGAATTCATAAATATTTATCCAGAATTAGCACATATAACAGAGCAAAGACTATCTGATCAAGTGAGAGCAATAATAAATAACAAATATATACACCCCAGCCGATTAGAAGAAATTAAAAACGAGGTAGCTATAGAATTAAGAAATAACAACACAAACACACAAAATATTGAACACTTAAATAATGATTATTTAAATACACAAACGCAGAACGACTTAGAGCATCCTGATGAAAACATACAGTCACTAATCACTCAACATACAAATATTCCCATCACTGACATTAATACAAACACCCCCACATCAAATATTAGATTCTTAAATAATAGCTCAGATACCAGTATAGTTCCTCAAACTCTTATAAATACAGACGAAGATAATTTTTTGAACCACATAGATATTGAGCAAGCTGAACCTATGCAAACTAACCTTGATGCTGATATAGAAGCAACGTTTCAAAAAGCTCAACAATATTTCTCCGATACACACCCAACTACACGGCCATATATACCCAAGCAGAAAACCTCTAAAAAGTTTTCTGCCATTGTTACTTATATAAATACTAACATTCTTCCTAAGTACACAAATGTCGATACTGACTTCATGAAATTACAGACCATAATTTATTGTGCAGCATGGACGGCAGCTACATGCAACGGAGCTAAAATATCACACATACATAGAAAGCCAAAATGGCAAATCAGGTTGGAACAGAAAATCAAAAATCTAAGAGCAAACATAGGTAGACTGACACATTTTATTAATGGTTGTAGAAGTCAAAAACTAGTAGCAGCAATAGAAGAAATAAAGAAAAAATATCAAATACACGCTCAACACGAAGACTCAAACACACAGATAGAACACTTTTTGGACACCTTGATACAAAAATTAAACGCAGCATCCAGTAGACTTAAAAGATATATCACGTGCACGGATCGAAAAAAACAAAACACAAAATTTATCAACAATGAAAAAATATTTTACAGGAACCTTACATCTGACAACAGAAACACCACTAACCAAACCTTAGAGACACCTTCATCCGAAACACTTAGAGAATTCTGGGCTAACATTTGGGAACATCCAGCTTATCACAATCATCAAGCTGACTGGGTCACCGAGGCAACATTAGAAATTCCAGAAATGGAATTTGAATTTATACCAATAGGAACATTTATAGACGTCATCAAACGCACACACAACTGGAAATCGCCAGGCACTGACAACATCCACAACTATTGGTATAAAAAATTCTCCAGCATACATCCTTTCTTACATAATCACTTAAACATATTCATCCAATCACCACATTTACTTCCACAATACATAACACACGGAGTAAGTTATATGATACCTAAAGATATAAATGACACTATAAATCCAGCAAAATACCGACCAATTACATGTTTACAAACTTTGTACAAAATTTTAACAGCCTGTGTAAGCGAGGTAGTTAATGAACATTTAACAAAAAACAACATTCTAGCAGAACAACAAAAGGGATGTCGTAAGAACAGCCAAGGATGCAAGGAGCAACTTACTATAGATGCAATTATTATGAACACCGCTGTCAAAAGCAAAACAGATATTCACACGATGTTTATTGATTACCAAAGGATTCTGTCCCACACAGCTGGTTATTAAAGGTTTTAAATATGTACAAAGTTCACCCAAAACTGACACAATTCTTAGAAACTTCCATGCAGAATTGGCAAACAGTACTTAAAATTAATTCCTCCTCCTCAACTGTAACTACTGAACCAATTCGTATAAAACGAGGAATTTTCCAAGGAGATGCCCTAAGTCCGCTGTGGTTTTGCATGGCACTTAACCCACTCTCTCACTTACTTGATAAAATAGACGCGGGATTCAGTTTGGTAAACAATAACTCACAATATACACTAACACACCTCATGTACATGGATGACATAAAGTTATACGCAGCTGACAAAAACGCACTTTTCCGACTAGCGGACACCACTCAACAATTTTCCGAAGATATTTGTATGTCATTTGGAGTAGACAAGTGCAAAATTTTGTCAGTCATAAATGGAAAAGTTCAAAATAATAGTTACATACTCGCAACAGGCGAATCAATAGAACCAATGGATGAACACAGTACATATAAATACCTAGGTTTCAAACAATCCAGGCAGATACAACAGAAGGTGATAAAACAAGAATTGCTTAAAAAAATTTCACACCGCCTGAACCTCATCCTGAAAACCCACCTTAACTCCAAAAACACAATTAAAGCCATCAACACATTCGCAATACCTATTCTCACGTACTCCTTTGGAATTATACGCTGGTCAAAAACAGATATTAAAAAATTACAACGCACTATTCATACATATCTTACCAAATACAGAAAGCACCATCCAAAATCAAGCATACATCGACTAACTCTACCACGCCAAGAAGGAGGAAGAGGATTGATAGATTTACACAATTTGCACAACAAACAGATACTTTCACTCAGGACTTACTTCCATAACAAATCAGAAAATTCATCACTTCACCAACATGTAACGGAAAAAGACAAGAAACTTACGCCACTTAACCTACAAAACAGACATACTCAAACTAACGAACAACTCATAAATACTGAACAAAAAATTGCCGAATGGACTGCCAAAGCCCTTCACGGAAGACACCGAGCCTATCTGAGTCAGCCACACGTCGACAAAGCTAAGTCGAACGAATGGCTCAAACGAGGAGAACTGTTTCCCGAAACCGAAGGGTTTATGCTGGCGATTCAAGATCAAATAATAGCGACTCGTAATTACAGGAAATATATTATAAAAGACCCTCATCAGCCCACTGACTTATGCAGACATTGCAACAATGCCTCTGAGACCATACAACACATTACTGGAGCCTGCAAATCACTTGCACAAACTGACTATAAGCATCGTCATGACCAAGTTGCCGCAATTATACACCAACATTTAGCATACAAATACAAATTCATAAGTGAAATGATACCGTACTACAAATATAAACCCGAAACCATACTAGAAAATAGGAATCAGAAAATATATTGGGACCGAACGATAATAACAGACAAAACTATACATTTTAACAGACCGGATATAACAATTCACGACAAAACTAATAAAGCAGTTTACCTCATAGATATAGCTATCCCTAACTCACACAATATTCAAACCACAATAGCCGAAAAACTAAGTAAATATCAAGACCTCGCCATTGAAATAAAAACCCAGTGGAAAGCACAAAACGTTCACATTGTCCCTATAGTACTCTCATCTACCGGCACAGTACCAAAATCTCTTACACAAAGCCTTAACACTCTACACATGCCTACACATACCCTTCACCTGCTACAAAAAGCCACAATCCTCAACACCTGTCGCATCACCCGGAAGTTCCTTACTTCTTCTACAATATCATCAACGTTCTCTATTTAAATCCCTCTTTACACACTTGGTCCCGGCCCGTGTGTAAAGTTTTGTACTCTCTTACAAGAGAAGAAAATTAAAGAACACAAAATAATAATAATAATAATATCCTTGGACATTTCACACAACGCCATTTCGTCCCAAGCTAAGCAACCTAATGCTTGTGTTATGGTAACGAGATGGCTGATAAACTACTTATATACATTTTATTTTTTTTGTAAATACATACATATTATAGATAGGAAACACCCAGACTCGTAACAAATACTTGCAGGTCGTACAAATATTTGTTCCGTGCGGGAATCGAACCCGCGACATAGTGCGCAGCAGTCAATCGCTCAACCACTGCGCCAACCGTGTCGTCAAAGAATATAAAGATGAATTGTCATGGAGATGAAAGCGTGTTTCTGAATATCCTAAACCTGCTACATTATTATTAGGCACACATACTTACTAAATTAAAATAATTATAAATTCGTAAGTTTGGATGGATATTTTTTACTTAATCACGCCAGAACGGCTCAACGGTTCTGGATGAAATTTGGCACACATATATTATAATATGCAGTTTATGAGCTGGATTAACACATAAAACATATCCGATATCACGCGGGCGAAGCCGTTGGCAGAAGCTAGTAATACTTTAAATTTGAGAGATTATCGCATTTAACATCCTATTGGAACCCTTATACTTCATCCAGTCCAAAATCCTCTTATGAAATACTGACCAATATCCCTGCACTACTCAAGAATCAACCAAGCACCTTCGAGAATCCATTTGAACTTTTGAAGTACAAAGATACAGTTCTAAATCCAACTCAAATAGTTCTAAACCTAAGTGTCTATGTGCAATGACCCCAAAGTCGCTAATTACTTTGAACGGCACACCACCAACATAACATTACCGACGCATACACCTTATGTCGTTGCAATAAGGTAGATATTTGTGATGGTGAGGGAGGATATAAGTTGGTGGACCAGAATAAGGTCAGTGGATGCAGTATGCTTATTTAATAAAAACGGTGTTGTTATATGTTTGTGTGTATGTTTGTAATGAATGGTCTTTGTGCAGCCCAAAATTAGTTATACGGTCTAATAATTTTTATGGAGTTTGAGAGAATGCCGAGTTGCGAAGTGTTTGGTGTGATTTTTCTTCTAAAAGGTTCATAATTTTTTTTTTCTGTCATTGCTCTTCTCAACCAAAGCACCTGAGACCTAATCTTTACAAACCTTTTGTGACTGGTAGAGAATGTCAATGGACATTAAGGGTGAATTTCACGAAGCTGTCATGGTCATAATTTTCTATGGAATATTAATACTGACTGGTATTTTCTTTGGTAAAAATTCCCCTTAAACATTCAGCCGTGATCGGTAAATGACGTTTTTCAAACTACCGATACCAAATCGGTAGCTT
The DNA here is from genome assembly GCA_951799385.1 of Hyppa rectilinea. Lineage (NCBI taxonomy): Eukaryota > Metazoa > Arthropoda > Insecta > Lepidoptera > Noctuidae > Hyppa > Hyppa rectilinea. The sequence goes on along the minus strand of OX637318.1, from coordinate 15,311,885 downwards.
TACCACAAAAAGATTATTTCTGTCTTTACCAGTGTCGCAAGATTAGACTATATTTCTTGTAAATATCCAACAAGCTACATATAACGAAGCTACCTACTATAAAGTCCTTATGCAAATGACCATGCGACGGAACATCAAACTGTCAATTCACGGGAAAAGATTAATGGCCGCCAGTTTTTCACACTGGCAACCCTTTCAATAAGAACTTATTGCAATATTACGTGTAGATATATTTCTGCATGCAACACTGCTCAACACGCGATGTGACCGTTATATAAATAAGAAAGAAACTGTTTAAAGAAAACATTGTAGGTTTGTGTTAATGTTTTCCTAAAATATAATGACATAGTTTTTTCGCTAGCCAGGTCAAAGTTCTTAACCTTTTTTTTTAATTGTCCTAGGTTAAACCGTGGCCATTTTTGTTCGTAAGTTTTATTTAGTTTTTTTTTAAGTATTTTAGTTTTTATTTACATTTAACATGTGTACACTTTACAACAAAACATAGCGCTCAAAAATTTTTACCGTTTTTTTTAGGAAATCATTAAATGACTCCTCCCTCCCGCTCATGGTGGAACGGAAGGGTGTGTCATTTACTGAATATGTCAACCCTAAGAACTTTATGTAAATACCTTTGATTTACAAATAAATATTCTGATGCTAATATTGTTAACCTAGCCTTAGTGCGTGGAAAATTGCGAAAATACTTCATAACGCTGACGAAACGTGCATTTTTGTTCAGATTTACTGCACGTCTTTAAATATACCACGTAAAGATAATACTTTACGCTATTAAAAATAAACTAAAGAAAATCATATCGGTAGTTTCTAAACCAGTCAAGAACAGTCAAAGTTAAATCATTTATTTCAAATAGGCACATGAAAGGCAATTTTGAACGTCAATTTACAGAAAAACATAAATAATTGTAGTTGTCCCTTCCAAAAGGTAGTTTCGTTTGGAGAAGAATGACCAAGAAACTCCACTGTTACTCTTTTAAATGTTTTTACATTATTTTTAATATATGAATAATTTAATTAACTATTATGGGGTTTATTTATAATTTTATAAACGTTGCTTAAAGTTAAAAGGCCTTTTTTACCTTTTAGCAGCCTTTATTATATAAAGCCCATTATGTGAAGTCAAAGCACTTACAATTAAATTACTAGGTAAACCACATATTGACATACATTTTAAAAATTAAACAATTTTCGTAAAATTTCAACAAATATAAAAAAAAGAAAGTGAAATGGGTTTGTAAACTTACACGCCACACCAATTTACTAAAGATTTTCTTTTGATTAATAGTAAAAAATAAACACCATCTTCTTTACGATGTGAAAACCGCACCTAGGTCCCAAGTCGCTTACTTCCATACACAAACGTCGCTATTTATCATAAACGTCCGATAAATTTATCAAACACAGATACAATACTAATGCAAATGTATTAACCATAGTGTTTTATGTGACAGTATCTATAAATGACAATTTGATATACACTGTACTCAGTTTAAGTCAAATTGTATAGCCATTAAGATCTTGATCGCCGATACTACCAGTTATCACGACAACTTTCACCTTTATAGCATTAATATAAGTAATTTAATATGTTAAGTACGGAATTAAGATAAAAAGGGATTGCTAATTCTATGTTTCATTAAAGGGACTATATTAGTGTGCCACTATCGTATTTTATTAGCTAGTGAAATACTAGAAATAGAAAATTAAATACTTACTTTTTTTTAAACGAATTTGAAGTGGGATAGTTGCTTTGCGGTTAGAAAAGTAAGGCAAAATGTTGGTGCATTCGGTTATACGGCAAGAAACAAGCTTTATAAAAAAATACTGTTTTATATCTCTATGGGCCATCCACAAGAACAAAGTAGAAGAAAATGGATACCGTGCAATTTTCTTGTTAATATCAAACAACGTTCGATCTCATACAACCTTTAAATCGTTATGATCAGATAAAACTGTATTTAGATCAAAATAATGGCATGCATTTTTGAAGTGAAAACTTCTTTAGCGGCGTTATGCACTTTTTTGTGATGGGTAAAAAATGTTAAACTCGCGTCAAGACACGTGACCTGATCGAAAATTCGTAAGACGGCGGGAGAGATAAACTTTTTAATGTAAAATAATTGTAATGTTCTGAAGTGTTAAATTTTTAATGCAATATAAATTGTCATGTTTGTGTACGATAGCGCAATAAACGAATACAAAAATGCACAACGTTAATATTAAAGTTTTTACTTCTACCGGCACTCCCGGAGTGCAACCCGTTTTTTTTTTTGTGAATGTCTTCTCGGTACTCAAGCTAGCAGGATCGGCTACTTAACCGACCTATACTGTTAATACTCCAATAATTTGAGGCCTCCAGCCAGGGTGGGCATTAAATAGGCTTCAATTTCCACTATCCCACGTTTATTGGTGAAATCATTATCACCATCGGCAAATAAAACAATTTCATTAATATAAACGTGAAATAAAATAGGACCAAGAATTGACCACTGCGGAACTCCCGTAGTGACGACTGGTTACCTGTATTTTGCATTGCATCATTGCATGGCGGCCCTGAGTCTTTGCACTGAATTCATAAATTAATATAACATCTTTTGTACCTATTGACATTAAACCCGGGATCGATCTTCGATCTTTCGCACTTGATTCATGAATATCAAGTCTCATTCCGTCTCACCTAACCTTTATTCTGTCATTGATAGACTATCATGCGCCTTACGATAACCGGAGTTTAAACAGCCTAGAGGTCAAAGCATTATCTACTGCACTAGATAACCATCAATTTCCGAATGGGCCGACATACGGGAAAATTTTGCGTAAGTTTACGTGACGGTTGGAGCAAACACGCTGCGTTTTTGTACGGGGTGATTTTGTTAGTGTTAAAAAGTTTATGCAAATGATGTTATGTTCTTTGTGGGTATAGTTTCTTTTATTTGTTGTCAGGTTTATTCATTAAAATGGTATAAACAATATATAATCTAGCACTAAAACTTAATAGCTAACTAAAATATGGCGTCGAGAAATTCCTTCGCATCGCTGTCGACTGGTAATGTACCCAACAGACTAGCGGCATTACCACGTTGTATGGCAATGCTAAGCCTCTGGCCAAGGTAAAGCCAGCTCTTGGGTCTCGGGAAGTGTCAACTAGCCGTTTAGAGATTTCTTTAAGCAAACTATGAGCACTTGGACCCCCGGCCCGAGAGTTTCAACCCCAAACGGCTCCATAGCTATATTCTTTTTAGTTCTTGAGGGTATTAGTTTTAATAAGTAAAACCTTTCTCCTAATGCAGTTAGAAATTAAGATGTGTAGTATTAATGTCTACCTGCTTCTTAAAACTGGATCATATTCATTCATCCATTTTATTAAACCAAAAGAATTTAGTTCACTTGGTTTTATTTGATTTTTATTTGCTTGTTAGTTTATGTTATCACGTTACTAATTAACAACTAAATCAGGCAAAACTCTAGCATCTGTCGCGATTGATACTTAAAATATAAATGGTCACATAAATATTCCAAATGGGTGCCTTTATTAAACCGACCTTATTCTAAAAAAGCTCTTCTTTAATTATTAAGAATATAAATTATGGTTTGTATTGATTCATGTCACAAAAAACAAGAAATATTTGTCAGATAAAGATAAACTTTCACCTGAACTTGAGTCATCTATCACCAAGTTTGGTATTTATTTACATAGAAAATGAGCAAGCGCCATCAATGGCTCTTGTTTCACACTATATTTGGAAAGACAACTTGCTTATGAGACTTTCATGGTGTTTGGTTGTAATCAATAATGTTTATGGGAGCGTTTATTTATATTTTTGTCATTTATAGAACGGTACTTTTTTGGGTTCCGTACCTAAGGGTGCGTTTCCACTAAAGCGGAGCTGGGCGGAGCGGAGCGGAGACGTACAGGTGGCAACCAATCACAATGGTTGAAATCGTCATCGCTTCATTCGTCTCGGATATGATTGGACGGTTCCTGCACATCTCCGCTCCGCTCCGCTCCGCCTAGCTCTGCTTCAATGGAAACGCACCCTTAAGGGTGCCTACAGCGCGCCTAAGCCGCTGGCCGTCCATCTGCCACAGGATTGTACCTTTCAAACCGTAATAGATGCACTTGCAATTTTCAAAGAGTGCATAAACTACTGTTGCCGGGATAACACAACACATAGTACAAATATACAGTGTTAAATAGGTACGGAACCTTTCATCCGACTGGCACTTGGCCACTTTATCATGGGAGTTCTGTCGCAGTGGTCCGGTTTTTTCGTAAAGGTCCAGTGAATGCAATGAGATCGGATGTGCCATAAATAAGACAATTTTATGGTTGAGATATTGACTAAATATTTAAATTTTCATTGTGCGTTTCTGTAATATTGTTAATAGAAAAGAATCCCGTTAGGAATTCTTATTCTGATGTAAAGACTTCGTGTTTAAATTAAGCTGTTAGCCGAGCTACTATAGCTAGCGATCCGTCCTTGCTTCGCACGGTTCTTACGACTTTACAAAACATGAACATCCTTTAATACAAAAATATCTAAGATAAATATTATGTATTAACGTATTAACGCACAAATAAACAAAAACTACGCATCCCCTATTTTATTATTTTAACCACCACCCATTTTTACCCCCTTATTTTCACCTGGTTTTCCTTTGCCTTTGAATTTTATTTTTTACAAATTAGCATCACCTTTGTACGTATTTTAGTATACATATTTTAAAATCTATACTAATATTATAAAGAGGAAAGATTTGGTTTTTTGTTAGTTTGTTTGTTTGAAATGAATAGGCTCCGAAAGTACTGGACCGATTTAAAAAATTCTTTCACCGCTGGAAAGCTTAGTTTTCTAAGAGTAACATAGGCTACTTTTTATCCCGGAAAAATAACGGGTCCCACGGGAAAGACCACGGGAGCAAAGCCGCGGGCAAAATGCTAGTAATAAATATTTTAGAATAATTTTAGTCATCATCCCTATTATGAAGGTATTTAGTTCACTATTATTATCTAACTGAAAAAATATTAGTTACTTTATTTCATATTAAATACTAAAGACAAATGATAGATTTAAAACATGCAATCACTGCCTCTTACGAAGTATTGCACATTACATTTTAATATAGGTCCCAACGGGCCCGTTCATGTTCCGCCCCCGTATGTTTCAAGCGCCAACGTCAATTGCCCAGTCAAATGCAATTGCAGTTACAATTGTGCTGGCCTAGTTCAGTTTCATTTGCATTCTACGGGAAAATGTTCTAGATATCAAAAACATGCTAGTATTTCCGAAAAATTATTTATTAAGAATTAGACGTTTCCATCGCAAGTCGCGATTCCATTTTTTGTCATGTTTTCGATATAAAAAATAGATTTTGTATCTTGCCAAAATCTAAGTTTTCTGTTGGTTAACATTGCATGCTTGTCTGTTTTTGAAATATGTATAATTTTGTTGAAAGACTTTCAAAAGAAAATTGATTTAATTTATTTGTAAAATAAAATAAAAAAATTACCCTGGATATTATCATGTCTCTCCCAATAAAATGTTAAATATTGCATAACAATTTTATCGACCTACAACTAATATTGCGGTGCGCTCCTGCCACCTGTGATACAAGTTCATCCTAGTACAGGCATCTTACAATAAAATACCTTTGTAAATTATTTCTAAGATTTTAATGTTAATATTTTACCAATTTTCATTCTGAATAAATATTTATTAATTTTATTTAATAACAGTTGTAATTACAAAAATTGAAATCAAGGATTTCCAAACTTTTGTTTAACGATATCCAATATACACACATCAAAAGTGTCTAGGGATCAACATATATTTTTGCAATAACTTTTCTCTTGATTGATATTAATTTAAATTTTCTTTAAGGATTCATCAAATAAAGTGTTTTCGTTTGTCACAGTAACGATAAACCAAGTCACCTTTGCATTAATAAAGAAATTTGCCATTTTCCTAATAAAGGGATTTTTGACATTTGAACCACTAACATTAAAGTTCGAAAAAAAGACTGAAATAACAGTTTTCTTTAAAATTTTATTGGGTAACTTAAACAATTAATAATCCGTGTTTCTACCGCGAACACTAACAACACAAGAACATCGGTTTGGCATACTCAAAATGAGTTCATCCAAATCACGCTGTGGAATGGCCGCCCATGTTCGTTGCAACAACAAAAAAAGGTCTTCTTGCAACTGGATACCCTCCATATTCGGCAGAGCTCTTCTCTGTAGCATATCCCATGCATGCTCAATCGGGTTCAAGTCTGGCGACTGAGCAGGCCAGGGCAGGACATTGATGTTAGCTGCGGCGAGAGTCTGTCTTACAACTCTTGCGGTGTGCGGTCGTGCATTATCATGCATTAACTGAAATAAGGGACCGATTTGCACTTGTAGAGGAACGATGACGTCAGATACAATCGTCTCAGCATAAATTTGAGCGTTGAGGTTGCCTCTGATCCAAATCAACTCAGTTCTTCCGCCGATCCAAATACCCGCCCATACCATGATGGTTCCACCACTATAAGGATGGACTTCCTGGCAGGATTTTAATCGCTGTTGGCGTCCAGGGGTTCTCCAGTGTCGTATACGTCTTGTATCCGGTCTCATACCAAAACGAGACTCATCAGAAAAGCACACGAAACGCCATTGTTCTTCTGCCCAATTTCTGTGTTCAAGAGCCCATTGATATCGAATCCTACGATTGTGCATTGCTATAGGTGGTACCCGTAGCGGTCTTCGGGAATGAAGGTTCACTTCATGCAAGTGGTTTCTGACTGTTTGGTCGCTAATTAAGTTCCCTGAAGAGTGATGAAGCCTCACGGCTAACATCATGGCGGTTATTGTTGGAGCTCTTCGAGTTAAGATTTGAATGTATCGGTCTTGTCTCCGTGTGGTGCAGCGATACCGTCCTTCATGGCGCTCAGCCACGGTACCAGTGCTTCGGTAACGTGTCCAAAGTCGACTGATAACACCTTTTTTTGTTGTTGCAACGAACATGGGCGGCCATTCCACAGCGTGATTTGGATGAACTCATTTTGAGTATGCCAAACCGATGTTCTTGTGTTGTTAGTGTTCGCGGTAGAAACACGGATTATTAATTGTTTAAGTTACCCAATAAAATTTTAAAGAAAACTGTTATTTCAGTCTTTTTTTCGAACTTTAATGTTAGTGGTTCAAATGTCAAAAATCCCTTTATTAGGAAAATGGCAAATTTCTTTATTAATGCAAAGGTGACTTGGTTTATCGTTACTGTGACAAACGAAAACACTTTATTTGATGAATCCTTAAAGAAAATTTAAATTAATATCAATCAAGAGAAAAGTTATTGCAAAAATATATGTTGATCCCTAGACACTTTTGATGTGTGTATGTACGATTCGCGTTACGCCTTCCTGCACATCTATTAAAGATCACAATTATTCATATTTTTTATTCAAAACATTTTCTCACCTGTTGTATAGCACGTACTTTTAGCAAGCCTTCAATGGCCTTTCCCCACATTCCAACAAAAACCCTTGACACTAAAATGCTTCAACTAATCCGAAGAATATCCACTTGTATGCAAATCCCTTAGTGAAACCTCCGCGTTAAATTGATTCACCGATTAAATCAATTAACCATAAAATTTAATGACAATTAACATAATTTATACCGAATTTTCTTTGCTGCTCAACTTTTTGGGAAGCAGAGATGAATGTATCCAATAGTGTATAGCGTCGTCTCTCTTTAACACTTTATAGGGAGTACCGCTTCATTTGTCGTTATATTTAAAATTAAACACTTTATAAGCAACATTATTTAACCTCCTATAAAAGTATTATCTGATGTGTCAAGCCTATAAAAGTTTATCTTTATATCTGTTAAGCTTTTATGAATGGAAAATGCTTCTGTAACTTGCATTCACTATTCCTAGAAAATTATTTAACAGGTTTTTATAATGGCATCAATTAAAATATGATGAGGTGGACTGCAGAGAGAGGTCGTGGGTTTGAACTTTGAACCCAGCCCGTTACTCTAATGGACCTGATTATATTTAGACCTGATTAGATTTCTGATATTCAGCAGAAGTAGGTCCTGGTGGAAAAATAAACGTCGTTGAACCTCGCATTAAAAATGTCTGCCTTACGTGTTTTCTTGTGGTGTTGAATTGCATTCGTCAATTTTTGCCCTTACTCTAAATACTTTAGCGCTAGACTTCTTCTCCTAATTATGTATACTTATATATAAAGTTCACTTCGGAGTCTTAAATTATGGGCTCATAATAACAACTAATTTAGTGTCTTCATCATTTTATTGCCTTTATTCTAATTTATTTTATGTTCAGTGCATTCTCCTTCCTCTATGTAAGTCTATATAGTTCACTTCGGAGTCTTACATTATCACAACTAATTTAGAGAATAGTACTTAACCTGAGCTTAATTCTCTTTGATTTCTTATCTTCTTCTTCTTACGATCATAAAGGCTCTCGCCGACAGGTAGAAAACTTCATGAAGATTGTTATACCAAATTGGAGTCGCGTAGCAGCTTTCTGTGGGAGCCTTAGGATCTTCTCCTAGAACAGTTGAACATCGTAATATTTTACTTGGCGCTGCTGCTTAACCAAACTCAGTTACAAAAACGTTCTGCCTTCTGATTACCCGTAACTACTGTCAAACCTTTACGAATGACAGCCGGGACCAGGATTAAGTTTATGAAATTATGCAGTCAGCACTGACTGGAGCCAACTTTCCAGTCCTTTTAATTAAATCACTAATAATTTATGTTTCTAAAGTGGTCCGAGTTCTAATACAACAAGACAAGTACACGAATTAAATTTAGCTATTATGTCCGCAATTACAATGATTTATAGACACACTGTCAGTATAAACGAGTGACATTGTGTTATCAACCTATCTAGGCTTACTTCGACGTAGCCCGTGTACTATTTTGATAAATTTAGAATATTATGTGGCACTTAAAGTTTGTAGAACTTAACAGATGTTAATATTGTTCATAACTTTTATCGCAAGCATGGAATTATCATATCGTCATCACGTCTTCTTTTTACCTTTTGAAATCAAAAACATTTATTCTTAAGCTAAGAATCAGCACTCTTTGACTGTTAAAATTAAGACAGGCCCCCAAAACGCTTTCCTTCATCAATTCCTGCCACCTTGCTTTAGGACCAACAAACTACACAGTAACATATCTATGTGTTATAGCCGTATAGTTTCTAACTACATCCTCTTCTTCGCCTTCTGTATCCAGTGCGTCTTCTTCTTGGTTACCTTCCATCTTTTCTTGGTCCTACATTTGCCGATTCGGGGCCTCCACTCAAGGATTCGTCTGCTCCAAGCTATTGATTCTTCACCAGAATTGGCCAGTCCACTGCGTCTTCAGATTGACCTCTGCAAGCTATGTCAGTAGTACGTCGAGCTGGTCTGAAACCAGGGAATGACACGACAGTAGCCTAGTACCTACGGTCGTGTCAGCCGTATCAATGATACATACGGGCCCCCAGGCTACAGAGGCCTCTAAAGTGTGTAAGCAAACATTAGTAAAATTTTATTCGCAATGTCCCGAAAAAAAAAACATATAAAAATACTATCATACGTGCCTATAGAGTTTTGACAATAATCACAAAAAGCTATCTCTTTTTCCCGGGTTAAGCGTGTACCCAAAAGTTAAATTTTAATTTAATGCAAGCATTTTTGTTTCTTTTGTGAGAACTACTGCTACTGCTTTGGAATGGGCAACTAGCATCATGTTTCTGACTGACCGACCCCTTGACAATTCAAAAGTGCCTGTAATTGGTTTATTTTTAAATAAATACTTTGAGTTTGAGTTTGAGAAATCCTTACCCTTCATTTGGGCCCCCCAACTAATTTTGATATAGGCCACGCTACGCCACTGTCTGAACTGCACGTATTCTGCGTACGGAAGCTATGCCGGTAACTCCAGACGTAACGTAGATGTATTTTAATTGATTTTATGTTCCTTCCTTTATAATTATGTTTACCAACTGGTCAAATGCCAGTTTCCTTATTTTCAAAGCACGTTCACCAATAAACCACAGTACGACAACCACATCACAAACTATGTCTCACCTCATCGTGCTTTCTGTGCAAAAGAAACACCAGCAGCGGGGGAAGACCTTTGGAGTCCAACACTAACACTGTCTAAGTGTCCGTATTTTGGTTGAAACTATTTAAAACTAGATTTTAACCGGAGCTTAGCCCGCATGGATACCGCGTAAATCCCACGGGAAAGTACCATCGGGATTAAAAGTAGCCTATGTATTTATCCAGTTTATACACTATCTGTGTGCCAAATTTCATCCAAATCCATTCTGTCGTTTTTGCGCCAATCTGGAACATACATCCAGATAAATCCAGACAAATATACGAAAATGTTTCGTTACCATTTAATAATAATAATGTAAAAATGGATAAAATCATTGATACAACGAAGAAGATTGCAATCTACGTTATTTATTCAATTTCACAAATTCACGACTAGGTAAGTAAGTATATTTTATTTTGCAAATATAGGTACAGCATATGGTGGATAACAGATAAGAGGTAGGTTCAGCTATATTTTACCAATAGGCATGCAAAAGTTATAGTTTGACGCTAACACAATAAAGGCAATTAATACAAGTAGATAACTGAATATGATGTGAAAAGTTAGGGATCATTATTACATAAACAAAGCTAAAGGTATTAAATATACCATAAGGAAAGTTGTGATAAATGCGGAAAAGTCGCAGTTTTGCCTTCAACTCTTCGCCTTCTAAGTATTTCCTACAAACCAAAATAGAAATTGTCAGATTGTAAAACATTGAACATCTTTTATTGAACACGCCATATTTTAATCTGAAAATGAAAATACTGCCAATATCTAGCGGATACATTATCATATACTTATTATGTATTGTCTACATTGAGGACGCAAAGGTTGTGCTACATCGAATGAACAGATATAATAAAGCGATAAAAATAAACAGCTATAAACAGTACAAGGTATGGAACCAGTTCAAGATATACATACCAACAAGATTGTATCAGAACATACAAAATTTGAAATTTAAATTAGTACAATACGAAATCTCCTTCTGTCAATATTTACTTCTACCTGATCTGATGATCAACATTACTGCTAAGAAAGATTTCTTTTTTAGCAAATCAAAATCATATAAGAACCTTACAATATATTTCTCCGATCAAAATGAATGGCTTATAGGTGCTTACCTATAAGCCATTTATTTTGATCGGCGAAATCCACTGCGTCTTCAGATTGACCTCTGCAAGCTATGTCAGTAGTACGTCGAGCTGGTCTAAAACCAGGGAAAGACACGGCGGTAGCCTAGTCACAAGGATTCGCACGAATATAGTCGCCCAAATTTTAGGTATACCTTTGACTATAGTATTGTTATAACAATACTATAGTCAAGCTTGTTCATTTCCACGAGCATAGCACCCCTTGAAAGTGTGTCCTTCGTTTATCCTAACACGCATAGGCGTAACAAGAAAATTCAAAATGTGCCAATGGCCAATTACGTATTTCTAGAGTTGTCAATTCGCCCACAAAGAAATTAACTTAGTGCAAGCGGCCTATAGAAAAATTAATATTAAAATTGTCGATTCGCACATTTCGGAGGAGTAAATTTGTGCGAATCGAAAATTTACTTCAAAACTCAATAAATACACAATTGTGAAACTACCACAATACAAATTATTTGTTGCACCGACTAAACAACTTGCGGCTTTGTCTCAGGTCAAATGAAAACCGCCGTGTTACCTTGAACAAGATTCTACCCACATTGTGATATTTCTCAACTTACAAGAAGCTACACTTGTGAAGAAACAATACATATCCCATCCAAATAGATGGACAAATTTTAACACAGCGTTCAGTACGTCTAACCAAAATATTCAAGCAAAAAAATCTGATTAAAGTGATTTTAATTTGACCTAAAATAATCAATTACCAGCACACTAGAATATACACATCCATTATGGGTTGCATAGGTACTTGTAATTATCTAATGCATTTTTCTTATTATTTTTTTTACCGTTGTCGTTTTTTTTTGGTGGTCTCAATGATTTCTAAAAGTTTGGCCATCTATTTTAATTGGACCTTAAATATAAGTGACAAAAATTTACAGTGTTTTTAATAATCACCTCAGACGTTCAGCAACAATAAATCTATATTTCTGTATCTTTTTACACAGCACATAATAATAATTATGGTGATGTTATAAACGGAAAGGAAACGCCACATTCTCTTGCTGACCAATTATTTCTATACATTACTAGATAGTAAAATATTCAGTTTCATAGATTCTAAGATAAACTCCCCTATCTTTAATTTTCCATGTTAATCTATGAATTTAATAAGCACCAGCTTCTTATCATAGACAAGATGTAGCTGTCAAATTCAACCGGTCTTCTGTGGTGATTAGAGTGCCATGAATAATTAAGATGCAATAATTCCATAACTTATTGCGGGAGATTCTTGTGCTTAAAGGCTGGTTTCCCTAAGCCTTGGAATTGTCAGACATTCAGACTGGAACTACAAACCAGTCGCATCTTGAATGGAGGCATTGATCCTGATCCATTGGAATGTGCAGGGTTAAGATAGAATTATTATTTGTAGAAGTCAATGAATGCGTCATCATTATTCTAGTGGAACTACACTCATTAAAATATCATTCTGAACAAAACTTTAAAGAAGTGAAGAGTGGACTAATTGGTACGTTTACATAAATTCAAGCAATATTCCTTGGGGGTTGGTAAACACAGTTGAACGCCACCTACTACCATCCTTGCATACTCTATTTGCCTCATTTACGATCATTCATCTGGTCATATACGCATTAATTGCTACTTGCTACATTGTGTTAACAACTTAATCAATGATAAAAAAAGAAAGAATAAAATTTATTGGGCATTAACCTTTGAATAATTTGATATACATTACAGCCATTAGTGAAAGACAACAATATCTACGGTCGCCAGTGTATCAAGTTATACCAAACTGTCAAAAATTTATCCAAAAGATTATGAACTTTAAAAAGTTGACTGTTAAGTACAAAATCGATTGAAACAATTTGACAGTTTTGGTAACTTGACTTGCTGGTGACTGTACACGATCACGAACCACAGACAAAATATTCGTGAATCAAACGATTCGAAAAATTCAAAACTGTCTGATACGTCCATCCAAGCCCGCTAAACCAGCAATCATTAAAGCAAGAATGCTATACAAAGCGATAAACCTCCTACACTGGACAACTCAATGTCCACGCGTCACCTACGCCTGCTTTCTCTTCCAAATTGACTGACCAATGTCTTACAGTAATAAATTCACAGTTCGTAATTATGCTTCTTTGTTGGTCACAGCTTGGATTTATGATTTGTTTATAAGTTATGGCAACACGTGTGTTAGGGCCACCTAATGGTGCTGATTATGAAGTTGGAGTTGATTTTTCAGTCTATGGAGTTAGTTACTAACCACACGAAAAGAAGAAGTCTATGGATGCAATATGTCAGAAGAAATAAAGATAGAAAATACGTTTGTTTTTTTTTAAGGCTGGGATATCATCCAATGACTTCCCCCGCTCTGGGTGGAGCGGAAGGGAGTGTCAGACTCTTACTGACTAAAACCCATCCATGTTCTTTCCTTAGCCCTTTATGTTCCGGGGCAGCGGTAACCCTTTCGGACAATCCCGCTTACCAAATACGTTTGTTTGCGGTAAACATGACGCAAAGAAAGAACACAACACACAAAAAAAGTGAGCGAGAGAGAAAGAAAGAGAAGAAGAGAAGTGTGCGTGAGTGTGAGTGAGTGTGGAGCGAGTGTTACTGAAAGTGCTTCTACTGGTTTATGTGGGGGGTAGTATTGAATTGTTGTTGCGTGTTGTCCATTGAGACATTTGTTGACTAACAACATTATTTGTGTAATTGTTGATTATTACCGAGTTTAATTACGAAAATAGTTACTATGAAAAATCGTGACTATCATTGTGTTATTATTATTATTTGGGGTTGTGTCCTCTGTTATTCTTCGAGAGCCTTGTCGTAAAGCTTAGACTCTTTTACATAATCCAAATTACCTTCAATATAACGTCATTACAAAAGATTACCAATTGTCAGAAAAATAATGTCAACACGACCCATGTGATTGTCCCCAAAGCCTGGTTTCTCTCTGTGCGGAAAACGAAAGTGGCACACTATGATTACTTGTCCTATTACGTCACAATCGATTTGTATTATATCTAAAGACCTTTAATTAATAGGGAACTTAATGATCTTTGTATTCTCACGCTCTGAAAATAATTGTATTGGAATCTATCGCCTGTTTTGGAAGATTCTGATCTTTAGGCATCGAATTCCTTTCGTATCATTAGTATTCAATAACTTATTTAACATAATTATATGAAGATATAATGTTCTTTGCTATGTTAATATTTTCTGTTAGATTAAAAATTTATCTTAAAAGTCTAAAACTGTTTTAGGGTTTCCTATGCTTAATATGCCAAATAAATCTATATAAAATAAGGTTCCAATTACTAATGATACAATTTGCCCCAAGCCTGTTACAACTAGCCCCAATCATGGGGTAAGTTGTAACACTCGTCAGTTTTTTTTCAAATCCGTTTCTACAAAAAATCGTTATAGGTTTGATCAAAAGTTTATTTGGAATCGATAGTTCAATAGTTGTTAATTGGAACAGTACTGCTAGATTTCATAAATACCAAACAAGTAAGCTTTCATAGCCAAGAACCGACAAATTGTCACAAATAGACCCCCTGTCCCCCGCTATCCTATGCTATAAAAATTACAGATATAATAAATTGTAGAACATTGTACGTGTGTATCGCTAAAAGGGATCGATCGAGATTATTGTTGGACCCACTTTTAGTGGCCCTCTTCATAAAATAGTCATTAGCTTTACCACCATCACGTTAAGGTACACCTTTACAAACATTATTTATTCAGCTTTAAACTCCACCTCAAACAATAACTAACTCCAAATAAATTTTAAAAGGGATGCTAAAAATAACTCCTAAGTGCCGGTGAATATTTAATAACCCTATCTTCTCAAAAATTCAGTTAACCCCACTATTGAAAATACTCCACTATAACAACCGACCCAAACAAAACTAAGTCTATGAACTTTACAAATAACTTTCTTTCACCTTCGACCTTCAACTTCCGAAGATTGTTTATGCCTCACCTGCCCTTGGGAGGCTTCGAGGTCTCCGAAACTGAAGCACGCGATCGCGTCAAGGACCTTCCATTTTCATAGTTGGTAGGTATTTCTTCAAGGGTAACCGCTAATCGGAAGTAATTTGTCAGATGCTGAAGCTGTCGCTCGTGTTTTGCCTTAAAAGACCATTAGGACTATGACTAGGTCTGGATTAACTTTCATGCAAAAAATAACAATGAATAATACATATTTGTTTTTGTTGTCAGAATGTTTGTTATCTTCTTTATTTGCTGTTTCGCTTACAACGATCAGTTGTTATGTATCTTATTGATCACTGACAAAACAGAAAACAATTGTATTGTCATCGTCTTCTAGACGTTGTTAATTCGTCATAGTCTACGTTTTTAATGTCGTAATAATATCTACAGTATCATTATTTTTTAAATATTTGCTTAACTATGCTCATTGTGAGTTTTGTCCATATTAACCGCTATATCTTTTAAATTAGTTGATTTACATGCCATGCAAAAATACGTAAGATTTATCATCGACCTTTTTCTTTCGAATTAATTCAAACACAAGAATCTAGGGTTCCCTTGAACATCGCTTACGGTGTGTTCTCCTTGAGGCTTCTTTTAGTTCTTCCAAATTAGGTATTATAGCCCTTATTCATCATTATTGTAGAAGTGCAGCCCTTAGTGGGGTTTTATGTCAGTTTTAGTTTGTTCAATTATGTTCCTTGCATGTTATTTTGCCAAATAAACGTTTTTCTTTCTTTACTTGCTGGACATACTACGGTATTTATTTCCCAAAGCCTACAAACAAGCCGCTTCACCATCCCATGTCTTACATAACCATCAATTACTTCAACATTTGATCATTCAACACCTCCTAAACCATGATCTATAAATAACACATGATTACCCAATCGACTTCCAATCATTACGTGGCTACTGTCTCACTAATTAATTTCAAGGCGCCATGACACTTTCGTTATCGACTGACGTTTTCCGTGTGTCAATTAACATGAAATTCTCGCGGAGATTAGTGATGCGCATGATGTACTTGCTATGGCGAGTATTGGATTTTTTGGTGTTGAATTTTTTTTAAATGTTTTAAGGTTTTGTTGTCAGCTGATTTTCTTAATGGCTATAATGGTACAGAAAGAAACTGATATTTTGGAAGTTATTTTTAAAGCAAAGTACTTAATTGTTATTTTTGGTTAAAATTCCAGATACAGCAAAAATATGGTTTCTTATATCTTTGAATTCTGTCTATACTTATCGAAGAGACAATCAGATTTTTTATTATAACCCGGATAAATATGTCTGGTTAATATAGATCCTGGTTTAATTAGTTTTATTACTGCCCCAAGCATCTGCAAATATTTCTCCCTCACCTACAGTAATCCTGCAAAAAGTTTTTCTATAGCTTGAAGCAAAGATCTATGTGCCTTGCAATAACCTTATAAATCGACGCAATTACTACGTCTTCACATACCGCACTGATTTGACAAAGCACCTCATTATGTTGTCTCAGTCGATGACCGCTAATTGCAGAATGATTGCTAATCGCTTTACTATTAAGAATGCATTTGTTGAATGCTTCTATAATCGTTATAGCACGACCTAATCGTCTGCCTGGCGCCTTGTTGAGTATGTGAAGCTGTATTCGAAACAAAAGCGTAGCATTTTAAAGTTTTTAAAACCTGCTAATGTTTTCTTGCCCTAGGATATCAATTATATAAAATTAAAATTCGAAACAGAGTATCAATTCATTTGTTTATATATTTTTTTCATGTATGTGTGGGCATAACTCCGTTATTTATAAACCGATTTTTATTTTTTTGTATTTGAAATTTGATTTGTTTCTTTGACTTCCAGTGGTTTTTTAGTTAGCGTCAATAATACGTATTTCTCCTACTCCACCTTATTCCACATAAGGTTGAGTGTAGGAATGACGATGAATGGATGATGTTCTAACTTACTGTCACGTAACAGGTGGTATTCGTATTTTTGTGGGGTATCTCGTTGAAATCCTCAGAACCGTCTCCCCCCCCCCTAATCCTCTCCTCCATACCTTCTGAGTATAGAGGAGATTGATGTCGAAGTTCTATCGACTATAACCGCGCAGCAATTCGTCAACGTGATAGGAATCCTTTTGGTAGGTCTTCTAGATTGAATTAACTTCAGTAAGTCTGATGTATCTTGGTCGGTCCAGTTACCACTTATGCTCACTGGCCAATAACTTTACCACAGCATCAGCTACTGTCATATAGCTGGCACCTCATTAACTTATGATTTTTCCAGCTACTTAACTTTCATTATGGCTTCTTAATTATGTCGAGCGTCAATACATTTCCACTATCAACGTCGAAAGTTCCTCCACTAATAAAGTCATCTACATAAAATCGAAATCGGCTCTTCCCAACAGTTGTCAATTAATTATCGCATTATTGGTCGATTTATGAGATAAACATCCCATCTCTATTGGAGATCGCGTAGGAAACCGGTCAATGAGTGCAAGAGCTTGGCCGGCCGGAGTGGTGATAAGGCCGGTCCTAGTTACGACAGAGGCCATCAAGTTACTACAAAATGTTAAATTTCCTCAATCGATTTTGAACTTAGCTCTCAATGTTTTAAGGTTTAAAATCATTTGGAGAAATTTGACAGTTTGGTATAACTTGATGTACAGGCCTCTGTACATATAAATGTTTATATAAGACAGTTATTTATTATTCGCATGTTTTATGCAAGGCTATTTGGTAGGAAATGTCGTGATATGTTATCAGGTAAAAAATGGTGCTGGGACAACTGATTTGACGTGGGCTTTATCAATCTCGAACCCATATTTAAACTTGAGGGAACTGTTAACTTTAGATGGGGCGCATTCATTTGTTTCTTGACTTACCAGATCCTGCAATGTCGTCTGAAATATATTTCAGTAATAGCTGTGGTGTCTTTGATAAAATTATTTGTGAAAATGAATGCGCCAAGGTAGCTCGCGAATTTCAAATTTTGTTACGTTTTTATGATTGATATGATATGATGATGATGGACATTGATCTGAAAATTACAAAAAAAACGGATGCAAAATTTAATTTTGTAGCTACTGTGGCGCTTCCCTTTTAAGTATAATTAATTGCACCGTAATTGTTTTAATTAGGTGCAGGCCAGTAATAATTTATCAAATACCGATTATGCTTGATTCTATATCAAACTAGTAAGTTGGTAAGTTCTATTTCAAATTAGTAAACTACAAAAATACTTTTTCAATCAAACTCACCGTACATTTCTGCTAAACATAGCCCTATACGAAGTAACATTACAACAACCAGATGTCCACAAAATATATTAACCTGTGTACAGTCAGCGCCAGTCCCATTTGACTTTGACAGCGCCTTTATTTCGTAGCAGTTCGTAGCGGGTTACGCAGTTCAGTTATAACTACTGTTTTGCGGTTAACCGTACCTAATCCAGATCTTACACATATTAATGATGTTTTATCGACGGTTAAAACCTTTTATGGTATAAACACCAAACCAATATGGCGCGGGTCCATTGGGGTCATGACAGTATCAAGGTAAAATATTGCCATAATAACGTGCGGGCGCATGCGATGACAGATTGATAGGTTTTGTCATAAACTATGCAGTGATTGGGGCTTAAGTACACCACGGTTTATTTAGGTATGAGTAGTGTGAAATTTAGGTTAGGATGCTCTCGATTTACGTGGAGCGATGGTCTTCGCAGGCTGGAAGGGAGTTAGTGAAGATCAAGGAATATTACGTGCGAATGGAAATACTTTTGTCCAGCAGTGGACTGCTGGCGAATAGGATCTCTTCTCCGTTATGGAGATCCTTTATTAAGAGGGTAATGTATTGTATGGTATTTTCTATTTTATTCTGATAGTATGGAACTAGTTATCTGAAATAAATGAATTTTCATTTTGTTTATTTATTTAATAGGCTGATGATGATCGTGAAACATTTGATTCGAAATAAAAATTATAATGATGAATAATGTGCACTCTGTGGTACTTACAGAAAATATTTAAGTATGCAGGTCAAACAAACGCTTAAGCAATAGGTAGGTAGGCACAAGCAACTCATTGATATTAAGTGCGCAATAATTTTTAATACTCATTATTCTATTCTCGTGTGCCCACGAGTTATATGATATTAGCCTTTCTAAGCTTACAGCATATGCCATGAATCGATAAACCTAGCTGTTTCGATGCATCCCTATAATAATTTATTTATTAGCATAAGCAGCTTTAAGAAGCTTTGCATTAAATTATCGATTTTCGCATCGGCATTATCATTAGACCAATCTGCCTAGCCTTTTCTCAACCATGTTGGGGTCGGCTTTCAGTCTAACCGGATCCAGCTGAATACCATATTGTACGGGAAGCGCCTGCTTTTCTAACCTCCACGATCCAGTAGCTGGGTAACACGATACCCTTTCCCCGATTTAAATTTAGGACGAAACTTCTCATACAGTTAATTTATTTGTTTAAAAACTTTAGAAGACTTTTAGCTAAATGCAATGGTGATAAATAACAATAACATAAGTAACAAAATATCGTTTTGATCACTAGTTCCTTTAGCAGTTCCTAACAAGTAACTACTGAGAATTTTTGGTATCAGCCCTTTGCAAAAGCTACAAGAACTATCGACACTAGAACACACTGTTAAATTACCGACCCGACCTATCGTTTCATTAGGTGACTATATACCTAAACTACCTACAATAATTACTATAAGTACAGAGGCCAGCACATCAAGTTACCACAATCTGTCAAATTTCTTTGATAGTATTTCAACTTTATTGCAAAGACATAAGGTTCATTTTTAATTGAGAAAATTTGACAGTTAGGGATAGCTTGATGTGCTGGCGTCTGTACCAATGAATCATTAGCCCAAAGATATACCTTACAATTGCTCCAGTTCTGGTCTTCTGATTACAAACACACAGGTGTGAAACCGCGTGCAACTCAATATTACAATTATTGTATTTTATTACAATGTAATTAGAACAATGGCTGCGATTGTCATTGCATTATACGGCTTGAGGAGACAGCAGGGAATTTAATTAATTAATAAGTGAACAGACAGCTGCTTCTTCTTCTTCATAACGTGTCGATGGCAATCTGAATGTACTCGGCCCAGAATTGGCTACGGCTACGTGTTTGGCGCCATCACTAGCGTCATATAGACATAAGACAGGAGGAGTGCTGGAGAGTATCGTCTTCCCAGCTAAAGCACTAGGAAGTGGTGAACTGTGCTGGCGTTTTGTGACACTGTCATTTTGACGCTCAAAAAGTGTTGATTCTCAGCTTAATTTAAATAAAATGTATAAATCTATTAATAACATCTTTTAAACATTAAAGTTAGGTATTTAATAGTTTTGTTTAAAAAAATATTATTAACTAATTAAAATATGGCGTCGAAAAATTGTTCTGCATCGCTATCGACTGGTAGTGTACCCAAAAGAGACTGGTGGCATTGCCATTTTGTATGACAATGACAGTAAATGACTTTTGATTTTGAAGTTGAAAGGAGGATCTCCATAAATCGCCATAACGATCGGTCAAATGCAAAGCCCCCAACTAAGGTCTGTAACACTAAGTAACGCCTTACAATGAAAATGAGTAATGATCAAGTTAATTACTCGACGTCTTTCACCATCCTCTCGGTCTCACAACACACAATAAACTTCATACAATGTTGCCAGATTAGATCATTAAGTATGCACTCACATTTTATGAGGCTTTCACGACATAGAGTAACTACTAGCCTAGGCTGGGATGCAGCTGGAGTAACTGCGGACTTTAGTACTGAAATATTCTTTAATTTTCTTACTTTTAGCACCTAATTCCAAAAGCACTTGTAACCGTTATTGCAAAAGAAGGAACCGTTGTTGGAAGCAAGGGCTCCTGATTACCACTGACCAGTGTTATCGCCATCTTTGGTTTGTGTCCGTCACCTGACCAATAGGACTCGTGGTATGTACCTCCAAATACTATTTGCAGACCAGGTTCTTCAATACGACTGCCTGTGACGACGATCTGCCTTTCAGAAAATATAAAAGCTTCCCCAGATGGCGATTGTCGAACTATTTCTATGAAAACTTCATGGAAATTGTTCTACACGAATAGCGTCGCACCTTCGCATCACGCCTATCTTCAGAAGCCTTAATACACAAATTTTCATCTACCTATTTGTCTTAGATATCCGTAGCTTTTGTCAGGTTTTTTTAAGGATGGGAATCATCAAATGACCCCTCACATTCTGGGTGAAGCGGAATGGAGTGATAGAGTCTTAAACCACTCTATGTTCCTTCCTTAGCCCTTTATGTTGCGCGGGGTTGGCCGAAAGGGTTCCCGCTTAGTAACCCTTTCGGCCAACCCCGCTGATCAATATCTCTGAACATTACCTAGACAAATGATAGCTGCATGCATGCTAAGCGGTCTTTAAACCTGCAACTGAAGTATATTCAAGTAGTAAAACAGATGCCATCCGATCACGAATGACTCACTAACATGGCAATAAACAGCAGCACGACTTGTAAACCTACTGAGGGAAATTGATTCCTTGTCGGCACGACTGTACTATTTTATTACCGCTTCGTTCTAGACAATATCACTGCTTATGGCACCGCTCAGATGTCTGCTAGCCCCATAAATGGTAAAATGGTACATGATTTTCATTTACCGCACTAAGTAATTTGCCGAAAATTTATTGAATTCATGATAGTCGATTTTGCAAGCTGTTTATGCAATATTTGAACAAATTAAATGTTACACTTTAAAAGATTGTAGTTTAGACTAGGACACACTATCGATTACTTGTCAATTCTACAGATTTTCGCACGTATTTATTAAATCATTCATCATTTTTATGTAAATTAAAGACTAGAGGAAATGGGTCGAAACACTATAAAGGCTAGTCCACATCAACGCAGCCATAACAGCATAGTAATTATTTGTACATTGTTATTGTTTACAACAACGCTGAACAACTAAAATAACAATAAAGATGTTTTACAGCCACTCGCAATAAACATTTATTACAAGAATTTGTTATTACAGCATTGTGTTAAAACATTCATAGATTTATTGATTACTAAAGGAAATTGCTAACATTTTATAACTTTAGAGATTGATTCTGTTAGGCTTTCTAACATGAATGGATCTGCAAGTATGTATCGTTATAACTACATTATGGTCCTACACTTGTCCAAGATAACAGAATAACGGATACTATCCTATTTGCATAGTACGTATCATCATAAATTTCAACTAAACTGTTATTTATGTTTGCTGTTTATAACAAATTGACAACAACCGTTTTGTTGTAAAGAAACCAAAAAAATAGCTATAAATTAAATTAATAAGCGACCTATTATGAAAACCATGTAAGTACCACAGACAACGTCTCATATTTTTCTATGCTTTATTATGCATCTGTGATGACATGTCCGCCATCTTGTTCAAATGACTTTTATAGCTTAAAAATAATATTATGGGCTTGCCCCAACCGCCCGCACAGAACGATACATCATTATGCCTAGAGCGGTAGCTGTCAAATTAGAGATTTGTGTCGCTCGTACTAAATAGATGATAACTTGCCCACCTGGATATGACTCATGACTCGTGACAGCTCCTGTCAAATTATGTGACGTGCATACCAAACTTTATATGGTCGGAAGTGTATTTGCCGTATATGGTGTTGGTAGATTGTAATAATAAGTAGGTATATTGCATTTGGTTGAGCCATTGATCAAATAAATTAATGGTTTGATCGTTAATCGTATGTAGGTACTAGTTGCTGCCCGAATTATTACCAACATATTTCCTCCCGATACATGTCAAAAACAATTTGTTACAACTTTAAGACACTATGAATAAATTATTCATGTCGATGGAACTTTAAGAAATAATATTAAACGTACATTAATATTATTAACTACAGAATATTTAATTAATGCAGCTACACTTTAAGCTATAATTTAATAGTCTTTTTTTTTCGAACATAAAAGTTATTGATCATTCATCATATTTTTAAACCTAACTGAGAAACAATTAATTTCAGAATGACATACCGGAAATTGCCAAATGCCAGGATATTAAACCCTGCAGCCAAAAAACAATATAAATTATGTAATTTATTAACACGTCCTTAGCAAGAAAACTCCTTAATTTTATTACCATCAATAAAATATATAACAATAATTTTACGTGTTCCAATAACCTATAAAATCTTTTTTGTTAAACGATATAATTGGATTTCATTGTTAAAAGTTTATAGAACATAAAATAAAGCCTTTATACTTAACCAGCTGATTATCTTGTCAACCATTATACTTGACACGGTCACGAGGTACTCAATATTATTATAACGGTCTTTTACAGCTGATATTTTAATAATAAGGGATGATTCACGAGGTTTACAGTTTGTACATTTTGTTGCAGCTCAAGGTCTATTCAGGTCAAATAAAATAATATAGAAGGTACTCGTAGAAGCTTGATTAATAACAAGTTAACATATCCACTTTGTGGTTGAGCCACGAAATCACGACGAATTGCCATGTCTACTTACATAAAAACTTGATGTTCCGGGAGAGCGGTGACCCCTTTGGATAGTCGAGCGGATAACACTAATACCAACAAAGCAAATAATTATCTAAAGGGTACATTCAGACGGAGGCATTTCGTCGCGAATTCCCGTCATCGCCAATGTCAGGCACGTCCAAGCAACGCATAGTGAGTGTGGCATTTGTGTCGCGTGCCTGATTCTATATGTATGCGCCTTAATACTTGAGTTACATATTTAAATATCAGCTTATACTGTCCTCTTTTGCATCACAAGGTTTCTGGATACTAGTTACCTTTTTTTTAAGGGTAGAAAATCATCAAATGATTTCACTCTGGGAGGAGAGGAAGGGAGTGTCAGACTCTTACTAACTAAAACCCATCCATGTTCCTTCCTTAGCCCTTTATGTTACGAGATAGCGGTAACCCTTTCGGACAGTCGCTTTGACCGGATTATGAGCCATTTAACGTCGTAACGGCTGAACGATTTGGATGAAATGAATTGGCTTACGGATAGAATATAGGTATGAACTGAATAGGATGCTTTTTATCCCGTAGGAAAATTACCTCTACGTGGGGAAAGCCCCGGGCAAAGGCTAGTGCGTCCATATTTGACGCAACTGGTCAATAGCCCGTTCGATAAGAACATTTTTTTTAAAACCTTTTTTGACATGCTACGGCCTTAAACAAGTCCAAGTTAAGTCCTGTTAAATACCTAGCTGTTTACAAGTTAATAAAAGCTCGGTTATCTTGTGAACAAACTTCTTGACGGCGGGACTAACAGATTAGATTGTAGTGATAATTACATCCTGCCTAGAACTCAGCCTGTCTAGAAAGTGTTAACTACAGCAATTGTCTGCGGCCGCACCTGTGTTAAAAAGGCTTCAGAAATTACACGTGGTTATTGAAAATTGGAGAGTCTGACATGACCTATTCATAAACCAATAAACAACTGTTGCAAGCAAAGAGGTGGTTGTTGTTGTACCCCTGAAAAAGGCTGCCGAAATATTTTTGAACTGGTCAAGAGCGAGTCGGACATGCACAATAAAGGGTTCCGTAGTTGGGATGAATTTAGTTCAAAAACAAAATTAACATTGTAGTAGAAAACCCTTTATTCCTCCCTACTTGTGCGAGTACTTGACCGCTTTTTTTTGTTGTTTATTAGAAGGTTTCAACATTGAATGTTGGTCGTGTCTCACAAACTGCTGCCATTCTATGTAATGTTAATATTATATTTATATTAGTATCATCTAATGTTAATGAGTTTCCGGTAAAAGCTGAGCAAGCATTGAATAACTCGACCTTTGTCCCTTAGGTACAGGTACTAGAAATTTCTAGACGTTAAGTATAGGCTATCTTTAGTAGTTTTCAATAATATTCATAATATTATGACAAGTTAAGGCGCGTTCTCACTATGCTTGTTTACAGTACTTAAGTGTGAGAATGAGAAGCTATATAGGTATTGTTCCATCTTTTTCTCGCACGAATACAGCTTTAAGAGGTGGTAGTTGGCCTCCTGGTGTCGAAATACATCTTTTCCGACTATTCGGTCCAGCTTTCATAATTTGAAGATCTTAATACTGTTGTTCTTCAAATATGCAACAAAGGTATACCTAGTAGGTACTTACATGAATACGTTTCAAGCTTAATTCAGGATCTTAAGCTACCATCAACACAGGTAATTTGCGCAATTCTTGGCAATTGTAGTTAAATAAGACGTCTGTGCAATTTCGAACAATTTACGGCAATGCTAATCGAAGCCGTATAGGTAAATTAGTTACTTAATTTATACGTCATGGTCGATCAGTCGTCAATTCTATTTATATGGGCAATATACGATGCATTAACTTCTACAGCCTACAGACTAATCTTGTAAGGCTTGCGCACATTTGTGCGGGCCAGGCCGCATCGCAACGCATTGCAAGAATCCTCTCGCATCACTTTAGTACATCTTGCATGAACACACACCACGTGCGTTGTTCGTTAACCTATAATTACTTTAATCGCAATCCTGGGTTCAATAAGTTGCGCAAACTGCTTAAGGCTATATTAATGGGGTATTTAAACGTGCGTTGCGCTCGCTAGGCAATTTTTAGTGGTTATCCTTCTTCTTCTTCTTCGTGTCGCTGGCACGACTGTATTTCAGATCTTGTTGGCCCAAATTTCATCACTTACACAGCATCGTAGCTGGCGGCGCAGATATTAATTGGGGTGCATTTTTTGGGACACAGAGGCACAGAGGTTGTGCGTTGCTCATTGCAGCTGCACTGCACTAAGCGAATGTGCTAAGGGATTGTCCGAAAGGGTTACTGCTACCCCGGATTGTAAAGGGCTAAGAAAGGAATATGGATAGGTTTTAGTCAGTAAGAGTCTGACACTCCCTTCCGCTCCACCCAGAGCGGAAAGAGTCATTTGATGATTTCCCAAACTTAAAAAAAAAATAAAAGCCTCATTGCACTGGAGTGGAAACAATTCAAATTTAAAATTAGAATCTGTCCGACACAATTACTGCGTTGCAGTGCGGCCCGCTATATCTCCTAATAGGCTTGGGCGCATTTTCGCAATGCTTCGCTACGGCCCCTGCAGCTATAATGTGCGCTTAGCTTAAATCTAACTTGTCATCTGAAGAAAAATGGATACAATAAAGGCTATTTCGAATAGCGTGCAAATATCCCATTACTGTAGCCTGCAGCAGTGTGCAACGTATAACGCAAGGATTGCTATAATGCAGAAGTAATTGCAGGTTGGCAACCTTTTACCTAACAACGATGTAACTACCTGTACTTAGACTATTATTAATGCCACAGGATGATAAGAAGCAGTTAATCATTTCTAGGTAGGCTATAATTTCTTGAGTAGTCTTTTATGTTCAATTTTACATGCAACTGCTGTAAGAGATCAAATGGTCTGGGAAAGGATGCATTTACTGAATCATAAAATATGCATTAAATCATGCAAGAATATGAAGAGCCCTATGAAATTTATAGGACCTCTTAATTCATCAGGGATCGTAGTTAAGTGGTTTATACTTTTAATCTATTCGGTGTGGCTCTGTAAAGTTGACTATTTGAAACGGTCAAAAATAAAATATGAAATCACATACATAAGATACTGCTCGTTTTAAAAGCTTCCATCACCGTTCAGAAACTAAATATTATACAAAGATATATTGTAAAATTGCATTTAAGTAAGTATTCCATTTGATTCAAAAAATCTGTGACGTCACATTGTTATATTTTATAGAAATCACGAACAAATTGCGCGTTTTGAAAATTCATAAAAAGTAACGTTATTGACTACCCATTCAAACACCCAATTATACACGACACTAAGTTCTCCCAGCGGCTTCGCCCGCGTTGGTATCAGATATTATCCCAGGAGAACATATTACCGGGACACATATAAGTGTTCTAACTAAAAGCTAGTTTCTCCTATTCATTCTAAACTTAAACTCAAACTCAAAGCATTTATTTCAAATAAACCAATTACAGGCAATTTTGAATTGTCATAGGGTCGGTCAGTCAGAAAGATGAAGCTAGTTGCCCATTCCAAAGCAGGTACCTATGGAGAAGAACGGGCAAGAAACTTCATAAACACTCTTTTAAATCAATAGTTATTTGTTATGCAAGGCTGGAAAGTTGATTTTTGGCGCGAGTACTTCTATTGAAACCTGAGTAAGCGAATTCGCTCATGGTTCAAATATAGAATCCTGAGCGTAACGAAGGTTTCAAAGGTACGAGACGCAGAAAAGCTTTGCTGCCGAGCGCAACACACCATTTTTCACCTCACTACAGCGAGGAAATTGCTAGGTGCAAGAAAACAGGTGTTGTTGAGTTTTATTTTGTTCCAGCGTCTCAGATACATTGACTCATGTGAAGAAAATAACAGATACTTGGCAATGTATCTTATGAGTTACAAAGAATATCTCCAAAATAAAATACCCTGTATTTTGTTCTATATCCTACTTGTCCTCTAAGGAGAATGAAAGAAAAAAACTAATTTAATACAAATAACTAACTAATTTAATTTAATACATATTTATTTTTGCCAAGCAAAGGATTAAAATCCTTATTATATTAGTATTTATTTTATTTAAAAAATTAAACTTAAATTACTACACAATTGGGTATTTGACAGAGTAGTATTTTTATGGCATATTCAAATGTGACGTCACCGATTTTTTTAATCAAATGGAATACTTATTAACATTAATTCCAATTTTACAATTATATCCTCGCAAAATATTTAATTTCTGTACTGTGATGGAAGTTTTTAAGGTGAGCGGTATTAATTAATATTTTATTTTAGACCGTGTCATGCATTTTCAGTGGACTGGCAGTATAGAAAATGATTAAATAGAAAGGTTCGAATTTTAAAAACTCTTTCCACGCTAGAGAGCAAAAATCGATTTTCGGCTCAGATTTCGAATGACAAACAGACTCTTTCCGAGCCTGTGAGGTGAAAAATATGTTTACAAAAACTGTAACGTTCTGTTTTCTTCTTCAACAGTGGCGGCAGTATGTATCCTGCTGGAAGTAGGAGCACTGCCGAGTCGGCGAGCCGGCTTCACTTGCAATGACCCAGCGCTGTCATACCCTCATACAGGCGACACCTTCTCCATATCTCTGGTGGCAGCTATTACTATCATCGTGCCTTATTTAGTGGTAAGTATTTTTGACATACGTGCTGATGCTGTTTTTTTTTATGGTGATGCTGACTGCATACTTGATTTCATGTTGTTCGTCCAGGGAAGTATACCTACACCAAACCTAAACCTATTTGAAGGGGATTGAGTGTGTAGGCAATTGCAGACATTACGAGATACAGATAATACAGATATAGATAATGTATTAGTCAAGTCACTGGTATTGCAGATCACAGCCTTCAGGCAATAGGACTTGGTACCAAGTCCTGCCTGAGGGCTGTGTGTCACTTATCTGTGCCACATTCATACAGTGTGTTAGGTTAAACGAGGTACTTTCAGGTGTTATTATACTCATGAAAATGAACAACTTTGACTATGGAACTATACCTGAATCACGAAAACAAAACAGTTGTTCAGTACATTTATGTTTCGTCAAAATGAATGGAATAGCAGATTTTTTTTTCATACTTCAGTGTTGGTACCACGTTCAAAGTTATTGATTTTCATGAGTACTATACAACCTGAAACTTTGTCCCTCGTTTAACCTAACACACTGCAGATTTTTGAAGCTTTGACAGGCATTATAGAGCCGATTCTCAGCTTCTAAGTTTTCTAATGTGTAAGCTACATATATCCTGTTTTCCTTAGCTACACATTTGCCATCAGTATGGCGGTTGCTACTGCGCATAAAGTCGGAAACTATTGTTAAGGACACGCTATTGTAGTGGCCACGGTTGCTTATGTACAGTCACGAGCACCAATATGTATACACACTTGGACACATTCAAAGGCGACTTTCTCGTGGAATAACGATAACTTTGTGCTAATAGAACCTATTTCATATAAGTATGGGTTCCTAAATACTATGTCCGTAACAACATAAAATTACAACAAATGCAGAAGGAGAAAATCACTTTTTAAAGTTACTCATTGTATACATATTGGTGCTCGTGACTGTACACAGGTGCGTTGTAGTATACACAAGGAGATGTACCTCCTGCAGTTTATGACAATGCGCCTAACGTCATACAATGCAGGTGCAATGCAAATGAAGCAAAAGTACAAGTTTCTAGAGATTTTCATGAAAATTTCATGACCAAAGTGAACTTAAATATTTGAAAGAAAGAAAATTATAAGTAGTAACACTTTCCCCGATGTAAAGCTACATTTTTATTTATCTATACTAATATTATAAAGAGGCAAGATTTGTATGTATGTTTGTAACGAATAAACTCAAAAACTACTTAACGGATCTGGACGAAACTTGGCACAAAGATTTTAGTCTGGAATAGCATGTAAGCTACTTTTGGGTGGCATAATTTCCTACATAGGTACACGCGGGCGAAGCCGCTGGTTTATTTATATACTAGCTTCTGCCCGCGACTTCGTCCGCGGAAATTTTCTTGTTTTAACATTAAATATACCCTATGATACTCGGCAATACTGCAAATAATTCTGTTTTCGGAGGTATTTCTTTTCGACTTGCTAGACGAAAATTGCGATAGCTCGGCTAATATGTATGATATAAATATAATTTATAGCCTATAGCACTCAGGAATAATGTAGCTTACTATTAGTGAAAAAAATTTTGAAATTGGATCATTAGTTCCGGAGATTACCCCCTACATACAAACTTACAAACTTAAAAATTTTACCTCTTTATAATATTAGTATAGATTACAACTATTATTATAGGTTAAATCACAATGCAATAGTGAAAGAACTTATTTTCCAAAAATTATTATTACATATAATGTTATTCTTGTGAATTCACTCCATGTACAAGTAAAAATAATATCTCTTTCCAGTAATAACATTGTTTTCGACATGTAAAAATTGTTAACAGGTCGTCGTGTCTTATCTAAAATTCTCGTAATTGAAAAACATTTTGCGCATAATATAAAGATACTGATGTCCTTAGTACAAATGCAAATACACACAATAATTTATCAAACAAACATTATAAGATGATATTTCATACAATAATTCTTTGACCCTTTGACAACTCTTAACAAGTGATCAGCATTTAAAATCTCTGACGTTTAGTGTAACGTTTAAAACAATTTGAGCCACTCGCAAGCTGTCACTATTATTGCTAAAATAATTAGCAAAGTGTCCAGTAGTTTTAAGGGTATCCTCGACAGGTTTTTGAAACAAAATCAACAAGAAGTTGTCATTATGATGCCGCTATGCTAACAGCTTGTCCATCACAATTACAATGTTGTCTGTCCATCATTATGACGTGTCCATTTTAATATAATATATATTGTGCTGTCATTAGGACATGATGAATGTGTTGACGATCGTCGATTATCAGGTGACGAAATTGTAAGTAGGTATTTTCATCATAATCATTGTCTTACCCAAATACGGATCCTTGTTTTTGTATCACTATTTTTATTTTTCATCATGTTAAGAGGAGGTCCTCAATTTAACTGAATATTTTTTTTGCATGTAGGTATGTTCAGCGATATTTTCATCAACTGATTTCGATTTGTGGTCCTATTAAAGATCACGCTCTGATGAGTGGTTTCTGAGTTCAATAATACGTATTTGCAGATCATTCGGCGTATGTTGATGATGTTATAAAACTTTCTGTGATTGTTCTTTATATACATAATTCCGCCCACGGCTTCGCCCGCAAAATATGTTGACAAATTATATACATAAACCTTCCTCTTGAATCACTCTACCTATTCAAAAAAACCGCATCAAAATCCGTTGCGTAGGTTTAAAGATTTAAGCATACATAGGGATATAGGGACAGAGAAAGCGACTTTGTTTCATACTATGTTAGTGATAAGGAATTTGTTTGGGGTAGGTTTTGTGTTATAAGATTCTTATCATCAAAAATTACCTTTAGCAAAATATTTTGATTTAAATAGGCATAGAGCATTATTTTTACTCAAATATTAGGAAAAGCATACTCATGTTCAACTTTGTTTTGGTCTAAACCGCGCCTTTATGTTAAAAGTGGACCAGGAACCACCTGCTGCAAAAGCAAATGAAACCCTACTCCGTTTAAATAAGACTAAAAATCTTTTCTCCATATTAAACATTACCTTACCTTCCAGTTATGGGCAGTCGAAACTACGCTCCAGCGAGAAGACGAATACAACCTTAAGAAAAGTAAACTCCTCGACAGTGCTAAGACAGCTGCATTCTTATACCGTGACTACATCTACGGGTCGGTAGTCAACCTAACCATATTGGAGGTCGTGAAGTGTGTGGTCGGGTCTCCCAGGCCTACCTTCTTTGACCTATGCCAGCCTGATAAAGCGAGCACCTGCAATGAGTGAGTATACTTTTATAATTATTTTAATTAGGCAAGTAATTAATTGTACCTCTAATAATTCCCATATTGCGCTCCTAAAAATATTTTTCAACATGCTGATATAATTATATCAGCGTGTTGAATAATATTTTTGCGACAAGCGTGTGTATGTTTTGTTAAAAAAAAAGCGGAGAACGCGTCGTGTAGTCTTTGCTTGCTCGCTCCGCAACCGCCATGAAAACGTTCACTAGAAACACGCTGTCAAATCGTCAGTGTGATAACGCTCGTAACACCTTTAGTCTTTATTAAAAACAATAAATAAACAACACTTCCAATAACCAACATCTTCAAACCAACAGTTCTGAATATGTCAGCAACTACCGCTGCACGTCTATGAAGTACTCTCGCTACCTGCAGATCGACTCTAGCCGCAGCTTCCCTTCTGCGCACGCGTCGCTCTCTATCTACTGTGGATTGTTTTTAGCTGTGAGTACTTACTTTTGTCCGGAATTTAAAATGTTATTTAATTTCAAAGAATAATTGAATTAAACATAGGCACTTACTAAATACATACATAGTAAGATACTGATGTTTAAATACTAATTTCAAATAATTAAATAAAACAATAGACAGTGATTGTCAAACTTTACTGGTAAAATTGTTTGAATTCAATTAAATTAAAAGCATTTTTGTTCTAGTTTCAAGAGCCTGTTGCACCACCACTGATAAACTTAGTCTTCGTTAAATTACCCATAATAAAATATAAATACAAATCCCATAAAATTATTCAAGTTCTGCCTCATTTTTGGTGGTGACTAATTAGTTCGTCCAACAGAACATTATATCTAAACTGTGTACTATCCACTGTAAAAATATATCAAGTAATAAAATCTTCCCTCCACAGTGGTACCTCCAAAGGCGAGCATTCAGCTGGCACAACCGCTCGGTCTTGCTGGTTCCTCTGCTGCAAGTCCTCTGCATCGTGTACGCCGCCGTGTGCGCGCTGAGCCGGCTCAGCGACCACCGGCATCACTGGTGGGACGTGCTGGTTGGTGGAGCAATGGGGGTGCTTAGTGTTTTGTATACGGTAAGTTTTTAGATCTTGACTTTTGTTTACAGAAAACGACTAAATTAAAAGGAATTATTTGATAGCCTTGTTCCTGAACTTCAGACCGCATCTAGCCGAGGGAAGCATGGCACAAGAGAGTGAAGAAGCCTATTCTCAGTAAAGGATGGAACAAGGCTGTCAAAGATGCCTATTATTCCATATCATCGTTTATGATGGAGTAGTCAAACAAGAAAATCTAAAAAATACCTTAAAAAAAAACAATCTATCGTAAAGAGCAGGCTCATTCACTAAGCATTCCAACCAATCCCTTATCAGTAACATACGTAGTCTTTGCCTTCCATATTTGTACAAGAATTTCCTTAAAATAATTGCTACGCACCAATGTCCACACCTACAATTTAAAGCACTAAATTTAAATAACAAACCATGTTCTCTGTCCTTACGAATTGTATTTGAATAAAGACTTTAATCAACCATGTTGTCATCACTGCCAGTATTTATTCCATTCTCGCCAGTGATTTATCTCTAGCAGGCAATAAACCTCATTATAGTTTATGTAAATGTGTGCAAGGTGCAACCATGATTGAATCATTTTATAGCAGCAAGGGATTACCTCAGCTAGTCGCGTTAACATGAGATGTGCTTTATTGTTTTAATGTTATTATTTTATCCATGCCCAGCTGTTTAAGTATTTACCTCATTAAACAGCTGTTCACGGCTTTGATTTGGGCCAAATAGAATAGTTTACTTGATGTTTGTGGCTTTGGCAGGACTTACAAAATACACAAAAATCTGACAGCCAGTTTTTTCGAGGGGTATCGTGTTACCAGTACCTAACTGTGTTATGGAGGGTAGATAGGCAGTCGCTTCATGTAAAATGTTGGTATTCAGCAGGATTTGGTTAGACTAGAAACCAACCCCTACTTAGTTCTCAAAACTGATCTTTGTGGCTGATCCACTTTTTGCACTAAGGACCAAATTTTATTGTATAGATCCAGCCAAAACCAACTAGAGGTCCATTCTACATGGAACTTAAAAGATTTGACTAAGATTGTATACTCACTTCAACTCACAAGCGACCAATCACACATGTCATTACAACATCCTGTCTTGTTTCAGGTCCTGGTTCTCTGCAAGAACTTCTCGCAGCCAGCCGTAGTCAGCACAAGCGACATTTCCAGCAGCGATGGCAACAACCACCAATCGGTTCGTCGGCTGCTATCCAGTGAACCCCACGTGGTCGTCCCCTAGCCTGAAGCTGTGTAAGCGAACGCTTACGTGGATACAAACTCTTGAAGTGAAGTGAGGTAGTCCTGTGGTACGAAATCCGGGTATGGATCTGTGAACCTCATTTAGATCTAGATGTAGTCTTAGATTTCGAGGTCTGAATCTCATTTGCTCTTCTAATTATTGTTATTGATGCTCTGTTATGAATGGCTACAGAATTGTAGATCTTTCTTCATCGATTCTTTAAAGTGCAAAATAGCTTTTAGCAGATCTGAAATTATGGAGGATTTATTCATTTTCAGATCGTTTTTATGACATGCAAATTAGTAAGAAGTCTATTGTAGAAGAACGATGATCTTGGCGTGAAAGTCCTTATCTTGAAAAGTGTAAACCCCGAGCTTACTTGATTTTAAAGTTGGATGAGATTGTTGAAACGATTTTTTAATTCGTTGAAAATCAATTATACCAATTTTTTGGTGATTAGTAGATAGTTTGCAAAGGAATTCCAATGTTTCTCACAACACTAGAAGCAATTTAAGAAACACAAATTTCAGAAAAGATGGTTATGGTTTTCATTAGATAAGTGCGTAGGAAAAAGAATAATTTTAACGAATTATATGATTACTAGCTTCTGCCCGCGGCTTCGCTCGCGTGGAGGTCGGAAATTATCCCACAGGAATGTTCTACCGGGATAAAAAATATCCTATGTGTTAATCCAGGATATAAACCATCTCTGTGTCAAATTTCATCCAAATCTATACAGTAGTTTTTACGTGAAAGAGTAACAAACATCCATACATCCATACTTACAAACTTTCGCCTTTATAATAGTAGTAGGATAGGTGAGGGAAAGAGAATGTTCAATTAGCTTAGAATTATGTGCATTGTTCAAATTAATTTGTTAGTGATTCAAATTTGAATTTTAGTGTGACGAGATAATGAATTGTGTTAAATTGTAAATAAAACTAGTTTTAAATGATGAGTACATATTTTGTGGGAGTGAACTCTAAATATGACTTTAAAGTAGAAGTTAAATTGAATTTAGTTTTATTAAATAATAGTATGATGTTCAATGTTTAGTAAACACTGTAGCGCTTTTAACGACTTTGAATTTAAATAAAACATACTAACAAATAATAGTATGGCAGCTCATATACCAAAAAGTTTCACACTTTTAAAAGTTAGGATCAAAAATAAATTTACATTTAACTTAATTTATAAGTTCGTAACATAGAAATTCACTTACTGACAAAACCCCATGAGATTTCATCCATCAAATTCCCTTTCTTTTATAAGGCAGGGGATGTACAATGTTTTCTTTGAAGCTTCGTTTCTAAAAGGGGGAGAGCCCTTTGTATTAATATAACTTTGTTTACAATGACAAATGGAATTAGTCAATCATTTATCTGAACACAACACCCTACTCGATGAAAGAGACGATATCTTTAGAGAGGGGAATTGACAAAAAAAGTTTGAGAAACTTTGTCATTTATTTTACTTTTTTCTTTCGGAAAACCATACGATAATAAGGCATTGGTAAATACACAAATTATTTTGAAATTGATGAAACATAATTATTTACCTTATCACGAAATACTTTGACAAATACGGTTTCTAAAATTTTTGAGGTACTTTTGAAATCAATCATCCTACTTAGCCTTTTTCCCAACCATGTTGGGTCGGCTTTCAGTCTATATGGATGCAGCTGTATAGCAGTATTACACATGGAACAACTGCTTATCTGACTTCCATTATGCAGTTACTGCGTTCCCCCGATTAAGATAACTCTTTCATATCAATACCTATATTCAAAACGGTTTTATTAGGAGTTAATAAATTGTTTGCGCCTAATTATAAATAACGCAATAAGTCATTCGTAGCTGTACATTTCAGTATAATTAATTATAAGTTAATTATAAATGATACCAGTGATAACGTAGTGCTGATTAAAAAGATTAATTATGGATATTTTTTTAACTATCCGAATCGAAAGTGCAAAGTTGATTAATTAAATCTGTTTTTTTTTTTACCTGGAAGAGCGTTTTGTTTTACATAATTACCACGGATTTGTGCAAAAATATCCATAATTAATTTCATTAACTGTAGATTGCAGCAACATTGATTAAATAAAACAAAGTAATAGAATGGTTTCACGGCGTAACTCTACTTACTAATTTAATAATTTGTTGTATTAAATATTATTAAAATAAATGTTTAAATAATAACAACATTTGACAGTATTCACTGCTTAGTACCTGTCTAGTCGTAAGGTTATTAAAAAAATATATTTATTGTTAACATTTTTCTTGAAAACACCCACCTGTATTAATAAATAGGATTATTAACAACACATTACTCGTTTTTGGTTTTGATAATAGTTGGGTAAATTATTTCAACATATCAAAATTATTATTTAAGAAAGAAATTTTGCTTTTTTACGAAATTGAAATTATATCATTATTTTTTTTAAGAATTTGACATTCCTGTGCATTTAGTATACTATTAATTATAGTTTTTTTAACTGAAAATTGTAAATATTCTATTTAAGGTGTAGATGTGTGACTGTGGCTGTCTGTATGTAAACATGTATAAATTAAACAAATTTTAATTCCATGGTTTTTTTTTTCTTCATTTGTCTTTTACATTAAAAAAATATGGGTCGTTGTTTAAGATTTTTGGACATAATTGGTATAACAGTAATTAATTAATAGCATTCTTCATTCTCTGGAAAGAACATTCCGTTCTATAAGCAATCAATTTTGGTTTATCATCATCAGCCTACAGCTGCTGGACTGCTGGACCTAGACCTGGGAATGGGAGAGCCCATTGCATCACCCTGCAAAGATCGCCACGCCGCCATTGGTTTATCAACTACATTTAATTTCTTAATAAAGATTAGACTACTATTTAAAAACAACATAAGTCACGAGCGAAAGTAACACTAAAATAAATAAATAATTGTTCAATTAGACCTCTAATTGGCCTATTTCTGATAAAGTTGAAAGGGAAAGCCTTCTTAATAAACTTGGAA
Source organism: Hyppa rectilinea (assembly GCA_951799385.1). Classification (NCBI taxonomy): domain Eukaryota; kingdom Metazoa; phylum Arthropoda; class Insecta; order Lepidoptera; family Noctuidae; genus Hyppa; species Hyppa rectilinea. The sequence continues at coordinate 15,274,821 of OX637318.1, read as the reverse complement.
TTACACGTAGCTTGGATAGTGAAAATTCTCTTAGAAAAAACTCAATTTTACATGATAGTAAGTGGTTTTACAAAATGCACCTGTCTTAACGCCTGCGATTAAGGTGAAGTGAGCGAAGCGAGTTGACGAGCAACGAGCAGCGAGTGCGCGTTCGAGACGATTGATTACTCAGCGGTATAGTAAACCCCCGAGGCACATGAATTTGTAAAACCATTAAGTTCAGCACCGGGCTGTATGCGAAAAGTTAAACCAGTCATTCCCAAAGTGTTCACCACCACATGGACCCCATGGCAGTATTGCACAATATATTATAAAAATATGTCTATTCGCCTGACCCAGAGGTCATAGACGTTGCAGTTTTGTGTGAACCCATGGGGGTCCATGTGGTGGTGAACACTTTGGGAAATACTGGTCTAGCTTTTCTAGAAAACAGAAGAAGTTATCATGAAAATTATTCAAGAACGAAAAAGTTCTGTATTACCTTTATTATATTATTTTATCGTTATATTTTAATAATAGTAATAATCCCATTATAATAATGGAAAATACTGTTTTTTACTGCATCTTATTTTTTAGAGAGACTAGCTTGTACCCGCAACTGCGTTTGCGTAGATGCGCGGATGCCTACGTCATTATAATTTAGTATGCCAAATTTCAGTCCAATTCGTTGAGTGGTTTGAACTATGTACTGGAAGATCAGTCACGTTGCATACATCATGCATTATGTCACTTTATATAAACAGAAGCACAGTTTAAATCAAATTTTGAAGTGTCAACTGGTATTTAATTTAACAATAACATTATAACCCCGGAAGACCTATAAAATACTGCAGTGATGACAACTGTAAAGCATCATTTTTATGATATTTTATAAACTAGAAGAATGGTGCTACGCCAAGCTATTTTGATATTATTCATAACAATAACAAAACTGCATTCCTTGTGAGTTATTTCTGTAAAGTGTGACAACGCAATAAAATATTTCTGATCAGTTACACACATGTACATGTACTTACCTTCTTCACTTGGAATTTAGGAATCTGTTGGATATATAGTATACCCGCAATAGAATAGCGTACATACATACATGGTAAAAAAAGTTGCTATGAGAAAATTTGTGAAAAATACCCTAGAACTAACAACCCTACCCTAAATGTATAAGGTGTATAAGTAAGTCCGGTCGCCAGCCCGTCAGGTTATACTAATCAATCTGCCTAGCCTGTCCCAACTATGTTGGGGTCGGCTTCCAGTCTAACCGAATGCAGCTGAATACCAGTATTTTACATTTACATGGAGCGGCTGCTTATCTGACCTCCACAACCCAGTAACTGGGTAATACGATACCCCTTGGTAAGACTGGCTGTCAGATTTTCGGGCTTCTGACGACCCGTAACGACTGTCAAACTGACAGTTACTGTCTGGGTTGTGGAGGTCACAACCTTGACTGACTGCAGTAACTGGGTATTACGATATCCCTTGGTAAGACTGGCTGTCAGTTTTCGGGTTTCTGACTACCCGTAACGACTGTCAAAGATCCACAAATGACAGCCGGGATCAACGACTATAGCCGGCATCAAGTTATACCATTCTGTCAAATTTCTCCAAGTGATTTTAAACTTTGAAATGTTGACTGTGAAGTTATAAATATATTTTGAAAAGGGGGATGCCAAGTGGCCACAGTAATTTAGGCTGGGCACACAGACATATAAAAAACAATTATAATGATGGGAGGCAATTCCAATAATTAGTTAGTAAAAGAAATGATTCACAAAAAACTTTGAATTTTGATGTTGTTTAAGATTCTTATATTTCATCAATATAGGTTAAGTATATATATTTGATAGTTTGTGGTAACTTGATATGTAAGGGACTGTACGTCATCGTAATCGTGCATTGTCGCGTTTGGCTCAGAAACATCCTAGACTATGACCTAGGAACGTTTAAGTTAACTTTCATAATAAATATTATGTACTTTCCCTAACAAGGCACACGGCCACGCGTCTCTATGGTCATAAACATAGCCACAAATTGAAAGATGACTGACGAAGCCCGCATCTTTCACAACTTGTTTCAAATAGACTTCTTAAAATTAAATAGCCACAAGGGGTCCTCTAAAGACTTTTCAACTCCTAAAATGTAATGTAAAATACATTTCGTAATGAATGCTTGCTGTGCTCATTAAATATGAAATTAATGTAAATGATTTTAAATACTTCTCTTTCATTAATCACCATTTTTGAATGGTTGTCGTTAGGATAAAGAGATGGTTAGTTTTTTATTGTGAATGGGTTTTCTTATTAAATGTAAGTACAGACGCCAGCACATCAAGCTATCCCAAATTGTCAAATATTCCCAAATGAACATGTACCTTATACTTTTGTAATAAAGTTGAAAATCTATCAAAGAAATTTAACAGATAGCTTGATGAGCTGGCCTCTGGACCTTGTAATAATTATGTAAATACATTGTTAACGAAGACTTTATGGTGAAGCGCCACCTGTCGGGGATAAATGATTAATGATTTGTTGTTTTAAAAATTGTTGTTTTTATGAATGTATGCAAAGAGGACTTCGTGGCTAATTAATGACAGCCGCACGGGTCGGTCCATCAGGTTAAGCTACATTTGGCGGGGTTGGTCCGTGGATGGGTGACCATGTTTACATACTGAGACTCCTCCTTACCTCAGGAAGAACAATAAGCCGTTTGTCCCGGCTGTCATGCGTGGATCTTCGAAACTTTGATATTCAGTCTTACCAAAAATAAACACGTCGCGGGTGACGATCGGAGCCATTTTTTTGCACCAAGGCCTCTGATCTGTGGTAATTTACTTATATTATGTACATGCACAATATTACAGAACAACTCCCAAGGCGTTGTACAGTATGAATAGAAATAAAAATTAGAAAAAAATACATTTCAGAAACAACATACAAGATGTTCGTTGGATGTCAATTGAAAATAAAATAATAAAAAAGAGAATAAAAAACAAAATGTCAACAAGACAGCAACACGCACTCTTTCACTTGACGACTGTCCATCTCTAGGTATAAGAACAGACCTTTGCCTCGCAGTGGGTTCGTAAAAGTCGGTATACGACTGCATAGATTTTTGCAGCAGACGATAAAAATTAAAGTAGAATTGTGACTAAAGGTACCTTCGTGTGTTTTGCATGTAAAGTGCTCAGCGCCGGGGACATAAATTAGTGAATGTTTTACAAGGTAAGGGTTGCCACAAACGAAGGCAGAATTAACAGCTTTTTTTGTAAAGGTAACATTTTTTTGAGGCTATAGGGAAACAAATTCCGATTCATGTTTTGTATACTTTCCTTTTGAATCTGTTTTAAACCTCGTATCAAGCGATTGTTTTGACTAATTTTATTTCAGCCAATCAGAACAGATTTTAGGTTGCAATTATAAAGTGTTAGTTGATTTTTTGTTTGGTCGCCCCTCAGAAAAGGGGTGTTAGGCTTTGTAAACACGAACCCGTCATGCTCGCGAAAGCGATGGCGGGATGGACGAGGGAAAGGACCTCCCATACCAGCCGCCGCGGGAGACGCCCAGGGCGTCGGGAGCCGCGTGACGACTCCCGGCCACCGTAGGCGGGGGCCTGCGGACGGTGAGTAATGGGTAGCTCACCGTCCGACCACGACCAGGCCCGTGCTCTTTATAATATTATATATTCGTTACAAAGATACACACAAATCTTTCCTCTTTATAATATTACTATAGATATATAAAATTCTCGTCTTAGAATGATAGTTACCATACTCCTTCGAAAAGGCTTGACCGATTTTTATGAAATTTTATATGCATATTCAGTAGGTCTGAAAATCGGCTACTAACTATTTTTCATACCCCTAATTGATTAGGTAGCTAGAGTAGGTAGAGTAGGTATGGTAGGTAGCAAGGGTGGAAAGGTACGTAGGGTAGGTAGAGTAGGTAGGTAGCAAGGGTAGGTAGATAGGTAGGTATCATGGTTAAGGCAGGACAACGTCTGTTCATCAGCTACTAAAATTATAAAATCTTAAAAACATCTTTCTCTTCTCTCAATTTTGACACATTATCCGCATTACATAACACAATTTGCAGCTAAAATATCCATTCTGTCAGTGCCAACCCTATCACCAGCAAAAACAGACACCTATCCTGCTCAACGTAAAATAGTGAATAAAAATAAACGAAGAAGCAACAATCACGAATACTGGAGGATATAAATTTTGTCGTGACTAAGGACGCCTACAAACGAACGATGCCTGACGATGTATCCCAAACGTTGCAACTTGACTTACAATAAGTTGTTTAATAAAATAAATACTTGTGTATCCTCCTACGCTATTGCCAATCTGACCACACACGGTTAACGTAGGTATCACTTGATTTAAAGACTGGCCTTTTTATACTAAGTGAGTGAACGAATGAACTAAGGGATGGACCATTCGTTCACTCCTCACAAATTTGTCTTGACAACCGAGAGCGGCTTTTGCTGTTTATTAAGAAAAAAATCTGCTGCAGAAGCAAAAACTAGTTCTGCAGATGATCAGACAAGATAAGCCACAAGACTTAATCACTCCATAGTATAAAGCAAAGTCGCTTCCCGCGTCTGTCCTAATGTCTGTATGTATGCTTAGATCTTTAAAACTACACAACGAATTTCGATGCAGTTTTTTTAATAGATAGAGTGATTCAAGAGGAAGGTTTATATGTGCAATTTTCGTCATCCACGCGGGCGAAGCCGCGGGCAGAAGCTAGTTAAACAATTAATAAACCATTGGCTTCGGCGCAAACCGAGAAACTTTTAAGTTGTGGGCCACTAGTCGAGACACGAGGATATCCAGCAGAGTTACTGATCCCCACACACTACCGTCATCTTAAAATACACCTTATCGTTACAGATATAAAGATCAATGTGATTTTGACAGTCATGCAAAATAACTAGCTACATTATAAGCCGTAGAACCGACGGTTGTTGGAAAGACGTGTTCTTGAGTAGAGACCGCGAATCGACAAACGCCATCAAGATAGATGGAGGGACGATCTTCGCAGGGTGACTGGTAACAGTTGGATAAGAGTTATCGAGAATCAAGCTGAATGGAATGGAATTGAAGAGGCCTAAGTCTAGCAGTGGACTGCTATAGGCTGATGATTATGATGCAAGATAATTGTAAAAGAAATGTATGTACCTAGTAGCCCGCGTGCCACCTAAACATGAAAATAGCACTGGAATTGCAAGATGTCACAAGGGATATAAATTACCTTTATCAAGCAAACGTCTCAAAAAATAATAAAGAACAGCTGTTAATGGCTCCAATCCATTACAGTTTTAACACAGCGAGGTTCTTTATGAAGTCTTACGTTATTTGATAAGAACTTGAAACCAAGTTTTAATGTTTTCAGAATATAATAAATTCAAATACATTTGACAGTTGAAGATACAGCCAGTCATTTTTTTGCCTCGTGTGGGTGTTATATGCCAGTAATAACAATAACTTTAAAAAAAAGAACATTACTGTTATTTATCTAATGTACGAGTAACGGGAAGTAATACATGATGTTGTAAAAAGGTTGGCCATACAGCAAGGTTCGTAGCAAAGCTGCTAACAGTCGAGGACCTAAGCTACCTCCACTTATAGCAGTACTATTTAAATATTACTTCAGTGTAAGAATGAGACGGAGGTATAAATCAATCTGCCCAGCCTTTTCCCAACTATGTTGGGATCGGCTTCCAGTCTAAGCGGATGCAGCTGAATTCCAGTCCCTGTTTTACATGGAGCGACTGCTTATGTGACCTCCACAACTCAGTCAGCAACTGGGTAATACGATACCTTAGTAAGACTGGCTCTCAGACTTTTGGGCTTCAGACTACCCGTAACAACGATCCGATTGGCAGCCGGAACCATCGGCTTAGCAAGCTTTCCGAGGAACGGAGGAGTCTCGATATGTAAAGATGGTCACCCATCCCCGGATCAACCCCGGCAAGCGAGGCTTAACCTGATGGATTGATCCATGCGGCTGTTATGACTTAGCCACGAGCTCGTCATCTCTTGAATGGGAAGTAATTCATGACGTTGTAAAAAGGCTGGCCAAGCAGCAAGGTTCGTAGCATAACAGTCGTAACCTAAACCACCACTCTTATAGCAGTATTATTTTAGTAATAGTTCAGTGTGAGAATGAGACATAGCTTTACAGGTTCTAAAACCATGACTCCATCTCTTTCCAGTTCTCTCAAAATAGTGAAATCCTAGAACAAAAAATCAAAGACATGTGACTTCTACCAACCCGCACTGGTTCCGCATGGTTGATCATGGCCCACTCCCTATCAACAAGAGGAGGTCTGTGTCCCAGTACTGGGAACATTATGGTGACTGCTTTAAGAGGTGTTGGTCGACTTTGGGAAAAACTTACAGGATGATACTTACTTCCTTTTATTTTAAGTATTCCATTTCAGTGCCTACTTGGACTAGTGGTTGCTATTGCTGTTTCTGAGAACGATTTCCAGATCGGGCTCAGTGTGATTTGGTTATTCCAATTGTAATTTCTCAGTACTTAGCAGTTTTTTTGAAAGGATTTTTTTTTGGGATGTCATCAAATGACCTCTCCCACTCTGGGTAGAGCGGAAGGGCGTGTCAGACTCTTACTGACTAAAAGCCATCCATGTTCCTTCTTTAGCCCTTTATGATCCGGGGTATAATAGCGGCAACCCTTTCAGACAATCCCGCTGACACAGTAGCAGCCAGGAGTCTGTATTAATGCCTGGTTGGTGGCAATACTCTCGGCCCTTATTACATGGGACTTAAACATAACTGGCGAAACATGGGTACCCCTCTGCCTAAAGCTTCGGCTAATGCAGGCGTAATGTTATGTTATCCATTTCATTGAGAACTCCAATAAAATTGTGAGGCTACTTTGTATACGTGTTTAATACCAAACGGACGTCATACTTCAAGCCGATGACGTTGAGAACCTCTGGCATGGTCTTAAGATACATACAGAGATGTGTGTGCCCGATAGGTCTCGAGATAAGGATCTGAATACATTCGTCCGGTAGCCTGTCTTCCTTGCGCGGCGTGACAACTGTCTTTGTACAAAGGCCAGCAAAACAAGTTACCACAAACTGACAAATATTCCCAATTGAACATGAACCATATCCTTTTTGTAATAAAGTTGAAAATCTATCAAAGAAATTTGACAGTTTGGAGTAGCTTGATGTGTTGGCGTCGTAATAGTATATTGTGTAGACTTCTTTGTACTTTCTTTTTCTTTGAAGCAGGAAGCTTCTTTTTTTCCACTTTTGTAACTTTTGGTTCAATAGCCTCTGGGGTTGTTTGAAGGCTCTGTAAACCCAGGTTTCCAAAAACCACAAGAGATCAAGAGAACTGTAGCATTAAGATCACCTATGCAATCCTCTCAGTTCATATATAATCCTAGGGAATAACTATTTTATGAAATCACATGACATTTCAAGACAATTCTAACTTTAAGAGTTGTTTGGATGGTTCAAATGATTACAATTCTGTAAATACGTGCTTGCTACGGCCGCGATCATATTTTAATGAACATATAATCTGACATTGACCTGAAAATTGAAAAACCTATGAAATTTTTAATTTCGCGGGCTACATAGTGAATTGAAGTTTATATTCGTAGTATGTATGTAGTGGTATGGCGCAAATTGTAGATGGGTAAGATAATATTAGTCCTATAAGTAACAGTCCCCCAGTTAATAGCTATGTAAATAGAGTTAATTTAGCTACTTTGTACTTGTTATGTTTAATGCGTTTAGAAAGGTAACAGATGGCGCCACAAATCACTGAACATGGTCTTCTACTGCACCGAATGCGAAACGAAAATCTTTACGATAGATTATAAAAAAAATACTGGTCCGTCTCACTTATTTGTGGTAATTAACGAAAGGAATTTCCGGTAACCCGCAATTGTATAACATCCATACATGCCAAAAAAAACCGGCCAACACAAGGGTTCCGTATCATCTATACTAATATTACAAAGAGGTAAAATTTGTAAGTTTGTATGTAGGGGGTAATCTCCGGAACTAATAATCCAATTTCAAAATTTTTTTCACTGATTGAAAGCTACATTATTCCTGAGTGATATAGGCATATAAATTATATTTCTATCATACATATTAGCCGAGCTATCGCAATTTTCGTCTAGAAAGTCGGAAAGAAATACCTCCGAAAACAGAATTATTTGCATGCGCTGCCTAAACAGTTACAGTATATCGCAATTATCCGCGGACGAAGTCGCGGGCAGAAGCTATTATCTATAAAAACGGCAAAAAATATGTCTGCTGTATAGGAGTCCCCTTAAATATTTATTTTATTCTGTTTTTTAGTATTTATTGTTTGTTATGGCGGATACAGAAATATATCATCATTTATATTCTGTGAAAATTTCAACTGTCTAACGATCACGGTTCATGAGATACAGCCTGGTGACAGACGGATAGACGGGCGGACGGAGAATTAGTATTACGGTCCCGTTTTAGCCTTTGGGTACGGTACCTTAAAAATATTGCAATTACAAAATTCGAGAAAACAAATCAACAGCTCCCTCCTACCTACATTCATAATTATTCGCATAACTCGTCAAAGTTTAGGGAGCAGCTGACTTCTTTTCTTGATTTTTTTAAACCACTCACTTCGTCTAAGTTGTGAGATTTTTACAGAATCGACCGACGATCATATTATAAGGGACCATTCCTGCTCGTGAATCATACGTAGAAACGTTTGACACCTTCAAAGTACTCGTACAGTTCTCTGTACGAGTCAAACAAAAACATTTCTCTGATCACCATATTAATGACAACAGCAAACTGTGAGCTCTTACCGTTATAACCTTCTAACCTAAATGAAGGAAAGGGCTCCGTTTGTACTCCTAGTAATATAATCAAATCTCTATAAACATCTTTAATTGCTATTAATTGCATTTCTCCGTCCATTTTGTTTGTTTAATTACTGGTAGTGATGTAATTACCTACTGCATGTGATAGCGTTGGTAATAGAAGTAGTTTTTAGGTTAATTATATAGGTACGGGCTTTCTCGTGAGTACAGATATTTCAACTTGGTAAATTAAATAGATAAATGTGACAAATAATTTCTTATACTTAATTCAAATTTCTTTTTAAAAACTTTTACCATTTTTTTACAACCATTTATGCACATGTATAAAGTTCACTCGAATAAACGAGCCAATAAAATCGAATTGTGATCAATTTTATATCTCGATGCGATCTCAGATTGATATCAATTAACAACCTCGTTACCATGGCAACAGTGTTTACGAACAACAATAATATTAAAGACTCTATTCCTATTCTTTCCATTCCATTTTCAACCATAACATTGACAGATAAAACTCAAAATTGTTTGCATACAATAAGTAAACATTACAAATATTTTAGTCCACATTCATGCTATTGTAACTCTTAATTCTTCTAGCATACAGTTGAAATTACCTTATAAATACCTTCTAATAGTAAACTTGAGGGCAGTGCGTGTTTTGTAACTATAAGATTCACTTAACGGTATCTGATGTTGCATTTTATAGCCCAAAAAGGGTCAAGTGACAACCCTACAGGCTTATTAATCGTTAAAACGTTGTTCCTGTTATCCTGTATACCCTCTTAGGGGTGTAGCATTGTAGTACAAATAAAATTACAAATACCAAAACTTCTTTATGATCTAATTGCCACTTTCTACTGTCATTCTTTATTTTTCGTGCAACTGTTTGAGTTTTTGTTTAAGCCGGGGTCACACGTAGAAATTAGTGTAGGTACCTTAATTTCATTAACGAGTTCACGTGCAAACTTATAATTTCATGTTTAATCTGCCTAACTTTTTCTCAACTTTGTTGGGGACAACTTTTAGCCTAACCGGATGTAGCTAAAAATTTAATGATGCATGCATTAACTTCATGAAACCTTAATAATTTCCTGTCAAGCGCAATTTTTGTAAAAGTAGGTATTTGCGCAACTAATTTTACTATTAAATATGACGCGAAAATACGGTGTCAGCGGTGAAAGCGGGAATCCAGGCCGAGAACCTCATGCTCTGCAATAGCGCTTGCGACCCCCAGACCCACAGGTAATAGGGACTAGTTACCACAGGCAATAAGACAGACATTAAAGGCAAAAAACAAATACTACGGGTATGTTAATGAATCCATCATCCCAAAATACCATGGTTGTGTCAGTAGGATTAAAAAAAAAGGTGATTGCACCGCTAGAGAGCAAACACAGAAAATGTGACATAAATAATTATCGAATTTTATTGTGAATAATATTATATTATGGTAGTAGTGACAGTCGAGACTGAAAAACATTGGTAAGGGGAAAATCCTGCAAATCGTATTAAATATTCGAAAATTTGAATGATTTTTTCTTGCGGATTATCATAACAATTCACATGAATGTGAATCCCCCTTTATGGTATGTTTGTTAAAACTAAAACAGCACGCGATGTCGGGGTGAGATAAAAGTTGTAGGAATGTTAACGAAATTCTCCGGGCAACAACCTGTAGTTTGAAAATGGAATTAATAAGTATTTTCTTTTAACGGGTTACACCTTCTTCGTCATCTTTTTTTTCCCCTGTTTTGTAGTTTGTCTTTGGAAACTCAAACTCCAACTCAAAGTAAGGAAAGGAAAATAACTGAATTAACTTTTATTATTTATTTATAAACTTATATTTTTACAAGTTTACTGTATTCTTGGCTATACCTACTTAAATACTATATATCACACAAAACATTATTCACGGTTTGTCTGTGGGAATTTTATTTAATTCGCAATTCTGCATTAGTGTTAATTCTAAACTGTAATCACGTAGATAGCTATTAAAAATATCCGCATTATAAAATTAATCTTATTGCAATCCAATCCCTTAAGAAAATGACACAAATTAAACTAAACGAAAATGGGTTCATCCGTTTGGGAGCTACGATACCACAGACAAATACACAGACAGACTCGTTCAACTTATAACACCCCTCTTTTTGCGTCGGAGGTTAAAAATAAGAAAGGGCACTGAAATACATCAGAAACCTTTCCGCATGACTGCTGAAAATATTAAATCATAGTTTTAAAATAGGGAGGTATTGTTTGTTTATGTGGTTAGTTTCGCAAATCTAGAAGCGAGCCAATAGCATAATAGCCAAGAGCCTCGCCCGATACCTGAAGAGGCTCTCGTTAGGTAGTTGGATCAAGGGTTTGATTCAGAAAGCGGTAAACCTGGACACTTCGGATATCTTTTGGAGGTTTCCCTCTCAGGAGTCCTGACCACAGTTAGCTGGGACCCTGTTCCCTATACGGTGGGCTATTTGACTAGCTTTTACTTACCTTGCAATGTTTGTTCCGGGGATTCTTGCCACTCAATTTTGAAGCAGATATTATCTTCTTTTTAATATTTTTAAATGTATTAATTAAAATATTAAAAAAGTTTGTAATACCTATGTGTTAGATGAAATAAATAAAATAATATCATATTAATATTATAAAAATATTATTTTAATATTAAATATTATATTATCTGTGATAAGACCTAGTTTATTATTATAAACGTGAATCATTCGTTCCTGGTACCTACTTCTCTATGTCGAGTTATGTAGGTCGGGAGACTATTTCTATTCATTTTGTTTGAGCGTAATTAACTGTCTCGTGTCCAAGTAATGAGTTGACAGCGGGTGACTTTGTTATTTATGGTCCGTTTAATTTATGAAGACGACTGAGAATGAGAATAGCCTAGTCTGGGGACGACGACGGTGCAAACAAAATTGTATGTAGTGCATGGCCCACTCTATCGCACAGAGAGAAAGCCTGTGTCCCAACAGTAGGAACGTCGTAGATATACACTCCATAAGCATAATCAGTATGGTTATGGAGTGTATTTAAGAAAGCTTATCAATATTCTTAGTAGATTAAGAGTGTTACCTATGGTTACTTTACACATATCTTGTCAGCACATTATGCCACCATACCTAAAACCAAATTATATGTAGATCATACAAAACAATCTATAGAAAATGTCGCCATCTTGATTTGTCAATGCTTTACCTGTGGCATTTCAGTCATTGAAGCGCCAAAAATTATTGCTTTACTTTTTTTAACATTTTAACCGCCCCAGTCGTATTAATACGACTATTGTTTTCGTGCCCGAGCCGCCTGAGTCGTGTTTATACGACTGAGTTGCTTGGCTTAATAACAATTGCCAAAATAAAAAAACGAAGCGAAAAACGAGAACCGAACATAGATTTTGTTAGGTTTTCGTTTTTTAAGTAATTGTAAGACCCTATTCGTCTGAAATTAAGTTTTTTTCATATGAGTTGGGCGCTGGGAGCACAGTAATTGATATAAAACCAAGCGGAAAATAGCTTAAACGTCCAGATGTTATGCCTTGGACCACAGCAAAACAATAAAACACGGGAAGATAAGTATGGTAACATTTTCTATGATTTACCATCGAGTTAAAAAAGTTGTAAGTAACATTTTTACGCAACATATTATTATTATTTATATTGATTCGTGCAATAATATATTATTACGGCTATTGTGATAGGATATGGAAATTTTATATTTTTACATTTCATACTTATTATACAGCTTGATAAAGCTATGTAGCGTTCTGATTTAATTTTATGGTTTTTACATAAAGGGCTATGTTTACTGTTTAGCATATTTCGGAGTAAATTGATACATTTCCATGAAAATAGAATTTATTATTTTTTATAAATTGGTGTTCAAAATATTTGAAGAAAGTGTAGAACTCGGTGCTTACTATAGTTTAAACCTTTATGGCATAACTAGCTTTTTCCCGCGACTTCGTCCGCGTGAAATTCGGTTATATCACAATATCGGGAGGGCAAAAACAAGAAGAAGAATAACAGGTTTCCCATACAAACTTCCATCAAGACAAAAAGTAGACTTTGTCCTTTTACGAGATGCAATCTATCTCTCTGTCAAATTTTATAGAAATCCGTTCAGTGGTTTAGGCGTGAAGAGGTAACATACAGACAGACAGACAGAGTTACTTTCGAATTTATAATATTACTAGCTTCCGCCCGCGGCTTCGCCCGCAAAATATGTCGACAAATTATACACATAAACCTTCCTCTTGAATCACTCTATCTATTAAAAAAACTGCATAAAAATCCGTCGCGTAGTTTTAAAGATTTAAGCATACATAGGGATATAGGGACAGAGAAAGCGACTTTGTTTTATACTATGTAGTGATAGTATAGTATGAATCATCACTACTGCTCCCAAGACGATTAAAGAAAATATAGTAAGAGAACCGGCACGTCCTGGAACAAAAAAATCCATGACATGTGACCTCCACACCAACCCGCACTGAGCCAGGGTGGTGGTTTATGGCCCACTCATTCTAAAAGGGAGGAAGCCTGTGTCCCAGTATTGGCAGCGTTATAGGCTGATCATGGTAGAAGAGGAGGCCATTTCATAATGCAGGTACTCCTGACGTATAAGGTGAGCCAGTAAGGTGAGCATAAGCAGTGACAGCCTGGTGGTGTGACCGTCGGACTGCCAAGTCATAGGTCCCGAGTTCGCACCCAAGGCACGCACCTCTGATTTTTCGGATTCATGTGCGTATTGTATAAGTATCACTTGCTTAAAATCGGTGATGGAAATCATCGTGAGGAAACCGGCATGTCTGAGAGATATTTCTCAACAGCATGTGATGCTAAGTCATAAAAACTCTGACTCCAGGTTAGTCACTAACCACACGAAGTAGTAGTAGGTAAGTCTAAGGTATCCAGGTCACCATCTATTTTATTGCCCAAGAAGTACACTTGTAACTTCGCAACACTATTATCATCTGCATCTAGCTGTCATTACACCGGAATGAAGATTGCACCACTGCGTTTATCCAACTGCGCGGGAGTGAGTAATGCGTTTGGAATGGTCGTGCGAAAGTGTCATGATATACTTAGGTACGTAATAGTAGTGCTAACGAACCTAGATTTATTATGGCAGAGGTTTTTTCTGTAATTTGTTATAATTTAAACTTATGGTCAGCGTCGTTGGTCTAGTGGTTGCAATTTTTGAATGTTTCTAAGTGTATACGTATATTGTTGCTCGTGACTGTACACCACTGACTAAACCCTAGCGACTGACCACAGCTTTGCAAGGGTGCATATTACATGTGAAGACTTAAAGTATCCTGTTCACGACAAATAAATGCTTAAATCATGATAATTATCATCATGTTTCTATGTTTCAAGATAGTTTTTAATTACTTTTATGAAGTGCATGTACTTCCTTTTTATTAATTTACATTATCGTGTAGCGTAGCTAACTGGTGAAAGATTTTACAAATATGACCTGTGGCTCCGGAGATTACCGTCCACATATACACAAACTCACAAAATTAGCTCTCTAATAGTATAGATACAAACGGTAAGTACCTAAAGGCAACAGTTTTAAAATAAAATTCTTGTAGGTAGATATATAGCCCTGTTTGTCTTCAAAAGTACTCATGTAGTAATTCATGAACTTTACACCAACTTTGTAATTAAATTTTCCAATATTTAAATAAATGTTATGTTTGGACATAAAATTATCCATACTTATCTCGGGTGTCATTTTTGTGGGTCCCAGCTAAGTAAATAGTGGGCACTTAGATGTAGGTATGTCATGTTTTGTGAGCTTGTGCAATGGTTAATAATATGCTAATCAGTTAGAAGGATTGAGAAACTTTGTATTTTGTACTGGTGGGATCAAAAGTGGTAGTTTTCTGTCTTCAAATATTAAAAAGCGAAGTCAATCAATCCACGTAGCCTTTTCCGAACTATGTTTGTTGAGGTCGGCTTCCAGTCTAACCAGATGCAGCTATATAAAATACTGGTAGTATTTTACATGGAGCTACTACTTGTCTGATTTCTACAAACAAATTACTGGGTAACATGATAGGCCTTTGGTATTGATAATTAAAATGTATATTTGTATCGACAAAATAACAGCTTTTTACTAAATGCATAGAAAAGTAGGTATATGCGATAATTTAAACAACAATCTATTTTTCAAATTTTGTCAGTCTGTTTGTTCGGGCTAATCGCCCAAGCGGCTGGATCGATTCTGGCGGGACTTTCACTGACCGCTAGCTGACGTTATAAGGAGTAACTTAGGGTCAGCTTACTTGACTCACCGTCCGATCAGCACCAGGCCCGTGCCGGACGGCGCGTATATGTTCCACGCGCGCCTCAAAGAGATGTCAGCATATGAAGGGGCCCTCAGGGCCAAGCCTGCCGGGTGAGCGGGATTGTCCGAAAGGGTTACCGCTACCCCGGAACATAAAGGGCTACGGAAGGAACATGGATGGGTTTTAGTCAGTAAGAGTCTGACACTCCCTTCCGCTCCACCCAGAGCGGGAGCAGTCATTGGATGATTCCCCAGCCTTAAAAAAAAAAAAGTTAGCTTACTTTCATTTTAGTAAAAAAAACAGGGATAACACAAGTCCACACAGTAATTCACTTCACCCACAACAAACGAAGCAACATAACTAAGATTTGAACTTCCCGAAAATACTTTCGTCACCAACTGTACTTGGGTTTGGATCGCTCTCGTAAATGGAGGAAGAGGTTTCAATGCAGTAACAGATACCGGTGCAACTATTGATATAACACTTATAAAGATTAGATAGTCACCATACATTATGCCTTTTGTGGGACCTCGATACACTGGCTTGTGCAAGCAGGTTCGCTTGCGAGAAGATTATTTTTAAGTTCACGGTATGATATTTTTTATACTGTATGTTACTGGGTTGTGGAGGTCAGATAGGCAGTCGCTTCATGTAAAATACTGGTATTCAGCTGCATCCGGTTAGACTGAAAGCCGACCCCAACATACCTAGTTGGGAAAAAGGCTAGGCAGATGGTATGATATTTTTTATAAGGATGGGAAATCATCAAATGACCCTTCTCGCAGTTGTGGGTGGAGCAGAAGGGAGTGTCAGACTCTTAGTGACTAAAACTCATCCATGTTCCTTCCTCAGCCCTATGTGTTCCGGGGCAGCGGTTTCCCTTTCGGACAGCCCCGCTGACCAGGCAGGCATTGGTCCTAACGAGCCTCTTCCATTAAGCTGACATCTCTATGAGGCTCGCGAGGAAACGCGAACGCGCCCGATCCTGATCAGACGGTGAGCTACCCATTACTCACCGTTCGCAGACCTGCGCTTAGGGTGGCGATACGGATGATAGGGTATCTGAGGATATGTTGTGGTGGGCCTTAAAAGAGTAAGGTATACTCGGGAAGTCATTATCTGCCTAGCTTTTACTCAACTATGATGGGCTCGGGTTCCAGTCTTGACATAAGTACAGAGCACATCAAGTTACCGCAAAATTACTTTCTTTGATAGTTTTTTCAACTTTATTACAATAGTATAAGGTTCATTTTCAATTAGGAAAATTTGACAGTTTGGGATAGCTGGATGTGCTGGCGTCTGTACCTTCTGCAGTAAAGAGATACCAGGCATCAATAAAGGCTCTATATACTGAACCATGGGAGATTGTTAAGATAAAATTGACAAACGAATGTTAAGAAAAGACTTATTCCACCTTTCCTGAAACTGCGTCATTTCATACATGAGGATGAACTTGATAACCATGAAACTCGCTTGGAGCCTTTTCAAACAATACACAAACACGTCACGCTACCTTTCATCAGAGAATCAGTTCAAAAATATCCCAAATGTATGCGCATACGTTGACACAATCAGAACCACTATCTATAGGTACTTATTATTTAAAGTTTAAATAAAGAACAAAGGTTATCGGCGTTTAAGGTTTTAACAGTGTCTGAATGTACTGTGTTGATTTATTATGTGGTAAAAAGAAGCACCATCTTATTTTCTAGCTTATATGAAAAGATTCGGGCATAGGAAAACAGTGCCTCTGTGTATAGATGAGATGGCCGGGAAATACGAGAGGTCCAGCTTCCCTTATGGCGCTATGGTAAGAAAATTCGAAACCTCTGTGGGACCTAAAGTCGAACCCCGTCTCAGGGGGAGTCCGTCATAATTATATGAATGCGTATGAGTTCCTCTAACACAGCCGTTTGCCCTATGGGATTGTCCATCGCTTATAATATATAGCGTAATTATTTATATCCTACAGATTTTTAAGGAATTTTTATTCAAGCAAAAACATAATGTTATATGCGGCAACAGAATCGTCCCTCGACCTCGCAAAAATTACATAGAAAAAAATGAGCATCTATATTGATCGATTGATTTTATGTATAGATTTTGACCTTAATCACTTAATCTTCTTACAAAATCTAGTTAGTTAGTGGTAGTTATTTTATACTAGCTGACCCGGCGAACTTCGTTCAGCCTAACAGTATTTTTCAAAAATAAAAAATTGTTTTTCTAAAATAAACGTAGCCTAAGTTAGGTACTCCTTATTACATCAGCTACCTGCCAATAAAAGTCCCGTCAAAATCGATCCAGCTATTTCAGAGATAAGCCGGAACAAATAGACAGACAGACAAAAATTGTAATGTTATTTTGATGTATATGTACTTTATTATATTCATATAGTAAACGGTTATTTCAATATTACAAACAGACACTCCAATTCTATTTCTATGTATAGATAAGAACTTGCTGACGCATGTAGGTACTCTCAATCTGAGTCTTGTAACATGAATTTGTTCCTAAATCCAAAGTTTCAAACACCTGATGCATCGAGATCTTTTACTGCTTTGTTTACAAGTTCCTGCATCTTGGCGCCGCACATTCCTGTATTTCCTACCATTCTCCCAATGCATGTTAGCCTTGTGTCAGTCATTGCGCGCGCGCAGCTCCACACGTTTAGGTACAGTCAGCCTCAAAAGATATGTATTAATGGTGTTTTTTCTTCATGAAAACCTACTACGCTTCAGAATGGGCCATCGCCACGCCATTTTATAACGATAAACGTTATAAAATGGCGTAGGTCAACGCGTCAGGCCGATATAGTTATTTAAGGTGTTCGATAAAAAAACACAGAACACTGGCAGATTCAGTTGATTCAGAAGTGTGAAGTAATTAAAAGAGAGTGTTCCATTTACAAAGAAAAAAACAAATGACAATCACAAACAACCAAACGCAAGGGCAACTCGGCTCAATGAGAGCCAAAGAAATCAAGTTATTTTGCAGCGACGACAGTAAATCGATTGTATACATCTTTTTGAGGCTGACTGTACACCCAGTTGAATGTAAACAATAGCAATAAATAAATACTGTGGTTTATGGTATACTAAACTACAGAAGTAATCTTGCCGAATTTGGAACCAGTTGTTTTAATTTTATCAACAATGCTTGTGTGGATGGTGGAATAACACTTTAAGGCGAAAGGACTCATAATGTAGGTTTTAATGAAGGATTTTGGTTGGATATCCTACAGATGAGAAAGTGATTTAGTATATCTTAACCTAATGTAATAACTTAATTCACACATTGATTGATTTATTGTTTATTAACTTTTAGAATGTTGAACATATACGTAGGTACCTACAGTATGTGAGGATCATGTATTTGTGACTTAATTAATTTTAACTGCCACTGTTATTTTTGGTTTCTTTTACCTTTTGTGTGTTTTTTTCTGGGAACATCGTTTTCACATATAATTTTATAATTCATGTATACGAAACATTTTAAAAGAGTAACGGTAGAGTTTCTTGCCCATTCTAATCCATACGAAACTACCTTTTGGAAGGGGCAACTGG
This sequence comes from Hyppa rectilinea, assembly GCA_951799385.1. Taxonomy (NCBI): domain Eukaryota; kingdom Metazoa; phylum Arthropoda; class Insecta; order Lepidoptera; family Noctuidae; genus Hyppa; species Hyppa rectilinea. The sequence goes on along the minus strand of OX637318.1, from coordinate 15,256,087 downwards.
AATCAATTCTATTTCTTGTTCACTTTGACGTTCTAAAGTGCCTTTCTTGTGCCTATTTGGAATAAATGATTTAACTTTAACTTTATCTCATTCTTCGAATTGCTCTGAAATTTAAAGTAGTATTAGATAGAAAACTGTGACTGACTGACTATTAACACATAGGTAGCTCAAACCACTGAACGGATTTAGCTGCTTGGCATGACGTAGGCATACCTACGCTAAGAGCTAGAGCAGTAACTGGTAACTGCCCTGACTTACGAGTTGTGTTCTTGGGTTCGAACGCAGGATGACGTCACGTAAAATCCTGCATCGCGCAAGCAGGGTTTACCGTGCGACTAGAATAAATACAACATCCCGCCATCAATCGTCGGGCAGTAGCCCACCAGACACCACACCCGGCTGTTCGCAGGATCCTCCCTTTTCTGTACAGTGAATCTTACCTTAAAGAACAGTTATTATATTATATGTTATTACTCATTTATTTATTCTCTAATGTCATTCATGATGTCATGCAAAAGACAAGCCTACAGTAGCCGTTTCATAATACCAATTATACAGGGTGAAATTGAATTCATGAGCAATGTTTTATGGGGCCATTGTTCTCATCATTATGAACAACTTTTACCATAGGAAAAAATCTGAAATCGCCAAAAAAAATCAGCTGTTCCATACATAATGCTGGCATAACTCGTCAACGTCATACCAATTATAGTTACAAATTATGATTTTCAAACTCACCAGATTTTCATGAGAATATGAAAGCGCTAAATAAATTAAACAGTAATAGTCTTTGAGCATTCGTTCAAGTTTACTACACAATACTGTTGACCACGGAAGACATAAAGTTCAAGTCCGACGCAGGCGCCACGAAAGTCCGCGTTGTGTCAGTCACCGGGCGCAGGCGCAGCTTGCGTCCACAGTGGTGTGTAAACAGACAGACGTACGGTTTCACCGCTAACGCTAATCTACTTGTTTGTATTGTTTCGTTTTTTTAACTCCAACGTAAGCATGTTGCGGGAAAGGTGGAATTTGGGGATATTGGCAGTTTGTGGAATTAGAATGTAATGAGAAGAAAAAATAAGGAAATCCTGCCCTTATCCCCATTTATTTGGCGAAGTATAAAAACTTATTTAAACATACCTACTTACACCTAAACAGGTGTTCATGAAAAACGACGCGCAAAAATGACGCGAGACTGACGTATAATCATAATATTATAGTATGTTTTATTAAAAATCTACTTTTCAATTTCATCAACGTCATTATGAATGGTCTACTTGCATATGGCTGAACCACTCCAACCACTACAAAATAAAGCATTAAAAAAAGTATTTTCTTAACGCAGTTGTTAAAAAACATCCATACTATCCAAAATGATGCGAAGGAAAAAACGAACGTACGCCTGTAGTGGCCCAACACACACAAGCTAAAAATAAATGTCTCAAATAAGAGCAACTTAAATATTTTGAAACATTCATCATTTATAAAAATACATCAATCTTTCCAAACGAACTGAGTAGACATTTTCCAAAAAGTCCAAATTTAAAAATTCCACCACAGCATACTACGCACATACAAACAAAAAGCGCGGAAGTACAAACAAACCATGTTTTTAAAACATATGATTTTAACTAAAACCGGTTAATCTTAGTCAGGAACAATTAAATAATAAACAAATAGAAATAACTTTCATTTCTCACGTAATAATTGATTGTTATGACGATCTTAAACGGTCAATGTTATATGTGTTATGGCAACATTGAAAAGCTGGTGGAAATTGACGTCTAAACATGTGGAAAATATCCTGGTATAATTATATTAAGATGCTGTAAGGATGGAATAAAACAAGGAATTTGTGCTTGTGCGACACAGAGGTGCGGACCAGGGGAGGGGGGGGCCCTTTTTTTATGAGGTTGAAAGGTTTAAGTGAGTTGAGGTTGAAGAAATCATCAAATGACTCCTCCCGCTCTGGGTGGAGCGGAAGGGAGTGTCAGACTTTTACTGACTAAAACCCACCCATGTTCCTTCCTTAACCCTGTATCTTCTGGGGTAGAAAGAAAGAAAGAAAAATATTATATTTCCCGGTGACCTGCATCATGCTAACTTGTGAACTGCTACATAGTCTCTCAGTAAGCTAGATAATAAACATACTTTCGTAGCCCCCCAAGTGTAGCAAATACTGGCCCCCACGCATTAGAAAGCCCTGCGCTTGGGCGCACAAAAATTTCTGAAAGTATTTCAGCATATTTGTCATATTTCAGCCGTAGGTGCAATCCACCTTTACATAGTATAAAACACATTCGCTCCCTGCCGTCTGTGCTTTTGTATCTACGCTTAGAACTACGCAACGGATTTTAATCCAGTTTACATCAATAGATAGATCATAGATTTATTCAAGAGGTATGTAGGTTTATCTACACAGTTTAACTAGCTTTCGCCCGCGGCTTCACTCGCGCTATAGTATCATCTACATTGCACCCGCTTTGTCAAAAACTAGATTTCTTTTCTCTGCTCGCTTCGCTCGTTCTTACATTTAGTTTCTCTAAATTTTGCTTTACTTTATAACTTTAGTACCTAAGTCGTTAAGTCATTTAAAAATATTACAAGTCTACAGTAAGCAAATAATTTCTTGTTGTTTAGCAGAGCAGATACACTCATTCAACATCGTATCTTGTGGTCACTTTACATATTAGGGACAATAAAAATCTTGCATACAAAATAATTATCAGCTTTTTATGGCCTGTCGCGTCATCGGCGTCATAATCTAATCAAACCTTATTTCTCTGCGAAGGCGTCAAAATAAACCAGTAGCATCAACCTAAGGTGTCGTGCAATGCTTATCATTTAGAACATGTCCGCCCACAGGCTCTGGAATAAATTAAACACTTTACTATGACACCAGACATTAATTGGCTATTAGACCACTTAATTCTAAACTTTTCTTCAATAAAATGCAACCATATAGGTCCATATCGATAACTGCTTCACGAAACTGAGATTAACTAAATCCCATTGCGAAAGAACCATAAAACTTTATCATTTAAAACTCTTGGTAAACTAGGCTTCATTAATACTAATCCAAACTGGCCCATATTATCTATGTTGTTAATAAATTAAGTGCATGAGGTTAGCCAACATCCCGACTTGGATTTATAAAGAGTTGCCGTGGCCACACACGGTGCAGGAATAAAAAAGTTTATTGACGCTTCGTGTGTTGTCTATGGCCGTTACTCCTTTGTCCTGGAGATAAAAATTAAGCCGTAATGTATTCATTTCAATCATGCTACGAGGATTTTTATTTAGATAACATTTAAGAATTGAAGAGGCTATTTAGATAGGACAGGGACAAATTGAGGTCGCCTTAAATGAAAAAGAAATAAATGCTTTGTTAAGATAAACATGGTCAAGGATGTATTTTCAATTAAGAAAATAAATAATCGTAGTAAACAAACATCGAGTAACTCTGGCTGTCTGTTATTATCATACACGCCTTTACGTATGACTGGAGGAATTTTTGGCACAGGTAGATCATGACGTTACATAGGATACTTTTTATCCCGGTTTTACGTTCACGTGGGATTATTTCGGCTTCTCACGCTGTTGAAGCCGCGGGCATATGCTAGCTGTTTATACTAAAGTTTATTGTGGTAAATACTAGATAAAAGGACCCATTAGGTACTTCTTCAGTGCATTTACCATTGCAGGACATAAGAAAAGGCTAGTTCTCGAAACTGGTTTTACAGGAATCTTACAGCTCGCCCTGTCGTAACAAGGCGAGGTATGTAAACAATCGACTATTGTTACCTCTTTAATTCGTATTTAAAGGCTGTACGTAAAGGTTACAGGGTTCGTTGTTGTGTTTTTTGTAATGAACAGTTAGAACCGACTATAGTTTGACATGTCTATGGTATTTGAAGAGAGAAGTTAAGGAGTAGAGTAGCGTTAGATTCAGGGTTATCTATGTTATCGATGGGTTCAAATTACCGTATTTTCAGATTTCTTGTGAGTACAGTAAGTTTATTATCAAACAAAGACATTGATGGCATCTGCACGGATGCAGACTGGAGATGACCAAATGCCAAAGGTTATTCTAGAGGTTAGGTTGGTACTTATCATTGCTTTAGTACCTACCTAAATACATGGAATTATTTTCGTACATTTCGTCCGATCAAAGGTTAAACCGTTTTAAACATACTGTTATTCGAATAAGCAACAAGTTGCTTTTATGCAACGTGCAGGCACACAGTTAAGAGCAATGGTGGCCCCGAATTAGGGAGTTGTAGGTCCTGGGTTCGAACCAAGGCAGGCGCTTTACGTTGGGTTCTTTCATCCTCACTGCTTTCAGAACGGTGAAGTGAAACATCGTGAAGAAACTGGCATGTCCTAGACCTAAAGATACGAAGACAGAAGGAGACCTGTATCCCAGCAGTGGGAACATGGGCTAAGTACTAACAGCCGCACAGGTCGATCCACCAGGTTAAGCTACGCTTGCCGGGGTTAGCAGTGGATGGGTGACCATCTTGACATACCGAGACTCCACCTTGCCTCGGAAAGCACGTTAAGCCGTTGGTCCCGGCTGTCATTTGTGCATCTTTGACAGTTGTTACGGGTCGCCAGAAGCCCGAAAATCAGACAGCCTGTCTTACCAAGGGGTCTCGTATTGCTCAGTTACTGGGTTGTGGAGATCAGGTAGGCAGTCGCTCGACGTAAAATACTAGTATTCAGCTGCATCCGGTTAAACTGGAAGCCGACCCCAACATTGTTGGGAAAAGGCTAGGCAGATGATATGCAGGCACACCAAATAGAGCGCAGTATGTGTTAAATGAGCTCCCTGCAATCATATTACGATGTCATCAACTACCTACTCTTTGCCCAAATATATTGTGGTCACCTTCTAGTCTAGCTGGATGCAGCTGAATACTAGTGTAGGGACACATGTATGTATGTAAGGCAGAGTGCAAGGTAAGCAAATTGTATACGCGCGTGATGTATGAATTGGAACGGCCAGTTACTGCGCACTGGTCCGGGCGAACGGTTCTCTCTCAGGGAACACGCGAAATATATTCGGTCAATTCAACCCGATTTTCATTGTCCCCTGAACCCCGATCCAGAAGGAGCAGTACTCAAACAGGGATTACTGTGGACACTCACACGTGTTGTATAATCCCTAAAGTGGTGACCCCGAAAAACTATACACGTCATAGAATATTATAGTGAAATATAGTGCACGTTTATAGTACTTCAGTACTACGCGGTTACGAACTAATAAAAAATGATGCAACCATTGTTACCACCGCAAGCGTTGGCATCAACGCAGCCGACCGTGCCAGTGAAATCGGAGGATGATGATGTATCGCTAATCACCAGCAAGACACAGATTCCGGAGTTTTGGGCAGACGAGCCACGGCTATGGTTCGGGCAGTTCGAGGTCATAGTCGCAGATCAGAAAAAAGGCGAAAAAGCAAAATTCAACCAGGTGATCGCAAGGCTAAACAAAGAAAATGTACGCCAAGTGTCAGATCTGGTGATGGAACCACCTGCAGACAAACCGTACACAGTGCTGAAAGAACGGCTGCTGAGTGTGTACGAAGAATCAGATACACAGAGAGCGCGGAAACTGCTGAAAGAAATAGATCTAGGAGATCAGAAGCCATCGCAATTACTGCGAAACATGAAAGATCTGAACAGGGGCAAATTTCCAGAGGACACCCTGCGCATGCTATGGTTGGGACACCTACCAGTGACGGCACGAACTGTGTTAGCAGTTAGCGATATAACAGACTTGAACAAGCTGGCAGAACAGGCAGACAAGATCATGGAAACAGCAGAGCTGAGAGACACAATTACCGAAGTCGCTGCCAACTCTTCCCCGTCAAGCACAGATTTATTGATCGAGGAGGTATCGAAACTAAGCAAGAGTATCCAGGAAATGCACAGAAGCAGTCAGAGGGAAAGAAAACCATACAAACCACGATCGCGATCACCGTCACCAGGGAGGCGTTGGAACAACGCGTCGCAACGGCGGGACAGAAGGCGATCGGCGGACTGGGTGTGTTTCTACCATTTCCGGTTCGGGAAGAAAGCTAGTGTGTCCATTGATAGGCTGAAACCAGCATACTTATTAAACGAAGAACGAAATGACAAACAAACAGGCACTTCTGTAGATAATTCGCATAAAAACGCAGACTCGGAATCGAACCCAGTACCATTGTCACCGATTCCAATCGGTAATAAGCCTCAGCCAAAGACAAGTCGCAGTGGTCGCACTATTAGACCACCCGTAAGATTCAAGGAGTACTGCGACTATTAATGTTCCAACATGTTAACAGTATTTTGTGTTTTTGTTGACCTTGTAGCTAATTTTTTATTATTATTTTGTTCGGCGTTGTCGTAACGGAAGCTGCCGGCCGTTATGGTGTCATTATGTTATTGCAGAGTGGAAGTTACGGCAACTACCCTTAAAATCTAGATGTAAGTTTTTGTATTGCCAAATGGAATACCATTAAGTCGGCTCCCGAAAAATGGATGACCGCACCCTGTAACATAACTAGTATAGAAATAATGCCGACTATGCTATGGCAATTTTATGTAAACAAGATTGAACATTATATTGAATATCAGTGTGTGCAAAATGTAATACAACAACCATCGGCCTTGAAGCAAATGAACTTTTATTTTGCTTACTTAGGTACCTATACTTATTAATTATTAATACGTACTGCAAGAATAGCATTCATTATCATTCCGTGTAGCGAGACTTACGTAAAAATTGTTAACCATGGGCAAGACGTACAGCAAAGAAGAAGTTGTCATCGCCCAAAATAACGCGATAGAGTCAAAAGTGACGAAATACGAGATCGGTTTCGCAGTCATGGCAACCGCGGTCGCGCTAATCGCAGTGCTAGTGTTGTGTCGGCATTTTCGACACCGCGTCAAGAAAATGGTACACAAAGAAATCAAAGATGCATCCGGTGTTGTGACTGTGTTGCCTGGCCGCGTAGAAACACGCAGCGTACCACAGCAACCGCCACAAGCCAGCTACGCGTAATAAGATACGGCCACCGTGTATTGTTATTATCCAGTGACCAGTGCTTATCGCAATATGTAACCATTTGTAACATAACGTTCACACTTTGAATGTAACTAGGAATAATGTTATGATAAGTGTACCTAGCAATGTAAGAAAATTTTTGTAAAATTTTGGGGGGAAGTAGTGTAGGGACACATGTACACTAGTACACACGCGCATGTCACTAGTATTTACATGGACTGACTGCTCATCTGACCTCCACAATCCAGTTACTGGGTAATACGATACCCTTGATAAGAGTAGGTACTGGCTGGCAGACTTTCGAGACCCGTATCTCGAATGACGACCGGACCAACACAAGATCGCTTTGTCCGACCCAGGTATCGAACCCAGGATCTCATGCTTAGTAGCGCTTGCGGGTTTGAACATTTTGTCGCGTAAAGGGATAGGCAGAGTTTGTAGGTTTATTGTAAGTAAAACTATTAAGCAATACGAAGGGGACATCTTTTATTATCATAATAAATTGTTGTCCATTGACCTTTCTCATCATCACTACATAGTATAAAGCAAAGTCGCTTCCCGCGTCTGGCTTAATATCTGTATATATGCTTAGACCTTTTAAACTACACAACGGATTTTGATGCAGTTTTTAATAGATAGAGTGATTCAAGAGGAAGGTTTATGTGTATAATTTGTCGCCATTTTATGCGGGCGAAGCCGCGGGCGGAAGCTAGTTAGTTATAGAATAAAATGCCAAAAGCAACTAAGCCAATGTGCATTATAAAATGATGTTGGGAATAACTAACTTATTTGTATATAAATATCTTTTTTGTAACCTATACTGTCCCACAGCTGGGCAAATGTCTCTTTTCCATTCGCTTTTATCCGCTGTCTTTTCCGGCCAATTAGACATACGAACGAACGACTCCAGGTCGTCGCTCCAGCGTCCCTCAAATGTCATAATTTTATAAAATTGCTTGTTAAAACGAAGAAAATCGTTAGATTGGAGCTTAAGCTTGCATAGCCATTTTGTAAGCAAACGTACATTTGATTATACTTTATTGACAAAAAGTAACGGTACCTATATATTATTTTTATTTTGATAAACAATGAATAACTAATAAATTATGAAAGTTCATTCACAATGTAGGTAGTTATGTACCTAATCCATTCTAAGGTAAAAAAAAACAACTTTAGAAAGGAAAAAAAAGATGGCCTATTTATTTCAAAGAAGTGGAATAGTCCGCGGGTACCTACCCATTTGTTTTTGTTTTTATATTATTACGAATATATTAATTTATTCTAAGGTTATTTTGCTCTCATTTTAGTACCTAATGCTTTAGATAATGGCCATTTAAATTATCTTTCTAAGCATTAAAATTCTGGGTTTGTCTCCTTTGCGTCGCGCAGTCAGGTAAAAATACAAAAAGTCTAATTTCACACTGTGTTCCCAAGCGGTCACCCATCTAAGTACCTATTGTCCGTACCCGAAGCTGCATAACATCGGTAATCAGAGACGACAACCAGTGTGATCGACGTGGTACGGATTTTAGCGAAAACCTAGCAAATAAAATTGGTTGTTGACCTCAGAATCTGTGTTCGATAGGTAATTCGATTTGTGGAGCATAAGAAGTATGGTTCTTCATTCCAGCTATTGGCTGTTACCTACCTATGTATTTATTAGCACCAAATTAAGCCTCCCGGACGACAAGGGTGGTAACTTGCATCTTAGGCTTAGGCAATATGTATTCCATTGTAGACAATGTGCATTGCTATTGCGGTAAAAATATTTTGAAAACTTTTGCATCGTCATCATAGCCGAGCATTGGATAGAAATCTTCTAAAAAAATCTCCCATTCAGCCTATAACAATGCAGTTCCCTGGTTCAAAGCGATCTTTATTAACGCACCTCCGACATAATAGCGTATTGTCGCCGGATCGTGGGCGATGCGCCTGACATCAGATTTTGTTCGTAACCGCCGCATTAATAAAGATATCTAAACATCTTTGTTCTCGTTTGTGAAACAGAAATGTGAGTCAGACTTCTGCCATAGGCGTTCCTTGTATTGTCTGACTGACGATAGATTTTAGATAGGTACGCTTACGTGGAGAGTGATGTTGTATTCCTTAGAAAACTTTCGCTACTAATATTGATGCGTTAGGTACACATAATATAATCAGCCTAGAATCATTCCACTGCTGGGACAGGCCTCCTCTCCGTGAGAGAGAACGAGCCTTAACCCACCACTGCCTAATCCCAGTGCGTGTTGGTAAATGTCCCATCTCCGATATTTTTTGTTGTAGGACATGCCAGTTCCCATCAATGTTTTCCTTCATCGTTCTGAGAGCAGCGGTGATGAAATAATTTACATAAAGTGAAGCATCTGTCAGGATTCGACCTAGAACTCGTAACTCGCGGTCGTTACCACTGGGCTACCAATGCCCTTTAATTTACACACACTATCGGACCTATTTTTACCGATTAGTTACGAACTCGGCTGGAGCCTCTTTACGTGAGCTACTTTAGCGGCGATGCTAAAAGATCGGTAGCTGATGACCTGCCCTGTTTCAGTTGTTTGTTGTGAGAACTTGCGTTATGTCTCACTTCTCAGTAGATGCTCGGTCGTCTTCGGTGATCTTCGTGTCGCTTACATGTTTTTGGGTGGGCATTATCGCGGCTTTAACCGCGTGGAGGTCGGAAATTATACCACCGAAACTTTCGATACACCGAAATTATACACCGAAGCTTCTAGTCTAATCGAATGCAGCTGAATACCAGTATTTAATATGGAGCGACTGCCTATCTGACCTCCACAACCCAGTAACTGGGCAATGCGATACCCCATGGTAGACTGGCTGTCAGATTTTCGGGCTTCTGACGACCCGTAACGACTGTCAAAGATGCTTAACGGCACGGAGGAGTCTCGGTTTTTATAGATGGTCAATACACGGCCAACCGGGCGGCTAACTGTGCGGATGGAAACTAAATCATGAATATAACAAGAGAGAATTAGTGCATACGACACAAACTGCGCTACGCTGCGTACCTACTGAAATTAATCAGGTATATTGTATTCATATAAATTATTTGATACAATAAAATCGCGAGTTCCGCGGCCCGTGGTTGTTGTAATGGAGGCAATAATTTATGGCTGTTCGCTTTCTATCTCGTTTCGCGCCAAATTGAAAAAAAAACTTGACGCAATTGGTATCAGTGAAGTCTTTGAAACAAACTTTGTGAATGCGCCTCATCTGTCACTATCAGTTTGGCTGCTTGTGACAGTTTTGTTCAAAACTGAAGAATAATTTTCTTTTTGACGCACTGTGTCTAGTGTGTGATTGTTTTTTCGTTTTTACTTTCAATTCAAGCGCCACGTACATTTTATAAGTTTAATGGATTTTTATTAGTGTATTTACAACAAATGATTTTTAAATCCTTACTTTTGAAGCTATTTCCGAACTGATGTTATGAATGTCATTTCGCAAACGGATTTTCTCAGTACCACAGAGTACATTATTATTAATATAGAAACTCAGTTAACTGTATAGTTACTATACTCTTTGCAGTTAACTCAGTACAGTATCAACTATTTTCGTCTGCTAATTCTTGCGTTCTCTTTTATTGATTTATTTTTATTTTATCACGTTAACAACGTTATTTCAAGGTTATTTAAACCGTGAGTTATGGCAGTCTTTCACTGTCAGTTTCCGATATATTACTTTCCTCTATGGTCAGTTTCCTTCGAAGACTCGAAAGAAAGAACGTGTATTGAGCGCGCAGCTATTATAATAAAATTAAGACTTGAATTTACGAAACTGAGTCATGAATTAGGTGGTTTCCCGCGTGTGAAATTATATACTAACGATTAATTTTATTGAATGCTGTTTTTACATTGATAAGGCCGTGGGAAAGTTCGAATATGATGGATAAAATTAAGTTATTGTGGTCAAAAACCAACCGGTGGCACAAAGGTTTGTAAAATATTTTTTATATCGTAAATTTTATTCAAGCGTAAAATAAACTTTATTGCTGGATTACTTACTTGGCTGTCAAAATTGCATTTTTATTGCTGTTACCTCAGTAGTATTGTATACAATTGGATACTAGATAATGATATCTTATAGGTACTATTTGAGTCTAGATATTATAATTAAATCACTATTGGGGGCTGGTATAATTACTTCCCCATAATTGCTGGGTAAATGCATATTCCTAATTTAAAGTAAGTAGGTAATCATTTTCTGTATGGTCCAAAATTGTTGGTACATTTCAAGTTATCACAAACAGTCAAGTTTTCTGAATCGATTTTGAACTTAAAAATCATGTTTTAGGATTTAAAATCAATTGGAGAAATTTGACAGTTTGGTATAACTTAAACTTTTAAAATGCTTCCTTCTTTACCTTTAAATACACAGAATAACTACTAATTAAATCTTTATACATTACATAAAATTTACATATGTAAGTGGTTTAACATACAAAACAGTATTTTTCACATAATGGCATAAAAACTAATAAATATAATAGGTAGTAATAATAGTAGGTATGCAAAAGATTTGACTTTGGGTTTTGTCATTATAGATTTTTTAACACAACAAAATATTACTTATTTAAAAGAAGCAAACATATTTTAAAACAAGTTTGTTTGCATTTAGTCATTATTCTCAAAAATAGCTACAAAAGCTGTAAAAATACAAATATTGGTAATTAATAAAAGTTGCTTATTTCAAAAACTGCAATGGCCAAGCTAAACAAATATTTAAAGTTATACCACGAAATGTTCAAAACTATTTGAATGCAATATGACAGATGTGCCTGTAGCATAAATAAATAATTTATTTTGTAAGCCAATATGTCACGGTCAGGAAAACCCGAAACATAATTTATTATTCGTATGCTTAGCATTCTGACTTCACAGTTAAAACTTTCCACAGTTGCTGGGTGTTTAACTCATAAGATGTTTGTCTATTAGAAGCTGTTTGCTCAAAGCTCAAAGATTAATTTGCATTAACATTAACATTTTTTGTTGTTTTGAGAGCATTTTTCTTTTGTTTTGTTGTCTTATGAATCTGCCTGCCCAGCTTTTTCCGAACTATGTTTGGATCGGCTCCCAGTCCAGATGCAGCTGAATACCAGTATTTTACATAGAGCAACTGCCTATCTCACCTCCACAACCCAGTGACTGGTCAATACAATACCCCTTGGTAAGACTGGCTGTCAGATTTTTGGGCTTCTGTCCACCCTTAACGACTGTCAAAGATGCACAAATGACAGCCGGGACCAACAGCTTAACATGCTTTCTGAGACACGTGGGGTTCTAATAGGGCTCTGCTAAGTACCTGTATAGATTACATAACTGTATAAGTATTTACAAGTATGGAACATATTTAAAAAAACCACTGAATATTTAAATGTATCAGGGTTTTATCCCTGGCCAGTACTAATACATTTCCTCTTTCTGTATCTTTGTTAATATCATGACGCATAGAAACTTTTATCTCATTTTAATGATATAAATGCTATGCCTACTTTTTGCTGACTCATTGTGACTATGAATTAACTAGAAACTGTGTAGTGCTTAGAAGCATACAACTGAGTCACTCATAATAATTATTGTTTGTAATTCTGACTTTAATTAAATGGTTTTTGCATTATTTGATTCTGAATAAAAGGTACAGATATTTATTGCTAAAAGTTACAACACGCCGTACTAGATACTATTATAAAAAATAAAAAAACTGTACTTCGATACTATAAAAAGATTATTTATTCACACACATAATATTAATAATTAACCTCTTGACATGTTGCCTCTTTGTTGCTAGGACACTATGTGCTAGCAACCCTTATGGAGGGCCCATTATTGAGTGTGCAAGTCACCCCCTGCAATTTTACCTGTACTTTAAATAAAACATTAGTAAGGCGAAGGCCATAGTCTTTCTATAGTCCTAGACAAACAGTTCACTATATGATAACCAATATTTCAATATTGTTGTTTCCATATCCTGCTATAGTCCTAATGCGTAGTGCGAACAGGAATAATCGCCGGTTGGTGCCTCATTTAAATGAAAATGTTTAATTAAAAAGTTGATATTAATAACACCAGTACAAATAATATTTTCAGAGTAAATATTACTTGTTAGCTTGTTGACTCAGTTAATGTAGTTTGACGGATTGATGAAACATGGTGATTTGAATAAGGCAATGAGCGTAATCTATCCATCTTTATAACAAGACAGCTACTATCGGTCAGTCAGGATCTTCAGCATACTCATTACTAATTGAAGCATTCCCTGACATAACTATGACTCCATCAAACGGCAAAATCAATCTGCCCAGCCTTATCAAAACTATGTTGGGGTCGGCTTCCAGTTTAACCGGATGCAGCTGAATACCAGTATTTTACGTGGTTTTATCTGACCTCCACAACCCAGTAACTGGGCAATACGATGCCCCTTGGTAAGACTGGCTGTCAGATTTTCGGGCTTCTGACGACCCGTAACGACTTTCAAAGATGCATGAATGACAGCAGGTACCAACGGCTTAATGTACTTTCCGAGGCACTGAGGAGTTTCGTTATGTAAAGATGGTCACCCATCTACAGACCAACCCCGGCCAGCGTAGCTTAACCTAATGGATCGATCCGACCGGATGTTATTACTTAGCCACGAACGGCAAAAGAAAACATTAAAAGGAAACTGGCGTGACCTAGAACCAAAAATCCTCATTAACCAGCACTAGCCTCGTGTGGTGGATTACGGCCCACTTCCTCTGGAACCTCTGGAAGGAGGACCTGTATTCCAGCAGTAGGAACAGTAAACGCTGAATGTGCTAAACTATTTTAATTTTACCCTTATCTTAAATGATTATTATTCTCTAGGTATAAATAAGTGTGTTTAGTCAAAGATAAGATATAACGTTGCTGAAGTTAAAGATTACATAATGATAACATGATTATGAAAATCACTGTACATTAGTTTTACTTTTTAACTATATGCAAAGCGCTTTAGTGTGCCAATAGCGGTCATTGACCCACCTACATTTTCTAGCATTCTTTATTTAAAAAGCTGAAATATTGCCCGTTATTGCCCTGAACTGTTGTGATGGATAGGTACATGTTCCAAAAACGAAAAATATATTTCATTACCACTGCTCTCAAAACGGTGAAGGAAAACATCGTGAGGAAACCGGCATTATTTTCGTAGAACGAAAAATTCGAAGACAATTGCCATCTACCAAAACGCACAGTCACTGTGCCTACGGACTACGGCCCACTCTGTCTCACAGCCAAGCCTGTGTCCCAGCAGTGGGAACATTATAGGCTGATTATACAGTGTGGTTAAATGAGGGACATACTTTCAGGGGGTAGGTACAGTCAACAGCAAAAGTAGATGATCAAAATCAGAAATTCAATACTAATGAACGGAGAACGCGTCAGAACTTTATGGCGTCGGAGTGATTTAAAAGAATGTGATTGTAAATTATATCAAACATTTACTACTAGTACAGCTGCCATATGTTCGTAATCAGTATTGACTCCAAAAGTTATAAACTCAATTCGCGTCAGAACTAAGATTTTTTTTTCAATACTAATGAACAGTTGAAATCAACAATTATATGATGAAACTGAGGCGACGTAATCATGAGGCAAATAATTCATCCATACTAATTTTTTAATTATCCCAGTAATTTAATTTGTTATGTTTTACGGAAAAACAGCTGAATTGGATATAGACTTGCATATTTAATATCTACCAAATTTCATCCAATTGAACCCCGTAACAAAATAATATGTTCAATAAAAATCATATGCTAGAAACACTTAACTATTTCAATTGCTTTTTTTTGTAACTTCTGTCAAAATGTTCAAAAGTAGCTAATGTGATACAAAACAATATTCAATAAATATTATTATCTTTGCATGGTCGTGAATTTATGGCAATGTTCAAAAGTAGATGATGCGATACAAAATCATAACTCAATGCAAGCAGTGTCAATAGACTAGACTAGACATACAAATATCAGATTCTGAAACATTTCTCCGACATTCGTTTCGCCGTTGAACGGTTCACCGACAGAACGATTCACTTTTCATTTTATCTCCGACAGAACTTTTCAATGACGAATGTTTCGCCGACACAACGATTCACTTTTCATTATTTCACCGATAGAACGTTTCAACGGCGAACAATTCGCCTACAGAACGATTCACTTATTCGTATTCTGTTTAAATGATAGGAATATCCTTCGTGAATCAATATATCTTTACCGCGTTTTGACTTTAACATTACACAATCACTCATTTTTTAACAACAAATCTAAACCTTTTCACTAACACGTTGGTCATTAATTCCGGGCCTATATAATGACGTAATGAGGGACGTTGACAACGTTGGTAAAAAAACTGAGGACTACCCACATTTTCATATTTAATTGTTTTCGTTTAGAAATTAAGCGAACGTGCTTTAATATCAAGTATTTATGTCTATGTTTACCTCAATAATACTAGCATGCATTGTGCATTTAATTTCGAATTATACGCAGACTAGTCGGCAATTATAAAATCCTTCGGAATGACTATGAGTGCAAAGTTTAATTTTATGTATTAGTATTATATTGTATTATTGAGTGTGTTTCTTTAAAACAATAAACCGAAACAGGCCTACATGTTATACCCCAGGGGCAGATGAACAGTTGTGTCGGCGAATCGGTCGCCGGTGAATGGTTCTGTCGATGAAATTTTCCAAAGTGAATCGTTCTGTAGGCGAATTGTTCGCCGTTGAAACGTTCTATCGGTGAAATAATGAAAAGTGAATCGTTGTGTCGGCGAAACGTTCGTCATTGAAAAGTTCTGTCGGAGATAAAATGAAAAGTGAATCGTTCTGTCGGTGAACCGTTCAACGGCGACACGAATGTCGGAGAAATGTTTCAGAATCAAATATCAATCTACCATCCGTTTTTAGTATATTGCAGCCGACTGGGCAAAAGCAATTATTCGAGTTATGATTTTGTATCGCATCAGCTACTTTTGAACATTGACATAAATTCGCGAACATACAAAGATAATAATATTTATTGAATTATCGTTTTGTATCACATCAGCTACTTTTGAACATTTGACAGGAGTTATAAAAAAAAACAATTAATATAGTAAAGTTTTTAAATTATATGATTTTTAATGAACATATGCTTTTTTCGGGGTGCAATTGGATGAAATTTGGCATAATTATATTAAATATATGCAAATCTTTATCAAATTCAGCTGTTTTTCCGTAAAACATAACAAACGAAATTACTGGAATAATTAAAAAATTAGTATATATGGATGAATTATTTGCCTCATCATTACGTGGCCTCAGTTTCATCATTTAATTTTTGATTTCAACTGTTCACTAGTTTTGAAATTTTTTTTTACTTCTTATTTCTGATGCGAATTGTGTTTATAACCTTTGGAGTTATAACTGATCGCGAATATATGGCAGCTGTACTAGTACTAAATGTTTGGTGTAATTTACAATCATATACTTTTGAATCACTCCGACGCCATAGGTACAGTTCTGACGCGAACTCCGTTCACTAGTATTGAGTTTCTGATTTTGATAATCTACTTTTGCTGTTGACTGTACTATAGTCATGAAAATAAACAACTTTGACTAGTGAACTATACCTGCAATCATGAAAAACAAATCAGCTGTTCAGTACATTTATGTTCGCATGATTTGTCAAAGTGTTTGGAACAGCTGTTATTTTTTTTTTCATATTTCAGAGTTGGTCTCAGGGATAAAGTTTTTGATTTCCATGAGTACTATAGGTACAATCTGAAAGTAAGTCTCTCGTTTAACCTAACACTGTATAAGTATGACCATGGCCGAGTTGTTACACAGATTTGGTCGATCTGGATTAAACTCGACTTAGCAGTCAAGTTTCATCCAGATCTGATTATGAGTTGTTCACTTACAAACATTTTCATTTTAAAACTTTAAAGATAAGTAAATATAACTTTAGATAATCTAAGTATTTAATCAAAGTGATTAATCTTTATCACACTGCACGCACACTGCGTTGCCTCTATACAAAATGCCTATAATTTTTGAGATCATATTGATATTCATATCGTTTGTCAGATTTATATTGTAAAGATCAGAATGAGTGTCTTATTAAAAATTGCAGTGATAGCCTAGTGGGGTGACCGTCGGACTGCCAAGCCAAGTTATAGGTCTCGAGTCCGAACCCAAGACACGCATCTCTGATTTTACGGATTCATGTGCGTATTGTATAATTATCACTTGCTTAAAAATCGGTGAAGGAAAACATCATGAGGAAACCAGCATGTCTGAGAGATATTTGTCAACAGTATGTGAAGCTAACTCAGAGGCCCATGGGCAGCATAAAAAGTCTGACACCAGGTTAGTCACGAACCACATGAAAAGAAGAACCATCACCAACCACCACCACCAACAAAACATTATCCCATCTGAGAATCGAACCCAGGACCTCACGCTCAGCAGTAGCGCTTGCGACCAATAGACCAACGGGGCAGTCAAAATCAAAAGTCATTTATCCAAATTTGGCAAAGAACCAGCAGTTCTTAGACGCCAAAATTACATAAGGTAGTCCTCAAAAATGCCCGCTGGTCACCACTTCTTAGGGTGCATTTCACCAATGAAACTGAAGGATATCAGCAAATATACCTGGTTTAAGGGCTGTCGGTTTCAGTAATTTCTGTGGAATATTGACACTGACAGGTCTTTATCGCAGTTTAGATGTGCTGGTCGCGTTCAGTTTTATTGCTGAAATTGGCCCTTAGTGCTTTAGCTAGGAAGTAGTGGCGCAACGAACTCCCCAGCTGGAAATTGAGTCCTATCAGCTAGATAATTATCTGCAAATTGATTAAAATACCAATCACCTACTCCGGTACACGGAAACATTATCTGCACGTTCAAAGTTCATAACAGATGGCACGACTCATTAGTAATGACATATAAATAACTGAATGACATTATTCAAGCCTGCCTAGGTCTCGATGACGTATAGAATAGTTAAGGCTGCAAGGTCATATTATGCAAGGTGGATTCGCGCCACAACACTTATTTCAAATCGTTTGTGGTGCGAGCTCCGACTCATCACATCGAGACCTTCCTCAAAGAAGAGCTTTGGCCGAAAGGTGTCGTGTATCGGCGACTCCGCGGAAGGCTACGCGACACCTCGCAGCGCAACATGGCGCCGTCACTTCGTGTACAATAGTTTTTATATGTATGATAGTCTGTAAGGTATGGTATATGTTATGGGTTTTTGCTACCTGAAATAAATGATATATTGTATTGTTGTTATTATCTACCAACCCGCACTGAGCCCTAATGGTGGATTAATGCCCCACTTCTCACCGAGAGAAGTCCCATGTCCCAGGCAGTGGCGTAACTATAGGGTGGCAGGACTGGCAAATTGCCACGGGCCCCCGGACTGACGGGGCCCCCGGCCCGAGAGGCTGCAAGCTCAAAAGTGACCTAACATTTTTAACAAAATTTAGTAAAAAATATAAATTTGTGGCCTCAGGAAATGGATTTGCCAAGGGCCTCAGATGGTGCAGTTACGCCACTGGTCCCAGGATTGGATCATAGCATAATCAGCCTATGTACGACATATTCATGGTACTTGTATTCCTAATAGTAGGTACGTCTGAAGATAAATGTTTTTATAATTTTTAATGAGTTTAAAGTCCAACCTCTTTAGATCTACCTAAAAGATCGCTATTGTACTTGCGGCTAAAAAAACTTAGGGTTATTAACCTTTGATCTTGGTTGGTATTGTGATGTAATGATTATTATAGTTTCTAAAGAAATCATCAGTCTTCACGCTTTGGAAGCGTGCGACCTGAAGCGGAACAATAATGCGCTATTGTACAGACGCCAGCACGTCAAAGTATCCCAAACTGTCAAATATTCCCAATTGAACATGAACCTTCTCGTTTTGTAATAAAGTTGAAAATCTTTCAAAGAAATTTGACAGATTGGGGAATCTTAATGTGCTGGTCTCTGTACATACATACAAGTGCAGTTCACGATAAAATTTTAATGTGTAATAAACATTGTCATGTTCTTTTTACATCGTTCGTTTACCTACATATAATTATAAACTCACAATTAATAATAATGTAAATAACTAACTAATAATTTTACTAATAACAATTTAACAATTTTTTGTATAAACATATTTTAAAATGTACATTTATAAATGAACTAAGGGAATATATAATATTAATATATCAAAAACTGACCCCCCTTCCTTTCGCTCTGGGTGGAGCGGAAAGGACTGTCACACTTTTACTGACAAAAACCCATCCATGTTCCTTCCGTAGCCCTTTATGTTCCGGGGTAGCGGTAACCCTTTCGGACAATCCCGCTTACCCGGCAATAATATTTATCTAATAACTAATAAATTCGATCTGTTCCAGTGTTCTTCGTCTTTCTCATGGTAGAGTTGAGGGTCGTGCCCGGAGGTCAGTTTGGCTTCGAGTGCAATGACCCCGCGCTCTCACACCCCTTTAACGGGGACACGATCAGCTTCAAACTGCTTCTGGCCACTACTGTGCTCTTACCCTTGGCTGTTGTAAGTAGACTTATTCAAATACGAGTACCTACTATACTTAGGCACTGTTCGATTTTCAACTCTCGGTGCTGAGTCGAAAGTTGTAAGTAATTTTACATTAACTGTAGCACTTCGTCCGCGACTTCGTCTGCATGTATTTTTTAAATATAGTAGAAAAACAAAGTAATACAAACTTCATGATTTTGATGGAAATCGGTCCAAGATGGCCGCCGCCACAAAATGGCGGATTATATATTTTGTCACTCCCCTACGGTATCAAATGAAAGGTCTTGATTTGTACTACTCACTATGTATACTCTTCAAAAATATCCAAATTTAAATATTATAATAATAGAATTTAAATTTAAAAAAACCCCCAACGCAACCCTAAAAAATAATACGGCTGCGACTATAATGTTGCGACGGGGTACCGTATAATTATGCAGATAGTTAAATTAAGGGTCTGACTTACTTAAGGGTCTGATCGCGTTCAGTTTCATTGGTGAAATTGGCACTTAGCCTTCAACAAAAGATAGACAACTCGTGTAAGACTGTTAGCACCGAATAGGTATTCACCAATTAATATTTTAATTTTGCAGATGTTATTAGTAGAGAGGATATACCACAACGACAAGACAGTGAAGCACAAGCAAGCAATATGTTGGTTCAAAGAGTTCCTGTTCGGGGTCATGGTGAACCTCGTCATAGTGCAGACGCTGAAGCTCATAGTGGGGTCTCCGAGACCCCACTTCTTTGATACTTGCAGCCCTAAGGAGGCGTTGACATGCCAAGGGTAAGGTTTTATTTGGTACTAGCTGCTCCCGCGAGATTTTACCCGCTGCTTGGCTCCTATTGGTTGAAGCGTGATGTTACACAGCCTAAAGCCTTCCTCGATAAATGGACTATCCAACACAAAAATATTTTTTTCAAATCGGACCAGTCAGTAGTTCCAGAGATTAGCGCGTTCAAACAAACAAACTCTTCAGCTTTATAATATTAGTATCTCTTTAGCATAAAATAATCACGCCTGTAATCCCCGAAGGATTAGGCAGACCTGTAGGTCATATTAGCCGCAGAACCGATGACCGTTGGGGTAGACGTTTTGTAAATGTGGTTTGGGAATTTTAAAACGGCAAAAACGTCTATTTTTCTTTTGGATTTTTCTATGAACTATTGTAAAGAAAAGACAACGTCTGTTGTCCATTTAGTATTCATATAATACGCGAAAATCGCGTACTCGCGAGATAATAGTTTTTGGTTATGACGCAGCCTTAGCTTTTTTTAGTTCCAAATATAAAATACAATATATTGACGGTAGTATCTCTTTTCCAGGACAGAATACGTATCAAGTTACACTTGCACTAAGGCACATTGGTTAAATCAGTCGGACCGGAGTTTTCCTTCAGGCCACACGTCGCTTGCAGTGCACACGGGAGTGTTCCTGGCTGTAAGTATTATTATTTGCCAACAGATTATTGAGATGTGCCTGTCCCGTAAGGGAGCAGTAAACTGGAAAAGTAAACCAATCGGTTATCATTTAAAGTGATGGCATCCCAGTGCTGATGTGCTGCATTCATTTTCTCTGCTGATCGTTCTTCTCTACCGATCCTTATTTTTCCTGTATTTTATACTTATTTTCGTGTTGTCTATCCCATGTTGCATCTGCCATGTTTTCTCTCTGCCTCATCCAAGGTTGACCGGAAGAAAATACCTCAGACGCTAAGCCCGCCTTTATACGATACTAGCTGACCCGACAAACATTGTCCTATCTTATTTATGATACCTACCCTACCTAACTACCCTACCTATCCTGCCTACCCTACCTACCTACCTACCCTACCTACCTACCTACCCTACCTACCCTACCTAGGTCCGTCTCGTGGTTCTAAGCTACCTCCCTACAAATTTTCAGCCAAATCGGTTCAGCCGTTTCTGAGTTATAGATAGTGTAACTAACACGACTATCTTTTATATATATAGATTTTTTACTTGTGCATAAAGTTTTGATAAATAAATTATTATTTGTAAAAAAATTGTTCCCACATAGAAATAATAGATACCTCGGACGTATCATACCCAAAACTGTCGTATAAAATCGTGATTTTGAATACGTTTGGATTCAGAAGCGTACGTACCTTGTTATTTTTTTCAAGTCATCTAAAACATATTTAAAAGTACCATTTTTAGGAAGATACTAACGGTCGTCAGCACACCACGTTGCCACCAACTATCAAATTTATGTTTTAAAATCATTTCAAGAAAATTTACAGTTTGGTACAACTTGATGCGCTAGCGACCGTACCTTGAAACCTTGAAATGAGTTAACCGTTAATGAGTGTGTCATGTTCTACTGTGTTAAAAAAAAGACTTAAATAATAGAATAAATGTCTCAAGGATTTTGTTAGTTTTATGATGAAATACAATCACTTTGATCACAAGACACAGGATCAGATAGATAAATAAAATGACAGCAGTGGTGGCTCAGTGGTAACGGCCGGGACTTAAGAGTTGTTGGTCGTGAGTTCGATCCCAAGCAGGCACTTTACTTCCTATTCATAATTTCATCACCACTGCTCTCAAAACGGTGAAGAAAAACATCATGAGGAAACTAGAGTAACGGTGGAGTTTCTTGCCCATTCTTCTCCACACGAAACTACCTTTTGGAAGGGGCGACTAGAATCAATTCTATTTCTTGTTCATTTTGACGTTCAAAAGTGCCATTCTTGTGCCTATTTGAAATAAATGTTTTGACTTTGACTTAGAACTTTCTCAAATCCAAAATTCTAAGACATGTGACATCTACCGCATTAGACACGTGTTGTGGATAACAGCCCACTCCCCCTCACTGAAAGTAGGCCTGCGTCCCAGCAGTGGGAATGTTACGCTGTGGGAGTGGGCTGATTAGCTTTTACGGAAATATCAAGTTCCCTCTCCAGGGCTAAAACCTGGTATTAATTGATGAAAAAAGGATTATAAAATTTAGGCTTTCATGTATTCTTTCGGCATTGGTCAAGTCATATCGCTTACTTTTAACAGATTGAAAACATGGTAAATACGGTATACATCGTTCCTCTAGTGGTCGCAAGCACTACTGCAGGTATTATAGTATGTTAAGTTATGTATATATATACCGTTGCTTGAAACGCTACAGGCCTTCACATGATTACCGTCACCTAAACTATATCAAAATAACATTTCGTTTCATTTTAGTACTATCTCCATCGCCGAACAAGCGGTTCTGTCAGCAGTAAGATCCTCATCATGCAAGTGCTCTGCGTGGCTGCGGCGGTCCTGTGCGGCGTGTCCCGCATGACGGACCACCGGCACCACTGGTGGGACGTGCTGGCGGGGGCGGTCATAGCGGCGCCCATCTTGGTGTGGACTGTGAGTACTTATTGTTTTGTCACGATAAAAACTCTTTATAATGTCAGCGGGATTGTCCGAAAGGGTTACTGCTGCCCCGGATCACAAAGGGCTATGGAAGGAAAATGGATGTGTTTTAGTCAGTAAGAGTCTGACACTCACTTCCGCTCCACCCAGAGCGGGACGAGACATTTGATACTCAATCTCCAAAGCATTTATTTGAAATAAACCCATTAAATGCACTTTTGAATTGTCGAGGGGTCGGTCAGTCAGAAAGATGAAGCAAGTTGCCCATTCCAAAGCAGTAAGTACCTATGGAGAAGAACGGGCAAGAAACTACATGGACACTCTTTAAAATCAAAATATGTTTACAAAAACTGGGTTACATCATTGATGTTGAAATATACATGTTAGAACGATGTAGAACGTAAAAAAGCATCCATAATTAAAAGCTTTAAATAACACAATTCAAAATTAAATTAATTATTTTAAAAAAGCCGTGGCAGCAAAGACTTGTCCAGTCCCGCCTGTTCACGAACATGACGCATGGATTAGCACCATTCAGTTCAACCATTTTGAAGGAATTAAATGATCCAACACACGCGCAACCATCAGCGAGGCATTTCCCACTTTAAAAAAAGAAGAGATAGAATAACGTCTTCCAACTGAAAACCTTCGTCAAGTTGAATAATATTTGAAAAAATCGCCATTTTCAACGACCAAAAGTTGGAACTTCACATTATATTAACCTTTCTCAGATCAACTCCCTTTGCGGTAACTTCGAATGTGCCAACAAGACTTCAACAGCCGGCGACCCGACGAGTATCGACACGGGTGTCGCCAACGTGCCCCTTGTCAACAAGGAGACGTAACTAATTTATTGTAGTATTATTAGTAATGACGCTAGCTGTAATTGTTAACGCGAAAAACCAGTGCGTTTATGTGTGCTGGTATCGATAATATTATATGTTTATTTGAGATACTGGTATCAAACATACTGGTATCATAAATATTTATAGCGAAAATACTGGTATCAAAAAATTGGTATTGAAAATACTGGAATCAAAAATACTGGTATAAAAAATACTGGTAACAAAATTACTTGTATCAAAAATACTGGTATATCAAAAATTCCTATAAACTCAATGTTACGGTATTTTCAACATAAGGGAATGCAAAATACGGATATCCAAAATACTGGTATTTAACAGTATTCTAAAAAAAACAAAGTTTTTAAAATACTTGTAAATTCAAGATACTGTTATGCTTCACAGCCTTAATCATTTAAGGCAGTGAAGCTACTTCAGTGCTTATAAAGAAGGTTTTAGATTTAGAATAAGGAATAAAAACATTTTAAAACCATAGACATTGCCTTAAAAGTACTGATGACGAATTTAAAACTAAATAATTCTGAAATTAAATACGTCTATTTATAACTGACAGCTGTAGTGGCCCAACGGGCGCGACTTACTGGTTGTAAGTCCTAGGTTTGAAACCCGATAGGCACTTTATTTATTTGCGTAAATAATTACATAAATGATTAAAGAATAAAGAGAGAAAATATTTTTCCATACAATGCTGGTCATTGTATTCATGTCGAAGTAAAATTCATGAGAGAAACATATAATTTTAGTGTAATTTATTTATTTTGATTATTAAGAATTTTCTGGTATTATTTTGTGATCATAGAACTTGGTTTTCAGAGATTAATTTAAATGATAAATACATTAAATGTAAATTGTGGGTACGAATATTTAATTTAGATTTAAGTTAGTGAAAATTGTGTTATTTTTATTAAATACGCAATCATTTTAGATAAATAATTATAATTATTACTGCTAAACATATATTTATATTTTGACGGCACTAGAGCACCAGCTTATTTAGGTAGGTATATTATTCAAAACAATACACGGTGATTTTTAATTCACTATTAACCTTTCAGGTCGTGACGTGACAGACCTATGATTATGAACAACTTTCACTATCATGGGTACTGCCACGCCCTGAAAGATTAATATTGAATTAAAAATCACCGTGTATCATACATAAGACATTTACACAGTTAGGAACACAATTTTTTTGACAGCAACAACATTGTACTGTAACTAAGAGAATATATGATATTATTAGTAAGTGCCAATTTTACAAATGAAATTGAACGCGATCAGTACATCTAAACTGCGTTCAAGAGCTGTCAGTCAATATTACACGACAATGATGACACTGACATTTCTTGAACGCGTTGAAATCCGCTCTAAGATTCCATACAGTAAGTCATAAGTTTATAAATAAACGTTTAAACGACAAAATATATCGTTACGAGTGAATATTACACGGCAATGATAACTCTAACGGCTTTTGAACGCGGTATCGATGTACTGATCGCGTTCAATTTCAATGGTGAAATCCGCTCTAAGATTCCATACAGCAAGTCTTTACTTGTGACTGTGATCAGCAAAACTAAACGATATTATTATAAAACCTCTTTGCCTGTCCAAAAGTCTTTTTGCAGCATTTTTATCCTGCAAGTACTTTGACTTTTTTGGACTACAAGTACAATACACCTTGTGCAAAAATTTCCAAGATTGCAACTTGCGCAAGTTATACCATATTGTCTTGCATGCAAGTTCTACTTGTGCAAGTAGAAAAAACGCAGTAAATGTTATTACCATTTGTAAACAACGCCAAATAGTACATTCAGTATCTACATACTAAAGAAATAATAATCATAATTTTTGTACGAGATATATTATTATTTTTTTATCACGTGTGTATTAAAGGTGGTTTATTTTTAAGAGCTGTGTTTTATTTCACTTTTAATAATTGGACCCTTAAATGATTTTACCTGCTAACTCGTATTTATGTCATCATCATCATTACTCTCCTGCGGTTATCCCAATTTATTTGGGACGGCGCAACATGTCTTTTACTTCCACACTATTAATCGGTATCTCGGTAGTCACTCCTTTTCTAGCCATATCATCTTTCGCACAATACATCCATCGTGTCTTTGGTCTTCCTCTAGTTCTAAAGTTTTGAGTATGAAAACATTTTCTTCATTCCTCCGCCTAACATGCTCATACCATAACAACCGATTCCCACACAACTTTTCAGTCACCAGCGTCACTTTCAGACTTCCTCTTATATAGGTACTCATTGCTTATTCGATCCAATCGCGTAACACCACACGTCCCTTTTTAAGAACTGTGTTTTATTTCAGCTTTACCATAATAATTAGACGCTTAAATGATTTTACCTGCTGACTCATATTTATGTATTTTAGAAAAAGTGGCCTATTATCTATTTTTTTTATCGAATTAAAAACTGTTCGAAACATCTTAAATTATTATCATTCAAAAATATGTTCATGCAACTTATTTATTGCTTTTAAGTGCAGTGAATACACCCACAAATACTAATTATACGTTTGTCAAACTTCAAAACACGAAATTCGGTATTTAATTACGTAAACGCTAGATAATTACACCTTCATAATGCTCACTGACTCCATGCAATATAATTATCGGTTCTAACAACAGATAATTACAGTAAATAAGAACGGTTCCGATTCAAAACAGAACATTTCTTCGAGATCTTATTAAAAATGCAGTAGATCGTGACTTGAGGAAAGCGTTCGGCACTGTTGACATAATTAATTTTCCCATAATATTATTTATCCATCACTTATTACAGTTTTGATTCATTCTTTGTCTGTATACTGTCGGTATTCAACATGAAAATGAATCTCCGGGCTTTGATTTTGGTTTTTGTTATGTTAGAAAATGAGGTGTCCTCCAAGAGTCCATCTTGGGTCCACTTCATTAAAAGTTACGTTGAGAACGAAGAGAAACCTACTATATTGATTTTTTGCGACCTTTGCTGGAATAAAAGTAAGCGTTGCAATTATTTGCAATTAATGGAATCACAATCAGAATGTATTTTATATACTAATACGAATATGTAGAAAGTGGCTGTCTTTAAAAAAATGTTTTATCTGTGTTATGTTCATCTAAATCTATTTCCAATGTAATAATACTTATTAAAATATTCACAGATGTTATTGTAAATTTAGCAAAAGAATTATCAAAGATTGGAAGCAGATCATCAACGTCAATGGAGGTTGACTCCAAATATTATTATCATAATTTACTGTATCTTATTGACCTGGACTGTCCAAAAGCAGAGGAAATCATTGCTTTGGTAATTATTTTGGCTTTGTTTGTTGTTTTAAAGATGCAGTAACTTCCGGCTTATCGACGTCGATCGTAGAACTCAATTGTTGAGTTCTTCGATTATGATTTAGAGCGATCAACATAGACCGGTCGAAGTCGCTCGATTGCAATCTAGTGGCAACTCATAATATCTCACTTTTGTAATTACAATTTACTACTGCAACGTACCCTTTGTGTACCCAAAGTCTCAAATTTGCAATATGCATCTGAATATTTAAGCAAAAACATCAATACCTAACTTAAAAATATTTTTATTAGTCACATTATATTTATTAATTTCGCTTGCAAGCTTATAAGTTAAAACTAATCGTTATTTTGAAGGCAATAAAACGCAACTTGTTCCGTTCACCTTACCGCTGGCTGGTTATCTCGGCTTGGTCGAAGGACGCAAAGATGGCTGCTTTATGGAATAGCCCAATACTGGCCGATAGTGACGTGGTGCTGGCCACGGGGACTGGCCGCTTTTTCAAAATAATGGAACGTGAGTAGAGGGTGCAGACAGTAAATAAGTATTCGATCTCTTTGTGTAGGACCTCTTTCGGGGAAGTACTATCACCATACTTATTCAGCCGCCGAGCCGTCATATTACCAACTGCTACCTGCTTTCATTTGAAGAGAAGCCTACCCATTTTTACAGTTCGATACAGTTGACTTGGCTGTACGCCGATAACAAGCAGGCTGCCCAAATTGTAGTCAATTGGCACCTGCATTACCATAGGCAAAGGCATCACAGAGTGCACCGCCATCACAAAGCTGTATCATAAATGCCTGTAATGACACTGGCACCATATACCCTTCTAATCGGAACACAAGGCAGCACTACTTAGAGGCAGCAATAAATATGGTGGGAGTAGTTCCTCGGACGAGCTAGCCTACAATTTGCTACAAATACTTATATACGGTTCTTACGTTCCAAAGTCCATAAGTCTTCACCCAACGGCTCCATGATATCTACCGTTCGAGGCTACTACAACGGCAGCCTGGTGGACGTACGACCCCATCGGGAGCAGTTCCGCAGACGCCGTGATGTCATGGGACATACCATCACCATGTCCAACGTCATTCAGGACAGCAACACCACGCAGTACCATCTGCTGAAGGAGGATAGAATGTGAGTGGGAGATTTGTTAATTAATTCTGGAGACGACCTAAACCGTAAATCGTAGCGTAAAGCTGCCCCGATCGCTATAACAAAGAGTATGGAACCCGTAGAATCTATGAAAACACACGTATATGGCGCCATTGCCACGTGATGCTGCGGTCTAACGGCGACTCCCGATCGCAAACCGGTGCAGCGGTGTAGTGCCGTCATTGGCTGTTACCTACTAACAAACGTTGTTGTTTTGTTCGACAAATGACTATCGCGAAATTTAAGAACAGAAGTTGACGCCGCGTTCGATATTGGGTATGTGCCAGGGTAGTCAATAACAGAAGAATTTGTAATAACGTGATTTCGAAATATTAAAATGTGACGTCACGGATTTTTGGAGTCAAATGGAATACTTATTATACGTTAAGTGCAATTTTACAATTATATCCTCGTATAATATTTAATTTGTGTGCGGTGATGGCAGTTTTTAAGACGATCAGTCATTTTTCTATGTGATTTCATATTTTATTTTTGACTGTGTCAAATAGCCAATTGGCGCTTGCGGTTGTTGTTATCCGCAACGCCGCCGACGATAGACGCTGGCTGTTTGTCATCTCGTTGCCTTCGAAAGTGAAGTGTACCTAAAAGTTTTAATTTTTGAAGTCATATTCATAGACGCCAGCCTCTCCGGTCCAACAACGAGGTACACTTTGGATGTTGTCTTTTTTTTCTGATACAATAATAAAGTGCTTACGACGGCCATTTTAATATTCACATTCCTAATATTTGTAACTGAGTGAATATATCATCTAAATAAATCTTTAGTAATTTTTATTGTCGCTACAATTTTGTGTAGGGAACCACAATACGACAGCATAGCTAAGATCAGCTGGATGAACGTGAGGCTAGCGTTGCAGATGTTGAACGCTACGCCTGGGGCCGTGTTCAGTTACCGCTGGGGATTCAAAGTCGATGGTCAGTGGTCGGGCATGATTGATGACCTGTATTCTGGAAGAGCGGATTTGGGTAAGTCTGTTTGAATTTATTCGTAGTTTATTGTGTACAGGATCTACTATGTTTTTAAAGTGAGGGTAGTTCGTTGTTCAGCAAATTCACTACCGTTTTAAATTGTCCGTAGGTAGGTCAAATCACAACCGTCATTCTTTCACAATTTGTATGAAAGGCGGCATATAACACGGCAAATAAACGAAGAGTGCCAACTTGCTTAACAATTAATTTCCCTAACTGTTTGTACTTACTTACACAAGAAACCTAAATAACTCCAACTTTCCAGGCACAAACTGTGTGGTATCAGACTTGGAGCGCCTGGACGCGGTATCCTACACAGACAACCTAGCCCCCTTCAGGGTCCGCTTCATATTCCGCCAGCCCCCGTTGCCGTACGTGGCTAATATTTTCTCCATGCCTTTCTCCAAGAACGTGTGGATAGCTGTGTCTGTGTGTGCCTTGCTTTCTACTGCGACTGTATACCTGGCTGCGAAATGGGAAGCTAAAGGTGGCAAGGTAAGATACTTTTGCATTTTATTTTTGGAATAAATAATACTAAAGTGTTGTGACCGTTGGACTGCCAAGTCATAGGTCTCGAGTTCGAATCCAAGGCACGCACTGCTGACTTTTCGGATTCATGTGCGCATTTTGTAATTGCCACTTGCTTATAAATCGGTGAAGGAAAACATCGTGAGGAAACCGGTATAGTGAGAAATATTTCTCAACAGCATGTGAAGCTAAGTCAGAGGCCCATGGGCAGCATAATAACTCTGTCACCAGGTTAGTCACTATTTCACTAACCACACGAAAAAAAAGAAAGGAATAAATATTTTATTGCATAGTTACGCACTTAACATAAAATCTCGCCTGTATTTGCCAAAAGTTTAGGCGAGGTGCACCCACATTTCGCCAGTATGTTTAAGAAGTCACATGTAATATGCTGCGATCCCATTGCCATCAACCAGGCACGAATCCAGACTCCAGGCTGCTACTGATAAGCGGGATTGTCCGAAAGGGTTACCGCTACCCCGGAATATAAAGGGCTAAGGTAGGAACATGGATGGGTTTTAGTCAGTAAAAGTTTTGACACTCCCTTCCGCTCCACCCAGAGCGGGAGAAGTCAATGGATGATTGCCCAACCTCAAAAAAAAGGTTGCTACTGAGAAACTCCAGGTAGAAAACCCAATAATACCTTGCCCGACCCGGGAATGGGTGCATGATCTCATGCTCAGCAGTAGCGCTTGCTTTTAGACCAACGAGGCAGTTTATTTTTTTTTTAATTTCCACATCTTTTCATTTTCACTTTTTTACGTCACAGGCTCTTAATAAAAATTGTTGTAGAAACTTCATCATTTGCGTTCCAGGGTCCAACACAATTGGACAGCGTAGGCGACGCGATGCTACTGACGTGCTGCGCTATTGGTCAGCAGGGCTGTGCCATGGAACCTAGGAAGCTATCAGGTTATAAAAATGGTTAACGTAAGCCCTTTAATTGTGATTGGTTAGGAAGACGCATGCGCAGTGCGCAGCATAATCAACGAATGTTCCCACTGGTGGAACACAGGCCTTCTCTCTATGACACGCGGGCTCAGTTCGGGTTGGTAATGTCACAATATGTCTTTACCGTTTTTAAAGCAGTGGTGATAAAATACCTACTATAAACAAATGCCTGTCTGGGTTCTACGACTTACTGTGTGAATGAATGACTGACTACCTTTACGCATAGTTGCGTCTTGTTGTGTTCGCGGTAAAGTATCAAGAATCCGTAAGGGTTACGATCAGGTTAAGCTCTACGCTTACCGGGACCGTGGATGAGTGAGCTTCTACTTACTACTTCATACTGAGACTCCGTGCCGGAAAGCTCGTTAGGCCGTTAGTCCCTTTTTGTAGATGTTACACAGTTCTTACGAGTAGTCAAAACCTGAGAACATGGTTGGTAAGTTATGTATCTCGTTTCGGCGATACATATCAAGGTGTTTTTTTTTGTAGCATTACACGTCAATCGTCATGTTAGCCTTGTAGGTTAGGAAGTAAAAAACTTCGGCGTTCCCACTATGCTTAGGTATGTGTCACAACGTACAGGTCGCATGATGGTGTTCGTGCTGTTCACGGCGCTGATGGCGCTGTACGCGGCGTACTCGGCCAACATCGTGGTGCTGCTGCAGGCGCCCTCCAACTCCATCCGCAGCCTGCCGCAGCTCGCCAGAGCCAAGATCACGCTTGCAGCCCACGATGTCGATTATAACCATTTTATTTTTAAAGTTAGTAGTGATTATTATCTTGGCACCATCACAACTATTTAGCTGAAAAATAAGAACATGGCCTCCCGCAAGCGTCGCCATTTTGACTAATCCTATGCCTAGCATCTAGCGGTTTACCGCGACCTTCACCAGGTCATCAGTTCACTTAAGGAGGGCCTACACATGCTGCGTTTATGTTTTCGGGTATTCCATATGGAGATAGTCTTCTGTTTATAAAGACTTATTCTTTTCCTAGCATATCCCACAAACCTTCACGCCTGTAATCCCCCAAGGGTTAGGCTGTGGTACACTCACATTATGCTAGTCCCATGTAATAAGGTGCGGTCCTTTTTGTCCCGACTCCGGGCTGGTACTGAGAAATTCCGGATGGACTATCTTGGCCGGATAGAAAATCGTTCTCGATTAAATGAATTCATTAAACTCATCACAAGATTATAGCCCGTCCGTTTCTGAGGTAGCTGCGCGGTGCGGGGGAGTGTGGTGCCGCGACGCGAGAGCTCACTGATTCGTCCACTTGTGACAAGTCACCCCTGCCGCGCTACCTCAGGAATGGTCTGTGCTAAGCGGTCGTTTCAGCGGGATTGTCTAAATTGTTGAAAAAAACAAACTATACTTCAAAGAGTATTTATTCACACGCATAATATTAATAATAATGTTAATAACCTCTGGATATGTTGGCCGTTGTTGCTACGACACTAAGTGCTAGCAACCGTTTTAGAGGGCCCATAATTGAGTGTGCAAGTCACCCCCTAAAGGCATACCGCTACCGCGGAACTCAAAGGGCTAAGGAAGGCATATGGATGGGATCTAGTCATTAAGAGTCTGAAACTCCCTTCCTCCACCCAGTGCGGGAGAGGTCATGGGGTCATTTGATGATTTTACACCCTCAAAAAAAATTACTAATCGGTCGAGCTGTAGATCTGTTGTTATTGTAATTTTCGACCTGTTCTAGTTGTTTAGAGATCCAATACGTGACCTGGTGTACGAGCGTATTGATCCAGAGAAGGGGGAGAAACATTTCTACGACATTGACGAAGGTGTTGAGAGAATCAGACAGGTAAATTAATTAATATTTATCAGTATCACTTTGTTTTTATTATGTAGCAGCATGGCAAGTAGACGCTGTTTATAGTTTAGAAAATGAACGTTGTCCAGAGTACTTTGGATAAGGTTGTCGTGACGTCCAATTTTTTTTTTCGGCCAAACTGTTTCATGTTATGTACTTACAAAGAATTTACAAATATTTCAATAAAACTTTTGAATTTACTGAAATTCATTGTCTACAAAACCCCATTCAAAAGGAATAGGCTCGTGCATTACCGATAAAGCACGGATGTCACAGCAGCAGCCAAAAATGCATTATATACGGACAGGCAACGTGTTAAAGCGTATGGACTATTCCTAGCAACTGCATTGTAGAGGTCTGATACTGGTATTAAGCTGCATTCGGTCAGACTGAAAGCTGACCTCAACATATTTGGGAAAAGGCTTGGCTACAAAGTTTAGATAACAGTTGCATAATGAATTCAATATGCTTATCCTTCTCATCATCCAGGGTCTGTTCGCGTTCCATTCAATCGTGCAACCAGTATATCTTCGCATAGAGCAAACCTTTCTGGAGACGGAGAAGTGTGACCTGATGGAGGTGGACTTCCTGAACAGCTTCGATGCCTTCGTGCCTGTGAGGAAGGGATCGCCTTATTTGGAGCTGTTTAGAGTTGTGTGAGTCGATATTTATCTATACTTAATATTATAAAGAGGAAAACTTGGTTTGTTTGTTTGGTTGTAATGAATAGGCTCAAAAACTACTGGACCGATTTTAAAAATTCTTTCACCGTTGGAAAGCTTAGTTTTCTAGGAGTAACATAGGCTACTTTTTATCCCGGGAAAAATAACGGGTCCCACGGGAAAGACCACGGGAGCGAAGCCGCGGGCAAAGTGCTAGTGCTATATATTAACGTTTGTTTTGCGTTTCGTGTTTGAAGTAAGGGAAACCCTAAATAATTATAGTCGTAACAATTTGTCTCCAAAACTTTAGCTGTTTAGATTTTCACTGGAACTTGGGTGTGTAGATGACCGCACGTAGAAGGTAATAATGATTATTTTGCTATCTTTAACCTTTTGACCGCCACAGTCGTGTATAGACGACAAACCAAAATGTGCCCAGCACGCCACGGTCGCGACTGGGTGACAGAATTAAAGGATAAATTCGGAGCTTGGCGCTGAGGGCACGCTTTATCATTTTTCACGTGGCGGTCAAAAGGTTAAAAGTTTTGCTTAGCGGTCCATTAGGATTATAATGCACTTCAGAGGTGCAAGATCTAGATAGACGCGTTCCCTCTTTTTTACCCGAAGTTTTGGTTGGCTGAGTAAGTTTATGTCTTCTGGAGAATAATGTATTATTTAATTATTTATTTATGTTGCTCTAAAACCATTACAATGCCAGAAAAACCTCTGGTTAAACTTAACCCGTTAAAACCCGTAAGGATGTAAGTGCACATTTAATCTATTTAAGAAAATGTGAAAGCCCACTCATCGATACATTCACTCACACACGAATCTAAAAAACTACTGCACCTAAGAAGATGAAATTTGGCACAGAGCTAGATTATCAGTAGGAGACATTAGATAATAAAGGATTATAGGAAACTCCTGCAAAGGGGTAAAATAGGGGGTTGAAGTTTGTATGAAAAAATTACAACATTGACGCGGGCGGAGCCGCGGGCAGCAGCTAGTTTTATAATCTTATATATATAAAATTTCCATGTCACAATGTTAGTTACCGTACTCCTCTGAAACGGCTTGACCGATTTTTATGAAATTTTATATGCATATTCAGTAGGTCTGAGAATCGGCTAGTTACTATCTATTTTTCATACCCCTAGGTAGGTAGGGTAGGTAGGGTAGGTCGTGTAGGTAGGGTAGGTGGGGTAGGTAGGGTAACTAGGTAGGGTGGGTAGGGGAGATGCGGTAGGTAGGTAAGGTAGGTGGGGAAGGTAGGTAAAGTAGGTGGGGTAGGTAGGTTATGTAGGGTGGGTAGGGTATGTAGGGTAGGTAGGAAAAGGTAGGTAGGTATCATAGTTAAGGCAGGACGACGTCTGCCGGGTCAGCTAGTAATTTATATCTTCCAGCTTCAAACAAATCCGCGAGTCCGGCATCCAGTCAGCTCTAACGAAGCGCATCCAAGTTCCCAAGCCACAATGCACGTCCAACATGTCGTCGTTCAGCAGCGTCGGTCTCATGGACATGAAGCCGGTCCTGCTCCTCATGCTTTATGGCGTCTGTTTGTCTGTGGCCATCGCGGTTGCCGAGATTGTCGTGTTTAAATTGTGAGTTTTGGTTTTTTAAGCCTGATTTGAAATCTGGTTGAAGCAATAATTAAGGTTGTACCGCCAAAAGTGTATAAAAGTCAATTGTGTTGCTTACATTTTTATCGTATACCAAAGGCAAAGAACTAGCATAGTGTAATACCTAGTCCGGTCAATTTAGACATCAGAGGGTACAATACCTAATTGGATTGTTCAAAACACCATCATAAATTAAATCTAAAAAGGCCTCATCGATCCGATACCTAACTGGAAAAAAAATACTCGGGGCCGAAGGTCACAAAAAGAAATACTCGGGGTCAAAGGTCACAAAAACGGGTTTTTCGCGTTTTCCAGCGAAACTGTACGTTTTATCATAAAATTTGTTCTGACAAAAATCTGATGTACCTATACAATTTTTAACTACTTTTTTGTAAGAGCCACCCTTTCTGAGATATAAAATAACTATGCGGTCAGCGCAAAAAGAATAAAAAAGCTGTCGGAAAGGGCGGTACGTACGTACCTACCCATATTGAAATTCATAGCGATGCGGCCTGAATCCAATGCGGCGTGTCATTGATACTGGCTTGGCCACCATCAGGGATTTTAATTTTGACAACACAAAAAGTTATTCGCTAATTAGTCGAAATTTGTCGCCAAATATTTGGAATGATTTCTCTTATTAAAATAATCATATTTATTTATTTGTTTCCACAGGAACACGCGCAGGAAGCTGTATATAGTTAAGAATTCGGATCCATCGAACTCGGCTTGAAGACGAAAGGATTTTTGATTATAAAATAATTTTTCGTTAGCATCATAGTAGAACTCCCAAGTTTTTTGAATACACGTATTCAACGACCACGTTGCACGTATTAATATATGGTTTGTAGCCAACACAGGTTTTACAGCACTAAGTTTAGTACTAAATTCTTTAATTCCCTATATCTACAATAAACTTAAAATTTTATCCACTTAACACAGATAGCTGCAGGAAAAAGGTTTCGGAATTTCTTCAAGGTCTTACTTATTATGATGAGACAGCAACTTCTAACTGTACCAAGTTAGACAGTAAATAATAATTAATATTTAATGTTACCAAAGGTTCTTTATCTCTATAATAGTTAAATGTATATACATATATAATTATTTACCTATATAATGCACTATATCAGTCTATCTCACTAATTCATGTTTTCACTTATAAAAATCCCAAGCACACTCACAAATATATATACACCCTCACTCATTCACCATATCACATAACTAACACAAAAAGAGGTGCAGACAATCAAAACAACCTAGACTACTACTATTCCTTTGTTTTTGTAAAATGCTAGCATTTAAGAACTTTTATTTATGTAACTCGAGGGTATTGGCGCTGTAAGCCGAAAAACAGGTTCCGCCTAGTTCGGCTCCAGATGCTAAAGCTTTTGTGTACTTTTGTTTTCATAGCACTTAAGACGTGTAATTGAATGTAATCTAAGTA
This sequence comes from Hyppa rectilinea, assembly GCA_951799385.1. Classification (NCBI taxonomy): domain Eukaryota; kingdom Metazoa; phylum Arthropoda; class Insecta; order Lepidoptera; family Noctuidae; genus Hyppa; species Hyppa rectilinea. Next base: position 15,219,720 of record OX637318.1, on the reverse strand, counting down.
CTGTTTTCATAAAAAAAATCTTATCTTATCTTAGTCTGGGATGTGATGGATCTTATCTTAGTATGCACGCATACACTGCCACTATTTTTTGTCAGGTGCTATACTAAGCTCAGTACCTTCAACACGCGTACATACGTGTCGCCAAAATGCCTACTGAGTGCCTTCAACACGCATTGCAATGTATGGACAATAATAATATTTGTGTTGAGCTGAGCTTAGAATGGATAAAAATGTATTGAGCACGTGTGTGTGCGGGGCGCTGTGAGATATAACAGAAAACACGCAGCTGTGTTCATGGCAGTGTATGGTGTAATTAAACTAGTGAGCAATAAATAAAACACATATATCCGTGAAGGATAACTTTATTAGTACAAAGTTAGGTTCAAAACATTAAATGCTTTTTCATAAAACTAAACCGTACATAATCGCGAGTTGCACGCCGAAACTATACCTTTTGTCTAAAGCCTAGCTAAGTTTCATCATACGAATACAGAAGCACTGTGTATTGGATTGAAGGGCGAATTTCGCTTGTACCGATTCTACAATTGCAGTCGGCGAGAAAAGTCGATACTAACTTCGCCATTTTCATTATTTATAACCAAGAACATTAATAAATATAATACTCGTATTCAAGGCGTTTGTTTCTAGTGTTACAAGCAAGCAATAAGCAAGTTTGGAAAGTGATGACATACTTTTGTAACGCTGACTGGGTAATTAGATAATTGGGAAATTGAAAGGGTAGACATAACGTTACTTTTTATGAAGTTCTCTCAAAATTTGTACGTGATTGGTATCCACTTGAGCGGTAAAATGCGACACCCCGTCATACCCTTGTACGTCCGAGCGGCCATCGGTGTTGAACCGCGTCGAGCGCCCCATGACATTACTGATTCAAAGTGTATTTTCTAGCAATCTATTGCAGCTATAGCAAAGTAAAAAATACCAGTATAAGGCTGAATTATTAAGGAATCAAATTATGTACTTATTAAAGTACAGACGCCAGCACATCAAGCTATCCCTAACTGTCACATTGTCTCAATTAAGAATGAACCTTATATCTTTGCAATAAAGTTGAAATACTATCAAAGAAATTTGACAGATTGTGGTAACTTGATGTGCTGGCCTCTGTACAACAACTAATCTGATTCCACAAAGTCCATCCATGGACGTTGTGGAAGATGCTATGGCTAGAAAAATACGCGCATTAACGTTGAGTTCCTGACACCAGCCCGTGTTATCTAAGGGAGTGACTACCGAGGTGACGACTAATAGAGAAGTATGGAAGAAAGACATGTTGCGCCGACCCCAAATAAATTTAGATAAGGACGGGAGTGATGATGATTCACGTTTTGTTTTTTTAAATTAGGTTGTAGTTTCGGTGTGCGCTTCATACTTTAGGACTTTCGAAGTTGACAAGCTTAAGTTAACTCAAAATAAATAACTACGTGATGGAAAGGTACCGAAAGTGTTCATACTGTATAATATCCCATAGGCAACTCCTAGCTTGAAAGCTAGGACTAAACTTCACTCATAATAAAAAGTTCCTAACTTAACCCACCGGTTGGCAAAGATTTGCCTTTTAAATTTTGGTAGAAAAAAGAAACTGTTTTCTACCAATTTGGTAGAAAATCAAAAATTTAGGCGACGTAACACCAACTAACCGAAATTGTTGTTTTTTACAGGTTTCTATAAAAAAAGATTTATTGGCTAATACAAGATCTTTATGGTATACTTTGCCCAGCAGTGGGATGTCGAATGCTAACATAAAACGACTGTAAGTGACTTACATTCTATTTCAAACTAACGTAGATCCACATAAGAATCTAGCGTTCTAAATAAATAATTGAAAACAATTCAGAGATAGTGTACACCACTTTTTGTTGGAACAATACTTTTAATTCTCCTCCCGTTAATTTATTTATGTTCTAAAGAGCAATATTTGAATCGTCCATACGTCATGATTATAAGTTCCTTTGATTTTTTTAAATATCTAATATAGGCCATCAGATTTAGAGCATCAATAATAATATCTTTTATTTTTTTTCCACGTGTATCAGGACTTTAAAAGAGACTATGACCACTGAGTTTATTACATATTTTTATTACTATTATTCTGTTAGAAAACACCGCATTCATCAAGTTTTAAAAACATAATTTAATTTTGACGTGTACAAGTTTTTTTTTCATAACAAACTAACGGTATAAATATCATTTTCGTATTAAAAATGATCGTAAAAATGTTTACCAACAGCGTCAGGTAATGTCATTCGCGCGCCAATAGATTTTGTATCACTCTAATCATATACCAGAGAGTTCCAGAGATTAGCGCGTTCAAACAAACAAACTCTTCAGCTTTATAATATTAGTATAGATTTTTATTACTATTATTCTGTTAGAAAACACCGCATTCATCAAGTTTTAAAAACACAATTTTATTTTGACGTGTACAAGTTTTTTTTCATAACAAACTTACGGTATAAATATCATTTTCGTATTAAAAATAATCGTAAAAATGTTTACCAACAGCGTCAGGTAATGTCATTCGCGCGCCAATAGATTTTGTATCACCCTAATCATATACCAGAGGTGGTGAATCAAGGCCATTTTTCTTAACTTAGACAATATGAACGATTCAAAAATGGCACCTCTTCACTTGCTATCTACTTGAGTAGTTCGCTATCTTCCGACAGAGTCTTCTCCTTGACCAGCGTGTTGAGATGGTCGACGAGCCCCTGCACGGACATCTCGCCGTGCACCTTGTTGTCGCGCGTGCGCACGTTCACTGTGCCCGAAGACTTCTCACGATCGCCCACCACTGGGGAGAATTAGTGTTGTTTGTTAATCAACAATGTTTATATGGAATCTACGAGGAGCTCGTGGCTAAGTACTAACAGCCGCACAGGTCGATCCATCAGGTTAAGCTACGCTTGCCGGGGTTGGCCGTGGATGGGTGACCATCTTTACATGCAGAGACTCCTCCGTGCCTCGGAAAGCACGTTAAGCCGTTGGTCCCGGCTGTCATTAGTGCAACTTTGACAGTCGTAACCGGTCGTCGGATGCCCGAAAATCTGACAGCCAGTCTTACCAAGGTATTGCCCAGTTACTGGGTTGTGGAGGTCAGATAGGCAGTCGCTCCTTGTAAAATACTGGTATTCAGCTCTATCCGGTTAGACTGGAAGCCGACCCCAACATAGTTGGGCAAAGGCTTAATTAATTATTATTATTCAGTAGTAAGTAAGTAAAAGTTGTTTTTTAAAGTCCCATTCATGGTTAGTTAATATGCATTATTATATTATATTATATATTAATGTATATTATATTATACGTTGCTGTAACATTGTTGCAACAGCAGTCTATCGCTGGACAAATACCTCTCCAACTGCATACCATGTAATTCAATCTCAAGCTTGTTCTGTGATCATTAACATCATTTTAGCATCAATTTAACGTAACGGTAACGTGTGGACGTATTTTTTGGATATTGATGAACACCTCACCTATACATAGATCTTAGGCTCCTAGCCGAAAGCGACAGCGGCATCAGTACGCGATCGTCGTGTTTTTAATATGAATATGACGTAATTAGAAGTAGTTTGTTAGCTTCCGGTTTGGTCGCGAGGTGCGTTCGTATAGCACGAACCCCTCAATGCGCCATAACCAGACTTTTTGATACTTAATATAATAGGCATAGCAACAATATCTCACCCAATATGTAGTTGAACTGCGAGAGCTGTGCGTTCCTAACTTTCTTGTTGAGGGTGTCGCCAGCGTCCGTGTCCACCTCCGACATAAAACCTGCCGCGAACAATTTCTCGTTCACCTGAAATAATACGCATAATTTTAGAGACGTTTTACGGTCCTTACTACGAATAAATGTTGGCAACCCTAGGTTACCATCGTGGAAAGCTGTCATGTCATAGAAACAAAAATTCGAAGACATTTTCACATCCCGCACTGCGCCTGAGTGCCGAATTACATCTTACTCCCTCTCTCAAGTGGAGGCCTGAGTCCTAGCAGTGGGGCAATTAAACAGATTCGGCTGAAATAGTTATGGTTATTTTATTACTATACAACCATACATTTTACGTCAAGACGAGTTAAAGAAGTAAGCGTAGTGTAGTACGCCCCCAGCTAGATGTACCCATGGCCTTGAAGGTGGCTGGGACAGACGGAAGGTGAAGGACAGGGTGTTGTGGCGCAGCCTGGGAGAGGGCATATGTCTAGCAGTGGACTGCGATAGGCTGAGTTGATTGATTAAGTTAAAGAAAAAGTTCGATTAAGTAAGCTTTGTGTCTGCCTCTTTCTTATTCCCTCTCCAAAAGAGATTCTTCACAAAGAGTTATAATATCTATTACTACAAGATAATTATTATATTATATTCACCTGCTTGGCATAGTCGTCGAAGTTCGGGCCGACGGGCACGACGCACACTTGCCGCGGACTGAGCCAGAAGGGCCACTTGCCCGCGTACGACTCGCTCAGGATGGCGATCATTCGCTCCACTGAGCCCAAGATGGCACGGTGGATGATTACTGGACGCTTCTTGTCGCCGCTCTCGCTGGGAAATTAAGAATAAGGTTAAAGTGTTATTTTTCATGTTAGGCTCGTGGTAACATAAGCGGGATTGTCCGAAAGGGTTACCGCAACCCCGGAACATAAAGGGGCTTTGGTTCCGGCTGTCATTTGTAGATCGTTCACAGTCGTTACAGGTAGTCGTAGAAGCCCGACAGTCTGACAACCACTCTTAGCAAGAGGTATCGTGTTACCCAGTAACTAGGATCTGGAGGTCAGATAAGCAGTTGCTGCATGTAAAATATTGGTATGCAGCTGCATTCGGTTAGCCTGGAAGCCGACCCCAACATAGTTGAGAAGTTTAAGGCCTCGTTGCTCTAATGGTCGCAAGTGACTGCAGTCTTCTGGTTAAATCCCCAGTTTATGTTATTGTGTTTTAACCCATACACTAGCAAGAACACGTATGTGTGTTGAAGGCACTTACACAGCTTAGAATAGCACAAAAAATAGTGGCAGTGTTTGTGTTAATTACGCTGTAAGTGCTACTTACTAACCTCCTCCCACCCGAAGGAACAGGGGGTGTTATTGCTATATTTGTCTCACCTGATATAACTGAGGTTGAACCTCTCCGGCAGCTGGAAGTCCAGCTGTATGGTGGCACATTGGTGCGACCTTCGAAGCGCGTCCTGTATGGTGATGTCTATCTTGGGCCCGTAGAACGCGCCGTCGCCCGGGTTCAGTTGCCACGGACGACCGAATTTGTTTAGGGAGTCGGCTAGAGCCTGGATATGGAAACATTTTATTTAACAAAAACCAGTTATAAGTAGTAGCTTAACTTTGTGTTCACTACGATGTAGATGACTAATATCACAATACTGCTTATAATCTAAACCAAAATTGCAGGCCCGCCAAACGGAGTAAATAGCGGGCATTTTGGAGGACTGTCTTATGTAATTTTGACGTTCAAAAAGTGTAATTTGAATAGTTTATTTTAGATTTATGCTTGATTGCCTGCAAAGTTACATGGAGTCGAAATTTCCGGTCTAACTACTCTGTTGGAAAGGAATTGCGAAAAAAAACTCAAAAGGCCAAGTACTCTTTGAAAGCAGACATTAAATATAAAAAATATCAGCCATCTCGTTACCATAACACAAGCATTAGGTTGCTTAGCTTGGGACTATATGGCGTTGAGTGAAATGTCCAAATGGATATTATTATTATTATATTATTAATATCAAAAATATAGTATAACAAAATTCTGGGTAGCATTCGTGAAGAAAGTATCAGAAACCATCAACATACCATATAATTTCTCAAGAGCATTTTAAGTTAAGTCAGAAGCTCATGGGCATGGGCATCAAAAAAATCTGAGATCAGATTTTTGATGCTGGAGGAGGAACAAAGTTAGGTGGATAGCTTACCTTCTCAGCTTGATCCCAGGTAGCGAGATCCCCGAGGTACTTCTCGGGCCGCGTGGACAGCTTCAGTTGGAACGTGAACCCAAACGTCGTGTATACGCATTCCAAGAACTCCAGGCACGCTAGCTGTGGATTTGTTTACATTGTCAAAATTTTTCGAATGATTCTAACCTTAAAACGTTGATTGTTAAATTAAAAATCAATTACAATTTGTGGTAACTTAATTTGCAATTTCTCCAAATGATTTTAAAGTAGCCCTTGATGATAAAGTTGAAAATAGATTGAAAAAAATTGGCAGGTTGTGGTAACCATGAATTCAATTTCACCCTGTATACGTGGCGCAGTGGTTGAGCGACTGACTGCTGCGCAGCATGTGGCGGGTTCGATTCCCGAACGGAACAAATATTTGTACGACCTACAAGTATTTGTTCCGGGACTGGGTGTTTGTCTATCTATAATATGTATGTATTTACTAAAAAAATATGTATATAAGTAGTTTATCAGCCATCTCGTTACCATAACACAAGCATTAGGTTGCTGAGCTTGGGACTGTATGGCGTTGTGTGAAATGTCCAAAATATTATTAAAAAAAACTTGAGAGGTGTCAAGGGACACCCGGATGGAATAGAAATATAGAAAGAAATGAAATAGAAAGACGTAACGAAAATAACTGGCTTCCTTTCCATGAGAGAGAGAGAGATACAGACAGAGATATACGCGCAGGCCGCTCGGCTTAAAACTATATCAAAAAGTGTCGTTACAACTTTTGGTCTTAATTTTTTACCGTCTAGCTCCCTTTCGCAACGCACGATAAGGAACTTCGTTCCAATATTACAATTATACACGTACCATCTCCTGCTCAATGTGCTGCGGCGTACAGAATATGTGCGCGTCGTCTTGCTGGAAGCGGCGCACGCGCGTGAGGCCGGTGAGCGCGCCGCTCAGCTCGTTGCGGTGCAGCACGCCGAAGTCGGCCAGGCGCAGCGGCAGCTCGCGCCACGAGCGGATGCGGTTGTCGAAGAGCAAGCTAAAAATTTATAGCGGAGTTACTCTAAAAGCAATTCATAAAAATAGTTAACAAAATTCAATGAGGAGCTCGTGGCTAAGTAATATCAGTCGCATGCATCATCCATCAGGTTGAGCTACGCTTGCCGGGGTTGGTCCGTGGATGGGTGACCATCTTTAAACATCGAGATTCCTCAGTGCCTCGGAAAGCACGTAAGCCGTTGGACTCGGCTCTTATTTGTGGATCTTTCTGATCAAAGTCTGACAGCCAGTCTTATTACCAAGGAGTATCGTATTACCAAGTTACTGACTGGGTTGTGGAGGTCAGATAGGCAGTCGCTCCATGTAAAATACTGGTATTCAGCTGCATCCTGTTAGACTGGAAGCCGACCTCAACATAGTTGGGAAAAGGCTCGGCAGAATGAGTTAACAAAAATTCAAGTTGTTATGGAAAAAGAATGCCAGTCCCGGTGGATTTTTTTGCCATATCGATCAAAGATCGATCCTAAATATGATTCGGTTACTCTTTAGTGTTAGAAAAGAAGCAGAATAGGAATACCTTCCTCAATAAAAATCAATTAGCCCATGACTGCCCAAACGCAGATCTACGCGCGACACAACAGCTTTAGTTTTTAATTTCAGATTCAATGATGAATGAATTTGTGAATGAAATGATGAAGGAATTAATTTGTTGCTACTCACCAATGTCCCGGGCAGTTCATGGGCTTGAGCGCGAAGGTTTCCTTCTCGACGTCGAAAGAGAACATGTTCTCGGAGTAGTGTGCCCAGTGGCCTGATGTCTGCCACAGTTTGGAGTTGTACATGTTCGGGGTCACGACCTCTTGGAAGCCGCGAAGTCTGGGGAGAAAAGTTACAAACAATATTTATTTAAAAAGGATGAGGTGGGGACAGTGTTGCCAGATTCGATTTTTTTAAATGTCTGTAGAAATTTGTAATTGCATCTAGAAAAATCCGTACATCTACGGATTTTTTAAAAGTAGAACTATATACCGGGTTATTTTGTCCCATAGTGAAAGTTGTTCACATTCATGGGTAGAACACCCAGTGAAAATTTGGCCGGTCATTGAAAAATAACCCGGTATATTGAGCAAGACTGGCCTTATAACTAATTTCTAGTTGATAAAAAAGCCTAATTAAGCAGTCAGCAACACTGGCTGGGGACAAAACTTCACTGAATTAACTGTTGACTGTTTTCTTCTCGTTATTTCGGGACAAAAAAGACAAGTATTGTGCTTAGCTTTAAGGCTGCCTGAACACCGGAGCGTAGCGAGGCTGTGGAGCGGAAAAGCGAAGAAATAATAACCAGTAGGATTGCACAAAATATGTCCACTGAAGAGGGGCGGATATTTTGTGCAATCCTTTTGGTCCTATTTCTCCGCTCCGGTGGACAGGCCTAATCCTGTGATCAATTGCTAGTTGTTAGTAAAATATTAGTTTTTTTTTTGTAATAACAACGTACTGCGATAACCAGCCTAGCCATCCAGTAATTCTCGTATTCAATCGCTACATAAAATTTTAAGGGTTGTAAATAGAATATTATTACCAACCCATTTTTTCGAAGACCATGAATTAGTCGGTATTTAATATGTACATGATTACTTGACTGTGCTATACTGGGCAAAAAATTATATTAATGAGTAAGACTTAATAAAAAAAAGCTAATATTCCGGTATCACATACCTGTATTGTTCTCTAATAAAGTTCACGAGTGTGTTGTAGATGTGAGCGCCGCGTGGTTGGAAGAAGCATGAGCCGGGCGAGAGCTCGTGGAAGAAGAATAGCTCTTGTTCCTGTAACAACAGAGGTCCAATTAGCGTGCACATAGATAAATACTAAATACTATATAGGTATCTATATCTATTCCCACAAAGGACAGACCCTTTTAACCTCATCTGAGTGTTTGCATTATTCCAAATCGCATGCCCACCGAAGGTAGCAACCAAAGTAATCGCCTAGTATTTACAATACAGTTCGCCAAAGATAGAAGGCCACAGACAACTCGATGTGTATGCGCAGTTTCTTTTTAGTATTAATTTTTTGGAGAGCCCGGTTAGTGACTGCGTTGTGGAGGTCAGATAGGTAGTCGCTCCACGTAAAATACTAGTATTCAGCTGCATCCGGTTTCACTGGAAGGTGACCCCAATATAGTTGGGAAAAGGCTAGGCACATTGATTGATTTTATGGAGAACTTAACATCACGCCTGTAATCTCCGAAGGATAGGGCAGAGGTGTACTCAAGTACACCCACAGTTCGCCAGGTTTCGTTTTTTGAATAAATAACCACAAAATCTGTGCACATCAAGAAAAATCATCAAGAGAACGAACCTGCAAAATAGTAGGCATCAAAATTCAGTAATAAAAACAAGCATTAATAAGGAACACTTTTGTACGTATTTTCTATTGTTTTATTCTCGTCTGTTTTTTATGTGTACATAAATGGTTAAATATATCACACGAACATTATAAAGGCGACAGTTTGTGAGTGTGCGTATGAGTTTGTATGTTTGTCCGTCCTTCACGCTCAATTGGCTGAACGGATCTGGATAAAATTTGGCACAGGGGTAGTTTATGACCTGGATTAACACATGGGATACTTTATATCCCGGAGGTACGTTCCTGTGGGGTAATTTCCGACATCCACGCGGGCGAAGCCACGGGCAGTAGCTAGTAATAAAGCTGCTACACATACCCTGCCAATCTTTCTGTGATCCCTCTTGGCGGCCTCCTCCTGTATGTGTTCCCACTCCTTCAGTTGTTTGGGCTCAGGGAACGATACGCCGTACACACGCTGCAAGCTCTCTGCATCGGCCTTTCCCTCCCAGTATGTGGCTGAGTTCTAAAGAAAAGATACAAGATTGGATATTTGAAAGGGTAGTCAATAACGTTACTTTTATTAACTGTCAAAATGCGGCTTTTGTACAGTCACGAGCACCAATATGTATACACTTACAAATATTCAAAAGCGATTTTCTCGTGGAATAACTATAACCTTGTAATAAGAGAACCTATTTCATATTAGTATGGGTTCCCAAATACGATGTGCGTAACAACATAAAATTACAACAAATACAGAAGGAGAAAATCACTTTTTAAACTTGTTCAGTGTATTCATGTTGGAGCTTGTGACTGTACGTGATTTGTATGAAAAATAACAATGTGACGTCACAGATTTTTAGAATCAAATGGAATACTTATTAGCATTATAAGAAATTTTACAATTACATCTTTGCATAATATTTAATTTCTGTACGGTGATAGAAGTTTTTAAGATGAGCTGTCTTTTTTATATGTGATTCCATATTTTATTTTTGACCGTTTCAAATAGTCAATTAGCAATCTGACTACATGTCTTCAAAACCAATTGAATTTATAGCGGCATCTACATCGCCACATGCGATGACGAAAAGAGCCGTGAGTTTTATAGAACATACAAGTTGTAAGGTCTAGAAAATGCTATTAATAATCAATAACGAACTTTATAGAATTATTTAAGTCATTGACTGCCACGCAGCAGACACAATAGAAAAACTATTGTTCGCGGCTCACCGGTGACCGCGTTGGCGCTCAACGTGTTAAGATATATTTTTTTTGTTAATTACTCGATGTTTATATTTTTTTGAAGATGGAAAATCATCCAATGACTTCTCCCCTTCTGGGTGGAGCGGAAAGGAGTGTCAGGCTCTTACTGACTAACCCCATCCATGTTCCTTCCGTAGCCCTTTATGTTCCGGGGTAGCGGTAACTCTTTCGGACAACCCCGCTTACCCGACAGGCTTGGCCCTGAGGGGCCCCTTCATATGCTGATATCTATTTGAGGCGCGCGTGGAACACATACGCGCCGTCCGGCACGGGCCTGGGTCCTGATCGGACGGTGAACTACCCATTACTCACCGCCCGCAGGCCCGCGCGAATGGATAAGGCTGTGTGTCAACAGTGGCACACTGCTGTGCAGTGGCCTACCTAATAAAAAATAAACATACCTTAGTAACTTTCAACGCCTTCACCTTCCCTGTATGCCTAACATGTGGTCCTCTACACAAATCGATGAGAGGGCCACATCTATACACCGTGGTAGTAGGAGTGTTGACCTTCTCGTTCAAAATGCGCACTTTGAAGGGGTTGTAGTCAAACATCTCCAGTAATTGCGCCTTCGTTAGCTCTAGGCGTTCAAAGGGCTGCTTTTCTTTTGCTATTTTCTTTACTAGACCTTCTAATACGTGGAAGTCCGTTGATGAAATCTGTTGAAGAAAATTGGTTTGTAAATTATGTTGTATTGTTATTTTATTAATATTTTTCTAAAACTATGGCCATGTATCTACTAAATCTGTTGTTAAAAAATTAACAGCAGATTTAGTAGATACATCAAATCAAATCATGATGATGAATTATACAGTGTGTTAGGTTAAACAAGGGACATACTTTCAGGGGATGCTATACTCATGAAAATGAACAACTTTGATTATGGAACTATACCTGAAATCATGAAAAGAAAAATCAGCTGTTCTGTACATTTATGTTCGCATAATTCGTCAAAATGTACTGATATTTATTTTTCATATTTCAGAGTTAGTCCCATGGACCAAGTTGTTGATTTCCATGAGTACTATACAACCTGAAAGTATGTCCGTCGTTTAACCTAACACAATGTATAAGACTAGCTGTTCCGCGAGACTTGGAATGCGATCCAATTTTAAAAGTATCCTATGTCCGTCTCCAGATCATAGTCTACCCATGTGCCAAATTTCATGCAATATTTTTCAGCCGTTTTATCGTGAAAGCGTAACAAACGAACTCACTATAGCAATTATAATATAGAATACTTTAGACAAAAAAGGTCAATTCTTACCCCTTTTTCCGGATAATACATGTCGTAATAGAAGCCTTCTTCGATCGGAGGGCCGTAGCACAAACAGCCTCCATATACCTGATAAAGTAACAATAGATTTTAGATATTAACATATGTATTCTTATGTACAGAGGCCAGCACATCAAGTTACCACAATCTGTCAAATTTCTTTGATAGTATTTCAACTCTATTGCAAAGACATAAGGTTCATTTTTAATTGAGAAAATTTGACAGTTAGGGATAGCTTGATGTGCTGGCGTCTGTACACACATCAAGCTACCCCAATCAGTCAAATTTCCTTGATAGAGTTTCAACCTTATTGCAATAAGATAAGGTTCATGTTCAGTTGGCAATATTCGACAGTTTGGGATAGCTTGATGTTCTGGCGCCTGTAAATAACTTTAATTCAATAAGTATTTTTAAATGACTTGAAGAAAAACTGCACTATCAGAAGGTCACACCATAATGTTTTGCAAGGGGATCAAACTCACGACATGTAATACAGGAGCCAATAGCTCTGACGCTACGCTTCAATAATGCCGTCATAAATTTTTGCCAGTGTATTAAAAAAAATCAGAACATTACCATTATTTTTAATGTTGATTGCAATAACAAGAACTGATAAAGATCTAGGTTATTTGATGATATCAAATTATCAATCAGAAATAATAAGAATGATAACGTTTGAGGACCAATTTTAAAAAGCTAGATTTTTTTTTTGCTTGTTCATAATTTTCCGAAAGCTTTTCAAACTTCATATTTGCAATAGAAAACTCGAAACAAAAGACAATCTCAACACTCACCCTCTCCATAGCTTCCCCCAGCATATGTGCAGAAGAATGCCAGAAGACTGCCTGAGCATCCGTATTGTCCCACCTCAGGAGTTCCAACTTACAGTCACCTTCCAGCGGCCTGTCCAGGTCCCAGAGCTCATTGTTCACCCGTGCGATGATGGTGGAATCAGCCAGTCCCTGGCTGTGATGGAGGACAGTCATCATGAGGGTTGGATGTGGAATAGCAGGGTGGAACTGGAGTGGCTTTTGACTGGGAACTTTTTAAAGCTGGGTTTCGCTAGTGTTGTATTTGACAGATCTATGGCCGATTGACACTTGGTTATAAATGACATTTTGCTATGCCCCGTAAGTATGTAACAGCTAGACAATGGCTTTGGATTAGCCAAAAGCTTTTTAATCACTTTAAAAAGGAGGAGGTTTTGCATTCAAAGAGTATTTCCTTATGCGGTGGTTTGACAATATTATATGGTAGTTAAGGTTGTTAATAAGTGCTAATGAATAAATAATATACTTTGGTAATATCTACCATGATTATGATAACCATAAGAACAAGCATTTTTAATAAATAATTTCAATAATATAAACACCAAAAAAGCGCTATAAGTATATAATAATATATATATTATAGAAACATGCTGCACATAGTGCACACATAGCCAAATACATTGTTTTTAAGCATGCTTCAAATAATTATATAACCCTCATAAATTTTATTTAAAATGCTTGATTACAGAGCCTTCCGAATACTGTAATACCCAATCATTTCAACAGATATCTCAGATCTTATATCTTAATATGATACAAAACATTAAATTCTCAACAATAACCATGCTTTATGTTTAGGCAGTATATACATTAACCAGTTAAAGCCACCTCAACAGTCCACCCTTAAGTAAAGTACTTACTATTCTCTCCACCACTCGCTTGTGTGCAGGTAAATAAGTAATTAGTTATTATATACATCGGTCTGGCAATATTTGGACAGGGAGATCAGTGAGCAATATTTTAATTCCGACAGTGATACATTGTTTCTGACTTATTCTTAACACTTTGAGGGACACTGAACGCCTATAGACGTAATAACAATAAAACTTCTATTGTGTCTAGTTCAGTGTCGGTCAATGGGTTAAGGTGAAACTTGGAAGCTACCGGGTAGCCGGAAAAATCAAAATTTTCTAATGTTCTGCAATCTGCAGGTCATTATCAGGATGTATGTTGATCAAAATTTGATTCAAGATTCGTTAATACAGAATTGTATTAATTAAAATCATCAATACAACCTTTTAAGTTTATATTACTCATGAAATCATGACATTTGAGGATAAATACACTTGAAAGCGTTATATTGATGATTCTAATGATTATTATAATTCTGTAAATACGCACTTGTTTCAGTGGCGAACAAAATTTTGATCAACATACAACTTGACACTGAAAAAAACGTAACAAAATTTAGATTTCGGGGCTACCCTGGCGCTTCCCCCATAACCAAAGTTAAAATCTATGTTATTTTTGGTTATCGGCATCCAATCAGTAATTGTTCAACAGAAAATAATTTTCCGAATACAATCAGCTGTTATCAGAATACGGGGGTAATTCTGCTAACCCATACTGCCACACAACTGTGTGTTTTCTGTTATATCTTACAGTGCCCTGCACAACTCAATACATTTTAATCTACGCTAAGGTCAGTGCCTTCAACCTAAATATGTGTTTAAATAAATATGGGATTTTAGCGACATGTATGCGTGTTGATGGCACTGAGCTTAGAATAGCACCTGACGAACAATAGTGGCCGTGTTTGCGCTGAACAACTGATTGGATCCCAAACATTCTTTTACTAATGGGAAACTAGAGCATTGTCAAGTGTCATAGAATACACAAAGTTACAGGCAGAAGCTATTAGATAATACAGAAACTAGACATAAAAAAAATTCTTAGGAAGACTATTTAATTGAGCTTTTATCAAAAGGACAATATTGTTAGGTGTTTATTTAACCTGTTAGAATTTAATTGTATTATTTCCATGCAAGTTAATGAGAAGTATGTGGGAGTTTATCATGTTTATTTCACTTTCTATGCAAATAACTGTTATCTAGATTCTAGAATATCAGTCTTATCAAGAATTCAATATCTGTAAAGGAAGTCGATTGCACACTTGATTGGAATCGCCAATATTTATTATTACAGTTAAAATATCTTGAGGAAAATTTATATACAAAGTAACATGAGTCAATGACTCACTGCTTGTTAGTTTGCATGATGACATAGACAAACTATTGCAATAGAAAACTTAGGAATTTATCCCAGTACAAACAATGTGCAGCTACTTGCAAAACCAATACTCGGAATGAAGTTAATGCACATTTTGATTAGTAGTTATGTGATCTTTTCTACTTAAGAGATAAGTACTTATTATTATAAATATTAAGAGCAACCATAAAAAGTGGTTGACTGGGAATATCAAGCTATCCCAAACTGAAATATTCCCAATTGAACATGTACTTTACTCTTTCATAATAAAGTTATAAATCTATCAAAGAAATTTGACAGATTGGGGTAGCTTGATGTGCTGGCCTCTATAATAGTGCTTACTAGAAACATTTGCCTTTGCAGTAAAAAGTTAGACTGCAAACTAGTTCATCCTAAATTATAATTTTTTTGCTGACTTATTTTTATATTCTGTACTTAATTTTATATTCATTGTCTAATAATACAAAGATATTTGTGTAACTCACCTAATTCCTTTAGCAACATCATATGGACTGGTTTTCCAGGCTTTAGCTTCTACGGTTTTGCCATCAGGTAGCGTAACCACTATACTCAAGTCCGGTTTACTTGCAATTTCTTCCGCATACTGGATTTTGAACTTGTCCCAGAGATCAATGCGTTTCTGGATGAATTCAGGCCACGGGTTCAATTCAGCAGCTCCTCCGGAACCCTCATCAGGTTTTTTCTTTTTTTCCTTCATTGCTTTGGTCTTTGACTGAAAACAGAATTTCTAAGTTAGTACCTACGAATTAAGGTGTAAATGTAACTGAATGAATTTTGATTTCTAGATAAAATTGGTAATTTAAATTGGGTTTTTTTTTTATATTACCATGCAAAAAAAAGGTTGCAATCAAAAGTATGGTGGTTCGAGTGTGAGTGATTATGACAATAATACTTCACAGTTTTGCTTTTTGTGAAGAGGTTAGTAAATAATAACAGGGAGATAAGATCCGTATGATAGTGAGATTTATTAGTTTCATTAACAGTGACACATATATTATAATGTAGGCACCATTTTCTGATAAATGATTGAATACCAATGTATTACAAGGACACCTACAACAATATTGTTTGAAGTAAATAAGTAAAATCGTATTAATTACACAGGTGTGTGGGACTGTCGAGTTTTTTTCTCAGTATTAACCTATTGTACTTTTACGTTTTACACGTAGATCTCATAAAAATATAAAACAATCTAAGTTTCTAAATTAGGATACAAGTTTTTATTTCAAGATATGTCAGCAAATATCAGTAGCTAGGATACAGAAAAAAAAACTATAGGCAAAGGAAACCGCATGATAATAGCATTCCAGCAAAAACGCTGATGAAAGTCCTACAGACCCATGTGGCATATGCGTAGTCCTTGCAGCGGACCACACAGCCTCCACGGATGCCAATAAACTTTATCATGACTTACATAACGTACAAATATACTTTCTCAAACTAAATTATAATGTATAAAACCCTGCCTTAGCGTCAATGTTTAGTTTTGGGATTTCTTCAGCCAGAGTGTCACCCATTGTAGAACGTGTATCTTTCGAATTTGACAGCCGACTATGGGATGTTGCAAGCGTACAAAGAAAAGAACATTCGTTATGTTATCCGTTTTACGTAATATGCTTAGCAAGTAAAATAAAATAGTACAAAATTAATGTATTTTTTGCCAGGTTCATTTTAAGTACAAACCGTGTAAATATTTATATTATGCTAGACTTAAGGTTTGGTTGGATACGGTATCAGCGTTTGCTAATAAATACTTCAATGCCCTTGAATGATAGAATTAGCTAGAAACTACAGTTTATCAGCCGAATGCTACGATTTTTAATACAGGCGCCTTCCTTACCTTCTCAATTCTTAGTGTGTTTTAGAAGAAGCTTTAATTAGAAAGACGTTTTGTTCTAACTCTCCAGGCTTCCACCAACGCAGAGCACTGAAAAGTCATTATATTAAATAAACTAAGTCGAATCGCTTTAGCGTGGCCGTAGCGGTCAGTGACCCACCTATATTTTGAAAAAAGCTTTATTTCTAAAACTGAAATAAAGTCAGTCCTGAAACAACAAACGTACTTACATAGTTTATTGTTTGGGCTCCTACGAAGAGATATTAGAAAAAGGGTGATGACTGATATTGCTACGCTAAGCCGGTTCGGGTATAACAATAATTATATTTTTAGGTAGGTAATACCTATTTATCTATGCCTATTTTACTACGCTTCATTGACGCCTAATCCAAGGAGTTTAAAACAAAGTAGGTACCTAGTTAGGTATATTATTAGCAACCCTGTACACAGAACACATAGAAAATGTCCGGACCACAGACTGAATTATGTACTTACGTACCGACCCACTGTCACAAAATGACAGTTTTGAGTAAAACAAAATTCAAAATTACACAGCGAAATATTTTAATTTTTTAGTGTAAATCAGACTTGGATTAGACTATGTGTGCACAGAAAGCTCGTCCGGTAGATGCTTTGCACCGTATCATGACGTCCTTCAAGAATTTTGAAACTAAACTGGACAAGTTACAGGAAGATGTCAATAATCATGGGCAGACCCTTACAGAACTTCGTACTATGGTAACAAATCTTTCAGGGGGAACAATACTTTCTGCTGACAGCAGAGCTGAAGTTATTAGGCGTCCACCAAACAAAGCAGCGGCGAACCAATACGAGGACAGGACAATATATATGGACGAGTCTAAAATAAAAAGCAAGAATTCTGTTCAGCCCATACCGCCGGCTCTAAAAGTGAAAAGTTACCAAAGCCAGCAATCTAAGGCTTCTCCTAAAACTTCACCGTTTCAAGTTCACGGTAAGAAATTGGAATTAGGTCCTAAAGGCATTAGTCCGAAGCATGCCCAAAGACATAGAAAAGCGGACGCTCAGCGAAAAACAAATACACTAAGGAACCAAAAATCAACAGAAAAGAAACGAGTTAGACACGCCAAGTAGGGTTTATACTAGAAAATTAAAATTTTCTCGTTTGGTTTCCTTTTAATGTAAATTTTCGTATACAAGCGGGGCTTTATCTACAGGAAATAAAACAAAATATAATTTATGTCTATTTATTCGTTTAGGTTGGTATAATGGTCCATTTTCAAAGTTTACTAAATAACTACTGACTTACTTAAACTGGTTGCAATCACAGTAAGCGGCTGTCAGCCCTAAAATAACGGTTCCTTAATTAAAAGTGACAACAGGTAAGTAAGTATGTTAGTTATCTATGTTTTTCCATTTTCTATAATATTATACATTATGTTTAAGTAAAACTATTGTACTATAATTCTGTATAACATTATGAAGATTGCATAGGTGCGAACGAAACGTCGCCATCCAAAGCTAGAACATTAAGGTGAAAGCTATAGGTAGGGTGGCCCGCAAAATTATAATTTTCTCACGTTTTCTTGCAATTTGCAGGTCACTAGTACGTTGTACCCTGCGGTGTATCCTGGCGCTTTAACCTTAACGCAAGGTCTTTATCATTTGCACTTTTGAGACCCTCTTGTGTCGATTCATTCTGAAACAAAGATTAATTCATGACAATTTATAGGCAAAAGGTATTTCCCCACAGTTCCGGGTCTTTCAGGCGCCGCACTGTCCAGGCTTCGAGTTCTTCTATATTCTAGAGGGTCTGATTAGCTAGCGAAAATCCACAGACGAAAAACATGATAAAATTAATGATTTTTTTTGATACACTTTATCACTTACCGCAGGTATCTTGGTTATATGTATTTTTTATAAAATATATTTCTATCGATATTTATAATATACTAGCTTTACCCGGCCAGCTTCGCATGGGCACCTACCCTACTTACCCACCCCTATCTACCATACCTATACATATTTTTAAAATCATGTTTAAATATCGATACCCAACACGCTCATGGAGTTTTACTAGCAGATTTATTTTGACCCTGCATACCTAAATCAGTCGCTTCATGTAAGTAAAATAATAGTATTCAGCTGCACCCGGTTATACTAGAGTACGACGCCAACATACAGACAGACATGTACGACTCAGGATAAATTATGTGTATCTAAAAGTTCACATAACAATAAAGCATTTTTTTTCCAGTGGCAGCCGTACTATAACGTAGATATTAATGCCATCATGTTTTCATTGCAAAACAGGTATGGTGCTGCTGTATAGCTTTATCTCTCTCCCTCACGCTGGAACAATAATTATTATTCTAGGCTTCCGGGGCCTGATCCCGAAGAACTATATTATACCCTTTTTGCAATCTTTTTTTTCGCTTTTATAGGCGTCTTTTCCAGTGGTATTTGAAACTCACAGCTTATGCACAAGGATCTCTCCGACCGCGATAGTCACGGCAACGGCGACGCCATACAGCATGAGGATAAGGACAGGTCGCATGTCCATCAGACCGACGCTGCTGAATGAGGACATCTTGGTGATGCAGTGTGGTTTGGAGACTAGGAAACGTTTGCGGATAGCTGATTGGATGCCAGACTCTCGGATTTGCTTGTGACTGTAAAGTGGGAGACATCATTTGTACTTCTTCGAAAATATTAGGAACAAAGCATTTTGTTATTTTGGAGGAAATAAAACACTGGGGATTTCAAAAAGTAACAGTATGTTTGATAGGCTTTTTCTTGTTCTTAATGAAGCTGATTATATAGATAGCAATTGATGTTCAAAATCTGTCCATTAACATCGAATTTGAATTATGAAGCTTCCTTTGGAGACTGCCGTAGTTAGATAAAAAAAGGCGAGAAACTTTTAAAACAGTGTAATGTCTTTAATATTCTCAGAAATGTTCTCAGATAGCAAAATAAAACACAAACTAACACGACTCTAATCAGCTCCAAATACGGTGATCCCTTCCTGACCGGAGTGAAAGAGTCGAAGGTTACGAGGTAGTCCACTGTTGAGATGTCACACTTCTCACTCTCTAAGAACGTGGCTTCGATCTGGCGGTACACTGGTTCAGCCACTGAATGGAGGGCGAACAAACCCTGGGAAGGAAGACACGTGTAATTATTTCTAATCTTATCTTGCCAAAGACGTACTACTTAACTTCTTTGATTAATTTTATCCATAGTATATGGTGATTTTGTGGATTCGAAAAGCATTCAAGAACTTGGAAGCGATAACTAATGACGAAGGATTGTAGGCTGAATTATGATGCTATTCATGGAACCTCTAATGATAATAGAAAAAGCTACCTTTCGAATTCTTTCAACACCGTCTGCTAGGCTGTAAAGTTTTGCTTTTCCATTTTCCGGAAACACTCGATCCCGTATTGAAGTGTGCAGCGGTTCCTTGCTTTGATTCTGGAGACAATTTAACACTTCAGCAATATTTCTTAGCTAGTACGTGCAATTAAAAGAGAATATAAAATCTACGTACAAAAACAAAATGGTTATAATCGACATCGTTGGCTGCGAGCGTGATCTTGGCCCCGGCCAGCTGCGGCAGGCTGCGGATGGAGTCGGAGGGCGCCTGCAGCAGCACCACGATGTTGGCCGAGTACGCCGCGTACAGCGCCATCAGCGCCGTGAACAGCACGAACACCATCATGCGACCTGCACATAGTGACACATCAACATAGTAGGCTCCGCGTACAGGCCACTAGCGCCAAGAACAGCACGGACGCCATCATGCAATCTAAACAGTAGATTAACCTTTTAACCGCCGCAGTCGGATTAATACTACAAATGTTTTCGTGACGCTGCCGCCTGAGTCGTGTTTATACGACCGACAATCTATGTTCGGTTTTCTTTTTGAATGTAATTGCAAGGCCATATTCGTCTGAAATAAGGTTTTTATTTTTATGAGTGGGGCGCTGGGGGCACGACAATTGATATAAAACCAAGTGGTCAATAGGTTAAGGATGTGAACATAGAATGAACAGTTAAACCTGGAGCTCTTCTGGGTTCTATGTAGCATCCCTGCTGTGTGACGGCGCTCATCGTCAGCAGCAAAGCGTCACATATTCCTCCGTCCAGCTGCTGTTGTGTACAAGGCTGAAAATTAACTTTTACTATAAAAAAAAGTCAAAAAAAAGTCTGGATTTGAAGATCGACTTTAAGCTAACAATCGTTAATTTTCACCCCAGGTGAGCGGTCACGCGAAGTTCTATTACAATAAACTACCGGATATTCGTTTAAGAGTACTGTTACATTACAAAAAAAAATATTTGTAATTATTTTTATGTTTTCGCAAAAAGCTGAGCATTCTGCTAACAAATTACCTATTCACATTGGTTTATTGATGAGGCGTATCCCTCAGTAACTTACCTTCGTAAGTACTAGTTCCACCTTGCTGGCCAGAAACAGTGTAACAGTCGCAATACCGGTACAAACGGCTATCGTGACCCAAACCCTCGTGGAGAAGGGTAGGTAGAACACGTTCGACACATAGGCCAGGGGAGGCTGTCGGTAGATAAAGAGCATCCGCATGGGAGCCACCAGGTCGGTGTACGTGACCACGTCGAAACGGTCGCGGAATATCACGCAGTTTGTGCCTGTGGAGATATTGTATTTTAAGTTATTGTATTTTTTGCAGTCCACCAGACCTCACTGGCTTCGCGTGATGGATTATGAACCTCTCCCTTTCATAGACAGGAGGCCTGTGTCCCAGGTCCCAGCAGTGGGAACATTAAAGGCTGATTAAGTAATAAGCAAGCTTCGATAAAATTATATCCGCTATATGCTTTTATAGCACGCTTTATGTAACATTCATGTTTATTGCCAGAGGGATTCATACCGACCGATTTATGGTTCTTTAACATTATGGCTTACGCGTCAAACTTTATGGTAGCTCTGAACTGAGCTACTCGCTGCGCAGTACCCGCACCCCTGAAACCCGCGATTCATTAAATTTGTTACTGCACAGCGTCTTGCGTCATGTTTTGAGCCGCCATGAGGTTTGAATCAGGCTGCACCAAATTTTTGTTGGTAATGGATTTAGAAGTCTCCTGCCATAAAACCCTTACCCTATGGTTCTGTAACTGCGCCTGGCATCTATATTTTTTAGGCTCTACTTTAACAATTGGTTGTTTTAAGTGGTGAATAGGTACTTAACAATTTCTTAAATCCCCTTTTACTTTCACTAGGCGACAACTAAATGAACGACCACTTATAAGCGCGCTGCATTTTCAACTTTCGGTACTGAGTCGAGCGTTGATATTCACACTTGCTTTTATTTAAGTGTCGCCTAGTGCTAGTTAGAGAGAGATCTAGCTGGTTTGGACTTATAGGTAATATCTTTATCAGTTACCCATATCGGCTTTGTTAGCGTACAGATCAGCGATCATCCCAGACCACTGCCCGTTCACTTTGTACCCATATCTATAGCTGAAGATGTACCGAGCAGTCGCGTTTATCATCTCGAAGCCAATCTTAGCAGCCGACCAGCAGGCTTTCGTGATGGAGTCGTATTGGAGCTCGCTGAAAAAGAAAGAGAAGGAAGGTGAATGCAGAAAAAATTAAATGAAGAAGAATTAAGTAGGTATAGATGATAAAAAGAGGAGGTCTTAATTTTGGTTTCTATTTATTATATTTTAATGTATGTTTCTCGATATTATCGTCAGCTGTGGACGGATTTTGTTTTGTTCTTATTTGGCTGAGGGAGATTGCGCGGTGGTCCCCAGTTAGATTAATACGACGAATGTTTTCGTACGTTCGCCAAGTCGTGTTTATACGACAGAGAAGTTTTTTTTAAATGAGTTGGGTGCTGGGGGCACGACAACTAATATGTGGCGGGCGGTTAAAAAGTTAGAAGATTGATTAACTAATTGGTTGGCTTTTCAGTTAACCGCGAAGAATTATTTTACCCACTACTTGTTTTTTTTTTTACCAAACAAAAACTAAAATACGAAGCCCAAGACACCGGCCAAATAAAGCTCATTTCTTTGTTTACGAACCGTATGTCATCCACAACTTTTAATGTATTTTCAAAGGACATTAAGAAGACCGCGATACTTCAGATAGGTGACCACAAAATACCCCGGAGTCAGAACAGTGAATAAAGTTACAAAAATGAGTAAGTATAAAATCTTACAGCCGATCTTCCCTGGGTAGATGCAACCGCGTGGTATTACTATCCTGGATGACATTGGACATAATGATGGGATGCCCCATCATGTTCTTTCGTCTCCGGTACAGCTCTCTGTGAGGACGTACGTCCACCAGGCTACCGTTGTAGAAGCCGCGGAGGGTTGATATCATGGAGCCTTTGAGACCTGGCCTGTGCACTTGGAAGAGATAGACAGATCAGTTTTAAATCATCACTAACCATTGACTGCCGAAGCGCAGATCTACGCGAGACACAATGACTTTTTAATTGTGGTGATTGCGGCATACGAAAGTTTAAGTCTCATGCTACCTAAAGTCGCTTAGTATATTTATTCAGATTTAATGACATGAATGCATGACTGAAATATAGTCTTATTTATAGTTTTCAATATGCATTTCAACTTTTGATCTTTTTTGAACTTAAAAATCAAAACGCTCGAGTCGATAGCGAGATGCTACAATTATAGGTACTAAATTTTCATTTATTTTACCCTCGTTCTTAATTTCAAAACTTTATAAGGAGTTTTTTATTGAACAATTTAAATATGTTCCATATCCATAGTTCCGGTTTTTCTCTTTTCCTCATTTTCCTTTAAGCGATAATACGTAGCCACCTATTATCTGATTTAGGCAACTTACTCTCCACCATCTTGAATTGGTTACCAATCCTCTCCGCGAGCACCACGTCACTGTCAACCAGGACTGGTCCGTTCTCCATTAGGGTCAGTGTTGATTGCTGCAGATGAGGAGACGTCACCAGGAGCAGCCACCGGTACGTGAATTGGAACAGTTCCTTGGACAAAGCCTGGAGAAAATTTCGATAGAGATGTGGTTGTACAGAATATAATGCAATTCTGACAGTCGAACTGATGGTTTTTGTAAATTTCAGTTAAAGTTGTGTAGGGGCTACGGCACCTCTGGTTGGAGGTGACTCAATTCAAGCATTTGATCTATAAACATTGCAATCCTCATTCAGCGATGCAGATTAATATACCGACATTTATGTAGGTACCTACTTCAACATTATATTTGTCAAGGTTCGTCACAAGTTAATCACAATGACTGATCAACGCCCTGAATATCAACTCAAGGATTGTTTTTTTTGGATAATAGGTAGGTACAGGTTAGTATAAGGCTGGAAACTAAGTGATTGTTGAGAGCATGGACCTACTTTTGGCATAAGCATTGGCTTTTGGCTATCATTTAAAGTCTTTAGATAGGTCCCTAACAGCCTATAATGTACAGACGCCAGCACATCAAGCTATCCCTAACTGTCAAATTTTTCTCAATTAAAAATGAACCTTATGTCCTTGGAATAAAGTTGAAATACTATCAAAGAAATTTGACAGATTGTGGTAACTTGATGTGCTGGCCTCTGTACCCTCTGCTGGGACATAGGCTTGGTCTCACTGAGAGGGAGTGGGCCGTAATATACCTCGCGGGCCCAGTGCAGGTTGGTAGATATTATATCACGTACATGTCTTCGATTTTTTTGGTTCTAGGACATGCTTGTCTCCTGACGATGTTTTCCTTCCATTTTGACAGCAGATCTGGGTCCGAACCTCAGCGACTCGTGAGTAGCGTAACTCGTATTTATGTTACACAAAATGTTTGCTATTATTATATAATAATTTGCTAACTTACATAAGAAACAACAGATTTCGATTGAGCACAGTCCAAGTCAGTGAGGTACAGAATCGCATGATCTTGGTATTTGGACTTCGGTTTGAAAGACGTTGATGTCCGCACTCCTATATTAGACATCTCCATTACAAGCCTGTTAATTACATCTGCAATTAATACTTTCAAAATAAGATACACAACATAACCCTTTTCTTAAGGATGAGATATCATCATTCTGCTGTGATTGAAGCAGAAGGGAGAGTCAGACTTTTACTGACTAAGTCATCCGTGTTCCTTCCTTAGCCCCCTGTGTTCCGGGGCAGCGGTTTTCCTTTCGGACAGTCCCACTGACCTGACAGGCACAGCACAACCCTTGAGACGTCCTCGTAATAAAAGGTCCAGTTGAAAACCAGCGTCAAGCACCAGTTGCTTAGTTTAAGTAATTAGAATTTATGCTTAACTGAGCCTGTTTTGTGCAGCCAAGGGGCACACAACACTGCTTTAAGATTTTGCTGTTTTTTTTTGTGAATAATGTGTGCCTTGATCGGGTCAAATTAATTACCTAATTTTCTTTTCTGTCTTTCTTTTAATCCACAGAAAACCCTAGTAATTTCAAACAATGAAGATGTTTCTAAAATTGTTTGAGTACTTACTTGTTTATTTACGTGCTTTAAACTCACAACTATTTTAGATGACAAAAATAGTTCATGGACAGATCATACAGTTCCCACGAGAATTGAATTGCTCGTTTCCTCGCCTTCTATACGTACCTATATAATATAATAAAATTATTGTACCTACATTATTTTATTAAAATTTCTTAAAAACACTTACTTTTTTTCCAGCACAATCCACCATAGATCAAATGTGTGGGTTTCTGCTCATTTTGAATGAACAATTTAATAAAATTTATAGTATCCACATCTTTTGCGTGGACCAAACTTGGTAGAATCAATAAAAATACAAAAGAAATATTCATGTTGCGTGGATCAAGAGACGAAAGAAAAATAAAGACTGGTTCGAATAATTTCGGTTGAAAAAAACCTTAGCCCATTTTCTAGGTAAAGTCAATCGTTTTTTGTTCAGTTGAACTAAATGTGATGTCAGTTGTAATTGGGAGCAATTGGAGCTGACAAGTCTTCAAACAAAGACAATTTGAGTCAGTAATACGGTGGCTACATACACAATATTGTGGTATAGTTATGTGCGTCCGTGTATCTGTAAAGTGCTTTTTAATTACATGAAAAATTTGGCTTAATCTCCGTGAGAACCATTATGTTTTGTAAAATCTTGTGTAGCAGTTCAGCAAGACTATAGGTATCTTGGAGTCAAATTAATAAACTTTTACTCAGTGAATAAAAGCGTTTGTAATCCCTAGTTTTTGCTCGCGTCTACGCTGCGTGGAGATCAGAAATTATCCCACAGGATCGTAATACTAGGATAAAAGTATCCTGTCTAAATCCAGGTCATGGTCTACTTGTATGGTAATCCAGTCAGCCATAAAGCCGTAAAAAGATTACAGGCAGGCTTACTTTAGCATTTTTATTACTAAACTAGCTTCCGCCCGCGGCTGCACCCGCGTTTGTGTCGGAAATTAACCCACGGAATCTTACTGACGGGATAAAAAGTATACATGTTAATCCAGTTTATAATCTTTCTCTGTGTAAAATTTCATCTATATCCGTTCAGAGTACCTAGTTATTGCGTGAAGAAGTAACGAAAATACATAACAAACAAAACACACACTCACTCTCACGCCTTTATTATATGAGTGTGAAGTGTGATTAGTGTGATGATTTAATCGATCGTAGCTAAGCTACGTTAAAACATATCTTCTACTCCAAAATTTTTTTTAGTCTTCGGATTACGGATAATTAATGCCTGAAAATAAATAAATCTTCTACTCTCTAGTAAAATAGCGTCTCAAAACGAAACAAAAAGGGAGACATATCCAGGGTACGCCACCGTATTCGTCTGAACAAGAAAGCTTAGAATTTCACTAAACATAATAGACCTTATTTACTTAACATTTCCAACTGAATATTACATGATATGTGTCCTTCGGTTTGACGACCCAATTGAAATGGTGACATCAAAAGAATGTCTCATTATGTATTAAAAGTGTAAAAGAAACAGGCTATGAATAAAATGAATAAAACAAGACTTTTGTAGCGTCTTTATTGTGAATATCGACATCTAATTTGCTTTGGGTGACATTTCGATAATTATCCTCCGTATGTGACGTGATTTTGTTGCTTTTATTGATATTAAACAAGGATATTATTAAACGAGGTATCACAGTTGCCTCTCGATACATAAGGATTTAAACGATATGCATCACTCGAATTGTGTAACACAGTATCCATCACAATCGGAATAATTTTGAAAGATATTGCTCTTATGATATATTCTTCTTCTTTTCGTGTAGTTAGTGATTAACCTGTGTGTCAGAGTTGCCCATGGGCCTCTGACTTAGCTTCACATGTTGTTGAGAATATCTCTCAGACATGCTGGTTACCTCACGATGTTTTTCTTCACCGATTTTTAAGCGAGTGATAATTATACAATTCACACATGAATCGTTAAGATCAGAGGTTGGCTTGGGTTCGAACTCGAGACCTATTAGACTGGCTGTCAGAATTTCGGGCTGCCGACTACCCGTAACGACTGTCAAAGGTCCACGAATGTCAGCCTCCGTGTCTCGATATGTAAAGATCCACCCACCCACGGACCAACCCCGGCAAGCGTAGCTTAACCTGACGGATCGATCCGTGCGACTGTTAGTACTTAGCCAGCTCAGCTCCTCAGTTCATATTGAATTATTACATATTTTGAAAATATTGTCTGCTCCACAAGGTAAATAACGCAATGAATGTTGTTGAACTGCTAAAATGAATGGTATTGCCATTGCGAGTAGGTATATTATGCAATTACCCCGCTGTTTTTCTACTCTCACCCCGCCATCTTTGCTTCAACTATGAAGTGAATATCTACTTGGTGCGTAACATCTTGCATTAACTATTTCGTAATGCTCGTGGTTTAATTTCACGACTGTAAAATATTTCTCTAGTAGTCAGTTCCGGAACAGGATGTGGTCATCAGCTGCATATCCTCTTTTCTGTTGTCTGATTGTCATCCTGAAACAAAAGAGTTATTATCTTCTTCTTCTATCTTCTATATAAATAAAAATCGATTGCTGTTCGTTAGTCTCGCTAAAACTCGAGAACGGCTGGGCCGATTTAGCTGATTTTGGTGTTGAAATGTTTTTCGTAGTCCAGGGAAGGTTTTAAAGGAGAAAGGATGGTGGGTAGGTAGGGTAGGTAGAACAAGAGGACAAGAAGACAACGTCTGTCGGGTCAGCTAGTAGGTACTTAAATATATAGAGGCGAAAGTTTATGATTGTGTGTTTGTATATTTGTCACTTCTTCGAGCGAATATCTCAAAGATTCAGTTTGTTATTATATGGCTACCAGAAACATACATGCTCAGGAAACGGTAGGCTCTAGACATGGTGAATAAGTGAACAAACGTAAAATTGAAACAAGTTCAGTGAATAAGGAAATCCCAATAAATCTGTTTTACTGTACACGGTGGAAGGGACATAGAAATCGAATCAAAAACAGCTGTTGCATAGAAAAGTGCAATACCTACGCTGTAAAAATGTTTGGATTTTTAACCTTTTGAACGCCATTTTCACATATACGTGACAACCAAGCGCATGCCTATACGCCAACGACACAAATATGTAACAATGGCAACAGCACTATAACACGAAATAAACAATTATATCATTACTTTTGTGTGTGTTTATACAGGGTTATTTGTAAAACAACAGAAACCTCTTAAGAGGTCATTGTACTTATCATTATGAACAACTTTTACTATGGGACCAAACCTGAAATCGCGAAAAAAAATTCAGCTGTTCCCTACATTTATGTTCGTATAACTCGTCAAAATGTACGGAACAGCTGATTTTTTTTCGCGATTTTAGGTTTGGTCCCATAGTAAAAGTTGTTCATAATGATGAGTACAATGACCTCTTAAGAGGTTTCTGGTGTTTTACAAATAACCCTGTATAGATATCTTAAAAATTGAAACTCTCGTACATATTTAATGACATGTAACAAATTAAAAGGCACCATGGATATTGGGAAATTCATGATAACAAGAAGAAATAAATTTGTAGCTTGGCGTGGAGGGCTCGCGCGAACGTTTATGCTGTGGCGTTCAAAAGGTTATATAACTGACAAATAATCGCGAAGCAGGGAAGTACAGAATAATGCACTTAATCTATGACAACCAGCTTCGCGTTGATGTCCCTTCCACCCTGGTTCATTTCTTCCATTTTTACTGGTTAACTTACAATCGTTTATACATGATCTCAAGCACCAGCACAGATGGCGCCAGCAGCATGCCGTACAACGTCATCAGCATGGCGGGGTACATATCCGTGATGCCGACACTACTGAAGGTGGACACGTGGCCGGAACAGCGCGGACGGGGCACCGTGAGGCGCTGATGGACGTTGGCCTGGACTCCTGATTCACGGATCTTGAGGAAGCTAAGATGGAAAGAGGAGGAAAGTTAAGGTTTAATGATAAAACACATCCTGAGCTAGTTTTCTGGCGGGCTTTGGGCAAAGACGAGGCATAGACGACACGTTTGGCGCAGTGGTTGAGCGATTGACTGCTGCGCAGCATGGTCGCGGGTTCGATTCCGACACGTAACAAATATTTGTACGACCGGCAAGTATTTGTTCCGGGTCTGGGTGTTTTTCTATCTATAATATTATGTATGTATTAACAAAAAAAAAATGTATTTTAAGTAGTTTATCACCCATCTCGTTACCACAACACAAGCTTTAGGTTGCTTAGCTTGGGACTATATATGGCGTTATGTGAAATGTCCAATGATACTCGTAATAAATAGGTGAGAATGAAAAACAAACTTTTTTTTCCGGTTTTGCTATGGCTAGTAGTTAAAGCTTGGCTAAAATTGAAGTGTTCCCTTTAAGGTTGATGTTCCAGGGTAGCCCGCGAAATTCAAATTTTCTTAAGTTTTTTGCAATTTGCAGGCCAGTGATAGGTTGTATGTTGATGAACATTTGATTCGCGGCTGTAAGACGTAGGGGAAGCCCGGGCAAGAAGCATAGTGCGGGTAAGAAGAATAATTGATTTTTCCATAAATATATAATAGATGACGCTATTAACAATTTCCGAAATTGTGACAAGTGCGATCAGCAACGCCATGACAGTTCAACCAAAACAATACGCGAGTGCATCTGTTTTGGAAGGAATAAAAAAGGTTTATCGATGTTTTGTTACGATTTTTGCAAAGGTTTGTACACAAACTTTTCGTATTAGTCATCAGTTGCCTATAGATATGTTTTGTTTAATCAATTACACCGTTATATAAGTATTATTTGTGATCGTAACTTTTTGTTTGCCTACTAAAAACATTTGAAATCTCTTGACTTGTTTCTAATATTAGCGTGTTGGGCAAAATGGATATGGGCAAAGCGGATAGGTATCCGTTCTTCATAAGTAAGAAATATTTGAACAGGTTTTTTTATGACTAATGTTAATTATAAACAGATCTCCGTTTACTTAAATTTAGGTACTTATAGTTAATGGGTTCAAAAAACTAGGAATCTATGGCCAAATGTTTTTTGGAGAAGAAGATTACGCTCCTTCAACTATGACCGACCCTCCTTTTCCTGACACACTGTCTACTATGACTGAAGATCCTGTAAATGATGCACCGTCGACAATAGCCATAGATTTTTTCAATGGCACATCTTCTACTGTAACCGACTGCGCTTTGATCTAAACTAATTCTACATATCCTTTTTGCCCTTGGCGCGTATCCGTTTTGCCCGACCCTACCGGGCAAGTATCAATTATCCGTTTTGCCCGGTAGGGTCGGGCAAAACGGATAATTGATACTTTTTGATAATCCTCATAATTATTACAGAAATTGTTTAATTTTTTTAATTTTAATGATTATTTTCGAAAGATGATTAAACATAGTACAAATAAAAGTACAAAGAGTTCCCATTGATTCTTAGACTGTGGTTTTATTTTGACTACCCCTTAACATATTCGTCTTGCCCGGGCTTCCCCTATGTTACAGAATTATAATCATCAAAATCATTAATACAACCCTTCGAGCTCATAAAGGTTCCGGAATGACTTTGACCTTGTAAAAAGTCATTTTTACACCTTTATGAGCTCGGAGGGTTGTATTAATGATTTTGAATTTCGCGGGCTGGTTGGAGGATTCACCTGTGTGACCTTATGCTGACACTCAGAGAGATTCTTTAGCTGGCTGACATGAAGATATCATGGATATTGTGATGTCTGATTTTGGGACAGTATACTCGTAGCTTCCCTATACACCATCATTTACTCTGTTTTAAACAGGGATACATTATGCTACTCGGCGTGTACAGCAGTCTATTCTGTAAAAATCTCACCGTGAAACCGTAAGTGTAGTGAGTTTAAAGTGAGCTGTCAATAGTGTCAATTCCTTGCAAAATGTAGAATGACAGCTCACTTCAAGCTCACTTCACCTAAGTCATCACGGTGAGATTTTCAAATAAAAGTGTGCGTGTACTAGCGTACACTCGTAAGAAGTGAAACTTCTTTATGACGTTATTTTTCAAAAAATAATTTACTATATGCAACTTTACAGAAATTGGTTAAATAAAGTTAAATTAGATAAAGTTGTTGTTGTTGTTGTTATTGTAATACCAATCCCTACTCCGCTGGAGAAAGTATACTTCGAATCACGCGTGGTAGGGATAAGAAGAAGATGGCGCGTAACGGAAAAATGTGTCGCGTAACGAAAAAATGTTACACTAAATTTTTTTCCAACCCCGATAAAGAAGTTTCACTTCAAAAATAAATAAAAAAAACATTTATTTCGGATAACTAATTGATCCATAATTAAGTACATACATTTACAATTAAAATAAAATAAATAAACACAGACAGACTTACAGAATCGACCGACAGTAATGCTATTTTGTAAAAATCTTGCCATGAAAACTTAGGTGCGAAGTGAGCTTTAAGTAAGCAATCAATAGAGGCAATCCCTAGTATTAGATAGAATAAAAACTAAAAAAAAACTTAGCATTAGCTGGAATTCTTCTTTTTCGTGTGGTTAGTAACTAACCTGGTGTCAGAGTTTTAATGCTGCCCATGGGCCTCTGACTTAGCATCACATGCTGTTGAGAAATATCTCTCGGGCATGCCGGTTTCCTCACGATGTTTTCCTTCACCGATTTTAAGCAAGTGATAATTATACAATACGCACATGAATCCGAAAAATCAGAGGTACGTGCCTTGGGTTCGAACTCGAGACCTATGACTTGGCAGTCCGGCGGTCACACCACCAGGCTATCATTTTTTGTTAGCTGGAATGACAGCTTGCTTCACCTAAGTATTCACGTTGAGATTTTTACAAAATAGAGTGGCTGCTCCTCTTCTTGCTCGCAATCCCTAATATGATGACCTACCTACCCGTAACAGCTCTTGCACACGTACAGCAATGGATAACACCGCCGACCTTGTAATGGGCTGTTAGATCCATAGATCCATACTATAGGATTAGAACTCACTTAATCTTAAACAGGTCTTTAAACGGTGACCTCTTCTGCCCCGGCACCCAGGGATCAATCTCGTTGATATAGTCGATCTCCACCAGGTCACACTTCTCGTCTTCCTGGTACGTCTCCTGAATGAGACGGTACCCTGGGTTCAGCTCCATGTGGAATGCGAACAGACCCTGAAGGTAAAATAAGATTGATTGCATTGCACAATTTTTTATGTGTTTTGTTTAGTTTTGAATATGGCTAGAATCTAATCTAATTGGAATCGATTAATTGTTTGATTGACATTTATTTTTATAAAATCTAACTAGACCCAACAGGTATGTTTACATCACGTAACTACTGAACTAAGTTATATTACAGTTCTAAAATAATTCACTCACTAATTATTTTGTTTAAATTACTTATTTTATAAATCTTGTTTGTTTATACATACCTACATTCTAATTTTACATCTAACGTCGGTAGGTGGCGCTATAAACATGATTACCAACTCAAAAAAACATAGAAGAAATAGGTATCAAAGTAATAATTCAAAACTTTTACGTCTATCTCTTAAAATTTTCTAAAAAAACTAATCCAATCAAAAAAATTGTTAAGAACGATAGTCTTTAATTAATTATCAGGTAATTTTTTAAATATCTTTCAAATATTTTGTAAAAAGTGTCCGACGAGGATGGGATTCGAACCCACGCGTGCAGAGCACATTGGATTAGCAGTCCAACGCCTTAACCTCTCGGCCACCTCGTCTTATGGTACCTTGGGCCAATCAAGGGTGTGGTATATAAGTAGATAAGTACCTACTCATTGTACTACGATAACATGGAGTGGTAAAGTAGTTAAACTGCTAGTTCTAGTGATTTTGAAACGTTTATTTATTCAGATTACTTGAAGCATTTAGTTGTTAGTAAGCACGTAAGTGCATAGTTGTTATTATTGTTTTTTTTTGCGGGTGGGAAATCTTCAAATGACCCCTCCCGCTCTGGGTGGAGCGGAAGAGAGTGTCAGACTGTTACTGACTAAAACCCATCCATGTTCCTTCCTTAGCCCTTTATGTTGCGGGGTAGGGGTATTACCCTTTCGGACAATCCCGCTGAAATGATTGCTAACATGAACATCATAGTTTGAATCAGTATCGGCGAACTTCGGTTGGTACGGAGGCCAGCACATCAAGTCACCCAAATCGATCTGTCAAATTTCTTTGATATTTTTTCAACTTTATTGCAGAAGTATAAAGTTCATTTTAAATTGGGTAAATTTGACAGTTAGTCATAGCTTGATGTAGTTGATGTGCTGGCGTCTGTAGGTATACAGGGCATGGAACAATGTGGGTGCTACGTACTTAGCACCCTAGTACGGTAACCAGACAAGCTGAATTTATGGTTAACCATAAAATTCCTGAATGAAGAGCATGTATACGGCCCAGTGAAGCTATTATTTCCTTTTTAGCTCTTTATACCAAAATTTACGAACCATTAAATACCGGTAAGTATACGAGTACCTATCTAAAGTTTATCAATATAATCCGACCTCCGCATAACTCACAGGTAATTGAATTTACATTTTATAATGTATAGTAATAAGATCATATTTTATTTGTATAGTTGGTTTCAAAGAAGTATTGTTAAAGTAACAGCAATATACTTAGGTAGGTATTATAAAATATACGCACGCGCAACGCACTGACAGCCTCGTTGGTGTATTGGTTGAAAGCGCTACTCTGGAGCATAAAGTCCTGGGTTCAATTCCCGGGTCGGGCAAAGTGTTATTGGGATTTTCCATCTGGAATTTCTCAAGCATCCCGGAGTCTAGATTTGTACCCGGTTGATGGCATGGCTTGTCCCCACAGAAATCTTATTATGCCTTATTATTAAGTTTTCTGTGCTTATCCCATATTACATGAGACGCTAGTTTATTTGGCGGAATATGGGTGTGGTCCTATTTCTGTGGGCACACTTGCCTAAGCCTTTGGGAACTACCAGCGTCATGTTATGTTGTAAAATGACAAAGATGAAACCTCCAGGCGGGCAAAGCCGTGGACAAAAGCTAGTTTTATAATATTGCAAGTAAGTAGGTACTTACTTTTCTAATTCTTTCGACCCCATCCTTCATCGAGTAGTAGTTTTGCCTCTTTCCCTTCGGAGCTATTTTCTTCTCGTAAATCGACTTGCGTATTGGATCGTTCAGTTTCTGAAAACCGCAAAGGAACTTTTGCAGGTCTATTCTGTTAAAATCTCACCTTAAATCTTAGGTGTAGTAGAAGTGAGCTGGAAGTGAGCTGTCTATAGTGTTTTCACTTCAACTAAGTTTTCACGGAAAAAAAATATAGAATAGATCGGCAGCCATACTTAGTGCTAAAAAACCGGCCAAGTGCGAGTCGGACTCGCACACCGAGGGTTCCGTACAAACCTGTAGGTATATAAGTAAAAGTTCACCCATCACGAGAATCGAGTCATAGTTATGGTATTTTTATATTTTGAAAAAAAACATATTTTTTTTTATTATATGATGTAACTAAAAATTTACGGTTTTCGCAATTTTTCCTTTATCTGCACTATAAGACGTTACTTTGTACCAAATTTCAAGATTCTAAGTTCACGGGAAGTACCCTGTAGGTTTCGATTCCCGTGCGAGTTTCGAAAATTTGCGGCATAAACAGCTGTATCTTTTGATTGCTTTGGCTTAGAAGTTTGATTTTTTCACAGCTCCAAGGGACAGTAGACCTGAGAATTAGATATAAATTAGAGAATTCAGTTTGATACCTCCACGCGTGCCTGAGAAAAACGGTCTTGACAGACGGACGGACGGACAACAAAGTGATCCTATAAGGGTTCCGTTTTTTGGTTTTGAGGTACGGAACCCTAAAAACCAAAGGAAATATATAAAATTGCCAAAGACAATATTCTAATTTGTTTGATTTTGAATCAGCTATTGCAAGTACAAAAATATGTAGGTATACCTTCTGGATAAGACTGCGTTTTCCTGATTTATATACTTAAATTTTCCTGGACTACGGAATTTTCCTATTTGAGACCGTGGATTAAAAAAAAATATCTCATACCTTAAAAAAGTACCGATTGTACTCAAAGTCGCTGGCCCCCAATTTGAGGGGTGAATTAAGCAGATCAGGTAAGCTTCTGACTGAAGAGCTGGGGGCTCGGAGTAGCACCACGATGTTAGCTGAGTACGCAGCATACAGGATCGTTAGGGCCACGAAGAGGATCAGGGTTACGCAGCGACCTGGTGGATTCAGACTGGTGTTAGTAGGTTTCCTGGATGAGGGTGACTTTGGAGAGAATCTTCGAAGACGTGGTCTTATTATGGTGTGGGCATTAGCATAAACACAATCAGCCTGTAATGTTACCACAACTAGGACAGGTCCCAGCTGTCGTTGCTAAGCGAGGGGGTAGCACTTGGGGATGTTCATAAGTTTTTAAGTTAGCTTAATCATCTACGAGACTCTCAATGTCGAAAACGTTTATCTTTTTGTTTCGTTTTCTTAGTAATCTACTGTAAAATGTACAACTATAATACTTAGCTTCATAATCTCCTACCATATTTCTTATGGTCCAAAATGAACAGGCCAGACAAAACAGTGTGTATATTTATACAACGTTATTTTTTGTCTATGCAAAATACTCGAAAAGAGTTTATTAATGAACATCATTATGAACAACTAACTTATCATTATAATAAAAAATATATATACTTCCAAGGACACAAACCTGCTCCATATCTTGGTTCCAGCGTGCATCCTTGCTGTAAGACTGCCCCGATGATCAGGATCAATACATCAGCCCAAGACCCGTCGAGTTGGAGCGGATGCTGGAATATTTAGAATAAGTATAAAGGATTATTGGTTGTTACTTTTTCCCATAATATTTTCACTTAACTTGCTCAAAAAGTCCACCACTATAGCGTACCAGAGCAAGGAGCGAAATAGCGTACGAGGTAGTTTTAATTACTCCCTCGTATTAAAATGGTTCATTTTAGCCCCTTGTGTAACAATCTGTATGTATTATAGGTCTAGGTTATCTACTATTCATAGGTAGTTACCCAATTAATTTAAAGGTTTTTTTTGTACGGCTTTACAACAGAGACAAAGGACAATGCTCAAAAAAAACCCAGGCTTGGCGCAAACGGAATGGATCTCATTTTTTTTGTATAAATGTGAAATGAAATATCACATAGGTGGCATCATTAAAATCGATGGCTAAATGTAAAAAAATGCTGGGATTATTTTTACTTAATTGTTTTTCTGTGTGAAAGTACGTAAAACCACATGACTTTCTTTTATTATTGGTACGTATTCATCGTACGCATCACTACAGCGCTCCATAAGATGTCTAAGTAAGAAGCGTGAGCGAGAGAGAGAGCGTGTGCGCACCGGCAACAGGAGGTTATCTCCTTCATTCTTCAAAATACTGAGTATTCTCTTTCTGTTTTATACTTGTCGCATACAATCAAGATTTTTTTTTTTTTTTTTTTTTTTTTTTTTTTTTACTCTAAGTACTTTATCTAAGAACTTTATCGTTCCCGTTATTTTTGATGGTGCCCATGAACTCGACGAGTAAGTATGCCGGTAACTGTTTTTAGGTACCTTAAAGTTACCCCTGCCATGAAATAAATAGCATTTTTTTGCATTCAGTCATCAGTTTAAATGTAAAGAGTTTGTTTTTGTTATCTAGTATATGCTAATTGTAAATATTTCAATTACATTTTGAAATACCTGAACGTTAACCCTGCCACTAAACAAATAGCAATTTCTTACATTTAGCCACCTATTTCGATGATGCCACCTATGTGGCATTTCATTAAACAGTTATACTAAAAATCTGAGATACGTTTCATTTGCGCCAAGACTGGGTATTTTTTTCATACTTCGTGAGCATTCTCCTTTGTTGGTCAGACTAAGCAGGATTATAATTGAATGAATTATACACGGTTAAATTTTAGTCGTTTTTATCCCCTCAAGGCTTCGATCAATAATGCACCTCAAGGGGTCATTGTACTCATTATAACAAGCAACTTTTACTATGGGACTGAACCTGAAATCGCAAAAAAAAATGTTATGTACAGACGCCAGCACATCAAACTATCCGAAACTGTCAAATATTCCCAATTGAAAATGAACCTTATTGGTGTGTTACAAAGTTGATAATCTATCAAAGAAATTTGGCTGATGGAAAGATTGGAGTAACTTGATCTGCTGGCCTCTGTACCTAACACTAACTAATGCGCGCGAGTTTGGCCGCATACATTTTTTTTTATTTTGACATAAATTATAGCCACACTCGGTAATATTTTAGGCCCGACGCACATTGGCGGCACAGCGCGGCAGGGTATCATTCTGAGGGCAACGATGCCGCGGTATCCTGGACGTCGTTTGGCGCCATCATTGAAATTTAAACCTTATTGTCACACTGTTACGTTATATTTTTATTTATCGTATAAAAATCCCTTGCCGTGGCCTGGCCGTCAATGGCCTTAGCTTGCCATTTAGTGAAAGAATTTTTAGAAGATTACCCTCTCTAAACTAATTCACAAATTTTGCCTTTCCATAATAATAAAACTATAAATATAATAATTACCATCCCCATGCTAGCTTCCCACTTCGAAGCTATATACAGGAAGATGGAACATCCCAGCACACATATAAAGATAGCCAGCCACACCGCCCCGGAGAATGGCAGCGTGAAGATATTAGACATGTACGACAGAGGAGGCTCCCGGAAGACGAATCGCACAGCCGTGGAGCCGACCATGGCGATGTAATCCACTACCATCATGCGCTCTTGAGTGAAGATTGTTAGGGTACCTGAAGACGTGAAAATGGTAAAAATTAACCTTTTGAACGCCAGTGTCACATATACGTGACAAGCGAGCGCTTGCCCTGTACGCCAACGACACAAATAATATGTGACAATAGCAACAACACTATAACACGAAATAAACAATTAATTCATTACTTTTGTGAGTGCTTAAAATATAGATATCTTAAAAATTGAATAGTATAATCACGGTAATATTAATGATGAGTAGTAGTGAGATGGCTGATAAGTAGTTTACCAGCCATCTCGTTACCACAACACAAGCATTAGGTTGCTTAGCTTGGGACTATACGGCCTTGTGTGAAATGTCCAAGGATATTATTATTACTTTTACCCCCTATTTAGTCCCACCCCTAATTAGTGGTTAATCCTTTCTTAGCTCCCACCTTTGTTGAGTGTAAAAAAGTATTGTGTAAAATTTCATCCTTCTAGCCTGAGATTGTGTGTTGTCTGTCAGATTCTAGCACCACTTACCGAGTTTTTATCACCACTTCAGAGTTTTTATCTCATCAAAGACTATTCAATATTTATCGTCTATTTAATAAACAACTTACCAACACGTAATAGATTTTAATGTAATTAATACATACAGTAAAACCCGTTTAAGACGATTTCACAGGGACTCAACCAAAAACGCGTCTTAAGCGGGAAAGCGTATTATGCGGGATATAGGGA